>OY755182.1:6022118-6689264 GCA_963576735.1 Bedellia somnulentella | reverse complement strand
GGCTTAGAATAGCACTACCCCATTTCTTGCGCTGGGTGTACGTAAGAGGCAACTAACGGTAATGGGGCTTTTAAGGGATTTGTGGGCGATACGGTTGGAGACCCATCACCAACAACCTTAATTTAATCATTGGCTGAGGAATTTCTAATTCCTTAGCTCTGGCTACCCCTTCTATGGATTTATAGCCGTGAGTGCATGCATGTATATATGTATGTATGTAGCATATATGTATGTATCATCATTTAATCCGGCGATGTAGCTCGCCACTCATCACGCCATGGTTGCTCACGGGGCGAAAAGTGGGCTAAAGAGACCCGCTTCAGTACGATGAATGTATGTGGAGGAATGTTTGAAAAATTAGATGAAGTATGTATGATTATGAATGAAAGAAAACTGGATTTTCTTTGTGTAAATGAGACGAAGCGTAAGGGAAAGGAAGTTTCACAACTTGGCAACATTACAGCAATCTGGTCTGGAGTCGCTGACAGTGACCGAGCTAGCCAAGGAGTGGGACTTCTGATATCTGAAAGGATGGCTCAGTGTATGAAAGATTACGAATGTGTGAGTCCAAGGCTCCTGTGGATTAAGGTGAAATTGGGACTAGTCCGGATGCGCATAATTTGCGTATACGCTCCGGACATGTCTAAATCCCTATCCGAGAGGGAGGAGTTTTGGAATCTGTTAGACGATGTTGTGAATGGGTGTGATCAGAATGAGAGACTTGTAATGTTAGGAGATTTTAATGGCTGGGTTGGTGTGTCACGCAACGGTTGCGAAAGAGTTTTAGGAAAGTTTGGTGATCAAAGGGTAAATGAGAATGGTGAGAAATTGATTGAGGTATGTTTGGATAGGAATCTTTGTGTTACAAACACGTTGTTTAAGCACAAAGATATCCATATGTATACAAGACAGAGGGGAAGCGAGAGAAGTATGATTGATTTTGTGATAGTTGATGAAAGGCTGAGAGCAAAAGTTGTTGACACCAGGGTCTATAGGGGCACGAACGTTGGCACAGATCACTTTCTCGTTACATCACGATTAAGGGGTCTGTGCACGCGTTGGCGTCACAGGCCTAAAGTGTCAACAACGGATTTTGCGAGAATAAAAGTAGAAAAACTGCAAGAAGATGAAAATATCAGAGATGAATACTTGAGGAAATTGGATGATAGACTAAGTTGCGTGGAGATGAAGGATGAAATGGAAATAGAAGAAGTATGGGATGTGCTCAAATCGACGATGGTTGAATGTGCGACGGAAGTATGTGGAGTGTGTAAAAGGTCAAATAGACCACCAACAATTTATTTTAATGTTTTTTGACATGAATTCCTCATGTGGGGATTATTACTCATAAATAAAAGATGTTATTAAAGGAAAGAAAAATTTCGACACTGGCGGGGTTCGAACCCGCGACCTTCGGGTATACGCCCCCGTCGCTCTGCCAACTGACACTGTAGCTCAGTTGGCAGAGCGACGGGGGCGTATACCCGAAGGTCGCGGGTTCGAACCCCGCCAGTGTCGAAATTTTTCTTTCCTTTAATAACATCTTTTATTTATGAGACCACCAACAAGTTGGTGGGATAAAGTTGTGAAAGAGGCGGTTGGAGATAAGAAGAAAGCGTGGTTAGATTTACTAGCGATTAAAGCTAGTAAACGGATGGATGCGAGTGTAACTGACGATGTAGTGCAGAAAAGTGAAGATGAATATAAGAGAGTTAAGAATGAGGTAAAGAAGAAAATAGAAAAGAAAAAGCGGGATTTGCAAGAGTGGTGTGAGAGGAAACTTTCTGATAATTTCCGGAATAACCAAAAGTTATTCTGGAAGTATATCCGGAAAGAAAAGGGAGTTTCCCAAAACACGAGAGTGAGTGTAATAAGAGATGAACAGGGTGAATTGGCGACGGATGAAAGTAGCATGAAACGGGTATGGAAGAATTATTTTGAGGGACTGTTTGAGAAAGAGGATGCATCCATTTCTTCGCCAATCGACAGTAATGTTGATTGGAACGGGGAGATGGGTGAATTTAGTGACAGCGAGATTAGTATGGAAGAAATAATGAAAGCAATGAAAAGTATGAAATTAGGGAAGGCGGCAGGGTATGATAGGATTACTATCGAAATGCTGAGGGCTGGTAAAGGGTTGGTGGCTTCTTGGTTGTACTTCCTTTTCCAAAAATGCTGGTCGAGTGGCAAAGTTCCACGAGACTGGTGCAAGGCGGTGATTGTGCCTCTATATAAAGGAAAGGGGTCACACCAAGAGGCTAAAAACTACCGCGGCATCAGCTTACTCAGCATTGTTGGTAAATTGTATGCTAAGGTACTGATTGAAAGAGTGATGAATGAAACTGATGAGAAAATATGGGATGTGCAAGCGGGATTTAGGAAAGGAATGGGATGTATGGATCAAATCTTCTCTCTAAGGAGCATCACCGAAAAGTTCTTAGCTAAGAACCAAAAGGTGTATTGCTCCTTCATTGATTTAGAGAAGGCGTATGATAGGGTGGTAAGAAAGTGTTTATGGGAGGTGTTATCCAAGTTCGGTTTGGGGAGTCAACTTATACGTGCATTAGTATCACTCTATGAGGATTCTAGTGCATGTGTAAGAGTAAACGGGGAAAACACTGACTGGTTCGGAATCTCTAGGGGTGTCCGACAGGGATGTGTAGCTTCTCCGTGGCTCTTCAATTTGTTCATGGATGACTGTTTGACAGAGTTGCGTGAAAGTGATTATGGACTAAGAATGAGTGGTTTCATCATTAAATGCCTCTTGTATGCTGACGATCAAGTGCTACTTGCATCGTCGGCAGAAGAGTTGCAAGAGATGATGAATATTGCATGTGAGTCTTTTGTAAGAAAGGGAATGAGGGTGAATGTGGATAAGACCAAAACGATGGTTTTTGAGAGACAGGAAGATGTGACAAAATGCGTGATTGCGATTGATGGTAAGGATGTGGAACAGGTGAAGGAGTTTGTATATCTGGGAAGTTTGTTTACAAGGGATGGAAAATGTGATGAAGATATTGAAAGAAGAGTGAAAAAGGGTAATGCGGTAAATGGAGCAATGAATAGCCTAATGACCTGTCAATCGGTGTCTGAAAAGGCCCGAATGGCTGTGCATGATGCTGTTCTTGTTCCTACGCTTATGTATGGAAGCGAATGTTGGGTGTGGCAGAAGAAGCATGAGAGCAGAGTGAATGCAGTAGAGATGAGGTCCCTCAGAAAAATTTGTAATGTTAGATTATGTGACCGAGTGAGAAATAGTGTTATTCGTGAAAAGTGTGGTGTGAAAGATGATATTGTAAGAAAGATAGAAAAAGGAATGTTGAGATGGTTTGGGCACATAGAGAGGATGGATGATAGAAAATTGGTAAAAGGGATCTATAGAGCTAGTGTGGATGGTAATGTTAGTAGAGGACGACCACGGAGAACACACTTGGACCAAATTGAGAGTGTGCTCAAAAAGGCTGGCGTCCGAAGTATGAAGAATAAAAGAGCATGTATGAAAAGATTGATGGATGTAAACGAAGCTAGAGAGGTTTGTCAGGATCGTGCGAAGTGGCGATCAATAGTCTCTGCCTACCCCAATGGGAACTAATGGCGTGAGTATATGTATGTATGTATGTATATCATTTAATCCTGGACGTATTATCGATGGAAGTGGTTTATTAATTACATTACAAACCTATAATAAACCTCCAACGCGAAAAAGCGTTGTAAATAGTTTAACTACCTTTCTCAACATACGATCATTTAGACGTACGTGGTTAATATAAATCGAATTTCAAAACCAAGCAATTTGTATTGAAAATGAGAAGAAGTCAAACAAAATGCAAAGATCAAGTCACTCCATTTAAATAAACGTCCAACACAGCCCTAACGTTAGCGCAAACAGATATAGCTGGTGTAGGAATAGTGAGTCACTGGTTGTATTGCATTATATATAAAATAGAAATAATAATTTAGAAAGTGTTTTCTCAATTTCACAGTAGTGTCTTAATAAACTTACTTGTTTACTGAAATATATAATTTACGCAATAATTATGTTGTTTAACCATAATAGGTGACAAAACGTGATTATCATACAATATTATTTATTTTTAGAGTATGTCATGTTATTTTTAACTCAAAGCCATAAGTGAAATAATTGCTTCCTATTTTTGTTAACGGAGACTATTGATGGCTTCTTTTGATCGATTTTTCAAGCCAATAAGATACATACACATAGGTACTAAATGTTTTTTCTATGGAGTGTGCGCTAGAAATTTTGATTATTCTAACTGTCATTCATTATACTATAACATTTGGAAGAAAATATAACGGCAAACTTCCTCACAGCAGATATATGTCCCCACCAAGGGGCTCGAGCCTACCCTATATAGGGCGATTTGGTTATAGTCCACCACTCTGGCCAATTGCGGGTTGGCAGACTAACGACTACTACCGTAATAGTAGCCGGGCCGACGGTGTAACGTGCCCTCCGAAGCGTGGAATCATCTTAATTTTCGGATATTCAGGTGATTCAAGCCTGCAATATCCTACCAAACTGGGTTAAATCTTACAAACGGCAAACTTAACTTTTTCAATTGTACAATAAAACGAGTAATAAGACAAAAATAACAAAATTTACATCCTTGTAGACATCAAACAAACTCAAGTTTTGTCTATCACTGTTCTAATATGACGCTATACAACGTTTAACTTCTTTGGCTTCCATACACACGCGCTGGGTCATTGTGACGTCATCGCTCCCTTCGATCGTGACATAATAGGACCTTGATGATGATACGACACGTTTGTATGCAACGTTAACATGCTGGATACATTGTCAGCCGTAGCTTAAACTTATTCGAGCATAATCTCAGTGCATGCGTAGCGTAGTAAACTTGTAACGTAGTTGAATGGTGCTACGATACCGTGTCTAGTATTATCGTAGATGAAACTACGAGACGCTCGTGTCGTAGTAGTAGTGGGAATAAGTTTTTTTTAGAATGTATCGCACATTATGGCTCTATCATAATCTTATGGATTGTGTATGAGATATAAAACAAAAATAAGATTGGTTGTATTATACTACTCTTTTGCTCGCTCCATGTAAATGCGGTGTTTGGTTTGGGCACTGGCTAAAAAACTAAATAATTTTTACACTTAAATAATTTAAGTGATAGATGTAAATTATGAATATATTCATGACCTGCATTATATACAGTTAACTGTGGTCTTTGGATTACTCCAATTCAGTAGATAAAATAATTGTAAGTTTTGTGAGAAAATGTTTCATTTCAAAACCATATACTTACACCATTACTTTCTATTGGGGTAGGCACAAACTGTCGATGGCCAATTTTTTCAATATAGGCAAATCTTTCGAGCTTTATTTACGTTCATCAATATTTATGTAAGAACTTATGAATGTATGTATGTTGTATGAACATACATACATACATACATATTCTCACGCCGTTAGTTCCCATTGGGGTAGGCAGAGACTATCGATCGCCATTTTGTACGATCCTGGCAAACCTCTCTAGCTTCATTCGCATCCATCAATTTTTGTATGAACATGTTCCTTTATTTTCATTCAAAACTACGGTCTTTATCTTTACATTTACGTGGTTGCCGACATAGTTCTAAAATATTGAATTGATTCGATATGAAACGACAAAATATTCACATAGTTGCTTATGCCTATTCTCTTTTACAACTTCCCAATATTTCGTCCTATAGTAAAAAAGCTTGTACTCTAAATCTCAAAAATCCATTTGAGAGTGCCTTCTTGAATTCAACTTTAACTGTTAGACCGGGGAGGCACTGCCTATTGCCTATCTCAATATGACTTTGTGCCGCTAAATACAAGTGTGTGTATTTATTTCATTCCGATGGTTAATAAATAGGATTAACTGTTGTTGTGAACCAAGTATTTCCGTAAAAAACAAACACAATTTGTTATATTTATAAAGAAGTTATTTTCGCAATCATAAAACTACATTGAAAGTTATAATATGAAATGAAGATTATTTCCAACCTGAGTTCTAGTTTTGATGTCGCAACAGTAAAACAAACAGTCTGCGCAAGTTGCAACGCGAAAGTAATATCGAAGTCGGTAATATTGGAAATGGATGCAAACAACTTCTTATTTTCTTTTATTATTTTTTATATTGACTTAAATAGTATGTCGATACTCTCCTTCAAGATATCGTGACGCCATAAAAATATTCTGTGTTTTTAAATCATAAAAAAATATGAAATCATGCGAATAGTTGAATGCTATTTATTATCAAAAAATAATAATAGCATATATGAAGATAAATATACACAAAATTCGAGCTGGTGGGTTTGGGAATGCCTATTTAATGGAAATAATTACCTCGAATATTAGAATTCGTTCGCGAGATACTACAGTACACCAATTATACGTACAGAAATTATAATTAAATAAGTATAAGTTATTCTATTCTTCTAATCTATTCTATAAGAACTTTGATAATGAAGCTCGGTTTAGCTCATTTTTACTTAAATAACCGTTGGTATATAAATATACACCTTGGAATGACTTCAATAGATAGAAAAATACGCAGACCCTAGTACAATAAATCTTTTATAGCGATATAAAAAATAGGCAAAACAATTTATTGTTCCAATTTCGCAAGGGATAACTTTTCTGGAATTACTTCTTGTATAGTAATACTGCATCTAGTCAGATCGAATACAAATTATACATGTTATTTTGTTATAGCTGTATGGCACTCCCTATTATGATTGTAGTTGTAGAATGGAAACATTACGCTCGAGGCCCGGCGGTATCCGCTTTTTCTGGCACGATGCCATTTACACGAACCATACAGCGAATAGACAACTACAAGTTATTTTTGTAAAAAAATATGTGTGGGTATTGTGTGTTTATTTATTTATTATTATTTTTAAAAATAATGTAGTTTCTTTATATTTAAGAGACATGCATCTATTTACAATCAAAAAATACTTTTGATCTGTAGCCTTTATTTTGTTTCAAAAACTTCAACAAACAATCTATACTATAATAAGACTGTAACGAGGTCAAAACTGTACATTAAAGAAAAAAAATAAAAACCGGTGGAATATGTTTTATTTTCGATACTAAAGCCAAATTTGCTATTTTTGAAAAAAATGTCTGTCTGTCTGTCTGTATGTCCGTTCATCACGTTAATTCTACTGGACCGATCTTGATCAAACTTGGCATGAATGTAGGTTATACACCTAGCCAACATATAGGATATAATTTATCCCGGGTGATTAAAGTCTTTTTGAGACACTTGTGCTTTTGTGTTAGGTTAGAATAATAGGATGCACTAATCCTTCTTTTTCACATTCAACTATGCGAATATGTATAAATAAAGATAATTGAAAGTATATTGTATGAATTTTGCGTATTCATTTGGTAGGTTTGATAATATGTTTATAGCTTTTGTTTTTTTAACTATTTTTAACTAATATTCTCATAGATATATTATGTTTTACTTACGCGTAAATTAATATTCTGTTTAAGCCTCAGAATGCATAGTTTGTAAATAATAGTAAATATCTCAATGTTAATTCAGTAACGCCATCTGTTGACCGATGATTGCAATCCCTCACACATCACCAACAGTCAGTGTAGGGGGCAGCACCGGGTTGCCAAACTGCTATCCATACTTACTCAAGATATTTCCATTTTTGAACATAGAAACTTGGTTACAAAATGGTTTGTTTCATGTTTCTTATGAACAATTAAAAAGGTTTTTTGGAACTCATCCCCTAAGAGATTGAAATATATTATACAGATTTTTGATCTATCCGCAATGTATGTACAATGTATCTAGAAATTTGAATCTTGATGCGATTGACTGATATAACAACTACAAAAAGGAATGTATGAAATTCATCCATCAATCAATCATAAGAATATACTAACGGCTATAAATTCCAAAAAAGGGTAGCCACAGCTCCAGAGATAGTAATTCTTTATCCACTTTTGGAAGTTGAATGGGGTCCCTCCAACCGTCCAACTGCATCGCCCAATAATCACTTAAAAAGTCTCAATGTTTTTTATATCTATTACAACGCCCACGGGAGTATAAATACAAAAAAAGAGAAGTTAGTGTAGTTAGATAGTGTTTTGGTATTTTGGATGTAAACTGGATGCAAAAAATGTAGTCCACGCGGACCTAGTCGCGGGCAAAAAGCTAGTCAGCAATAAATGTCCAGTTCTCTCTTTTAAAGCCATAACACCTGTTCCACATGCAAGAGCGTAATCATGAGAATTTTTTTTGCAATTTTTTTTTGTTTGTTTACAAAACCTCCAACGAACAAGCCAAGATGCCTAATTTACTTTCTGTGTGTATTGCTTCTAGTTCTGGTCGTATTTTTTTTGATATAATTAAAAACTTTCACATTCCAAAATAAGATTCATGTAGTGTAGTAATCCAATCTATAATATCAGGTTTCCATCATCGCTAAAATTTAACTAACACCACGGAAACGTATAAACTTTTTTCATCGTAAAAGTCTGTGTTTTGTAAAATCGGGGTACGGTAGCGGACTGTCCAATCTTATTGACTTCCTGGTTGCCAATGTTATCCGATATTGAACCGTAAATCAACAGCACACGATTAAGTTTGGAACGCCACGAAATTACTAACGAAAACTCTACTCCAGGGTTGTAGAAACTTTGCTTCTACTTGCACCGGTTCGCTTCTAAACAAAAAAACTTTTAAAATTACATTTTGTATGTGTAACACGGCTTAAATTTCATTAAATGTCTTCTATAGCTTTTGTAAAATCTTTATTTAGCTTTACAAAACTCAACTAATTAACTAAGCAGTGACCTATTTCTTCCTGTGGCTGGAGTCACTATCACACCACACAATCCATTAATTTACAATCAATAAACATCTAAAAGTGGTTTTATAAATTACAATTGTAACGGTCTGGCAACCTCCATTTTATAGCTGTCAATATATGTATTGTATGTACGTATAACTAAATCATTCTTTGTATGTGCCATGTAATCGCATTAGGTATGTGGAAAAGATCGATGGTTACTTAAATCCCGACAAACGATTTACTTACAAAACTATTATTTGTGGTCGTCTCAACGTCTTATTTGGTTTGATCCACATATTTATTTCTTTAGCTACTTTGGTTTTTTATTAATTGAGTACTAGAGAGTGCAATTTATTTACACCAACCCCAACTCACAAAATCTTATCTGTTATAATATACTAGATAACAAGCTAACCTGAGTCATGTTTAAGCACTTATTGAATAAGTGTGCCCTTTTCCATGTAATATTGGTTTCATCCATAGATATATTATGCTATTTTTATTGCATGAGATTTGTTTTTGCCTACCTTTACATACTTGCGAATTTTTCTCCAAAAAATAGCTATTAATAATAGTTGGGATATTCATATTTTTTTAGCCGATTTGGCCTTAAGAGGAAAAAAATATGAAATAAATCAACATTGGTGATGGATTTCTACGTCAAGATTTGCAAGACTCTCGACAAGGCTTAAACATTTAACAAGATTGAGTAACAAACATCTTGGCATTTAAATTTTCCTATTTATAACATAAGAGGTATTAGAATCAACTGAGGGAGGCAAATGCGAATAATGACCTAAGATACTTAAAATTGCCTCTCAGTTGTATTAAGTAACAAATTACGATTTATTCTCTTGGAATTAATATAAATTGAAATCGTACAACGTTTTGCGAACAACGGTGAAATAGAACTAAACGAAGGATGTTTCATTATCCATTATTGCTGTACACATTATTTTCAATGATATTTAAAATAAAATAACTGAAAGTTTTAGCAAACTTATATCTTTAAGGGGGAATTAGCTATATTATGGATTTTTTTGTAAATATTCAAAATACTCCAAACAACTTATTACTACAAAATACTATTTTAATTTAATTATTTTCCCTATCCCGCATAATACGATTTCTCGCTTAAGACGCGTTTTTGGTGGGATCCCTGAGAAATCGTCTTAATCGGGTTATACTGTATATAATAATGTAGTAAATACTTAATAGTTACGAGATATGATGAAGGATTAGTCAAAGTTTCAAAATCTAAGTGATATTAATATTATATCAAGAATTATAATTATCATTTGGTACCGTTAGTGATTTTCTACACTACCATTATAAAATAGAGGTTATCTTTATTTTGCTTCATTGCTGTGTAGTGTCGGCTTAGAATAGCACTACCCCATTTCTTCCGGTGGGTGTACGTAAGAGGCGACTAACGGTATTGGGACTATTAAGGGATTTATGGGCGATGCGGTTGGAGAACCATCACCAACAACCTTTATTTCACCATCTTTTCCCCACTCAACTTTCCAAAAGTGGTTGGGGAATTTCTAATTCTTTAGCTCTGGCTACCCCTTTTAGGGATTTATAGCCGTGAGTATAAGTAAGTAAGTTCATAATTTAATGTTTTTTGACATGAATTCCTCATGTGGGGATTATTACTCATAAATAAAAGATGTTATTAAAGGAAAGAAAAATTTCGACACTGGCGGGTTCGAACCCGCGACCTTCGGGTATACGCCCCCGTCGCTCTGCTAACTGAGCTACAGTGTCAGTTGGCATCCAGCGCGAAATTTCTCTATCCTTTTGTTTCTTTTTTACACGTTCAAGTAGTGTTTGCGTTTCCTACGAATTGAAGTCAACTATTTGTAAATTAAATGTTAAGTGCAGTCCGAAATAAACTATATGAAAACTTTAAAACACATTCCAAATTCCGTATTATGTAATACAGTTAGATTTGGATACTAGATGAAAGTGGAATTGGATTCTTATAATTTTACCCACTATGACAAAATCCAAATTTTTTTATACTATACTCAAAATGAAAAAGTCTATTTTATTCCACAATTTTATTAGCTAATGTGTCATTACAATTTTTGGTGTCTCTTCAATTCAACTACTCAAACGAATACATAAAAGTGACTGCTATTTTGTTTCAACACACGCCATTACATACTTGCTCGTGATTTACGTTTATTACAGCAATTATTGCTTCAACGTATTCGACTTGGAATTGTACCATTGCCGTTTGCAAAATACCTTTGATTGTTTTTAATACGTATCACATTTCACGACGTTTAATGGCTTTGAAACGATATATTGAGGGATTTATTAAGGAGTTATGTTTAACTTTGATAGCTCTGTGGGAATACCACCGCTTTTCATGAAGGAGACGTGACTTGAAAACTTGACTCGTAAATTTGGGTATTTTGAACACCAGGTGACAATGTCACGTGATGATTAGAAGTATCAGTACCTTTGCCAACCCCTTCGGGGATATACGGCGTGAACATTTGAGTCTTAACCATTCAAGAACATAATACAGAATACAATCATTACCTAAGTATATGTGTGGAGTCAGCAAAGATATACTGGCCAGTACACCCTGCTGTGTACCAACTTATAATTTGTATCTATGCTTAACTCGAAAAACATTTACACTCCGCGATGTAGGAATATGAGTGAGACGCTGCTATGTGCGTTTGAGTCCGCAGTAGTGTGCGCTCTAACATGACTCCCACAGTACTCCCCTCCTAGTCGATACGACGATATCAATGCTAGGAGGTACCTATAACCAATTACCAAATTCAGTGTGAGCAATGAGGCCGGTGATTGCATGCCTGTAGATGCTCTGCTGAATGAATGGTGTGGTGAGGTAAGCGAGGAATAGAAGTTGCGGGTAGATCATCATGAATCATCACTCCGCCTTAAAAAGTTGATAGTCCCCGGATCAGACTCCGAAATCTACTGTGACGTCAGTACTGACTCACCTAGACCTTTCGTCACTAAGCCCCTTAGGAAGCAGGTTTTTGAAAGCCTCCACAGCCTCAGTCACCCAGGCGCAAACGCCACAGCCAAACTGGTTGCTGAGCGTTTCGTTTGGCCCGGTGTGCGCAAAGATTGTAGGGCGTGGACACAGCAGTGCTTAGCCTGTCAGCGTGCCAAAGTACATCGCCACGTGTCTTCACCATTAGGCACTTTTGACCTACCCCGTGCGCGATTTGCTTTCATTCACGTGGACATTGTTGGCCCTCTTCCTATTTCACAAGGCTTTCGTTACTGTCTTACTGCCGTGGATCGTTTCACGCGCTGGCCCGAAGTCACACCAATGGCTGACATGACTGCAGAAACGGTTGGGAAGGCATTAATATCGTGGATATCCAGATTTGGATGTCCTAGTGATATTGTCACTGATCGCGGACGACAGTTTGAATCTTCTCTTTTCTAATACCTTGGAAAAGTGGTCGGATTCAAGCATCGTAGAACCACCGCGTATCACCCAGCCTGCAACGGCCTAGTGGAACGATTCCATCGCCAGTTGAAAGCGGCCATCATGTGTCACGCTGACGGCAACTGGGTAGAAACCTTGCCCCTTGTCCTACTAGGCATTAGGAGTGCATACAAAGAGGACCTAAAAACTTCATCAGCTGAGTTGGTTTATGGTGAACCGTTACGGTTGCCTGGTGAATTTTTCCAGCCCACCACGGTCACACAATCTACTGACATATCAGATTTCACTTCCCGTTTACATCTAACTACAGCTAAATTACGTCCCTCACCCGCAGCTCGTCACTCTAAAAACAAAATATTCGTCCACAAAAACCTTTTAACGTCCAGTCACGTATTTTTAAGAGATGACACGGTTCGTACTTCATTACAACCACCATATACGGGTCCGTACGAAGTGTTACAGCGTAATGACAAATATTTTAAAATTTTAGTCAAGGGGAAAACCGTGACAGTGTCCATAGACCGCCTTAAACCAGCCTATACACTGTTAGACCAGTCTCCTTTACCTCCCTCAACCCCCGCTTCCATTACCCCTCATACTTCCTATTCAGAACCCTCTCCAGATCCACCCCCTGTAGTCCTTATTCCCCAAGCTCAGGATGACGTCATAAGGACACGCTCGGGCCGTGTAGTCCTTTTTCCCGATTTTTTAACTTCTAACCAGGTCTTTGGGGGGGAGTGATGTGGTGTGTACGCATAAATAATCATATTTATTTATTTACATCCCACTCTATATTATTTAATTTATGTCTACTTAGTATTATTTATTTATACTATTAATACAACACACATAAAATTAAATTCATACACACAAATATATTTACTTACATTTAGTATAATTATAATCAAAAAACATTTACACTCCGCGATGTAGGAATATGAGTGAGACGCTGCTATGTGCGTTTGAGTCCGCAGTAGTGTGCGCTCTAACATGACTCCCACAGTACTCCCCTCCTAGTCGATACGACGATATCAATGCTAGGAGGTACCTATAACCAATTACCAAATTCAGTGTGAGCAATGAGGCTGGTGATTGCATGCCTGTAGATGCTCTGCTGAATGAATGGTGTGGTGAGGTAAGCGAGGACTAGAAGTTGCGGGTAGATCGAGAAATGTAGTAGAAAGAAGCGTGTGTTCTTATCGAGGGGTCACCACTGTGGAAACAGCAAAGATATACTGGCCAGTACACCCTTACTGTGTACCAACTTATAATTTGTATCTATGCTTAACTCGAAAAACATTTACACTCCGCGATGTAGGAATATGAGTGAGACGCTGCTATGTGCGTTTGAGTCCGCAGTAGTGTGCGCTCTAACATGACTCCCACATATGTCCCTAGCACACACATAAAATTACTTAGATTATTTTTAAAAATATTACACAAATAATTATCTTCCTAGAGTGAGTAACAGAAAAATGATTATAATAAATTTACTAGTTAATATAGAATTAAACGTTGCTGAGTATATCATTCTGGAACTTAATTTTATAGTACAGCATGTTTCTCTTAAAACAGTTTTGAGTTTAATTTAATATTTTTTTTATTTACTATCATATATAAATTATTTAACCATAACTAGTTTTATTGGATTTTAGGATAGGCAAAAAACCTTTTTGATTTAACTAAATAACAAGCACTTTGCTTTTAAATTTGCTGAAAACTCCTCACCAGTATATTTTTGATACATTTGAACGTAACCTTAGGATTACCGTTCTCAACAAATGTCCAAAACATTAACTCATTCATATTCACTAGCTAAAGCAAAGAGTTAAAAATCACAGTTCATGAATATTTAAAATTGAAATTATGTGAATGTTGCGGACAGATCTATGCTGACAGATTTATATAAGTACAGTTATTGCTATTGAAGTATAGTACTATACTAGATGTTTACAATTATTAGCACTCAGCAGTCATACATTATCAGTTTTTTATTGGAATATGTTACTATTGTAGTCCTTAAAAGTGATATATTTTTTTGCCGAAAACTCCAATTTCATATTGTAATAAATTCATAATCAAATAATTATTATTGCCCTTTCATCCCCGGAGCAAAATTAATGCTAAATTGCTTTTACAATAAACTTATATTGAGCTTGGGTCGTCTATAAAAAATCTGTTTTTTAGACTTCTGCCCATTCGTTTTTCTCTGTTTTAAATATGTAGTTTGATTACTATTTTACATTATGTAAGTTTGTCGATTTCCTATATAATAGACATTTCGCTTCTCTAATATACGAGATCCTGGAATCGGTTACATACTGTATATCCGAAAGTTTTAAACCCGAATATTATTTTACCGAAAACTAATCGCCTTTTTTTTAATTGCCATAATATGGTTTCACCGAAATTTCAAATACCATATTCTTACATTCCAGATTATCGTTTGGTTTTTGTTTTTGTTTACTATCATTTTGATTAACCACTAGAACGGATTTCCGAAGAATCGAAAACCAGATATACCTTAATTCCGCAATATTGCTTTTCCGAATAATCACTATTCCAAAAAATCATTTTCCATATATTTGAAATACAGATGTATTGAATGATACCTACTGCTATGAATAATTTTGCAGGCATATTTTAAGTAAGTAGTATACCCCGCTTAGTAGTATGCCATGCATCAGACTTTTTTGGTGCTCGCTCCGCGGCGCTACGCTCGCTCGTTTTATACATAATCTAACCTAACCTAACCTAACTGAATGTAACCTAACTTTTCTTTGTCTGCAGGGGGCTTTCGCCCCCCGACCCCCCCAAGCAGGGGGGCTCTGCCCCCCTGCACCCCCCCTATATGCAACCAAGCATGCAAACAAGCAAGCAAGTATACATACAAACAGGCATGCATAACGTTCTATTTATACAATTTTTCTAACATAAAAATATCTGGTTAAAGAGATTTACGATATGTAAGACTATAGATAAAGTTACTTCGGTCTTTTAAACCTTTGGAATAACGAGATTATAGTAAAAGATATAGTTGGTAAAAGCAAAAAATTCATTTAAATAATCTGGTTTTAGTTTTTCTGGGAAGTGATACTTCTAGAAAATGTATTTATGTACTAATGAAGTTGTGGAAAATAAAGCATCTGTGATACGTAAATTATGTGAACAGTTTTCTGAATAGTGAATTTCGGATTTGAGATATTCGAATTTTCGAAATGTTACCCCTGGAATCGCAATAAATCTTGTCTGATCCTGGTGATTGATAGGGAATGACATCTATCGGCCATCGACAACGCTCACTGAATTCAAGAAAACCGACATAATTGAAAATCATCCCCTTTGTTAGGAGATAAAGGCAGGTATGACAAAATGTAAGACAAGATACTAGCTGTGTACTAGGTATAGCTTAGCCTTAACCCATTTATTTCTGCGGATGTCATTAGAAGCAAGTTAAGGTATTAGAGCCGTCCAACCCGTCACCTACTATCCTTTATTTTACAATTTTTTTTTACTAAACATCCAAATAAATCAATAAAGCTATTCCTTTTTTGGGCCTTAGAACCTTGAAAACAATAATATAATAATATGTTTCCCGGTATCACAGAAAGTGGCAATCAATAGACGTGTTTACGTATTCTAAAGTATACCAAGTATGATTTCAGGGGAAAGACGAGATACATGATGGCAGATGAAAAACAGATAATATCTTTGCATTTTAAAAGTGTAACCACGAAAAGTAACATTAATAAATATTACGCTCTTTTTATTATTGTCAACGACAGTTAGTAAGTCGTATTTTACAATAATATTTACTAATACAATAGACTTTGGAAGAAAAGGTGTTTTTCGCGCATAAATTAATTTTATTAGTATCCTTTTCACGAAAACTCTATTATCCTCGAAACATAACTTAAATTTCAACATAAAAAGAAAATGTGGTCAAAGAAATTGGAGCTTACGAAAGTTCTCGCTCGTACAAAATATAAATCAAATGAAGTAAATTTTATTCGACAAAAAGCCTGTATCATAGAAACCTTTGAGAATAAATTTTAATGTAGGCGGAAAATGGTAAAGGTAAATTTTACCTCGAATTAAAAGATTTGCGGATACATGACAATTAGCATAAAAGCAAGCCATTATAACCAAAACCATTTTAAAAGTAATATTATTATGTAATGCCCCTAGGTTATATTCATGTCTAAACAATACACTAAACTTTTTTTGGGATTTATAGCCGTATGTATATTTTAAAAAGTAAATAAATCTTTGCACTACATTTACTTCGTGTTTATTCTTTACTGAATCCACGTTTTGGTCAATGAGAATACATTATTGTTTCTATGTAGAACATCATAGCCACCTAAAATATAAATCAAAAACTCGGAAACATGTCAATAAATATCCGCGCTTACAAGTTTCCTGAAGTGGCTCCGTGACGCACAAGGTTCCTAGGATACTTGTAATTTGACGATCTTGACGATTTTCCTGCGACATACACAAAAACAATAAAACACGAATTACATAAAATGTTATATTTAACAATGTTTTTCTCGGTGTTAGAATCGGTTAATATTTCAAAACTACGTCATGACTATGAAAATTAATCAACTTTTAAAAAAAGCTAGTTATTTACAATAATATTCACCAAATAATCTGTGTTTTTAAACATCATTGGGTCCACCAAACTTTAAGTAGCCGTTTTCGTATAGGCTACGTTGGTTGGAGACCCATCACCAAAAACCTTTATTTTTACCATCTTTTCCCCACTCAACTTCCAAAAGTGGCTGGGGAATTTATAATTCCTTAGCTCTGGTTACCCCTTCTAGGGAAATATGGCCGTGAGTATATGTATGTATGTATGTACGTTGACGATTGTTTATAAATTGTCTTCACCGAAAACATCAACGATCTTGTGGTACTCATTGCATAGCTATTCTGTGTATTATTTTGTACTGCGGCAGACACAATCAACACGATGTACGATCTTAAGAAACTTCTCTTACTTCATAAGCATTTGTAAAGCTTTGCAGGTTAGTCCTATTTTTACGCATTCTCGCGAATCCAATTTTTAATCCCCCAACGCAGAAGTTATCCCAGTATGTTAATGTTATACGTAATCTCATAAGCATCTTTATTCATTCATGCGAATATTTGGCACGCGTGAAAATCTAGTGTGTCGATGTGTGCGTAAACGTTTTGCGAACACAAAGCTAAATGAACAAAGCAATAATACTAGCCGGGAATTACGCGAAACAAAGGCAGACTACATCGATAGCTGTCGGCTATATTGCTGACTTACGTGTCTCACGCAATCACTACTTTACGAGGTTTCTTATTTTTTCTTCTCACCCGATCCAAAATAGAAACACTGTTTGATTTTTAGACCTAGATTTAGTACAACCCCGGTTTTTATAGCATGAAGTATGTCATGTGTGTAATGGAGTGTTGAGTGTTCTGTGTTCGAACTTTAATTGTATTTGTTTTTGTTTCAGTGAAAAAGGCGCGCTATGTCGGTATACCAGGTGAGTAACTTTATTATTAATATTAATTATATAGGGAAAAAACCTTGAAGAGGTTGCAATAAGTGCAAGTGAGAAATTACATTATGGATCTTTAACCTGCGTTTGTAAGTTTTGTTGTAAGCTGTAACTCAGCCACGTGGGTTTCCTTACGATGTTTTCTTACACAACTTTAATACATATACTACAAATTTGACTAAAGAAAATGTGTCAGTTAGCATTTAGTAAGCTAGTTACCACTTGCTGGGCTATAATTACTTTTAAAGCACTACCTCCACTATAACATCCAAAAAACCTTATTGCGTAACAAGTGTTGACGTTCCCAAATAAACTAAGTTTAGTATATATTCCAAATCATGTGAGACGTTCTTTTCAGAAATCTGCTAAAATTGATTCAATTTAATCTTAAAAATACTACAAAGTCGATTTATTTACTAATACCCTTATTTATAGTCATAAAAAAATGTTTTTAAGGCTCTTAAAGGTTGTATATAAAAATTATATATAACTAGCTGACCCGATAAACTTGGTACTGTCAAATTTGCTTATGACAAAGCTTACGGCTTTTTTCCGGTGCTCTTAGTTCAGTCAGGTGTGAATATTTTATTAGTCAAATTTTACCGGGGTAAAAAATATCATAACATAACATAAACGTTCACGCTGAATATCCCCGAAGGGGTTGGCAGAGGTACTTATACTTCTGAACATCACGTGACTTTGTCACCTGGCTCCAATTTCACCAACGCGACAAGTGCTACCATTGTATCATAATATGACATATGTAGAATTATCGGTTTCACCATAATGACAGGTGCGACAATTGTAGAAAACAATTGTCACGACTAAACAATGCGTCTATACAGGCATTCTAAATTTGAATTATCCTTTTTCTCGTACTCTCAGCATAGCAGTAACAATAATAATCTATGTATGTATTTCACGTACGCTCATTAACTGCCTGCCATTATATAGGTATTAAAGGACGACTCATAGTGCACCGTACCACGTAAACCGCGTCCAAACCGCGTCCGAACCGCGGCTTCCGTGTAGGTGTAGGATGGATACTTTTTTATTGTCTGAATAGAAATGCCTTTGCTCTCTTTTTGACAACACCTATTTAAAACTATTAAATCCATTCCCGCCATTAAGTTATTATCTTCTTAATAGTAGCATTTTTTGTGTGTGTATGTTAGTATTTTTATTTTAAAAATATTATTTAAATATGGATAATGCAAGAAAGATGACTATCTTAAAAATGATTTCCGACAACAAATCCGTGTTATTTGGTAAATTTGATAACAAATTAACAATACTAATATTAATAAGTTTCTTCGCTTAATTCCGCTAAATAATACCTGCAGTCTTCATGCAACATGCACTGTGCACCGCCCGCCCTCCCACTTACAAGAAATCGAAAAGCAGACAATGCACCACACACACACCCGCAAGCGAAAACCACAGGCAACCACAAACATGCGACGCGTTTTGACTCAACACGAGTCATTGTCGAGCAGTAGACAGTTCGGCAGCTGACCACTTAACTTAGTGCCGGTCATACGATTTTGTGGTGGTCTGCCACCGAGTGAGAGGTGTGTGTGTGGTGCATTGTCTGCTTTTCGATTTCTTGTAAGTGGGAGGGCGGGCGGTGCACAGCGCATGTTGCATGAAGACTGCAGGTATTATTTAGCGGAATTAAGCGAAGAAATTTATTAATATTAGTATTGCTATGGATTTCCGCAAAGTAACGCCTGATTCAATCCAATAACAAATTAACATTCCAAATAAAAGTTGACACATGGAAAAAAATAATTAATTTAAAATAATAAGAAAAAATAATTGTTTCTTTAAATTTTCTTCTATGTGTAAATTCATCAAGATCACTGTTACTATCACTAGCGTCACTACTACTCGCATGGAGAGCCATTTTGAAATACGCGTGTATCAACCACGAAATACTACAATTGTCACGCAAATCCGACATGTGCTCAATCTCATGTCAAGATTCTACGACAATTCTACAAATATATCGACTAAAATAATAATTACTGTTTCACAACACAATTGTAATACATAAAATTGTAGCAAAATGCATGTGTCAAGTTTGTAAGCATTTCTATAGAAAATATTTCATAAAATTGTAATATGTCACAATTTGCTTGACAATTGTAGCTCGACATATGTCACTGACAATTGTAGTCGTGGTGAAATTGGAGCCTGGTGTTCAGAGTACCCACGTTTTGCATGGACAGTGTACTCACGTGATAGAGGGCAGGCCTATCGCCGTTTTGTACGATTACACTGTCACATGACTAAGTACAACTCAGCCATGTGGGTTTACTCACGATGTCTTCCCTCACCGTTAACAACCATGATAAATTAACCACACATATGTCTTTAGAAAAGACAAATTGGTGTAGGCCCGACCCAGGATTTGAACACTAGTCGTTTGCACGATAACCGAGTGTTCTACCCACTGGGCTATCACGGTTGTTAAAAAATATCCTATGTTATAATTTGGGTCATTGTCTAGCATTTTGCTAAATTTAATTCATATGCATTATGTACTTGAGGAGGTTGTTTGCCTCAAACGCACAAACATCTAAACTTTCACATTAATAATTTTAGTAAGATTAAAATAAACAATATTTATTAAAATAAATCATGAACAAAATACAAACTCAAAGGTAAACCATCCATGAAAAAGAGCAGAGACACTACGATCTGCATTAATTGTCCCCTAAACGTCAATATTCTCACGATCCTGACTAATCATCATATTTATCATACCCATAGAATATCCAAACTAAAGGGACATTACGAATTATTTTTCATACAAATAAATCACCGGTTCATATGTATGTTTCTCTGCGCTCCCGAAATGATAATTTCAAATTGCACACATCTAGAATATTAGATTTAGGGCCAATAGCAACGACTATGCATAGTATGCTATAGCTATGCTTAGCTTGTTAGCCAGTTTACTAATTACAAACAGTTTATAGACAAATAGTTTTTATTCGTTTGAAGTTGTGTGAACATTAACCACTTCAAAGGCTATTAGATATAAGTAGAATTAAATACAGTTGGTAGTCCAGTTCAAACAAATCGAAGGTTGTAGTGCACGAACAAAACCAATTAATCAATAAAACTACAAGCTTTACCTCAGTACTAATAACATTTCAAATAGCTTTGTTTTTATTTTCCAATCGCTGGTGATAAATTTTTTAAGTCATCGATGTAATAACATAACATAAACGTTCACGCCGAATATCCCCGAAGGGGTTGGCAGAGGTACTAATACTTCTGAACATCACGTGACTTTGTCACCTGGTGTTCAGAGTACCCACGTTTTGGATGAACAGTGTACTCACGTGATAGGGGGCAGGCCTATCGCCGTTTTGTACGAATACACTGTCACATGACTAAGTACAACTCAGCCATGTGGGTTTCCTCACGATGTTTTCCCTCACCGTTAACAACCATGATAAATTAACCACACATATTTCTTTAGAGAGGACAAACTGGTGTAGGCCCGACCCAGGATTTGAACCGAGTGTTCTACCCACTGGGCTATCACGGTTGCTTCACATATCAATGTAATAACATTTCTACTATCGCAGTGTCTCATTATAAACCCGCTGTTTCTCATCAAATGTTTGTATGTAATTTTATCATTACCTGCATTGATTTTGTAAGTTAAAGAGAATGTAGTTATGAGTATTTTACAACGTTTTTTAAAAGCGTAAACTTTTTGATTTGTTGTTTAATAAAGTTTGAATTTCAAAAACAATAATAAGAGAAAACTTTGAATCGTATAAACTTCAGTAAGGACTTTGTCTTGTTTTTTTTTTGTACTCAGGTGTTTTACTTATATGCTACCTTCGTACTCTTCCTGGCCTTCAAAGTGAAATTTGATTTATGTTTGTATTACGCATATTTAACAATGTTCATGCATTTTTAACCTAACTTGTTTGTTTTTTTAGCAATACGTAAAAATATAGTCACACCTCTACATTGCCGTGTAGTGTCGGCTTAGAATAGCACTACCCCGTTTCTACCGATGGGTGTACGTAAGAGGCGACTAACGGTATTGGGGCTTTTAAGGGATTTTTGGGCGATGCGGTTGGAGACCCATCACCAACAACCTTTACTTTACCATCTTTTCCCCACTCAATTATCCAAAAGTGGCTGAGGATTTTGTAATTCCTTAGCTCTGGCTACCCCTTTTAGGGATGTATAGCCGTGAGTAAATGTATGTATGTATGTAAAAATAAACAAATAAGACAACAAATCTGTGAGTATAGGTATAAATGTATTTAAATACTTATAAAAATAGTACTACAAAGAAACGAAAGCAATCCCGCGAGTTGACACACTAGCTCGGTTTTAATTGGAGTGAGTAACAAAGAAATGTTTGTTGCAGCCACACAGTTCAACACATACGTGACCCTCAAGCTGCAGAATGTCAAGTCAACGACGGTGACAGTAAAGGGTCCTACCCCGAGCTGGGAACAAGACTTCCTTTTGTGAGTAGCACCTTTTTATATCTAATTAAGGAGCTTCCTCAAATTCATTAGTAGCGATATTAAAATTTAATTGAAAATTATTCGGTTACATAAAAGGTACGTTGCGAATTCTGTGTTTAGGAATATCCTCTAGAAAATTAATTTGGTAGGTTTCGTTAATTAAAAAATATAAACATTTAAAAGTACTAGTATAACTAAATGTTTCAGGATGGATTATTATTATATTATGAGTACATACTTGTGGTAATGTTAAAGTGTACCAACAATATTTGAAGGTAAGTTACGTTCAGAATTTTGAAAACTTATTTTCTTGTGTTATTATAAGTGCAGCCTAAGACCCAGTGTATTAATCGAGTGAAGTTTTTTTTGTTAATGATACTTTATATATATGTGCACGTTTTTATTCATTCTCATATTGTGCTGTGTAGTGTCGGCTTAGAATAGCACTACCCCAATTCTTTCGGCGGGTGTACGTAAGAGGCGACTAACGGTATTGGGGCTTTAAAGGGATTTTTGGGCGATGCGGTTGGAGACCCATCACCAACAACCTTTATTTTACCATCTTTTCCCCACTTAACTATCCAAAAGTGGCAGAGGAATTTCTGATTTCTTAGCTCTGGCTACCCCATCTAAGGATTTATAGCCGTGAGTATATGTATGTATGTATGTATGTCATATTTTGCATTTATAAATAAGTATGTTTTTAAAAGCGTGGGTTTAATACTGTTGTGAGATTGTTGAGTATATTTCTATTTATTTTATTTTTAGGAATACTGTTTTGAACAGATGTTTATAAATTTCTTGTATTTACAAATGTTAATAACTTTAAATTAATAAACAATCTTCTTACGAAAAACATAACGAATTAATTCTTCATTTATTTTAAACATACATCGTCGAAGTTGATATCGACCCTTAGTCACATCTTAAGACACCCCTGTTTAAAAAGGGGAAATGAAATTCTAAGCCGGCACCACACGGTACAGAATCTAGGGTCTAACTTGATCTGAGTGCTGTGGTCGTATTTTTGTGTTGACTATCAATTTTAGGGGAGTTTTTGTACCAATATGTTTTAACAAGCCCTTCAATTTATAAATTGATTTAATCAGTCGTCTTGTAGTTTAAGCTTGTAAACGTTTAATATAAATTAGAACCTAATGGGTACAAGAGCCGCCGACTTTGTTGCCTAACCCAATTTCAAAGATACTGTGTGTACTTAATTTTATGTAGCGATAATGGTGCTATTTACTTTAACCTTGTAACAAAATAAAAGTCTTTGACGAATTGATGATGAACAAATGTAAGTAGAAATGACTTGGAATTTGTATACGGAACGTATGTCCGTTCCGTATCTTTGTTTAAAATTCGTTAACGTATACGTACGTTTTAAAATTGCAAATTCATTGCATTAGAAAATTGCTCTTAATTAAATTACCAACAAAATATACAAAGCAGTGAAAACTAAGAAGTAAATAATAGTTTTTTGCAATTGCCCATAGTCAGTGTCTTGAACTAGACGACAAATACGCTTGATTAAATAATTCTCAGAAAACATCTGAACCTCAAAATTAGACTGTTCATTGACCTCATTTTTGTTTTTAACCATTGTTTTTGTATTTTGTAACCATACAAACTGTACTCATCTCTGTATCTCTGGTTAAATATCATCACACAACACTAAAATGTAATTAAGGCACTTTATTAGAGCTATTAGTCAAAAAGTCATTTTACTTTGATTGTTACAAGTTATCAAATAGAAAAACTAACCGAATAATAATTCCGACATAAATTACTGGCATCCTCCGTATATTGGTATTCCGCATAAATAATTCATTCAAATTCTTATACACAGCACATACATATTTAACGTCATACGTATATACCTACCCCTAACAAAACAACGTTCATATTTGGCTCGTACAATCTATAAAATTGTGAGAACATTTTCGAACGCCATTTTGCTGATTTTCCGTTGTTTACGAAATAAAGGAAAAGACCCCGTCGTAGTCTCGATAAAGCCAACAATTTATGAGTTCAGTGCTTGGGGGTAATTCTACAATGAATGATACAAACATTTTATTGACCTGGTCTTAATTTATTGAATCGTCTAAATTCGTTGTCTGTTTGAACTTTTACCTTTATTATTATATATACGATTGTTTGCTTAGAGTAACATTAAATCATTTTTTTTTCGCGGTTGTCCTCAAGGAGCGCTTTATGTTTGAGGCTTTTTGGGGAATGTGGCTGGAGATCCAACGCCAAACCCCCTTTACTTTCACTTCTGTTCAGTAATTAACCCTCTTTAGTAACTGAAAACGTAACAAATCTGACGCTATCCCTTTTTTGTTTTTTTTAGGGTGACGATATGTTTGTATGTATGTAAAGAGTTTAGATTTTTAGTATTTTGCCAATATATATATACAGTAAAATGGTAGCTTAAGACGATTTCCCAGGCACCCCACCAAAACCGCGTCTTAAGCGAGAAATCGTATTATGCGGGATAGGGAAAATAAAACGAACGTACTACATATCATGTATTTTGTTCATAATTAATTTGAAATTATGTACATTCAATACATTATTTAAAATGATCACTTATTTTGTTAGGACAGAAAGGTATAATTAGCAATTAAAGAATTTCAACATAACAAAACTTTTGCAATGCGTCTTTACTTCTAAGAAGCGTTCTACGTAGCGTTTTAAATCTAGCTGATAATGCCTAAGACGCTTTCTCGCATATTATGGGGCCACTTATGGGCTGTTTTGAAGCTCGTGCTTGATGAACCCATTCCACCAAAACTTTTTCTAATTTATCAAACTTTCCTATCATTTGTTTTTTACTCTGCACACCTCCCAATCTGAATCTTTCTTTAATTACTTCTCAATTCTTTAAAATATTAGAAGCAGGTAAGTGAAGCTGAGCAGCTAAGTTTGATTCGTTGTTTGTTACTATATATTAAAAAAAAATATATCTCATTTTTTTAGTATGACAATGCCGTTCGCTTAATTGTAGTCATATTGTAACAAACAAATGATGCACCATTACAAAACAATCGAAGCGTACGCGCGAGAAGTCAAGAAATGACGATCGCGTAGGGGCGTATTAAACGGGAAGACGATCGTATTAAGCGTTAAGAAATATATGAAAATATGTCTGAAGTTGCAGGGACTGGCGTAAAGCGGCGTATTATGCGGGAAATCGTATTAAGCGTGATCGTAGTAAACGGGTTCTACTCTACTGTAAGGGTAACGAATCCCATTACACCGATTGCTAGAATTCTAGAACTCGGAATTATCAATAGTGGCGATTATTAGAATGTATGTATGTTTGTATGGAATCTTCAATTTGACAACTCCAGTATTTAAAATCATCGTGAACGATACCCACAGAAGTTCTTTTTTACCCAGCTGCCGCTAGAATTTTCTGAAGTGACTTCGATTTTCGGCTAGTCATTTAAAAAAATATGTGTAGAACTTAATTAAGATACAAACGCTTAAGTTTTTCGTTGTGCTATCTTAAAACCAACATAACTTGTATTTTTTCTTCTAAGCAATAAAAAGCGTTAAAGTAGAATTACAGTTTATGTTGCCACAGCGCAAACATTATTATTTATTTATATTCCTGTTTGTGTATCCTTGTAGTTATTGTACAGTGCTGTGTTAACATAAATATGATACAAATATATTGTTGATTCCCTCAGGATATCCCACTATTATTCAAACACCTATGGTGTGACAATGGTCCTAATATAACGTATAAGTCTTTCTATCAATTCTTCAAAAGTTTAAACTAACAATGCTACCACCTTAGATACAGAAAAAGGCAGATTTATCCATAAATAATTTTAAGGTTATTAATTTAGATTTTTAATATGGATTTATCACATATTTAAACTTCTATTTCATAACACGGTAGCTTAACACTGCAACGATACTACCTAAGTCTATAGGCGATAGTCTCGCGAATGGCGTGAGTATATGTATGTATGTGTATATAATACCACCAAAGTGACTATGACTTATGACTTGAAAGATTTATGGTATATGACTTCTTCACTATTCTGTATGAACAGTCTTAAAGCTATAACAACTAAATTATCCAAGCGGTTTAAACTTGCACTTACATAAATATCGAGTTGACAAAAAAATAAATCACATGAGGACTTTATTGAGCCTACTTACTAATATCAATTGCAAAATTTCATGAATAGCAATGCCGACAAAAAGAGTTACCACTAAAATACGTTTTACTTGAAAAGGAAGACGGATCTCAGCTGGTTCCGTTTGCTCGCAGCCGACACCCAATAAAGGCGAGATGATAGCAACCTTCTTTGTACTCGAATCCGTCGCGGCTATTGGTCTGTGAAATTTATCAGCTGATTTTATCAAACTATTTGCAGTAGTACTTATACACAGATAAAGTTAATGTGTTGATTATAAATATGGACAATTTATACACAGATCAACAGTGCCGTGTAGTGTCGGCTTAGAATAGCACTACCCCATTTCTTCCGGTGGGTGAACGTAAGAGGCGACTAGCGGTATTGGCGCTATAAGGGATTTTTGGGTGATGCGGTTGGAGACCCATCACCAAAAACCTTTATTTTACCATATTTTCCCCACTCAAGTTTCCGAAAGTGGCTGAGGAATTTCTAATTCCTTAGCTCTGGCTTCCCCTTAGCTTAGCTTAGGGATTTATAGCTGTGAGTATATGTATATGTATGTATGTATGTTATACACAGATCAAGTTAGCTCCAAACTAAGTATGACTCGTTTTATGGGGTACTAACTCAGCGATATATTTAATAGTATATAATACACATATAAACAACATCCAAGACTCACATACATAAATGTTGCTAATCGAACCCGCAACCTCCGGACCGAGGAGCTAGTCACCTATACACTCGGCCACGGACGTCGTCAACGTCGACTAATGTCTTCTCTCTTAACTCTTTATACCTAACTATACTCCGGAATATTAATAAATGTTGTATATTAACTTATTAAATTAGTACTTCTGTTAATTCTGTCAATAAATGATGTCGTGCATAGAATCGCGATATTGATCGGCGATTGTATTGTCAAATGCAGTTTTAGTTCGAGACAGCTGATAGCGCTTTATCAGCCGCGTCACCAACCATAAAGATAAATTAATAGCTCGATATAATGTTCTGGGTCTATACTACTCTGAAACGTTGGTACTTCCGATAATTAGCAGTCGAGATAGCTTGGTAGGTACAAGAAGCCGTGATAAGAAGACCCATCACCAGCAACACTTTGTTTTGTGAACTTCTTCTTGAAGAATTTCTTACTAACACTAGAAGTGGTTAAGGAATTTCTTGTTTTGAGGCTCTAGCTACTCTTTTTTGATATAAATAAATGTGAGTATTAGTTATATCTATTTAGAAATGCTCACATTGAAAGACAAATTGACATTAATTACTGAATATTTAATAACAAGTCGGTAGTTAATGGGAAAGCTTTATTTGGTTAATTTGATTGTTTATTGATGTCTTACAAGCTGAATATTTATGTTGACTTAATATCATTTTCAATGACATGAACTTGTTTGATACAAATGAAAATATAATTGAATGCACAACAAATTATGAGAGCAAGTACATTTCAAACTTTTCTTCTTATTGACTAAGACGTTTAAATAAATAGCATTATGCATCAACCTCAGA
Source organism: Bedellia somnulentella (assembly GCA_963576735.1). NCBI lineage: Eukaryota > Metazoa > Arthropoda > Insecta > Lepidoptera > Bedelliidae > Bedellia > Bedellia somnulentella. The sequence goes on along the minus strand of OY755182.1, from coordinate 6,661,243 downwards.
AATTTAATTGCCTTATTACCTGGAGATATCCAATGATTAAGAATGCCCAATTAAGATAATTTATTAGATGTATTTATTAAAATTTAAATTTAAGACCACTTCTTTTATTGAAATTAGCGAATTGCGAAATCAAGACGCTATCTTTTGTATTTGTAGTTGACTACACAAACAGCTTATTGGTTTCAAATGGAATCTTTATAGCTTGGATATGTTCCCGTCGATGGACGAAAAGCTTAAATTGAACTTTAAATAGATATCTCAACTGAACAATATGAACAAACAAACATATGGATAGTAGTGTCAGTAGAGGTAAGTAGAAGTCGCCCACGGAGAATCAGGTCAATTCAGGTCAAATAGTCAAGTAGATAATGTGCTGAAAAAGACAGACGTAAATGTGAAGAAAAGAGCATAAATAAAAATATTGATGAATGAAGCTCGAAAGGTTTTTCAGGATCGTTTAAAGTTGCCATCTATATTCTCATGAACCAATAGCCCAAGTTTATGTATGTATATGTCTAAAGATAATGTATACGTAATGTGTTAATGTATGTATAAGTATTTTTATTTTATTACAATATTTCTTTCCGCGAGTGGCGTAGGAGGAGGCTTAGAGTAAGGCGCTTTGTAAAAGGTTGTTGGACGATGCGGTTGGATACCCATCACCAACGTATTTTTTTAAATATCTTCTCTTTACAATATATCCAAAAGTGCTGAGGAACGAGAAGTTCTAAAGCTCTGGGTATCCCTTTTTTGCATTATAGCCGTGAATATGTGTATGTACGTTTGTTGTACAAGTTTAATTTTGAATCGTTTTTTTTCGCTGCAGAATAAAAATCAAGCCATTTTTTATGAGTTGCTTACAAGGCGAATGAGTAACAAATAGTGAGCCACATGCAGTAAAGTAATAATTTGACAATATTATTTGTAATCCATCAAAGTGTTCGATGTCAAAATATAATTTGAATAAATATACGTCAACGCTTAGAGTCGTCCTAGAATATCCGCGCATCATCTTCAAACCACCGCCCTTGTAGAACTATTATTAGGCTATGCGGTTAGGAACCACCAGCACTACTTGTAAGTTATAGTACATCTTCTATGGGCTAAAGCGGTTATATAGAGTATAGATTGGTAGGTATTAGAAGCTTTTATAGATCCTTGTCGAATTTACTTGTGTTCGACCATTTGTGTTGAACCGTTCTAGTTCCATTGATAGAACCGCAAAGCTCTGATGTGTTGTCTGTGAGACTACAATGGCTGCCAATTCAGATTATCCCCTCGCATCATTTGAATTCACGAGTATTATACTGGATCACCATTTAATATGGATTTAATGTTTCTAAGGATTTTTTGATATAAAATCACTATTAGGGCAAAGCTAAAAGGAAGGGTATCAATATAATAGTTCGTTTATATAGATTAAGTAAAACTCTGAACTGGTAATGGGGAACAGTGTCATTAAGTCAACTTGAAAAAGAGCATAACTCCACTGTAGCATTTTCACTATTTTACCGACCGATTTTACCAATTATAATAAATGATATAATAATATGCGCTGGACTATACGAATTTTATATGATGAAATAAAAAAGAGGCTGGAACCTAATCCCGACTGCCTGAAACGGGTTCTAAATAAAGTGAACAAAGAAAAATGAAATACATATACTCACGGCCATAAATCCTAAAAAGGGGTAGCTTTAGAAAAATAAAACTAACACAGTAATTGAGTCAAATATAGTTTCCCGAATTGTCAAGGTGGAAGTTATACAATTATACAGGTTTGCAGTAGACTGGTATAGAAAACTCCAAAGAGGAAATATTTGAATTTCCGTACTTCAAATTATGTTTACGATTAAGAATCCTAGGCTGCCCTTTTACGGAAAAGGGTCGTGATGTTTTTGCACGTCGGATAGTAAACATAATGAAGAAGAGCACGTATTTTATGAAAACGTGGATACTCTAGTCTAGTACGTGACGTAATCGCTTATCAACTCGCAAGGGATTCGATTAGAGTTAAACCATAAAAAATATTTTTAAAACCAGAATTTGAAAAAATAATAACTTTGTTCACATTGTGTGAAAAGACTTGAAAGTGCATTTATCTTTGTAAAGTACAAATTATGTAAAGATGATTAATGTACAGTGTAAGTATATCGTTTAGTGGAGGCAGTTTAGAATATCATTACTCCATATATGTTATGTCGTGGGTGTCAGATCTAAAGGTCAAGCCCTTCAGACTAAATTAGTAGGTGCATATCGATTTATTATTCTGATTTGCTCAAAAGCATAAAGAATTGTTGACTTCAGAGCTCAGGATACATAAATTTGTTCTACCACGAACAATAAATAAGCTGAACCAGAATAATTTTACCAGAATACTTGTCATCACAAAACATGAAAAATATGTTTCATAAAACCTTTTTAAATCCTTGAGTGACAAGTGACAATGTTTTAAAACACTGTGTTGTGTTTCATCCAGGCCTTCTGTCATATGTCTATGTCAGGTGTAAACAATACTGGATTATTCAGCCCCAATAAACGCTTGGTACTCTTTATCCTTTCTGAAATGTGTCTGAACTATTTTTAGGTATTTCTTACAGGGAAATTCGTGAAGCTGGAAATTATGGGTTTGGATAATGATAAAAATTGCACATTTGTTTTGTGATCAGTACCTTTTAACGCACTTATTTTTAAAGATCGGTCAACGAAAACAAAAATTAATCTATTTAGTATACATCATTTTTCTTGTAAAAAATATACCAAGAAATACATGGCAGTTGAATAATAATAAGCATGGTATATTATATAACAGTATCATTTATAAAGTCAGATTTCACGGTTCAATTTACTACTTTTTTTTCAATTGCCTTATATTTTGTGCTAAGAAAAAAGTGTTATTGACACCAAACCATCGTCAAGTCCTTGTTTGATAAACGGCAAAGTGAGTGAGTGTGGGTGATGCGTACACGCAGCCACCAGCTGTCCCCGCTCGCCCCCGCTTGCCCTGAAATTAATTAATCTAAACAGAATCGTTGATGTACTCTCTGTTGTGTCTTTTATTTATTTTATAATCTCAATTTACCATTTATTACCCCCAAATTAGATAAAAATTAAATAATAGGACCCATGTAGTATATCCATAGAAATTCACCATTTTATCCCTTCTCGCTTCGGGATATTGCTGAGATAATATTTATTTCGAAGCTACTGACAACCTGTTTTTGTGAGTATAGGTAGGTTGGTGGTATTAGTATCTAGAAGATCTATGGGGTTCTCTGAATATGTTTGTATTGTAGTTGTATCTTTTAGATAATACCAAAACAAGACAGTGTTAATTCATTCCTTGTTTTTGCTATCAGTTTTTATCGGACAGCTGCTGTGTATTTATAGTATATTTGATTGAAGGCGGGTCTCCATTAAATATATATTTTTTTTACTGAAATCTAGAACTGTCCAAAGAATAACCTCAATAAAATCTACCAAACAAACGATGAATAGGATAACTTTTTACACAATGTTTCTTGAAGCTCGAATTACACTAGAGGGAGCTGCCCTTTGTTTTAAGTTTCCCCAAAATCCATTTTCGCCGCACATTAGCGCTGAAGGTCGAACAAACAATTTTAAAAGAACAACAACCAAATCCATTGGGAGTCGTGGCGTGAGAAAATATTTGCTTGTTTCGCAAGAGAGATGTGACCTTTTCGGCAATGAAATTGTAATATGTAATTAAAATATTGGATTACAAGAGATGACATTGCTTATTATGTTGGTATTATTAATTGTGAAGTTGTCTATTTTGATACGATGAGGCTTGATGTCCCAGACTCACTTGTGGTTTTTTTACCTACAAATCAGATTATTGAAACAGTGCAAGTAAACATTAAAGCGCCCAGTACACAATGTCCAGTGATGGGCCACGCTCCGCAATGCACAATTGTAGGCCACGATCACTTGGTGTTCACACAATGGCCCATTGCTCATTACTGCCTGGCAATCCACTTGCGATGGACGTCGAATTAATTATGGCTGCAGCTATTTATTTATTATTATACATACATACATACATATTCTCACGCCGTTAGTTCCCATTGGGGTAGGCAGAGACTATCGATCGCCACTTTGTACGATCCTGGCAAACCTCTCTGGCTTCGTTTACATCCATCAATCTTTTCATACATGCTCTTTTATTCTCCATACTGCGGACACCTGCCTTTTTGAGCACATTTTCTATTTGATCCAAATGTGTCCTCCGAGGTCGTCCTCTACTAACATTACCTTCCACATTGGCTCTATATATCTCTTTCACCAATTTACTGTCATCCATCCTCTCTATGTGCCCAAACCATCTCAACATTCCTTTTTCTATCTTTCTTACAATATCATCTTTTACACCACACCTTTCACGAATCACATAATTCCTCACACGATCACATAACCTTACATTACACACTTTTCTGAGGGATCTCATTTCTACTGCATTCACTCTACTTTCATGCTTCTTCTGCCACACCCAACATTCACTGCCATACATTATTGCCATACATATTTATTATTATGTATGTAATTTATTTCATTTATGGTGCTATTTATGTTATTTTTACGTCATATAGTGATTATAAATACATTTTGCAATAAAATATTCCAAAAAAGTATAAGTATCTATGAGCGGCCGGTGACGAACTAAACAATGGCCCACTGTGGCCACGCTACGGCACGATTCCTTTAAAGTGTGCCCGAAAAACCGACAACTTCACCATTGCGCGCCACGATCGGCAATTGTCCGCCATCATGCACCATTGCCCCCTGTACACAGTGGCGATGGCGAGCAATGGCCCATCACTGGCCATTGTGTACTGGCCGTTTAATATTTACAATAATCTTATATGTGCTGTGTAGTGTCGGCTTAACAATAGCACTACCCCATTTATTCCCGTGGATGTTTGTAAGAGGCGGTGGGCGATGTGGTTTAAGACCCATCACCAAAAACCTTTTATTTTACAATCATTTCCCCACTCAATTTCCAAAAGTGGCTGACTTATTTCTTATTCTGAAGCTCTGGCTACCCCTTTTAGGGATTATACGTATTTATAAAATATTAATACATTTTTAAAAGACGTATTCAGCATTTGTAAAGCGTCCAGAACTTAGCTACTTTTAGCAATCGAAAAAATAACGACATTTTTATTGATGTCGTTAGTAATAATTTCAACTCTCTTGTTACAACCACAAATATTTAAAATTAAAGAGGTCGGACTCTTCTATTAAACAGATTAGATTAAACTAAACCAAGATTAGGGATTTCTTAAATGAAGTACTATTTTGCTCATTTCTACATTGTGTAGTGCCGGCTATGTATTGTAGTGCCGGCTATGCCGTGTAGTGCCGGCTTAGAATGTCGCTACCCCTTTCTACCCACGGGTGTCGTAAGAGGCGACTAAGGGTATCGGGGCTTTTTATTGGATTTTTGGGCGATGCGGTTGGAGACCCATCACCAAAAACCTTTATTTTACCGCCTTTTCCCCACTCAACTTCCAAAAGTGGCTGAGGAATTTATAATTCCTTGGCTCTGGCTACCCCTTCTAGGGAATTATAGACGTGAGTATATGTATGTATGTATGTATGTCTCATATTCATCAACTAAATAATTTATTAAGCGGGAATTTAACTCGCCTCCTTGTCTCCTAATGAAATAACTACCTAACCTCTTGAATACGACAGTTGTCATACGTCACAAGTTAAGCTTAAGATTATAACAAGAATGTAATATTAAAATAATTAACAAACATTATAACAAGATATCCAAACAGTATTCCATTTTCATTGCATATTGAGAATTTCACACGCAGACTACATTCTATTTCATAATTTTCAACCGAGACTAGGAATTACTTCATACGATTGAAACACATAAAATAGGCAGTCGAAGATTTGTTTTGTACCCGCACTCAGTAATAAAAAGGCGGGATGTTTTTATTTAAGCAAGATTTCCTGAAGCTGAACATACGGTCCCATTTTATGGCCGACAGAACACTATATGATACAGAATTCACTCGCTTCGTTCTTGTTAGGAATGATTTACTAAAGATGTTGATACATTTTCGAATCTTTTTTTCAAGCTGAGGAGTAATATAAAGAAGTATTATGTTTAAGAATATTGTGCTGATTTGAGAATTAATTTTCTCAAATGATTTCTTCTCAAGCCGCTAATAGCGATTAACGTTTTAAAAAGTTTTTAGGTGAATGCTATTTATTTATTATCTTTTCCTCATATAATTTTTGAATTGTTTTAACAAGCGTCTGTTGTAGCTCTTTGATTTGTTTCTAAAGTTGTGAATACACGTTATTTTTATAATGCTGCATTGTTTACTCTTAAGACTTTAACTAAATTTAGTTAAAGTCTTAAGTCTCAATTGAGCGGAAAAGAAACGCGGTTACTAAACTCAAACGTTCACTTCGACAGTATATTTACGTGATAGAAAGCAGGCCTATCGCCGTTTTTGTACGAATACACTGTCACATGACTAAGTATAATTTAGCCATGTTGGTTTCCCTACGATGTTTTCCTTTAACGTTAACAACCATGATAAATTAACCACACATATGACTTTAAAAAAGACAATATGGTGTAGGCCCGACCAGGATTTGAACTCTCATCGTCTGCACGGTAAGCGGTGTTCTACCCACTGAGTTCATCGGTATCACGGTTGAGTTAAGTTATCTATGCATAAAATTGTGTTTACTATTTCGTAAGTAAATAAGATTATATTCTTTCAAAAATTCACTGCAAAAACAAATCTCGTAATGTAGTTAGAAAGCCGATTCTTTACGATAAAATATATTCCTCAGTCACCAAATCTAGCTCTTCGAAGCAAGTAGAGAGTTGTAATAAAAGTTGTGGGGTTGAATAAATTACGCAGTACTTGGATCTTATCCAACGTTGTGGTTTGAATGATATAACTTTCGTTATTTGCTCCAACTTAAAGAATTATGTTAATACTTCGAATGCCGGAATTATTTTAATATTTACTTAATATAGTAGGACAATTTGGTTGATTTTATTAGGGTTATAATAGTGCCAAATAGGCGCTTGCTTGAACTGGTGAACGACCAAACTTTGTAACCGCTGTAATTGCTGTTTATTTCATGAGTGAGAACGTGGTAGTTTATCCTTTTTTAATTATACTTTTTACATGTAAAAAGCTAATGAGTATTGCGAATTTATTGACAATTTACTATAATAGTAGTGACGTGATATATATCGTTATATTCAGCAAATATATTCTCACGCTTTTATTGTTGAAGGCTTTGCACATGTATTTTACTAGGTGATACTATTTATTTAAAGCGTCAATAAATCATGAATGGCCGAATCGCTTTTTAATATACGTTAGGATTTTAGCTTTGGAGTTGTTTGTGTGAATCACTATTGGTCGCTGGGGCTTCGCATGAGTAGCTTTAATCTTTTATCTGACATACTTGGTCACTGGTCACCCCTATGACAAATAACGTTATTTTAAATACGCTTTGTTAGTTCTGAACGTACAACGCTTAATAAGGTTTTGATTTATTATATTAAATTTTATTAAAAACAAACCAATAAAAATTTTTCATTTTCACAATATTTTTTGTAGTAATATTTTTTGAAAGAATTTTTTTTTTATCTGCACAAATTGGCAATGGACATTAAAATAAATAAAGGAAAGAAAAAATTCGACACCGGCGGGATTCGAACCCGCGACCTCGGGTATACACCCCCGTCGCTCTGTCAATTGAGCTACTTCTATCCTTTGTTTCTTTTTACACTTTTAAGTGGTGTTTGCATTCACTACCTCCGAATTTTTTACAAATTCGCGAGTTCGAATCCCACCGGTGTCGAAATTTTTCTTTCCTTTATTTATCATTTGTTTATTAGTAATAATCCCCACATGAGATTTCATGAACAAAAACATTCAAAAAAAGGACATTAAAATAGTTTTGCCAAATTTGACACACAGCTATTATTTTTTGATTGTCGATACTATATCCACAAAGCAGAATTTGTGATTAATGATTCAATGTAATTCTGTCTTATTTGACAAAACAATGTTAACTTATTGATACGAAATCTTGCCTTTTGCTTATGAAATCTGATACGGTAACCAATAAGTCACATAAAAGACGATTAAATATTTAATATGATTATCGAGTTTAGCAGCAGGTTAGTTAAATACGTGTGAATTTCGGAGTCTTATCCTCTTAAGATGTCAGAAGCCTTTTTAAGTTAGTGAACCTTACAAATACTTTGGAAGGTCTAAACACGAAGGTGAAATTATATAATACTATCAAATCTACACAGTAAAGTAACAGTGTATTTCGTAATTTAACTCCATTTTTACCAAACATATTTAACAAATAATTTAATAATGGTTGAAGTAGTTGGGGGTTTGTTATATCGTCTTAATATAGAACTAACCTTTTTATTATCGTCGGTGGGTCAAAGGTACCTAAAGGTATCGTAAACTAATAATCACGTATATTAACTCTAAAATGGATTACACTCAGATGCAGTATTAGCCATATCTCGAGCGTATGATTTCAGTAGCAAAAAAAGATCGTTAAATTTATAAAAAAAACAACCAAGTTTCTTTAAAGTACTGATTTTAGTAACTATTTCATACAATTATATACGATCCAATTTAGGCAACATATGCACAGGACATTCGTTAACCATTTTTCTGATTATGCATTTTAAGTTAATTAATAAATCAGTGACCCTATCTATCCCAACAGTCATGATATAAATCCCCGAAGGGCTAGCAGCGATACTGATAATTATAAATATCATGAAGTGAAATCATTTTTGGGTACAGAGTATGAATATTTGCTTTCATTTTCACGAAATAGGTGGTAGGCCAATCGCCACTCTGTATCACCCGACTAATATTATTATTATTCCTTATTCAGATAACTAAGATCCATTGTGTTAGAAGACATATTAAAATACAGTTGCTTAGTAAGCACTTACAAATGCTTATAATTATGCAATGTATGAAATAAGACACGTGCTTGCTGGTTGAATATACGTTTATTACTACTCAATACTTATGACTAACATACAATATATAATGGCAAGAGGGGGACAAGATGCACTCACACTGCACCACACCTTCCCCCTTTGCAAATAAAAAAATATTTATTATTAACATATTTTTTAAAGAAATTATTATTTATTAATCTATTCACTAAAGTACTATAATATCAATAAGAGTGGAATATAAAATAAAAATAAAAATTAATTTTATATCTTTTAGAACTTGTTTATCTATTTAATAAAACTTAACTATTAAAATCTATTAGTAAAATCCGGGATAAATCGATCAAATCGTAGGCCAAACAATTTGCCGCGTAATCACACAATCAAGTTATTTTTTAAATACATGCCATAGTTCTGTTACCACATATATATATATATTTTATACTTTCCACCTTCACAATAGTCATTAACATTATTATATTTCGATATTTTTTTTATAGTATTCTCTTTTGTATTTTTATCATATATTTAAAATAGCTGTGGACAACCATGCTTCCTTCTCAAGTCATATATTTATTTATTCTTCATCTTTTATCAAGGTACACTAATAACATTATTCGGTCGGCCGCCCTTTTACACATTTATTATTCATTTATTTAACTTTATCTCAAGGTACAATTATTTTTTATTACATTACATGCGCATATTTATTCTACAGTCTCTCTCTTTTAACACTTCTTTGGTGTCCAATTTTCTTCACGATGGGTATTCAACCACGTCATGATCAGACAAAAAGGATTCAGAGATCTCCTTTGTACCTTGGTGTACCTTGTATGACTTAATATACTTCTTTCCAAAACCTTTCATTATTCTACATTCAATATTTAGTTTTCAATTGGTAAATAATCGAAATAAAATCTGAGTGATCAAGTCTTAGTCTTTGTACATCGAAAACTTATCAATTGAAACTACCTTTCTACAAACTGCTTTTCATAAACTTTCAAACCATCATACTAACTTTGACTACATTCCATTACCTTTTAACATCATTACAATAATATCACCTTACCAGCTCAATCATACCATACCACACACAGCGATGACTTCATAGAATTCTTCACGCCATATATGTATGCAACGCTTTCATCGCCGTACCAACACATACGCAAATATAAGCCTAGCAACAGCCATCTGAGAACACTTCCTTTTACCTAAATTCTTAATAACATCCTTTAATAAACCTCACATTCATGTTTTTCAATAATATCAATTCATTTGACTTTACTTACAGATTTTTTTTCATTTCCACCATTCTCGTCTACTATTTTCTTTTACAATATATATTCACTTCTTTTCTTTGATAGTATCAACATTATTTTGAAAAAAAAAATATTTTACAATAAATACTACAAAGCTCGGACAGGCTAACAACATATTCAATGCAAACATAATAAACACTAACACATTTTTTTTATAACTACGTTATTTACGTTTTGCATATCACTTTTATCTCATTTATCCTTCCAACGTTAATTTAAATTGATTCTTAAGTGCACAAAGTATAGTAATAATATAATAATATATTGTTATATTAAAAAGTAATTATTTTACAGTTTTTATTTATTAAATATTTAAATTGAATTAATAAAATTGACCTAAATAATGAAATAACTTCTACTTCTATTTTAATTATTAGGAATGATACTAATTTAAAAATAAACGACCGATAAAACTAAACCTTAATGCAATTTCACTTTTGTTCACACACGGACAGAATTAATATTCTTATAATTCAGCCACTAAAAGATTTTCTTGCCAATGAAAGACATCCATATGAGGGTCACTTCATCTGAGATACGTCAGCTAGAGTTCATACTGGTATGTTTGGGATATTCTTGTGGGATTTTCCTTTTCATTATAATGATGTTTAAATGTTAGTGGTTGAAATAACTTTTCTCCAGTTAGAGTCTCTTCACCTTAAACGGATATTGGTTGGTGTGGTATCATATTATAACTGCGGGACCACGTCACTATGTACAATTGTACATATTTGTCGAAATGTTTTAATTAGCACTTATAGTATTTTCTTAACACTTGTTATTTTCAAAGTTATTATACTTCACTTCAACACTTAATAATAAAAAAAATGTCTGTACTCGTGCGCAGCGCAGCCGCGTGGCCGCACTGGCAGGGTCGCCATGCAATGTATGAAATAAGACACGTGCTTGCTGGTTGAATATACGTTTATTACTACTCAATACTTATGACTAACATACAATATATAATGGCAAGAGGGGGACAAGATGCACTCACACTGCACCACAATATCATGAAGTGAAATCATTTTTGGGTACAGAGTATGAATATTTGCTTTCATTTTCACGAAATAGGTGGTAGGCCAATCGCCACTCTGTATCACCCGACTAATATTATTATTATTCCTTATTCAGATAACTAAGATCCATTGTGTTAGAAGACATATTAAAATACAGTTGCTTAGTAAGCACTTACAAATGCTTATAATTATAACTAAACACCAATATTTAAAATAAACTTATTTATTAATTTAGGCTGACATGACTACCCAATGTTTTTATATTGAATATAAGACAACTCAGACCGCTCTGTTTCCAAATATTGTTTTTCCTCACTATCACCGTGAAGCTTGTCATTAACGTATCTCTCACGAAATATTTATCTGCCAGTTCTATTTACTATCTCCCTATCTGCTAAATCCTTAAGTTTCTTTCGTTCTCCTATTTTATTTCTGACCGTTAGTTGGTACTAGTTCGTTACTCCGTCTTTGTATCTCCTATCCTATTCATGAACCTTAACTTATGACAGTGCATGATGCTGTTCTAGTTCCGAAGCTTACGAATGGAGCTGAATGTTGGATATGACAGAAGAAACACGAGAGTAGGGTTAATACATTAGAGATGCGTTCCCTCAGAAAAATTTGTAATGTAAGGTTATGTGATCGAGTGAGAAAAATGTGATTCGTGAAAGGTGCGGTATGAAAGATGATATTGTAGAAAAGATAGAAAAAGGAATGTTGAGATGGTGTAGCCACAAAGAGAAGATTGATAACAGTAGATTGATAAAAGATGTTTATAGAGCTAACGTAGAAGGTATGTAGAGGACAACCACGGAGGACATATATGGACCAAACAGTCTATCGCAGAAATACTTTTATGACTCGAGCGGCTCGAAGCTTTAATTCACTGAGTAGTCAAGTTGATTTAGACTTTTTTTAATACCAACACCTCACTGTTTAAAAGAAATATGGCAAATTTATACTGATTTCTATTTTTATTTCTTCCGTAATAGTTGTATACTTGAAAATATTGGTGAATATTTATAATTGGCACACGAATATTTATGTAGTAGTTTATAAATTATATTATGCTGTTAGTCTTCTAAATAAAATAAAATAAAAATAAAATTAAATTTATTCTTTCAGGATGATAATTAATTTTTCTATTTCCATCCATTTCATTATTAGGCAGTTGTCCCACCAGCAACGATGAACGAGTAGCGAGTAAAGCTAGAATATAGAACGAGTTGGCGAGCCGCGGGGAGCGAGATCGTAGTTCCGATAGTTCTGTAGCTCAGCTATAAACGAGTGTGCGAGTGAGGCAAGCGATTACTCGCATCACTCACTTTCATATCCGAACTGTAGGGAAATGACCGCTCTGGTTGCTCTCTCGACGTGAGTTCTAATCGCCGAGCGAGTATCGCTAAGCGAATGTTATCTTTCATAGCTCTGGTCGCTTAGCGACAAACTAGTGAAACGAGTCCTTGCCGGCAATGTGAACGGTCAGCGATTAACTATTTGTATATGCATCTCTTTTGTTTACACGGAATGTATATCTATTTGTACGCTTTTTGAGCGAGATAATCGCCGATAGTTAGTCGTTTTCTCGCCGCGCGTCGGTGGGACAACTGCCTTACAACTTAATTCTTTTTTTGTTTTTTTATTGTCAAATTTGTTAATCTACTATCTTTCCTAGTTATTATATTGTTAGTTAATTTACAGTAATACTTATTTAAGCACATGTTCGTTACCAATATGAGAAACTGTTTCTGGCTATGTTTTAAATTTTATAGTTTTTTGCTGATTGTTGTGTTAAAGCTGTTTGTTTTCCGTAAATAAATAAATAAACAAACAGAGAGTGTGCTCAAAAAGGCAGGCGCCCGAAGTATGATGAATTAAAGATCATGCACAAATACATTGACGAATGTATATAAAGCTCGAGAGGTAATCGATAATCCCTGCCCACCCTAATAGGAAATAATGGCCTGAGTATATATTGTTATGTTGTTGTAAAACTCATGCCTTAAATTGATTTACTAAATATTCCATTGCAAATCTATGACGTTCGTTTTTAACCTTGGTATAAATGTAGCTTGAAAATAATCTAATATCTAAGCCTTTTGACTTAGTTGTTACGTAACAACGGAATTGTCAAGCCAGGTAATTCTCTTTCGTGCACTCGAGTACAATTTCTATGAATTGATTATTCGCGAGTCTTCTAAAATGAATATTTTAGCAATGAACTCCGTTCGTCTTTATACTTTCCTACCCTTACTTTTGATCTTTTGAATAGATTTTGCTTTTTCATTATGAACAAATCTTTACGTAAACATTTTTTTAGAAAGAAAATGCTTTTATGTTTTTTTGTAGTTCTGTGATGTTTTTTACGTAATGATATAAAATAATATCCAAGTTTTTGTTTGTTTTAAAAAGTTTATATATAACTAAATTCTTAAATATCGATTCGCTGTTCAAATGGCACAGGAAGTACATGATTACGTTTGTTCTTTTTTATTTTATTTTATAATTAATTAATTTTGTTTTACTTTTGTTTTTTTCTTACTTGATTTTTTATATGAATTAACGTCTTTTCTTTCCTTCTTTAGTGAATGAAACTAGTTTGGCTCTTTAAATCTATGTACAACCCTAACATTTTTATTTTCTAGTGTATAGTCACACAGCCTAGCCGGGACTGTAAACACCAAGTAGCCTAAACGGTTTGTTCATGCATTTGTGGTGTCAGTTACTACACGTTTCATGTAGTTTTCTGAATGCTCGGTCTTTAATGTGCAGATTACTTAGCATTTTAGCAGCTTTACCTAGTCGATGTTTGGAACAATAATAATGTGATATAACAATTTTGCACCAACTTTAACTAATAAAAGCTGTAACTTAAAAGTTAACATGAAATGTAAAATTATGTGTTAGAAACTCAAGTTTTTTTGTAAAGCATGATTTTCTTGTTACAGTGAAATAAACGACATCAACTTGGGTCTGTTGGTAGAAGTGTGGAACAAGGGCGTGATCTGGGACCGAGCGCTCGGCTACCACTACCTACCGCTTACGACTGTTGCATACAACGAGGTATTTCAATTTACTTTATTATTGGACTTTTACTAATATTAATTGTGATTATAAGTATTTATGAAGCAGGTGTGTTTCAATTGTGTAAAGTTTATTAATAATGAATATGAAGAAAGCAATAGAAATTTCTTAATATCGTGCTTTCGTGTAGGATTGATCAACTGTGCATATCCGGCATGAGTATAAGTAAGTAAATAAATTACAAAAAGAGGTGGATTCCAGTTTGAATTCTAATATTTTTATATGTTTGTTACAAAACCGAAGTGTTCCGCAGATGATGCAGTACAAAAACTGCACATCACTTCACATCATCTGCGCAATAGTGTTTTTTCAGGTGGTGGAAATGTCTTGAAAATCGGCTTTAGTAGTTTTGTGATAACATCAAAAAATATATTTTTATCGCCTATGTACTTGTTAAAAAACGTACAAACACATTTATTTTTTAGTTTTTTCAATATGTTTTTATGCATAAATCATGTTTCCAGAGTATTTTGAGTTTGTCTCCTATCTATTTTTTAATATTATTGTCAAGAACTTAAATACCTAGAGTTAGAAATTACGCAAGCACACTCCAAGTTTTAAATTAAGTATCATTTTAACATAGCAGTGTCATTAGTACATTTTCAATGTCATAATATTTGAAGCAAAACACAACAGACATAGACAAATCACTCGATATTACGTGAGGACAAAGATAAATGATAGAATACGTCGCAAATTACGAAAATTTTAATGGGCTTTCTCATGCTCCAAAAGCTTCACGTTGGAAACAATGCTTTAAGCTGCTATTACATTGTCGAGTGTAAAACAACTCATTAAAGCAACTATTCCAACTGGAAAACGTGACGAAAATGTGTAAATGGCTTTTAATTTTTAGTTATATTTAATGTATACTCAGAATAACACTCAGTCGGGTTAGTTTTATTCCTATAGCTATTAACTTTGATATTCACTAAATTAAATAAGTTTGCCTTGTTTAAGTTTGTGTTTAAGTTTTTTGTACGGTCCATTACAGGATATTGTAACAACATTAAAATAAAATATAAAAAAAATATACTTATAATTTATACTTATACTTATAATACAGTGATTTATCACTTTCAAAATGTGAAATATAATAAGAAGCATTCTTAGAAAAATCTCATATCAAGCATTTTCAGTTGGCTTTGGAAGCCACTCCACTCCGGATCATCAAAAGAGATTTGATCATTTTCTGCAATCGCATCTAAAAAAGATCGATTCTTATATTTATAGAAGTAAACCGGTAGTCGTCAAAACGTTTGATCGAGTGCTTGACCCAGATAGCCGATTGCATTGCAAATGTGGCACGATTCGAATGAACATTAAATCCTATCCCGAACCAGCAATGAACCACTTGTGGATGAAATGGGGAATATGATAATAGTAGTGACAGTTTAGATATGTGGGGTAGCGAAATGTGTGAATCGTAGGCTATCCCGATAATATTTAGCATTAAAGTAAAGGTTTTATATGATACTAATTTATATTCCTAGCAACATTTTTGGTGCTTGTAATATATGTTTTTATGCGTAAAAGGTTATAAATATTTTATTAACCTTATGAACCTTTAACATACCAAAACAAATGCGATATGTTATTTTTCATTGTAATTTTTCACCGAAACTTTGGGCCAATTTTCACTATCCGAATAAAACGTATTGACCTTATTAGTATGCATTAGACTTCAGCATCCAAGAAGGGTCCAGTATAATTTATTGGAGAACTTTTATCACCGTTCACTCACGCACATTAACATTTGGAAAAAGTGGTCACGACTTGTCTCTCGGATATTGTAGGTCCAGTAGGCGTAAAGTTCACACGAAATAATATTGTAATAAGATCAGTATCCTACATTAAAGTCATATCTACACACTTACATGTGATCAACTACCCATGCCATTATTTCCCATCGGAGTAGGCAGAGACTATTGATGGCCACTTTTTACGTGGCAAATCTTTTAAGCTTCGTCTACATTCATCTATCTATGCTCCTTATTCTTCCGACTACGGACAGAAAACATGTCTTTTTGACCACATTCTCTATTTGATGTAAATGAGTCCTCTGTGGTCGTCCTTGGTTCGGTTATATATCGCTTTCGTCAATTTACTTTCACTGGTTCACGAATCACACTATTTCTCTCTTAATCACATACTATTAAAAAAACTGAGGGACCTCATCTTTACTTATTATATTTAAAGTATTTCTATACTCACATGCCTTGAAGTGGAAGATCTAGAAAAGCGTATATTACATTGGCAAATATATCCAATAATAATGATGAGAGGATAAAATAATGCTGTGTAGTGTCGGCTTAGAATAACACTACCCCATTTCTACCCGTGGGTGATCGTAAGAGGCGACTAAGGGTATAGGGGCTTTTTAAGTAACTTTTGGGCGATGTGGTTGGAGACCCGTCACCAACAATTATTTATTATTACCATCTTTTCCCCACTTAACTTCCAAAAGTGGCTGAGGATATTTTATTTCCAAAGCTCTGGTTTCCCTGTTTAGGGATGTATAACCGTGAGCATATGTATGTATGTATGTATGACAAAATAAAGTAATAGCAGAACGAGAGGCCAGTTTGTATCAGAGAGGACCCCCACTAAACGCAATGTTTTGGTTTAATCTTATTTTTTTAAACGTCAAATATATTTCTATAGAGAAAATAATGTCTGTAACATTACTTTAATTAACCTTTATGTTCGTGTTTTCACGTTACATTAGGCTGGAACTGGTGAGGTGTTCAGTCCTTAGTTCTTCCAAGTGGTTTGCTGGCTATCTTCAATATTTTGTGGAGATCTGAATGCATTCAGTCTGGGATCAATAATACGATTCCCTGTCCAAAGGATATCGTGTCCTTTTATTCCTTTCTTATTTTCTTTCGTATTCTTGCGTCGACCGCAAGCACCGGTGACCGCACACAATGGTGTCCAGGTTCACTTTCACGGACGATATAACTTCTATATGTCCACAATTACGCCGATTCACAATATATACTATCAAAGTATGCTGCTTCTATTTGTATCACAATACTCAAAATTATACAAATCAATTACAATCTACAATATAACGTCCCGCCATTCCAAAATCAAAAGCGCAAGAGACGAGTTGTTTTTATCTATCCCTCTACTCTATATATATAGAATAGGCTAAGGCTAAGCGCATACAGCCAAGAAACAAGTACTTAATAACCTGGTGCGAACACTTTATGTGCAATAACTGAAAAAAAAAATTTCTTGTATGTCAAAACAGTGAAAATAAGCCAATATAAAATATTTATTATAGTCAATGAACCAAGTTCCGGAAAAAAGTCAAACAAAATGAAAGAAACATTTTTTGTGTATTTCCGTTGCTGCTCCCTACCACTGTTGCCAGGGCCTAGCTATACTTTCTATCTATAGGTAAAAGTTCCAGACAAAGGCTGACCCTAAAGTGGGTTAATTGACTTCACTCTACAATAATTAACTTCACAATAGGCTACTTAATTATCGAATATAGATTTTAATATCCTCAAGACCTCTCCGTGGAAATTCTTTGTTTTTCCGAGTACTCTATAAAACACTACGATAGCAAGAAACAGGTTTTAAGAATTCGAAATGAGTAAATTAATTGTTTCAATTCTGAAAACAGCTAGCGATATTTATGCCTGAATTGAAGATTTATGCCTGATTGGATTGTCGGGAACTTTAACTTTGTTAATTATTTAAAGTCATTGCAGTTTACATGAATTTCCTTTCATATTAATAGTATAGTATAGTATTGGAAAAAGTAAACGGGGGGAGGGGGGCTTATATTTTACTGATAATATTGCAGAGCGGTTGGAAAGTGTGGCTCTAAATAATAATAAAAGCTACAAAGAAACTAAAAATTCAAAGAATAAAAAAACATATAAGACTTTTCGAAATGCGTCGTTTTTCTAGGGTCCGTAAGGATGGCATGGAAGTTAGTCTTGACGTCCAAATATATACATACATACATACATATACTCACGGCTATAAATCCCTTAACGGGGTAGCCAGAGCTTTGGAATGAGAAACTCCTAAGCCACTTTTGGAAGTTGAGTTTGGAAAAGATGGTAATAATAAATAATTGTTGGTGACGGGTTTCCATCCACATCGCCCAAAAATTACTTCAAAAGCCCATAGGGTATAGACCCTTAGTCGCCTCTTACGATCACCCACGGGTAGAAATGGGGTAGTGTTATTCTAAGCCGACACTACACGGCTAATATATAAATATATAATATGTATATTAAAATTAGACCTCAATATTTTGTCTAATTCTCCTCCAAGCGTAAAGCAAAGGAAATAATATTCACGTGAACGTCTCAAATTGTAAGTAGTATGTAAGTATGTGTTACACGATATTAACCTAATGTAAAATGTCCATTGCGTGCTCAGCAGGAGTGCGGCGGCCGGTGGGTTGAGTTGGAGGCGCAGTTGATGATGCGTGGCGGCGCGGTGGTCGGCACCTCCGGACCAACCGGCCATGCCCTGCTGCTTGATTGCCGATTCGAACCACCATTTGGTAAGTGATAATCGTGTTTTACTTTCATTAGTAAAAAAGCCAAGCTTATACTTAAATCACTTACGAAAGTGAACGACTATTATGATGGTTTAAACGGCCTAAAAAACATTAAACTTTACGTTACCAAAAAAATTAATGCATATAAAAAATATTTATTTATTAGTATTATCAATCAATTGAGCTCAAAATTGAATTACTGCCAACACAGTAAACATTTCTTGAATAACTCCTAATTTAGTTTAGTCCGTGCTCTAGAATTATTTATTACTTCACCGTTCGCAGCATAAGGCACAAATAGGTTGCAATACTCATGGGACCGCCAAAATTATGGACAAACATACCACGGTAACTTCATTGACTTTCATCCTGATCAAAAACATACCGCAATAATTACTAAAAAAAAAGAAGTCGATAATTCCCGATATTCCTGTCCATTTACCAAGATCAGTTTAATGTACAACATTTTTAGTTTTATTGCAGTAAAAGGCATCTAATTGCAGAGCCACGGAGATAAGTAGGGTTTCAAATCATTATTTTAGTTAGGCAACTGGTTACTCTGAACTTCAAGTGTCAAAAATACAAATTGATGTTCAAATAAAACAGTAGTTACATCTGCCTTCCCCTTAGGATATTCGAATATCATTTGATTCCCATCCCCTCTCCTTTGATAGATACTCATATTTTTTTCTTGTAATTGTAACAGTCAGGATTATATTATTACGTGACTTAATTAATTACCCTTGACTGTGGATAAGAAACTAAATATAAAAATATAAAATCATATATTTTTTTCGGAGATCTAAATACATACACACATGTTGTCTATTTGATATAAAATCTTTAAAAGCATAATTGACGGTTCTTAAAATCATTTTATTACCCATTTTAGTACCATTCATCTTGATTTAATTTTGGTTGTTAGTTTTCCGCACTTTTTACGAGTGATTGATGAAAACTGCAGCTTTATACACGTACGAGTAAAAGATTTTCGTCCGTTTCTTTGTTTTTACCATTCTGTTTTTAGGTTGCTGAGATCAGCGATAAAATTGTAATTTTAATTTTCGTGCTATACTGTACTTTAAACTTATGTACACTAAAAGTTTTATAAAGCCACAAAAAGTATTCTGTGTATGAAAACATTTTCAGTAAAATAATATGGCAAAGTAAACCCCATTCATAAGTTTTTATTTACGCAGACAACGCGCCGGTTCGTCTGCGCCTAGTAATTCATTTACATGATAACCTCCTTGGCTGGCCGCTTTTGGCGTCAATCGCTGGTCACGTGACACCGCGTCCTTGGATTTTGGCGGCTAGTCTCGAACGTTTTCCCGCCCCGCCGGCGCCATTTTGTTTTTCACATTCTTTGGTTTGGTTACTTGCGTAGCGACTGGGAACAACAAGTCATATCTTTTACATTCAAAGTCGACAACTTTTATGTTTATGGAGTTCTTAAGTAGTTTTCACATTTAGTTTTCCTGTTTTGATCATTTATTGTTATAAATTTTAATTGGAAATATGTATAATCACAAATGTTCCAGACAACATTTGAATGGAAAGGTCATAAACTTTGAAAGGTAAATAAAATTAGATTATTTAAGTAGTTGAACAGAAACATGGTTAAACAAATAACTAAGCCTAAATCACTACAGACTGATTTCTTACTTTCATTTAAAACAAACTAATTAATTTAAGAATACGAAATAAGAGAATATGGTGATTGATGATTATGGCGTGAACGAAAAAAGGGGTTACTGACACGTGTATATGTAAAAATGCTTAGTTACCATCAGCCACCTTCCATCCAGCATTTTTTTGTCCGCATTTTACACAATTAGTTATCATTTAATGGAAAAAATATTACATACATATACCCATGGCTATCTCTAGAAGGGGTAGGTAAGGGAGCTAAGGAATTAGACATTCCTCAACCACTTTTGAAAATTTGAGTGGGGAAAAGATGGTAAAATAAAGGTTGTTGGTGATGGGTCTCCAACCGCATCGCCCAAAAATCCCTTAAAAGCCCCAATACCGGTAGTGCTAATCTAAGCCGACACTTCACAGCTAAAAAATATTAGTTTATAAGTTATACATAAATTAGCTTTAATGTGGGTTTAGTAGGTCTTTGGGGCTTTTCACACCAAAGTTATTTTGTTAAATGAGACATAGTGAGTGTTCACTGTGTGTTTCAACTAAAAACAACATCGGGAAAATTTGCAAATTCATTTAAAATTGAAACACTTAATGCAATTATTATTAAAAGCTCATAAGTAAATTGAGGTCTTCGCTACTAAATCAGTCCTTTTATTTCCATCATATAAAGCTCATCCACTTTCGCCCACACTCCATGATCAGGGAGAGAGTGCTCGAGTGTTATGCAAAGCTGAATGACAAACCTACAATTTTATTAGAAATACAGTATCGTAATAGCAGAAGTGAAGTCATATTCTATTTTAGAATAAAAACAGTATCTTGTTGTTACTGTCTCCGCTTATTTATTTATGTTCGTATTTTAGTGATAAAAATAAAGGAACCTATACTTGCGGCAATAAACCTCAATAAGGAATTGATTCTTTAACCACTTTTGAATTTAGGTTTCTGATATATTTAATATCTCTGACTTCTATTTTTGATTCGTTTAGTTTATTATGAACTGCCAAATGTGGCTGAGGAGATTTTGGCTCTGAAGCTGGCTACCCCTTATTGGGATATGTAGCCGTGAGTATATTTTTAGTTTTGGATAAACTGTTTATGAAAACTTTTTTTGTTTACTTATCGTGTTGTGACTTTAAAAATAGTTTTTTGCAATACAAATTATACAAACGAGCTTCCGTTTGTATAATTTGTATTGCAAAAAACTAATATATGTACTCCAAAATCATCATAAAGACCATCTTAAATGAAAATTCTGTTTGTTAATGTAATACACGCTTGTGACTAAATGGGTTTTTCTTTGGATTTTTTGTTTAACACATAACCCATTTTTTACATGGCATTCCCTTGAAATATTTTGATTGATTATGATATATAAGAGTATATTGATAAGTATTTTAAATAAATGAAAACAGATTGATATATTTACGTAGGGAACGTGCACTGTATAAAATGATTACTTTCTCATATCTAGCATTACCATCTACGAACATTACTCGTGTTCGATGTGTAGGAGTACTCTTCGATCTTTCATTGAATAATTTAACGTCAGATAATATTTATTGCTCGTACTATGTTGGTTTGCTAATTGATCTTATTTATGTTCTGTCTGAAGGAAACCGTTTCATTCTTAGAATAGAATCTCATAATACATGATGCTCTGAATACGTTCTTACTTACTTATTTCTACTAGTTTTTGTATTCTTTTAATTCTTTATTTTTTTATATTCTTCAAAAATTTGCTGAGAAGTTTCAAAAGCTCTTGTTACCTAATTAGCTGGCCAAACATTTTTGGGATGATAGTTGTGTTCGTAAACGTCAGATGAATCGTAAATAAAATAATTGAGCTGTGTAGTATCGGCTTAAAGTATCACTTAACAATTTCTTTCCGCGGGGTACTAAGTACGGGGAGATTTCAGGGCTATTTAAAATGTGATGTAAATGAATGCCCCACTCGTCACCAACCAAATTATATTTACAAATTTTTCACCATTTAATTTCCCAAAAAAGCTCAGGGATTTCAACTCTGAAGCTCTGACTAGCCCGCTTAAAATTTGTATTTAAGTATAGAAAATCGTTGAAAGCAATTTCGTTTAATTATCATTTTACATTCCTGGACGAGTAATTTTTTTGTGTAATTTTCCTGTAAAAATTGGCCAACAACAGGTTCAGCCTGAGTTTGTTAAAAAATCGTTTGTGTGGTTATTAATCAGGGATGTGAACGGTGTGTTAACACATGGCTGAGTCGAAACTCGGTCAGGTAACTGTATTCATGAATAGCTACAAACCGCTCTGCTACCAATCAAATTATTCTCTACAGTAAAAGTGGGTACTCGAAATATCAGAGGCTATAGTATAAAATGCCACGTAATTAAGAGAATGAAATTTATTTGTCTTCCTTATTAAGCATTTATTGTTATTGGTATTGGGCTATTCATTTACATTCATTAACCTTGTCATTTTGTTCTTTAGACTTCGGACACCAGTCTTTTTGAGTACATTCTCAATTTGATCTAAATGTGTCCAGCCATGTAGCCCAAGAATCACTTACAAAGCCCCAAAATCCTTAATTATCTTTTACGGCATCTACCGGAACAAAAGGGTCAGTGCTTGTCTTGGCCAATACATATCTAGTTCTAGTTGCCTCATACGAGTATTACCCTTGTTAAATTTTACAATGACGTTGTTATGGTATTGTTTAAATTTATAAGTAAAATTTCAATGTGCCGCGTAATTTTCATTTCTTGTCTTTCATTGTTTTGTATTTTTTATTCTGTACATTGTGTTTTTTAGATATATGTTTGTTTGTATCCTGGACCAAATGGAGATTGTGCTCTAAAAGTCAGGTGTCCGAGGTATGAAGAATAAAAAAGCATGATGTATGTAAACGAAGCTAGAGAGATTTACCAGGATCGTACAAAGTGGTGACCAATAGTCTCTGCCTACCCGAATAAGAAATAATGGCGTGAGTATATGTATGTATCCTGTTTGAAGCTTTGAAGAAATAACTTTTACAACGAACAATAATAATAGTATATTCTCAATTCGACAATAAATTTAATGCTCGTAGTATGCAAGTGTGTCAAACGCATGGTGTGTGTGGTATTGTGGGCAATGTTTTTATAATGACGTAATGGACGTTTCCTGTATTTACAAAAGATTTCGTAAAAAGATGTAGAAACGTTTATATTTCACTTATTTATATATAGATAACAATTAAGATAGTTCCTACAGCTCACAGAATATTAATTCCGCTTTACATAAAACTAAATTTGCTAGGTCAATGACCCGACAGATTCTTTCCAGCCAATAAACCTTTGCATGCTGCCCTAATTTCTAAATAACCTACTCAAAGCTACCTTACTTATCCTTTATTGCTAAAAATATAAGAGCCAAATTTATCTGAATGCCATGAAACGTAGTTTCTAGACTTTATTCACTTCGGGACGCAAAGACTTATGAAAAGAAAACGTGGGCTGAATTATTAATAGTATATTATATATAAACATTGCAATTTTTTTCAACAAAGAGTAGTTAGGTCTCTAGATTTATCTACTATTTCAGCATGTACAGTAGAAGATAGATAAGATAATTAAATATTTTTTAATATAAACTCTTTTTAGAACCTCAATTGCTATCCGCAAAGCTATCGAGAGCTATGCTCTAGGGAAACACCATCAGTACACGAATATAATTAGAGTTAATAAAGCACTAAGACGCTTTTTGCTCCTCTGATGTCTTGTGTTTATTGGTAAATATATTTTTACATTAATTTTCATCCTTTTATGCTTTCAATAATCTAAATTCAAATATTGGGTTTCATAAATAGCACGAAAAATATATTTCGAACTAGCTGCTTGTTTACAAATTTGCATTATGCAATATTGCAAATTAGCATTTGAAAAGTTTCTTATTATATTAACAGGAGAGAAGTTGAGCTTACAATTGAAACAAAATTTTTCTTAAGAAGTTATAAAAACTTGAATAAGCACTTTACAACTGGATGTAACTTATGAAGATTAAAAGGTCATTATTATCTATAATTAGAATATATTTTGTTGATGAAAACCTGATGTTGTTTGTTTCTAATAAATAAAGGATAAAAAACACTGTTGACACTATAGCTCAATTAGCAGAGCGATGGGGGCGTATACCCGGAGGTCGTGGGTTCGATCCCCGCTAGTGTCAAAATTCTTCTTTCTTTATCTATCCTTTGTTTATTAGAAATAATTAATATCTAGTTGTACAATGTTATGTTTTCTAAGAATTACATTTTTTTGTAGCATTTGTTCTCTGGCTCTGTAAACTTTATTGGAGGACACAGATTTTCAGAAAATTATTGTGCCTCACTCCACGGATTTACGTACTTTCCAACAGGTGAAAATTTTAGCTGAGTATGTAAGATAGAAAAAGGCGAATTAATGGCTTCAGTGAGCAAGTTTTTGACATACTTTAATCAACTTGAACCATATTCTAGTTCATAACTTTGTGAAAATATTTTGTACAAATTAGGTTATTATTCAATGGAAATGATGAGATTTTACCACAGTATTTAGATCAAAATCATAATAAAATAACCCCGTTATGGGCGCATTAAACGTTAACATTTTGAACCATTACCATTTCTGAGAACAACTCTTAGTTAAATTTAAACTATCTGATGTGGAATAATATGGCTTAAAATTTTAAACAGAGCACTCAAAGTAAATACCTATTTCAGCGGATGATCCAAAGAGCTTTTGCTACATATTTCCTGTTCTCAATTATTTTAAGCTCAGACAAAGCATTTCAGCCCAAAGCAATGCTGAAAATTTTCAAGAGTCGCTCATTGTAGGTTGCTAAGTATGCGTGTATGTACTAAGCATTAAAAAACAAAGAACAAATTGATATAATTTTTTCGCAATAAGAATGGAGTCATTATCTTCCCGATTTTACTAGAAGGAAGGGTCTAATAAATTTCAGTGCGAGAAATGTAGGTAAAATCATACAAAAAATAATAGTTGAGTTATAATATGAGGTACTCAAAAATGTGAGACTAAAGATACTCGAACATATTGGACCTTGTTTAGCAAATCAAATTGTAATGTAATAATCAAAGCAAATTGTATAGCAAATCTTTCCATTCATGGGTTGTCTTGAAGAGATCGCTCTTAGTGATAAGACCGCCAGTTGTACTTTGGCTTTTGTACCGATCTTTTTTTTGTAATTGTTGTTTTTTGTAATGTGCAATAAAGAGTTTTATTATTATTATTTTGGGGTACATACTTAACATTCTCCATGTAATTAAGTTATTTGTTCTCATTAACGTAAACACAGACTTTGGTTTGGCATGTTGTACGATCCTAGATTCTTAGACAAAGAGTTGATTTCCGAATTGACTTATCGCAATGTCGATTTTTTTTCCTTTATTTACTCTTTATTTATTTGTAATAATCCCCACATGAGGTTTTTATGAATAAAAGCATTCTAAAAATGTGATAGTTAAGGGTTCTCAACATTTGCTTTCTATCTGTAAAAGTAGACAAGTAGCCTTTTGTAAAAAATTCGGAAGTAGGTAACGCTAACACTACTTAAAGTGTAAAAGAAACCAAGGAATGAAGAATTTAGCACTAGTAGCCACTTGACATTATAGCTCATTTGGCAGAGCGACGGGTGCGTATACCCGGAGGTCGCGGGTTCGATCCCCGCTAGTGTCGAAATTTTTCTTTCTTTTATTTATCCTTTATTTATTAACTCAAATATGTTTTATAACTTCAATTAAAATTTCCATCTGATCGAATAGCAATGAGCGATAGAATACAGTGCAAATAAAGTAACTATAACCTAACATATTGACCCTTACCACTACATATAAATGTCACATGGTGTTTAATATATGTAAAATCTAAAGGAGAAATAAAATATCGTTAAATTGGTAATAAAATATACTTCTTATTTACTTGAATAAATAAAACCCTTAAGGGCCTCCCCGCATTTTGCAACTATTGCGCTCACTCTTACGTCAAATTTAGTGAGAGTGACAGGGACGGAAAAAACGCGCGCGCAGGATAAATGTAGTTTATTTAGTTTTATTGAATAACTATAATGTTTAAATGAAAAGTTAAACATCAAAGTTACAGATCTTAAAGCTACACGTATATAGACACATAATGAGTTCACATGTATGTTATGCCAGTGGAGCCTATACGGTTTTTATGAAAACAAAGCATGTTCCAATTTCAATCATATTTTTCAACAAATTATTAAAATGTAAAACATCAAATTTTAACACCATGAACTAATCACCAACATGTATTTTATTCATGTCATATCAATATCATCTAATCAGACTTTATAGAATTTCCAAACAATCAATATCAACCTATTTTTCCGGGGACGCCCTTAAGTATCTAAACTTTTATCTTTCCTATAAACATACAACCTTTTAGCTCAGAAGGTCAATAACTCTATATTCGCAAAATATACGAAAAGCTTTATCAAAAGCTTTGATCGGATTATACAGATATTCGTATTACAAAAGAGCTTTATACTTTACGGTATTTATCATTTTGTAGACAGAAATATACTCTTGAATTTCATTTTTGATATAACTATATTAAAACTTAAGTCAAAATGCTATTTATACATACGTATACTCACGCCATTATTTCCCATTGGGGTAGGCAGGCACTATTGATCGCCACTTTGTACGATCCTGGCAAACCTCTCTAGCTTCGTTTACATCCATCAATATTTTCATACATGTTTTTTTATTCTTCATACTTCGGACGCCGGCCTTTTTGAGCACACACTCTATTTGGTCCAGGTGTGTCCTCCGTGGTCGTTCTCTACTTACATTACCTTCCACATTGGCTCTATAGATCTCTTTCACCAATTTACTGTCATTCATTCTCTATATGTGTCCAAACCATCTCAACATTCCTTTTTTTATTTATAACTTTAAATATATAGTGTTTCTATGATCTTCTGTGAGAGTAGCTTAACTAAAGCGCTTCTCCACTACTTTATTTACTGTGGTATTTGTATATTTTTTGTCTCACCATTTTCATTAGAGTTAGCAGAAATCAATCAACAAGGGGATGATTCTAACGAAACCTTTTTGTGTCTATTACACTCATCAATCTTATCTTGTTATCTCATTTTTGTTGTTTGTACAGCGTGGGTTGGCTATATGCTCTGAAGTTTAAGTCTTTCACTCTCGTATTTAGTATTTATATACATAATAAAATATAAAATAAAAATATTTATTTTATGACAGCATAAAATCCATTGTTTTAGTTATCTTAAAACTAGGTGTTAGTACTTACATTCTACCAGGGATTTAGTTATATTAAGTGGCCGATAAGTACGTAAATACATGTACTTACAGCTATAAATCCCAAAACTGGGTAGCCAGCTTCATAATAAGAAAATCCTCAGCCACTTTTGCAAGTTGAGTTAGGAAAATATTGTTCAAATAAAGGTTGTCGGTGATGAGTCTCCAACTAATAATTAGTTTAGATAACTTGAAAAGCCCTAATATCCTCAGTCGCCTTTTACAAACACCCAGGATGGAAAAAAAGTATTGTTATTCTAAGTGAACACTACACAGCTATTAAAACTATATATAACATTAATATAAGATCAATTTCCATACTTTACTAGTCTACATATGTGACTACTATATTAAACATGGTGTAATATTGCTTCGTGATATACCGCTGCTACGAGGATATTGTTAAGCCGTAGCGTATCATCGCTGCATTAGAAAATCGTAGTAGGAAAATTGTCGTAGAGGCTGCAAATCTCTGTTATTATATGTTATAAGTTCTTCATGATAAAAAAAATAAAGAGGCCTTCTTCTTATAAATATATTAATATCCCAAGCATGTTGCATGGGAACTGATTCGTTTAGCGATTAATAGGCAATGCGGTTGGAAATTTTATATAACCAACGCTTATAACAATAAAAACAAATTACATAGTATGTTTTTAAAAAACGACAGCCTTTCAAAACGTGGGAAGTCCAAGCTTTTAATGGATAGTGAGACCCTACTCAGTATACAAACTCACAAGAGAAGTGAGTTTGTGTCCTGAGTAGGGTCTACAATGTGCTTTTTTTAGGTAAATTGTGTGGTTATTTACCTAGTAGTTAACGGCGAGGGATTTTTTTTTAGGTTATCCACATGTTTAAGTTGAGCTTGTCATATGACAATCTTTAAGTAAAAAATCAGCGACAGGACTGCCCTTTAAGACGTAAATGCGCTGTTTGTGGAAAACGTAGTAGTATGAACACGAGAAAATTAAAATTAAACCTGATGTTCAGAAATTTTACTGCATTTGCAATATGTATATATATATAAAAATCTATAAACCTATTTTCAGACCTATCGAACGTTCAGCCCTTAAGGAGAAGTTTGGTGACAAACTATGAAACGTAAATTTTATATATTAGAAGATTATTCTGTTAAGTATTATAAATAACAACGACCCATATGAATAAACAAACATTATTATGAAATAATAAAAAACTCACATAACTTAAGATATGACCTTTCGTTTACAATGAAAATAATTTCAAGAATAATGGTCATTAAAATTCTAAGCATAAAATAATAATGCCTGCCTCGTCGAATAAAGTTCTGATATAGTACGCTCCATCACGCTACATTCAACTATTTTTGTACTGAAATAGTATGAAAAAGTGTGAAAGTATGTTGCTATGCTTGATGAGTTTGCCATGAAAGTTAACCTACATCGGTTTTTTAAACCCAGTATTATAAGTTGAGTAGTACCTATTCAACTTTCTTGTCAGAAATCCTTATTATAAATTCAAATTATTATTATGAATGTCAATGGGACTGCAATTTCAAAATAAAGAAATCAATTTAGAAAACACTTGGTCATAGGAGACTTTTATTGCACTAATTTTCAATATGTAAGACAGCTTATTACCAAACTGTGAACTTTGTTTTTATTAATACTCATATGACGCGCGTATGCAATATTCTAATGAATAATAGAACAATAAATAATTATAATCAGTAAGCGCTTATTTCCTCAAAGCCTTAAACAATCGACCTAGGCTGTGTGACTAACTTTGTTTATTTGTCGCATAATGATCTATTATAGACAAACTAAGCTCATTATAAACCTCTTAACCGAACGGTTTAATAGTGTTATAATGTTTTTTTATTTACATTGTGTATACAGTAAAGCTTTGTAGTATCGGTTTATAATAGCATAACACATTTCGTTACATGCATGCGTGTCGTAAACGGTGACTTACCGTTATGGAGTATTTTAAGTGATTGCTTTTGCGATGGGGCTCTTGACCCTATTACAATACATTGCTATACAATATTAATTTCCTTAACTTCCAAAAGTGGCTGGGGAATTTCTTATTCTGAAGTTCTGGCTGCGCCTTCTAGGGACTTGTAGCCGTGAGTAATTATGTATGTAGAAAAAGTCGTATTACTCATATTGCAAAAATATAGTTTGAATAACAAAATACAATGGTCAAACTCATTGTAGTCAATATAAGCAGAGGTCCAAAAACATGTCAAATCAATATTATTGCTTAAATCTTCTTAACTAAAAAAAAATAATTTTTAGTAACTATTAAACATTAGTTAAGTTTGATGTACTCGTATAATACCGAAAGCTCGCCCACTATCTTCATATTTCTAGCTCAATATAGTCAAGTTCTGTGCCCCTGATTCAATTATTCAGCTCAATATACCTTGAGAGAGATGAGTTTGTTATTATAGGATGTAACACGTGAATTGGTCTAGTAAAGGGTTGGCTAAGATTACATCAATTCAGACATGATCTACGTTTGACCTAATTTCTTCGATTAAGCTTGTTAAGGCTCTAGTGGAGGCTGCCACGATGTAATTTCATTAACGGTTGTTATTGGTTGTTACTGAAGACTTGCGTTCAAAGAAGATTGAGAAAATTGTAACTTTTATCAGCAGGATTTATAGCGTTTCTGGTATAAGTGAGGCTTCAGTTTTATCTTTAGTTTTGTGTACAAAATGTCTTGTTATGATAGACATAGATAAAATGCTTTGTTTGTATTATAAAATCAACTCAGAATCCAATCTCTACGCCGTTATCAGATTTGCAACGCATCTTTTGAGTATTTATTTGTACTCGAAATGTAAATTGGAAATGTAAACGTGGAAATTAACTTCATAGCTTTTAACTAAGTAAAATATAATTTAATGTGTTTTCGAGTTCGAGATTGTGTGTATCCTTTAATACAGGTCATTATTGGGTGCCAATATGATCTGTATTATGTATATAACCTTATCTAGGGGCAAGGTAGTACCTCCCGCCAAGTCGAGCGCGAAACAAAAACTACCCTACCATCCTTTTCTGGAACCATTTCGCTAAATTTTGAGGCCCCTTTTTTGAGAACCTTTGGATAAGCCCAGGATGCAGAAATATTCTTCATCCAGTTAGCTAAAATCATATACTTAAAATACAGAATTTCTGATATGACTAGTCATTGAACATACTTTTTTCTAATGGGTACAAGAACTAGACCAGTTATATAACATTAACTTTAATAATAAAGCAATAGCAGTGAGGAACTTTAGGCTTGGCATTGCTTCTTCTAGATTTCATTACTTTTTAAAGATAAACTAGCAGCTCCATTGTGACTTGGCTAGTTTTTTACAGAAAATCTTTGGTGGGATATGTTTATTTCTTTTACATGTTAAAATATTTTATAATATTTCAGACGCAGAAGGCACCGGTGGCGCAGATTTACAGCGCAAACTGGACCTTCTGAATGGAGCGTTGGACGCAGAGCGGGCCGAACAAGCGCGAAGACAGATGCAGTATATTACTACTTGTAAGTGTCTTTTACTTTATTTTTTGTTCTATGTTTACTAAGAAACAGAAATTAGGTGGTCTCTGATTGGTATTAGGACTAATTATGGTATGGATAAATTAATATTTATTACAAATTATAGGGACATAAATATATTTTGCAAAATTGAAACAAATTTAACAATAGAATAACTCTTAAAAGATCAAAGTTGAACTTATGTACTTGAGCATAAGTTCAACTTTGATCTTTTATTTGAACTAATAATATATCACGTTATTTACAAACTTTTTAGGCACGTGCACATAGATTGGATTTCTAGATTAAAATAACATCCTTTAGTCACGTGCACGCAAAATTTATTCAGGATTGATTGAGTCCAAATATGTTCCCAACGAGAAGCACGAGCCTATTCTGAATAGGGTGAACCATACTAATGGTCATAGCTAAAAATATCAAGAAAGGGTAGCTAGAGCTTCAAAATTTAATAGTTGCTTGTAAAGTATAATAGTTGCTGGTGTCAAGGTGATGTAATGTCAGCCACATCGCTCAAAAGATTCTTACTAGACCCGCGCAAAGAATTGGATTATTGTTATTTATTAGTTGTATACATTTTCAGCTGGGTACTCGGAAGACTCTGATTACACGTCAGACCTCAACTACCCGGTGGGTCAGCATCCCAACTGCAGCGCCTCTCAGTTCAGAAATGCGGCGCATCAGATTCACACTCCTCAGGTACGGTCACGTTTTTAATATATTTTTTTATCGACTTTCACTAATAATGTTTTTGGATACATTAACATGATTAATAAAGACTTAATAAATACTGGTAATAAACTTTTCTTAATTTACTTTTCAATAAATATGTTTAAACGTAAAGGTAGGTAAGGTAGGTAAAGGGGATAGTCCTAAGTAAGCAAATATTGATAAAACTGTGCATAGTTTTATTAATTAAATAAAGTTACTTCCATTTAGTTACTTGTAAAATGGGACTCCGAATCTTTTATAAAGTACTTCGCACTAATAAGTAAAATCATTCAAATATATTTGACTTTTAGCAACATCGCACTAAACGATCGTATAGGATGATCGTACCCCCTCGCTTGCGGCATTTGTCATTTATTCGTGAATGCAGTCGGCACTTCACAATTTACCTTCATGAACCTCCACTGCATATTGCGAAAAAACTAGTACGCAGTGTACAAATAAATAATTTTAAATATTATTTAAGTTTCACAGAAAATGGTTTCGTTCTTAAACATATCAAATCTAATAAAATGATTGCTATCTTATGGAACATACACTTATGTGCTAAAACAAGACTGATGTGGCCATACGTACTCCGTGAGAATATTCCAATGAAGTACAAATTATTTCCAATGATTAGGTGAGAAACTATCTGCAATCCTCATTATTATTTGGTTTTAAAAATTTAGCAAACTAACTAAATTAGTACAAAATGGTTGAAACTTCAAAATACATTTCCACTGTGTCGCCACAGTTGCGGACAAACTTTTAATTGAGTTTATTTGTTAATCAAATTGAATTCAGCAAGTGAATTCTGTTTGCTTTTGGAATTTGGATTGATACATTTTACAGGTAACGTTAAGTTGGGCCTTTCAAATTCCACGACATGACAATCAAAATAAATTTTAAATTTGTTTTATGAGAGTCGGTTTATTGACGATATTTTTGCATGATTACGGCTGCAGAAAAAATTAATAAATAATTGCAAACTTAAATAAATTAAATTTAAAAATAAAACTCTGATTGCATTATACTACTGCAAGTCTGACCTCCGTTAAGTTACCTGCTTTTATACTGCACCAGACCTCTTAACAAAATTCAAACAGTTACGAATCTTTTTCAAAACGTATTGCACCATCTAGTAAAAACAATAACAACAATATTTTGCAATATTAGCTGTGTAGTGTCGGCTTAGAATAGCACTACCCCATTTCTTCCGGTGGGTGTACGTAAGAGGCGACTAACGGTATTTGGGGCTTTTTAAGGGATTTTTGGGCGATGCGGTTGGAGACCCATCACCAACAACCTTTATTCTACCATCTTTTCCCCACTCAACTTCCAAAAGTGGCTGAGAAATTTCTAATTTCTCAGCTCTGGCTACCCCTTTTAGGGATTTATATCCGTGAGTATATGTATGTATGTATGTATGTAACAATATTTTGAAGTATATAATGGAAACTTCTATACGAAATTAAAGCATAATAAATCTATGGAAACTCCAATCTCTATTATTTGCATCGGCCTATCATAAACTCGAACGTTTGGAATAAAATATTTAAAGTGAGATAGGACATGAATGAATGTTACCTATTGCAGCCAAAAAGAAGTATCCTACCAAAAAATCGCAGTTTCTTTTCGTAGTAGAAAAAAATGGTGAAATATCTGGAACACAACATAATCAATAAACTAACTAAAATGAAATGTTATGAGGCACTATAGTAGTTAAGTAAGTCAGCGGAAGCAATTTCCTTGACATTGACAAATTGCTATTAAAATTAATTATGGTTGAAACACGTATACGGTACAGAGATTACGTTGATTAACGTTTTGTACTCGAATATATGAGTACTTGTATAGTTTGTGGCTTCGTAATTAATTTTTTCGAAACTATTACATTCCACTTTAATTAAGAACATAAATGTATCAAACATACACTCTTAATGACGGCTAGACATCCCAACAAAGGGTAGCTAGAGGTTCAGAATTTAAAAGTTATTAAACCCCTTTTGGGAGTTCAGTGGGGGAAAAGATTGTTTAGTAAATGATGCCTACATGACTAAAAGTCATAGTGCAAGATGAACAGGTTCGTTTTTGTTGGTATAAAGATTTGGCTTCTAGGATCAAGAATCATGTTTTCGCCTAGTGCTACTTTTAGTTGATGAATTTAATTGTTTGTTTCTTGATGTTGGATAGCTACTTCATTAATTCTTAAATTTGCTGAGTGTACTTTTTATTGTACAAGTAAATTTATATTAGTCCCCAATACTCGATAAATATTTTATTCGCCATTAATTGTTTATATAAGGGGCACAATTCTGAAGGACTTTCTTCAACAACAAGGCAAAACAAAGAATCAAATATAAATGGCAAGTCCAACAAAACAATGAATTAATTTAATATTGACTGTAACTAATCTAAAATTGTTAATTCCAGCGATCTCTGGAGGTATCCCGAGAGAATTCCTACGAGCGTGAAGAATACCATATGCATACGGATGCTGACCCCTTATATTATAATAGTCAACCTAGGACCAGGTAATTACAATTATATATATATATCTATAACATTTACTCACGGCTATATATCCCTTGGAAAGGTAGCCAGAGCTGTAGAATCAAATTCTTCAGCTAGTTTTGGAAGTTAAGTGGGGAAAAGATTGTAAAATAAATGTTTATAGTGATGGGTCTAGGGTATGGGTATAGGTAAGTAATTACAATGGATAGCTAAGGCTTTAGAAGTAACGATTTCTTAATCACGCTTGGATGTGGAATATGGAGAAGATGCTGAAATAGAAGGATAACAAAAGTTTTAGATATACACGGATTGTAAAGCTTCTTTGTAAAGTAACATTTAAGTTTGAGATTGACGTTCAAAGGATTTCGAAATCAATGGTTGCAAAACCGATTGTTGAGTAAATTTCAAAATAGATTTCATAAATATACTCTGTAAAAGTTATTTAAATATTCTAATAAGTAAATTATTAGTTTTTTATAATTAAAAATTTATTTGTCTAGCTTAAGAGCTCACTGCGAAAATCACCGTCCTTAATGCAGAGAGGCGTGAGTGGGTTCGAATTCTGGTACAGGCCAAACAACAGTGTGACTTTTCTTAAGTTTGGAATGATGGGCTACACTTGAATCTTTGCAGAGGTGCCATATTCACTACAGGTACATCGAGGTGTTAAAGTGTTTGTATGAAAACGCCATTATGTCGGCACTCGGCATCAACATCAACGGCGAGTACATCACGCATCTTCGATTTGCTGATGATATTGTAGTTATGGCTGAAACCACGGAGGATTTGAGTGAAATGCTCAATGATCTCAGTAGAGTGTCTGAGAGAGTGGGTCTTAATATGAGCATGGATAAGTCGAAAATCATGTCGAATAGTCATGTTGTACCCACTCCCGTCGACTCTACGCTCGAAGTTGTTGACCAATATGTTGACCTGGGACAAACCATTCGGTTAGGTAGAGCCAACTTTGAGAATGAGGTCAACCGTCGAATCCAGCTCGGCTGGGCAGCGTCCGGGAAGCTGCGCCATATCTTCTCGTCTAAAATTCCACAGAGTCTAAAGACAAAGGTCTTTGACCAATGTGTGTTGCCAGTCATGACCTACGGCACAGAGACGTGGCTTCTAACAATGGGCCTCATAAGAAGGCTCAAAGTCACCCAAAGAGCAATGGAAAGGGCTATGTTAGGAGTTTGACTAAGCGCTCGAATCCGCAACGAGGAGATCCGTAGAGGAACCGGGTTCACTGACATAGCCCGAAGAATTGCAAAACTGAAGTGGCAATAGGAAGGGCACATAGCACGCAGATTCGACGGCTGTTGGGACTAGAAGGTTCTGGAGTGGCGGCCACGTACCGGACGACGTAGTGTGGGTAGGCCTCCCACAAGGTGGACCGATGACTTGGTCAAGGTCGCGGGAAGCCGATGGATGAGTGCAGCACAGGACCGGTCGTTGTGGAGATCTTTGGCCTCCGCCTATGTCCAGCAGTGGACGTCTATAGGCTGCTGATGATGATGATGATGATGATGATGATGATGATGATGATGACAGAGTAAACTTTTATTACTTCGTTATTTTTAGATATTATTTATATAGCTTATTATCCTATGTGACTCAAAAACATATTCTACCTCATATTCCAGGGTAGACACATGGTCTCACCAGTACCAGCCCGAGCTCATCGCGCAGGCGAGTGTTGAGTCAGCTATCTCTTGGAGGACGGCGGCGGAATGGCATTCTGGTGGTGAGATATTCATCTCTTTTGTTCTGACATACACACATATATTTAGGAAAAGGATAGGTATTTGTTTGTTGATAACCGCATAAGATTCTATTAAGGGTACGCCATTGTATAGGGAAGAAATAATGGAAAAGTAATAAATAGGTATTAGTTTTTAAGATTGCAATTATTTTTTTGACCTATTAGGGTGCAAAATTAAACTAAGAGATAAAGGACCTTATTTAGATATTTAGTTGGGATAAGCAGTCCAGTTTGAAAAATACTTCTTACCAAATGCTTCCCAACGAAAATATTTTAATTCAAATTGTTATTTGACCCTTGTATCATCGTTAATTCTAACCTCTGTGGAATGAGCCAAATAATATGCCAAAGCCTATGTTATCTTTATAACAACCCTTTCTTTTCTTTCGCTTATTTAAGTTTAGAATTACCTACTTTGAATGCCTTCTACACAAGAAAGTTCATTTAACGCTGTTGAATCTAATTCATAATGCTATCCCTTAAAACCCGTAGGTTTCATAATGTCTTGTTATCAATGGATTTGGATTTCAATTTTTCCTCAGAAAATATTTTCATATTTTATAGTCGTGTTTAAAAATACCTTTCATATACCCTTTCTTTTTTTCATTTAACTAGTATTGTATAAATTTATTGTATTGACAGAGGAGCAACGGAGACCGAGTCTGGAACGGCAAACAACTTTGTACGATGATATCAACTATGGATATGAAGTATACTCCGCTAGCACGCAAATCAGGTAAATAAATGAATTTATTTTATAATCCTGTTACGCTTAGAACTTAGAAAATAACATTCAGGTATTTGCCACGTGTGTTTTTCTGAATTTTTATATGAATATGGCTGGTCAAGTCAGTAGAGATCGACCACGGAGAACATATTCCGATCAAATGGAGAATTCGCTTAAAGACTGCGGTTGAGTCTGGACAATAAAAGAGCATGTATGAAATATTGATAAATGTAGATGAAGATATAGCAATAAGCAATAGTCTCTTTTTATGAAAATTAATGACTACGTCAAATTACCAGCAGGTATAATAAAATATACTGACTATAATGAAAATATAATGAATATAATAGACGACGTGATACCTCAGTGGGTAGAACACCGCTTATCATGCAGACTACTAGTGTTCTAATCCCGAGTCAGCCCTACACCAATTTGTCTTTTCTAAAGACATATGTGTGGTTAATTTATCATGGTTGTTAACAGTGAGGGAAAACAGCATGAGGAAACCCACATGGCTGAGTTGTACTTAGTCATGTGACAGTGTATTCGTACAAAACAGCGATAGGCCAGTCCCCTATCACGTGATTACTCCGTCCATGCAAAACGTGGGTACTCTGAACACCAGGTGACAAAGTCACGTGATGTTCAGAAGTATTGGTACCTCTGCCAACACCTTCGGGGATATTCGGCGTGAACGTTTGAGTCTTTGAGTTTGATTTGAATGTTTTTGTTCATGAAAACATCATGTGGGGATTTATTTATTTATCCTTATCTTACAAAATATACAATTCTAAAAGCTCCTAACTACGATTATGTTTTAACCGCTGAAATTTAATGTGGAAGGTACTGTCACTATAGAACGACCAACAAATTAAGATTAAATAGAGGATGTTTGAAGTTAACAATTGATGAATGTATGCTATATAAACTCGAGAGGCACGCTTGACGTGGAAATAGTGCCTACACGAATAGGTATTAACTACGTACTCACGCCGTAAGTATATAACATACATTCCGTATTACCAACGCTGTTTTATTTATTCAGGGACCACGCCCACCTATCTCACCAGCCATCCTACGAAGAATACTTCGACTCTACCAATCAGTTCCAACCATACATGGGCGAAGATCAATGGGACGGTCGATATTTCTTTGATGATGGCTACGGACTTACACCGACGGAGTATGAAAATATTGTCAATAAACGAAGGTCTTCGGTTGTGCAACTACCTCAGGTGCCGAGTGGGAGACAGGTTGGTAGTAAACGTGTGCTATTTTGATATAAAATATAAGAAATATATTAAAGAAAAGCCTCGAGAATGATGCATGAGTAAGATCAATGGGACGGCCGATATTTCTTTGATTAAATATGTGCTATTTTTAACCGAAAAATTTGAGTAATTATGGTATGTGAATGAATCAATTAACATACATACATATACTCACGGCTATAAATCCCTAAAAGGGGTAGCCAGAGCTGAGAAATTAGAAATTCCTCAGCCACTTTTGGGAGTTGAGTGGGGAAAAGATGGTAGAATAAAGGTTGTTGGTGATTGGTCTCCAACCGCATCGCCCGAAAATCCCTTAAAAAGCCCCAAGTCCGTTAGTCGCCTCTTACGTACACCCACCGGAAGAAATGGGGTAGTGCTATTCTAAGCCGACACTACACAGCTCAATTAACCTATTTTTATTAATGTATTCCCTCTAAATTTTTCAGTTACCAATGGCGTCATCTGGCTTCTCTGATTTCAATGGAATGGCACCGTACAGACCGCGGCAGAGAAGAGTTACAGCTAGTTTACCAGGTATTCATATAATTTCTTGTTTAGTTATATTTATTTTCTATAAACATACATACGTAATATACTCAAGGCTAGAAATCACAAAAAACGAGCAGTCGAAGCTTCAGGATTGATGAATTTCTCAGCCACTTTTGGAAGTTAAGTTAATAATATATTTAAAATAGAAAATTATTGGAAATGGGTCTACCGGGCCAATTATCACTGAACAAAACCTTAAGTCAGTTCTTATGACACCCGTAGGCATAAATAGGCTAGTGCTATTCTAAGCCGGCAAAACACAGCTGTAAAAGTTTGTAAATAATGGAACTATTAGTAAAATATTTGTGCGTTTCTGACGTTGTTTCGTCGTTACGCTACCTCTATTTTTTTTTTAAATATCATACGCCATAGTGTTAAAACTTATTGTAACAGCAGAGATATACTTGCCAGCACAGATCACAGTGTCCCAACTTATACGAGGGGCATGCCAATAGAAGTTAGATACTCTTTTCTCATTTAATTGACACTGGCAAGCTATACACCATCTCATAGGCTGGTTTTTTATTGACATTATTTGAATATAGAACACACTTCATTTATTTAACGTTCGTGCAGTCGAAAAACTTATTCGCGAAAACCGACGAATTACATATGTAGAGCTAGAGCGAGAACTAGGAATTGGATCAGCAGCAATGCAAACCATAATTCACGACCACCTTTCTCTCCGTAAACGTTGTTCGAGATGGGTGCCGCACAAACTTACCGATGAGCAGAAAGACCGCTGGGTGTATTGGTGCCTATTCATGATAGATAAATTCAACGGAGGCGGTAAAAAAAACGTATATGATATACTGACTGGTGACGAAACATGGCTATATAACTATGATCCCGAATCGAAGCGACGCGACGGTCGACTGTATGGTGCTTTGAAGACGAGCCAACTCCAATGAAATGTCGCCGTGCACGAAGCACACAGAAACAAATGGTCGCCTCGTTTTTCTGCAAAACGGTGAACTCCGAATGGTATGTGACAGTTTGTGCTCCAACAGTAATATCAGCTTGGTGTGACAAGCGCCCGAAGTCAGGAATCCGGCACCTTCTCTGGCACCACGACAATGCGGCGTCTGCCAGAACACTAGACTTTAGACTTGTAATAAAGAATAAATTTTATAATTTTTGAGTATCTAGTTTATTTTGGCATTTCCCTCGTAATTTCGTTCTCATACTATGAATATTGGACTAAGTAAGATATCAAGTGTGCGGAACACTCAATTGGTACATTTTCAAAATCAGTCTTGACTACACAACTACACCTGCAGTGATAAAACATACACTTATGTCCCAAACAGCACCTTAGATGGACCTTATTTGTTAAATATGTGACTGTCGAAAATAAATGTTCCATTTTCAAATTGGCGTCATGTCACTGTTTTCCGTTACCGGTCGGAATTTCTTTGTTAGTTTGAAATTAGAATAATAAATTCTTTGAAGTATGTAGGATATG
Source organism: Bedellia somnulentella (assembly GCA_963576735.1). NCBI lineage: Eukaryota > Metazoa > Arthropoda > Insecta > Lepidoptera > Bedelliidae > Bedellia > Bedellia somnulentella. Next base: position 6,620,782 of record OY755182.1, on the reverse strand, counting down.
CGAGACAACGCGTCTGCGCGATTTAAAGGAAATAAAATTAGCTTTATTTCTGAGTTTCGATTGGTTCTGTTTATTAAGTCTGCACTTAAAAAATATTGGTTTTTTTAATGTTTATATATTACTGTGGTTTTAAAAATAAATTAGGGTAATTAATACGCTATTTATATATTAATTAGAAAGGAAATAGATTTGGATATAAGAAGGGTATAGTAAGATAACCCACATGGCTAAGTTGAACTAGGTGATGAGACAGTATATTAGTACAAAGCGGCGATAGGCCTGGGCCCAATCACGTGAGTACACTGTTCACGCAAAACGTGGGTTCTCTGAACTCCAGGAGACAATAATAATAGGTGTTGTTCAGAAGTATTAGTACCTCAGCCACCTCTTGTATTGAACTGTATATTTTTATTAAATTATTATTTAAATCCAGAGCCGAGCAAAGAGAATAAAGCTATTTTATTTTTTCCTTAGCTATAACATAGGTATTAAAAATATGTTATAATTATTTTGTATGAGTTCCACTATCTTAATTATTTATATAAATATATATTATCATGGCTAGAAACCCACAAAAATGCAGTCTTGGGCCTTTCCAACCATATGAGTTATAGAGTAAGCATTTATAAAAATGTTATTCCAAAATATCTTTGTTACAAGTATATTTTTGTGTGTAATGTTCCGGTTACATACTGTATTTCCGAAACTTTCAAACCAGAATATGATTGTACCGAAAACGAATCAACCTTTTTTTAATTGCTATAATATTGTTTCACCGAAATTTCAAATACCATATTCTTACATTCCAGATTATCGATTGACTTTTTTTTTTCTTTACTATCATTATGATTAACCACTAGAACGGATTCCCACAGAATCAGAAACCATACATACCTTAATTCCGCAATATTGCTTTTCCGAATAATCACTATTCCATAAAATCATTTTCCATACATTTAAAACACAGATTGAATAATACCTACTGCTATGAATAATTTCGCAAGCATATTTTATGTAGGTAGTATACTCTGCCCACCGTTCCTTTCATGCAGCAAGCATGCAAGCAAGCTGCAAACAAGCAAGTATGCATGCAAGCAAGCAGGCATGCATGCAAGCATGGAAGCATCCATGCATATAGGCATGCATCAGGCATTTAAGGTGCTCGCTCTGCTGCGCTCCGCTCGCTCGTTTTATACATAATCTAACCTAACCTAACTAAATATGACCTAACTTTTCTTTGCCATCAGGGGGCTTTCTCCCCCCGACCCCCCCAAGCAGAGGGGCTCTGCCCCCTTGCACCCCCTTACATGCAAGCAAGTATACAAACAGTCAAGCAAGTATGCATACAAACAGGCATGCATCCTCGTTTTATTAATACAACATTGTTTGATTTCAGGAAATGAAATGTAATTATTTTCTAACATAAATAATATCTAGTTAAAGAGATTTACGATTTGTAACACTATAGATAAAGTTACTTCGGTCTTTTAAACCTTTGGAATAATGAGATTATAGTAAAAGATATAGTTGGTAAAAGCAAAAAAAACATTTTAATAATCTGGTGTTAGTTTTTCTGGAAAATGATACTTCTAGATAATGTATTTATGTACTAATGAAGTTGTGGAAAATAAAGCATCTGTGATACGTAAATTCTGTGAAATATTCGGATATACGAAATGTTACCAATCAACCGCCCATCTATTTTTTTAATCAAAAAATCTTAAATAACCAAATATTTCCTCTTCAGCCACCCCATCATCAACACCAAAACGCGGTCGCGCGTTACCCCGGCCTCCTGGAGGTAGCGAGACGGGCTCCATCCGCAGCGGTCGCGGACGAAGACTGCCGCGGGTCCCGCATGCTACGGAACAGTATGATTATATTACTGGTAAGTTATTATGAAGGTGCTCTGTACGTAAGTCTGTTTCTAAGGAATTGGTTGCTCCTAGCCTGTGGTCTGTGCATATTCACTACGCCTTTATGTGTGCCGGGCAGCATAGCCGCCTTGGTGGGGTAAAGGCTTGTGGTGTGAACCTAAGCTGTGTCAGGTAAGACGTTTGTAAGTTATTCATAGTATGGCTGTCTACGTATAAACTAGAAAGGTATTCACAACACCAATACGCGATCGAGCGTTACCGCGGCCGCAGGGCGGGAAAGAGACGGGCTCTATTCGCAGCGGCCGCGGATGTCGACTGCCGCGGGTCGTACGCTACGGAGCACTCTGATTATATCACTGATAAGAATTGTGAAGTTAGGTTGCTGCTAACCTGTGGTCTGTGTAGCTTCACTGTAATTTTATGTGTACCGAGCAGCATGGAGTCGCTCTAGCGAGGCTAACTGAAACTGGTGTGAACCTAAGATTTATTGGGTAGAACTTTGGTAAGTTATTCATGGTATGGCTGTCTATATATTAACTAGAACGGCTCCATTCACGACACCAAAACGCGGTCGAGCGCTTCCCCGACCTCCTGGAGGCAGCGAGACGGGCTCCATCCGCAGCGGCCGCGGACGATGACTGCCGCGGGTCCCGCATGCTACGGTACGGAACAGTATGATTATGTAGCGACGCGCTGTCAGTACACAATGATGCGCATTATTTAGAAACGCTGACAGTGCAAGAAGAATCACATTCCACAGTAACACGTAACGAAGCAATATACGTTACACTCGTCATCAAGACTCGCCATACAAATCGTACATCGCGCAATCGAAGTTCTAAAATATGAATCGAATCCATGGCTCAAGAGACAAGACTCGCAGCACGGCAGCAATGGGGCACGCAACGGGGCACCCACACCGTGGCTGTTGGAGTCAACACTGAGGTTCCGGCAGACATGTCGTAGAGTTCACACACACTGGCACGAAGATATGGAGTCAAGAATTTCCTGTTGGAGGGGGAGTAATGTAGCGACGCGCTGTCAGTACACAATGACGCGCATTACATAGAAACGCTGACAGTGGAAGAAGAATCACATTCCACAACAACACGTAACGAAGCAATATACGTCACACTCGTCATCAAGACTCGCCATACAAATCGTACATCGCGCAATCGAAGTTTCTAAAATATTTACTGTATATACAAGTTCCAACTTAATACAGTTGGGCGGATCTTCCTTTTTCCTCCACAATTATATCACTGGTAAGTTATTATGAAGTTGTGTTTATATATAATAGTTATGAAAAACGGACGAAAGCGTTGGCAAACGCGTATCATTGTTAACTACACGGGCTCCAACCGCAGCCTCCCGCACGCTATGGAACAGATGGTTATACCCCTGGTAAGATATTTTTCTTAAGGATTGGTCGCTGCTGGGCATGTCGCCTGTGCCTTCAATATGACTTTATGTGTGCCGGGCAGCATAGCCGCCCTGGTGGGGAAAAGGCGTGTGGTGTGAACCTAAGATGTGTCTGGTAAAACTTTGGTAAGTTATTCATAATATGGCTGTCTAAATATAAACTAGAAAGGCTCCATTGAGACGACCACGATACCAAAACGCGGTGGAGCATTACCCCGGCCTCCTGGAGGTAGCGAGACGGGCTCCATCCGCAGCGGGCGACTGCCGCGGGTCCCGCACGCTACGGAACAGTATGATTATATCACTGGTAAGTTTTTATGACGGTGGTCTGTGTGTAAGTCTGTTTCTAAGGGATTGATTCCTGCTAGCCCGTGGCCTGTGCAGCTACGCTGTCATTTTATGTGTGCAACATTGAGTCACTCTGGCGAGGCAAACTGACACGGGTGTAAATCGAAGCTATTTCGGGTAGAACTTTGGTAAGTAATTCATACTAATAAATAAAGAATAAATAAAGGAAAGACAAATTTCGACGCAGGCGGATTAGTAAAAAATTCGGAGGTAGGAAACGCAAACGCTACTAAAACGTGTAAAAGAAATAAAGGATAGAAGAATTTCGCGCTGGCAGCCATTGACGCGGTAGCTCAATTGGCAAGAGCGACGGGGGCGTATACCCGAGGTCGCGGGTTCGAATCCCGCCTGCGTCGAAATTTTTCTTTCCTTTATTTATTCTTTATTTATTAGTAATAATCCCCACATGAGGTTTTCATGAACAAAAAGATTTAAATTAAGTAATTCATAGTATCGCTGTCTACATATAAACTAGAAAGGTTCCATTTACGACACCAAAACGCGGTCGAGTGTTACCCTGGCCTCCGGGCGGGAGCGAAACTGGCTCTACCCGCAGCGTCCATGATTATATCACTGGTGTGTTATTATTATTAGATGCGGGTAGGCCAATTCTTTGTGATCAAACTCCTCTGGAACGGCTCGACCGATTTCAACCAAATTTGGAACATTGCTTAGTGTTGTAATTGGTCACATGTCGTGATCGAACCTAGCCGCGCTCCCCGCATGCTACGGAACAATAAGATTAAATTACTGGTAAGTTATTATGGAGGTGGTTTATGTACAACCATAATTATATAAATGCGTATGCTCACAGCTATGAATCCCAAAAGAGAGCCAGAATGTCAGAAATATAAATTCCTCAGCTACTCTTGTAGGTTCAGTGGGGAAAGATTGTGAAATATGTATAATAGTATTTTTATAAGCATGGTTTTTGTATAAACTAGCACGACCAAAATTTCCAAATAGTCGTGGAAAAAAAAAACAGATGACGTAAATTTTGAATTCAAGCAAAGTCAGACCAAATCATTGCGGAGATCTTTGGTGTAGCATTTCTGTAGCAGTAAAAGTCTAGTAGTTAAGCTCGATTAAAACACTTTCATATTAGCTTTTTTAAAACGGTGAAGTTGAAAATTTAAGAAGGAACACATTTTAAATAACACACGCATTATCACCATGTGTTTCGGAAAATACGGAAGTGGCACTAGATTGTCATATTTTAGCTGGACCGTTTATTTAGGCATTTTCCACAAATAGATTATCCCCATATTGTGTAATTTACTTATCGTATACTCATGAATTATGCCGTTGCTGAGATTTATTTTGTACGATACCGATGTAAAAATAAGTCAAACACATTTTTGGTTCCAGATGTTGATAAAACGGCGCCAACAGTGGGGTATGGATACGATGGCTATGGGTACCAGCCAGAATATCCGGACGTCGTAACCAATCAATATCAAACCACTAATTATAGCACTACGTAAGTTTCATATATTTTTTAAAGTAGGCGTCTGAATTGGGATGAATAGAAAAGCATGTGTAAAAAGATTTATGAATGTAAACATAACTCGAGGAATCTGCAAGATCGTATAAAATGGCAATCAATAGTCTCTGCTTACCCCAATGAGAAATAACTGCGTGAGTATGTATGTAGGTTTTCTTTTTAAACATTATATTTATAGAATTTTGTGATCCATGTTACAACTGCAAGATTGTAAAAGTATTTGAAATTTGAGGACAATTAAGGGCAAACCATAGTTAAATAAATCTAAACTTTATTTGACCACAGATTAAAAACAATAGATGTTAAAGAAAGATTTTGCGTGTTTGCACTAATACGAAAGAACTATTGATGAATTTATGTGGATTCAATGCATAATTTTACCAAAATAAGCACTTCCTTTCTATATAAACTACAAATGAGTGACACTTTAAACTCCACCGGCGCAGATTTCGTAAAAAGGACTAAAACGTATTTTTCTTCGCATATTTATATGTCATTATAAATGAATTTATAATTGTTCCAGTTATGATGAAGATGGGATGCATCCTTTCTTTGATGAAACTCCACATGCTACACCTCCTGCTGCCGGTAAGAAAATAATAACACTATATTTTTTTATGTTTGTTTTTCTTTAATAACATGTCGGAAAATCAAGTGGCATGAAGACCCCATTGAAAAGACATTACGCTATTATAATACATACTCATCCTCTCGGAGTCAATCTTTACATCCTAAAAACAATTGTCAATTTCAATATTTGTTATTCATAAACGAATCCGTCATATGATGATAAAACCGCATCCATGCATAGTAGTTAATAATAATATATGCAATAAAAATCATGTTTATGGTTAGTTTAACATAACAATTTAAGAATAAATGACGGTGTTATAAATATTTTAATCTTTCACATCACATTTAATTTTTATGGATACGAGCTTAGAATGCTTCTTTAATTTTAACAATGGAATAGAGATATTGATAAATAATTGCTAAACAATATTTTCACACAATCACCAAAAGTAAACTGTGTTTACTCCCCGTTTCTTTCATCAAAAGTAGTCTGAAATCGTTGAGTTGAAAGCATAAACTACCTTTTATCAGAATTGTTGCTGTAAGCAAATGTATTTGCAATTTTTGCATTTCACGCATTTGTATTTGTAACTTTAAAATCTATATTCTATTTAATAACATAAATACGATTCGTCCTTTGATAAGAACATCCGCTCAGCTGTAGATTGTACTCAATCCTCACCGCAAGAATCACTGTGTCAGTCAGTCTGTTTATACCCATCGTAATGCTGAGTTATATTTACAGTAAGTAATTTTGTATTATTTTTTATTTCAGTTCAAAAACCACCATGGAGTGATTCAGAAACACAAAATAAGTTTTCGTATCCAGTTACTACTAGCCAAGAAGATAGTTTAGGGTCTAAATATGTGCCGTCTACAATATCATCCTATTTACCTCAACCTCCAGTTACAAGCCAGAATATTTATGGTGACCAATCTTATCATGATTATGATAAAAAACTTGATCATAAATATACATATAGTGAGCCGGAAGGACAATATGAGCATGAACAATATTTAACAAATCAGGAAACATATGAACCTACCATTTATCCAGATCAGAAAACTGATTACACAATTCAGCCATATACTGAATTAGAATCGCAACAGCTGATCAACCGTCAGACAGAACAGCAGAAGCTTGAAGAGGAACAAAAATTTTTACACTTGTTCCAGCAAGATCAACAGTTTCAGCAGCAGCAGCAACAATTGTTAAAACATCAGCAACAACAAAAACAACAGCAACAAGCTCAAAGTCAAAATCAACAACTTCAGACTACTGTTATGACCGGAGCTGCTACCCTAGGATCTTTTATGGCAGGAGGTGCTAAAAAATTAGGTAGCTTATTTGGATCTGCGGCGTCGGCTGTTGCAGTACCTCCCACAGTTTTACCCCCAACTTCAGCCAGTTTACATACAACTCCATTCACTTCTGCCGTTGCCCCTGTCACACCTTTTACAAGTAGTGTTACTACAGTACCAGTTGCTTCAGTGCCTGACGTTTTACCTGCAATTCCTGTGTCTTCCACTACGTCGACAGCACCCATATTACCGAGAACTCCTTCTTTACGGAGACAAGAATCAATACAAAGGCCTTCAGTGCGCAGAACAAGGACTTTACCTGATGCGCCTGAAGACTTTCCCCCGTCTGAGTATGACGAAAGTGCCTATGAGGATGAATATAATAAGACTGAATATGATCAATCAATTGAGAGATCATCCCTTGACAGAGATAGGACTTCTTTAGATAGGTATCGGGATGACGATTATACGATTCATGAAGAAAATGAAGAAGCGATACATGACGATAGAAGTCCTACCATCCAAAAAATTGCCTCACCTACAAGAAATGTTTCCCAAATTAGAAAACCGTCAGTAGACAGTTACCATAGCCAAGCCCCATCTGTGCACGATAGAAGAACCTCACAAAGCTCATTTCATACAGAAGATAAAATAGCGGTTCCTACCACGCAAGAAGGTAAAATAATATTTCTGTTTACAAAAAAGACACTTAAAATAGTCGACCGCTAAATTTTAATTTTAAAAAAAACATATTTTATTAAACTCATTTAACGTTAAATAAGAAACTAACAAAAGATCAAAACTTAAGAAAAATTAAATTTTAATTTTAATATTATTACGGAAGTGGCAAAGAGGAAAATAAGACCGAAGTTGTGATTGAAATTGACAGTGAGAAAGTGAAGCAAATAAACAGTTTGTCAAACTGGGAAGTTTGTTTATTAGTAATGTAAAGTAGATAAAACTTATGGTCGCAATATTGGGTGTGGCAGAAAAAGCATGAGAACAAAGTGAATATGGAGAGATGAGGTCCCTCAGTTTTTTTTAATGTTAGTTTATGTAATCGAGTGAGAAATAATATGATCCAGGAAGCGGTATGAAAGATGAAATTGTAATAAGATAGAAAAAGGAATGTCAAGTTAGTTTGAGTACATAGTGAGTATAGATGATAGTGAATTGGTAAAATATATTTATAGAGACATTGTGGAAGGTAATGTTAGTAGAAAAAAACCACGCAGGGCACATTAGATCTACAAAAATATTTGTTTAAAAGGAAGCAAGTGCCTCGAAAGGGAAGAATAAAGGACATGTATGATAATATTGATGAATGTAGGCAAAGTTCGAGAGGTTTGCTACGATTGTACAAAGTGCCGATTGATAGTCTCTGCCTACCCCAATAGGAACTAATGGTATAAGTATATGTATGATGGAAAGTGAAACAAAAACATTGAAAAAAGACAGTTAATTTCAGACGGTAAATGTAGCTGTGAACAGTTCATTGCCAAGTCAATTGTTGTCCATGTCAAGGCAGTCTTAGGCAATGCACGATGCGGTTGTAGACCCTAACATTTTGTATGTAAGCAAATGAAGGTAGTGGCCGAAAAATCATAAGACAGAGTGAACATAGAACAGATAGTATAAACCTAGGTCATGATATAAATTGAGCATTACTGGGCTATGTGAATGGTGCCGTATGAAAAATATAATTGTGAAAAAGATAGAAAAAGGAATTATTAGGCTTTAAAGGAACATTAAGAGAATGGATAAAAGTAAATTATTGGATGAGATTGATAGAACCTAGTTGGATGATAATGTCAGTGGACTAGTCACTACGGAGATGAACTGAGAACAGTAGAAACCATGTATTGATGATGATTGGTGAATGAAAAAAAATGGCGATTGACAGTTTCTGACTACCCTACTGGAAACTAATGGTGTGAATATATGTATATATTTAAAGATTTGAAATAGTTAGACTGGAAGTGCTATGATTAATAACATTTGCAAAGAGATGGAACGAAATATAAAAAACTATAGTTTTTTTAAATTATATGCATGTAGCCGTTAATAAAAGGTTTAAAAACATTTTACTTTATGGATAAATGGGTGTTTCATACAAAAATATTGAAAGCGGTGTCATTCTATTAATTTTACCCTCAGCAAATTACAAAATAATATTCGTTTAAAACTGACGATGCTGTTTGGTCGTATCCAAACGTAGTACATTCAGACAAAATAACTGCAAATTGCCTATAGTAGACATTTACACAAGGTACATCTATAAACCCCTATAAATTAAACTTCTATTTTTCACTCATCCTTCCGTATGATCAAGCAGCACAGTATCCCCACCCTAAGTTTTGTTAGAAAAAATACTTCCGAACGGCATTATTCTTTTATCATGTTTATATCCTTTTTAGTTTAGCACACCAAAGAGAGCGTATACTGCATTACATATACTTTTATTATTTTCTCTCGCTTCTGTACATCTATGTTTGATATACCACATTCTACTACCATTCTTATTCGTTCACCTGCATTAAATATCTAGAAAACTAGAGATCTGGCTACATCTTTTTTAGAATTTATAATTGTGAATATATGTATGCATGTATAAATATCGGTCCATAAAGGCATATTATGTCATTACACGAACTTAAAATAACTAATTTCTTATTGACACCAATCTATATTTAGTTGACAATGACAATCCATTACCACTTTAATTGGTACGGGCTTTTTTTGATGATAGTAAATCTCAGACTTTTATTATATAATCATTACCAACCAATGTACTGACTGCTGGAATAAGGACTCCTAAAATATCACTATATTTTTTAAAGTACACATTTTTTTAGGTAACTTAATGTGTTTTTTGAATTATAAGGTTAATGAGTTCGTTTTTAATGACTGATTATTTAGTTATTGTCGTTTTATTTTACTAGGTTTTTGATAAATTTACCCTTAAATATTCTTGTTCATCTGTGCAGAATCGTTGTTGGAGAAATCGAAAGTAACTTTCAAAGACGGTAAAACGACTTACCACGAGGTGCCTCAAAGTGGCAAGAACTTTCAAGAGCAAGAAAGTTTTGATGACCAGAACGATGAGTTCAGAGACGAAAGGGAAGACTTCCAAGAGACTGAAGAAATTCAAGAACGTTACTCCAACCAGCATCAAAAGTATGACGACCAAGACCAGTTTCCTGAAGAAAACGATCAGTTTCAGCCGGAGAGTTTCGAAATTGAAGCCAAAATGCCGGAGCGTAAAGAGTTCAAACCTGAGCAACCTAAATTGACCCCCAAGCAGCGGTGGCATCGAGCCTACAACAAGATTGTTATGCAGCTAAATGTGAGTTTTTTGATATTACCATTAGCAATGAAAGAATCTGAGTACTTATTGTTTTCTGAAAGTTAACTACAACTACATCGAATGGTTTCTATTTATTATTTACTTCAAAGTATTTCAAAGAATAAGTTGTGGAAAATTTTGATTATTACTTATTTTTCGTTATTGGTACTTATGTTTATAAATTAACGTATATATTTTTTATTTCGTTTTTTTTCTTTCACTCTTTATTTCAATTATATATATATTTTCAATTTGTAACGGAAAACTTTTTTCCAAACATCAGTGTATCATTTTTTTAAATGGATTAATTTCTATAAAAAAATCAGTTTTTTTTGTTTCAAAAATACATTTGCTGTTGTTTTCTTCATCAGAAGCGTAAAATTTTTGGTAAATTGATTAATTTCTATAACAAATCTAAATTTGTTCTTAAAAAAAATGCTGTTGTTTTCTTTTAAATTACTGTTTATAGTTCATTTGTATATGATTTTTATACTTTCATTGCTAATAAATTGCATGCCTATTTGTATAACTAATTGAGTGATTCTTACCTACTAAACTAAATGTATTTTTTTAAATGTGTAAAGCACCGATTTATTCTTCTCTAACAGAAAAGGTAAGTATATAATGAAATGATTAACTTTTAACTGCAATTTTATATTATTTAAATCATCACACTGTTTCAAAAAAACACTTAAGAAAGTAAAAATAAAACAATCCTCTCAAATTACACCGTACTTCGTTTTAAATAGCGATCAACCTTTAAAATTTCAAATATATCTTCAAAATTTAGTTTTTATGAATTTGTTATTTTAAAAGTTTTTATTTTTCTCTATACATTTACATAACATAACTTTTTATAAAATTCCAAGACAAAGAAACATAGTAAAAGCATCAAGTAACAATGGATAGAGTGGACGACCTGCTGTGAAAAGGCATTAACAGTGGCAGCCAAGTGATAATGTAATTGTCGTGTACAAGGAAAACTGATACTCTAACACTACGTCCAGACCTTTTATTGCTCGTAGAGTGGTGATAACGAGTTCAGATAATAATTAATGGGAAATATAATTATAGATACCCGAGAAATATAGACAGGTTTCAATTGGAACTGAGTTCAATTATACTAGCTCTGCACTTGCGCAACGTATTTGTCTAGACGTAATCCCGTTTTTATACTCTTAGCCTTTTCTATGTTTAATCTGTATTCGTTTAATCGTTAAAAATAACAAGAGTAATTTTACAAATAATTAAAGGATAACAATAACACACACAATAATCCCCACATGAGGTTTTCATGAACAAAAACATTCAAATTAAATAATTTTATAACTACACTTCGAAAACTTTCTTGTAAAAGAATGTTCTAATTGACAAAACATTTTTTTTCCATTGATATTACAGAAACTCACATCTAACAAAACGTGTTATATTTTATGAATTTATTACGTATTTATTTATATTAATACTTCATTAACAACAAATGTCCTTAAAACTCGTCTTTCTCGTTAATTAAAACATTGTAGAGATGTAATGGCCGATAAAAATAAATCTAAAAGAACTCTTTTTTTATTACACAGTAACGAGAGAAGTCTTCAGTGAATTACAATTAAGTTGAACGAAGTGTACTTTCCTCTTACTTTGTGGGTTGTTTGTTCCAAACACATTCCTTTTTAAATTCCCTCGGGGCATCAAAGAAAAACTGAACAGTTTATTTTACGAGTCTGTAATGGACATAAGACGTGAATTTTTACAATGAAGCGTTTTATCCGTTTCATTAAATATTGATTTAAAACATTGGATAGACATACGGAGTCTCCAAAAGGGTGTATTCTCGTTACATGACACCGCCCGCTGGGTCCCGGCGCGCCTTTGAACCCGACCACATCATTAGTGCAGCTGACTTGGTTCTGACGCTACTCCTTTCAGTTCGGTTATAGACTTCGGTCTGATCACACAATTTACCAAAATTAACTTGCACAACATCAATGGCGGAAGCGTCCGAGGTCGCATTATCGCTATCCTGCGGGCGACCGTGATCGATCGTCGCACGCGCACTTACCCACAATTCATATTCAACTCAGGTGCTAGTTGACTTCGTTCTTTCTCTTCAAGTGGAAGTAAAAATGGTTCGGAACAAAAAAGTTCAGGCGGGAAGTGAGGCCGATCTTAGGTATGGACAATATAGTACAACAGGGCCTCGCCTCCGGGTTCGTCGGGGTTCAAGCTTGACCGATTTAGATAAATTGCGAAGCGGTGGCGGTGGGTCCAGTGGTGGAGGGTCTATTGGTGATTTGATGAACATGTTTAGCGGCAGTGTAAATTCTGTGGGTAGTGATACATTGGTGGCGAGAACTGTTCCTTTGGAGACTGTCAAGAGAAGTGTTACTCCGATGGTAGTAACACCACCACCACGGAAAATCCCATCACCAATGATATACATATCCCGACCTGTGGGACCTCTGACGATGGCCCAGAGGACTCTCCGGTTCAGTCGCTTGCTGAAATATCAACCGTGCTCGGCAGATTTTCCAATATTTGGGGTTCGTTTTTTACATTACATATTTTTGTTTTTATGCATATCGAATTGTTATTTTATGTTTTAGATTCTATGATTAAAAAGTTAATAAATCTTCCTAAATAACACTCCAATTGAGTCAAATAACCACTTTAAAGAGAATGATCGACGGCTACATGTGTAAAAAAAAATATGCAAGAAAATACGTATTTTATGATATGTATTTTATAATATAGGCTATATGAATAAATCCTTTAAATCATAAATAGGCATTTATTTAATACCAAATGTAAGTTGTTTAAGTGTTACATTCAAAAACCAATTAATATTTGATTGCTCTCAATAGAGCGTAAACAATTTCACCGATTACGTAAACTATAGTCGATGTAAATTATGTCTTTTCAAATAATTATTTTGTCAATCATGTTTGTAGGTCTATGATTTTAAATTGTTCACGCCATCATTTCTCATTAAGGTAGGCAGACAATACTACATTACAGTAGACAGTACTATCAATCGCCACTTCGTATGATCCTGGCAAACCTCTCTTAGTAGCTTCGTTTACATCCATGAATGTTTTTATACATGCTCTTTTATTCTTCATACTTCGGACGCCTGCCTTTTTGAGCACACCCTCTATTTGATCTAAATGTGACCTCCGTGGTCGTCCTCTACTACCTTTACCCTCCACGTTAGCTCTATAGATTACTTTCAACAATATACTGTCATCCATCCTTCCAACCATCCATCCTTCCAACCATCTTAACATAACTTTTTCTATATTTTTTACAATATCATTTTTCCCACCAATAATTCTTTTACCAAAATTTTCAAAAAACCATTTATTAAAGTCCCCATATACATATTTTATATTTTTGTCTTTATACATATTTATATACACATAAATACATATTTTAAACTGTCAAACTTGTAATCTTATATAAAGTACAAAAATCATTATTTTACTAGTACTATTATAATACTATTTCAGGATTTATGCTTAGTTCAGCTTGTATCCTAGCAATATGTATAAAATCTCATTTATCAGAAATAAACCAAAGGAAAGGAATGAATAGTATTCCTCAAACTGTGTGAAATTGAATTCCATCTACGCGTAATGGTGGGTCTCTGAACAGCGGGCATATATTATCTTCCAACCAATCTTTATTCCTCGCGTTTTTCAATATCACATTTCTCAGGAGACTCCAGTTAACGCTTGATTCAATGAGAAAACGAACATTCAAATAGTCTAGTTAGAATTCATGAACGTCTTTACTTCTATTTCTCTTAGATATGGCTCTACGATGGATCTGATGTTTAAAAATACCGGAAATATATGTTTTACCTACGCAAAAGATTTTAGTATTGAAAAGCAAATTCGCTTATAATTGTATATTCCCATTTGTTTTTGAATCGAAAAACGAACAAAATATACTTAAGTTACTTTTGGTGAAATAAGTGTTTCATCACCTACACATAATTGACATTCCAATCATGTTTAGCTAGTGAAATTTTGTGTAACAGTATATCTCAGTAATGCTTTTAGACGCTCAACTACATATTGAGATATGACTTAATTAAAATGCGGGTTTTGGTAATTTCGTCTTCAATAAATTGACACAGTACATGTAATGTTGAAGGACTCCTCGAAATAAATTTACCATTTTTGTACAATCATTTCATTATTTTACATTAAATTAAAAACAACTTTATTCTTTAAAACAAAATACATACATAAAGAATACAGACAGATTAAACCGTACAGTTTATGGAATCTTAAATACAACTACACAATTTATTGACTAAACCATTGAACCTATATCTTATGGTTCCTGTTAGATCAAGCATACTTCTTCATAAACTTGAGCAGATATTTTAGTTTAGGCATCTCAATATTATGAATGCATCTATTGAAGTCACCAATAACTTTGACAGAGTGCGTCATCATGCGAGATATAATATCTTTGAGACAAACACTTAAGTCTGACACTTCTTTGAAGCCATGTATTCCAATTTCAGCCATTACGACCGGAAACGGTGATGTTTCATACAAGAACTGAAAAGAAAAGGTGTGATTAAAATAAGCCATTATTTATTTATTTATTTGGATGAAAAACAGCGATTACTACAATAATCTTAAATATAATATTACTAATACTAGGTAAGCATACCGCCTTAAACGTTCATCACTAAGACACAATGAAATATTATGTTTCATAAGGAAATTTAAATTCTTTAAGAATATAAGACTTAATATTTTTATTCAAAGTAAGATCATTACAACCGACTAAAAAAAGAAGGAGGGTCTCCATTCAACCAAACGTTATTTTAAATTTGTTTTGACTATACCTCGGTTTGGAAAGTTGTTTGTAAACTTTAAACCGCAGTAAGATTTTCACATGTACAAATTCATGTAAAATTAGTTTACTCAAGCTTTGAGATACACATTAATGTGTCGGTTACAAATAAGTTCTAATTTAAAAAATATTTAATTATTATAGGACATAAGAAACATCGTGTGCCGTTTTTATAAAAGGTGTTGCACAAATATGAAAAACCACGAGTTTTTTCTTGAATCACACAAATTGTGACTGAAACCGAACAAAAAAATGGTCGAAGAATTAGACTGTATTATTAACACGACGCTCGAAATTACTACCCCATTGTATACAATATACGTTTCATATAAATACAGGTATCATTACCTCGAGTAGGCGGTTCGTGTGTTATTCGCTGGGTTTTATAGACTGTTCAAATGAATAAGTACATGTAAACTTGATGTTTTTATTTGTTTTCATAAGTATAAGCTATGTTGGTACTATTGATTGCATCATTGTACATTATAATAAGCCGATTATTTGGTGTTGGTTTCTAATGAGATTAGCAGAAAATCTGTTGAAGGATTTTATTACTTGATTGTTGAATTAAAAAAGTATAAACTATTACAGTAGAAGAAATAATTAAAAAGTTTTTTTCTTGATGTATTCAAAGTATTATAAAAACAGGTTCATGTTGTGTAAGCTTCGAAGATAATAATGTTTATCTAATTATTGTTGTAATACAACGTTTCAAAGTCTTAAGTAACTTAATAAAAAAATGGGAAAATAATAACCATGAACATTCAAAAGCTAGTCGTAGTCCAAATCATTAGTCGATTATTTTATTAAAAATATAACTATCTTAAGTCATGTTTTGGAAGCACCCTTGTGATCTGATATCTTTTTGGAATTTTAATTAGATTTTTTTTTGTATTTTATTTCATATTACTACGTGGATACGTCCAATAATAGCAGAAAAACTAATTTTTAAAGTTGCTGCATATGTAAATAAAGGATGTTTGATGATGGCTTTTTAGTGACATCGCTCATAACTCACGTCAATAACCCCAAAAAAAGGGGCCTCTAGAGTTAATGCTATTTTAAGCTGACACTATGTGTAGGAACAGTCTATTCCTATAATATTAAAATGATGACTATTAACTTAAAACAGCTTTTTAGTTACTTAATTGAATTTTGTGGTAACTATTCAAATGAACAGGCGATAATATACTTTTAAAATAGGCTGGTTATCGCTTACCCACTTCCAAACAGCAATTCACACTGCCTTCAAAGTAATTAATGGTTTTTATCTTTGCTCTGAATACCAAATGTCTTGTTAATTAGTGGTACTTTATACCTAACCTACCTTTTATGGAAATGAAATGAGAATTAGTTTCGTGGTGTATGTGTTGCGGTTTGATTGGTTAATAATTATTGCAGAAGTTATGCTTTAGATTTGGAAGCTAGCTGTTCCGAAATATATTGAGGATGAGGATAGATATATTAACTAGCGACAAGCGTTTCTGAGCGGAGAAAAAAGATTTTAGTATAATAAATTATTGTTGGTTATAATAAGCGGAAAGGATATAATTATTGTTTTGAATATTAAGGTTAAGAAAAATATTAAAATCCCACCAAAAACATTCTGTAAAAAACTAGCCAAGTCTCGATAGAGCTGCTTGTTTATCTCTAAAAAGTAATGAAATCTCTACAATAAGTGGAGCCAAGTCTAAGGTTCCTTACTGCGATTTATTTTGGGCATGACTTTCAGTTCCTCGCCTCTCCCATGGCCGAAAAAGAAAATATAAATTTTAAATGGGAGAGGCGGTACTCCCCGACAAAATAACAGTCGGTCGGGGTCAGGGAGTCAGGTTCAAGAACCGACGGACGATCCGAGCCGTATCAAGCAGCACCGCCTTCTGCATTTGTGCTGGAACCGACACGCCACAGAAATCAAACCGCCTCAAGTTGGTCGCGAGGCTGGTTGGAATTAACCCGTTCGCGGACAAAACAATTGGGATTATTTCTGTCGAAGTCACACCCCACATGTCGGTGATCTCGTGAGCCAGATCGAGATATTTCCGACGCTTCTCGGTGTCGGCTTTCACGAGACCCTCGTCATGAGGGATAGTGACATCCACTAGAAATACCCTCGACTGCGACCGATCCCATACCACGATATCAGGCTTATTCGCTAGAATAGTCCTGTCCGTGATAACGGATCGGTCCCAATAGATTTTGGCACGGTCGTTTTCTAGGATTGGCTCCGGCAGATACTTGTAATACGGCAGCCTCTGTTGCAAGAGTCCGTATTTTAGAGCGAGCTCCTGATGCAGGATTTTGGCTGCTTGGTTGTGTCTGTGCAAGTACTCAGTGTTAGCAAGAGCCGAACAACCGGAAATAACATGCCTAAGTGACTCTCCGGGACGGCCACATTTATTTATTATTATAGTTAATTTTACGTGACTTGGCCGTTGACTTGTAATTAGTAGATTATGATTAAAGTTTAAGGGAAACATAGAAATAATCACCAGAGTTCTTAAAACTAAAAATAAAGATAGATTAGAATCACAAAAAATTGTCAAGTGGACTCTACATAATCGGCAAAGAAGTTTAGAAGATTTAAATAAATCTGCAAATAACTTAGTAAATAAACTTGTACATACTTAACGTGTGAATAATCGCAGTAAGGAACCTTAGACTTGGCTCCACTTATTTTAGAGATTTCATTACTTTTTAGAGATAAACAAGTAGCTCTATCAAGAATTGGCTACTTTTTTACAGAATGTTTTTGGTGGAATTTCACTTTTTTTTTAACAGGACGTAGACTGATTGAATGGTTACATTTTCTTATTATTATATTATCTTGTGAAATCAAATAAAAATAAACTCCACGACTTCTCCAATCTTTAAAATACACGAAAAAAACTTTTAAATGTGTAAATAAATACGCTACCGGGATTTAAAATACAGTCAGCGCCATCTAGTGACGAGTACTGGTACTAATGCTAAATAACGTGAGCGAAGCCGTAAACATGAATAATTATTATTGAACTGAACATTTTTATTTATTGAGTTGAATACAGTTAATCGACTACTATTTCTCGTAAATACGCTTATTACAGTTTGGCAGTACTCTTATTATGTTTTCTCATCAGCGTCACTAGGTAGTCCAGATCTTCCATAAACCTTGTTCTGATTTTTTGTTTATGTGGGCGTTAAAATCTACCTCTGTACCAATTTTCAGCTCTTCAGGTCTATGGGAAGTACTAGTTCTATTTTGATGATCAGTGAGTCAGTCAGTCATTGTCGAAAATGCTAAACTTTGCACTAGCTTAACTTCGGAATTAATTGATCTACCGACTCGAAATTTTGAATTTTAAGTGTTTGATTACAAATTTCTAGGTGACGAAAATTTCAGCGTTTTAATCATGTCCAGAGGTTCTCGAATGGGGCCCTGAAAATACGGCGAAACGGTTCCAGTAAAGGATGATACGGCAGTGTTTGCTTTGCGCTCGACTTGGCGGGGCACTGCCGTGCCCCCAGATAAAATGTACTTTTCATAATTTATATACTAGTGCTAAGACTAGCCAAAAAACAATAGGTTGAAGACAATTTTTAAACATTTTAATATTTAGTACTGCTACCTACCAGCTTGTTTAAATTAGGATAATAGTATAAACTTACTACAGTTCGCTCAAGATCTTGGCTCTCATGTGAACAGTTGCCACCAACTTGCTGTTGTTTCTGACACTCGAATAGTTTCGACGCGGAGTACTTCTTCAAATTCTCTAGTGTCTCAAAATGGACTTGTAATTTGTCTGTGAAATTCAATAGTTTTATCATCTAGCTATAGATTCATCACCGCTATTAATAAGAAAGGCGAAAATGTGGTGTTAAATTATCATTAACTTTCTAGTTGCACTTTAGCACTTCGCATGCCATTTGCTACTTTTTCTTATGCCACCGCGAAAATGCTTATATAAATAAAATAAAAATAAAAGAAAGCTTTGTTATGTCGACTAAGAAAAAGCCATAGCAAATTTTTCATATGAGGTGTCTTAAGGTATTGAAGCTCTTTAAATGACCGGTGCGCGACATGGTTAGAGACCCATCATCGACTATTTTTGTTTTACAATGCTTTCCTTACTCAATATCCAAAACGGTTTAGGAATTTCATATTCTGAAGCTCTGGCCACCTTTTTTTTGGGAATCAAACAATAAAAGATTTATTTTTTCAGAAACATTCAGAAAGAAATTTGCTGTGTAGTGTCGGCTTAGAATAGCACTACCCCATTTCTTCCGGTGGGTGTACGTAAGAGGCGACTAACGGTGTTGGGGCTTTTAAGGGATTTTTGGGCGATGCGGTTGGAGACCCATCACCAACAACCTTTATTTTACCATCTTTACCCCACTCAACTTTCCAAACGTGGCTGAGGAATTTCAAATTCTTCAGTTCTGGCTACCCCTTCTAGGGATTTTTAGCCGTGAGTATATTTTTGTATGTATGTATGCATCCAGAAAGAACTTAAATAAAAAAATACGCTATGTCAACTCGTGCGTCAATTCATTTCAAAGAGTCCGACAGTTGTATTTTGAGTATGAATATCCTTGTACTACGCAAACGGAAACTCTGCTGTGTCAACAAACAAGCTTTATCCTAAAACAACAAAGTAGCTCGAGAACGGGCCACGGCAAACAAGGGACAGTCTACTTAGCACATTGCCCTATATTAATATGTATTAATATCCACAAACGACTTGAAAACGTTTATAACTGAGCAGTAGAAGTTGTGTTAACGTATGAAGTCTTACTGTTTCCTTAATCACTTACAAATATATACTAACAGCTATTAATTTCAATAAGATAGCCGTTTTATTATAGAAAAAATATATAAGAATTATTTTGTTGATATAAGTATATACTCGTACGCTGCATAGAGCATTATGTTTTTTAATGTTGTCTGGCTAACTGGTGCTGGCTGAAAACCAGCGTGCAGCTGCTGACGTGTCCTGCGAGACACGCGGCTGAGGCACATATGCTGAGCCAGAACCAATTCGGCAATATTATTTTTGTGTTTTATTTGTTGTTACTTAATCATTGTAATATTTTTGTTGCCAAATAAATATTTTAACTTTCTCTTCAGCTTTCTATATATAGCCAGAGCTTTAGAACTAGATAATTTTCAGCCACTTTTGGAAGTCGATTGGGTAGAAGAAAGTATTGTTTGGTCTCAAGTCACATCGCCTAACAGCGATTAAAAAGCCAACACCCTTAGAAGTCTCATACACCACCCGTGGGAAGAAATGCTCTTGTGCTAGCCGACACTACTCATCACCTTAATTCGATACTAAGTGTATTATTAAAACCTATTCTTTTCACCTGGTAATCGTTGTACACGCTGGTAGCCTAGAGCTAAACAAAGGGTCACGTTTTCGTCAGCTAGTTGTAGGTTTTCACCAAGAAGTTTGATTATGCTCTCTTTGCAGTATGTCCCGTTTCTTGGTTTTCTGTCATGAATTATAACCTGCGAAAAATTATTTCAATAAAAACTGCTTATAAAAATCGATAAGAATCCAAAAAAGTGAAGCAGGATATTCCTTGTTAAAAATTTCGTAGTTATATAATCTAAGCTTAGAAACGTAAACACTGTTTAGTTCCTCTAGATAATCATGACTGAGGGTACTATTTTAGGATAAATAAACAGTTTTATTCAACAAGATAATCGAATATTATTTTTAAATATAATATTAATTTACATTTTAAAGTATAATTGCAATTCAAAAATCATAATAAACAGCAATCCTAGTATGCAAGCTGAAAAATCCTTTTTTTCCTGATGAAAATTATTACATTCATTTAAAATGTAATACCATTATACTCTTTCCGCATTCTTAAACGACGACAAATTACAGTTATTATATAGGTTGTAAATGGAGTTCCAAATTAAAACATATTTTGCAGAGCTCAAGGGAAAATGGAGATTAATTAATTTTAGTGAATGACATTTAATTGGTTCAGTTTCAAGTTGGCCTCGTTTGAACACTTCGGAAGAGCTGGAATTTTCAGTTTAAAAGAGAAATTTTAATAGCAGAGTGTAAAGTTAAAAATAACTATACTATTGCGTGCATACATTAATATATTCACGGCTATACATCCCTGAAAGGGGTAAACAGAGGTACGTAATCAAAAAATCTTTAGCAATTTCTGGAAGTTCATTAGGGGAACAGATTGTCAGATATGGTGTTTGGTAATTACTAATAAGTCTCCAACCGCATCACTCAGCAATCACATAAAAAGCACCAATACTCTCAAGCCCCCTGTTAAGACACTAGTAAGAGTAAGTGTGTTATTGCTATTCAAGCCAACACTACAATCCTATATCGTACTACGTGGATTAATAAACCACATATTGCGCGTTACTGTGTAGTGTCGGCTTAGAATAGCACAACCCCAGGGCAGTTACGAGGTTTCACATACAGAAATCTATATTCTTTTCTAAATATTAATGAATTATATATTCACATAAGGTTTTCTGAGTTAGTCCCTTCTCTTGTAGTCAAAGGATGTAAAGCCCATCTTGACCAAGAAAACATCAGATTAAATGAATTTTCGTCGCAAGTTATCTCCATTATAAATGCTATGATCTCACTCACAAATTAACAATAAATCTTCAAATCAGCATAATTTCACTGTTTATCGTTATTGGTATGAATTTTACTTAACCTAAAATTTTTACAAATATGTCATAACTATTAAAATTTTACTGAGCGTAGATCCTTTTGGTAATTTGGGTGTTGCTGTGATTTTTTTATGGTTTCTTTTTATAAAACAAATGATTTCGTATTTATAATTTTATATAACTGTCGTTTTCCATCGATTATCATTGTTCGATTATGATTAACGTTATTATAGGTTAACTTGACGCATAAATTGATTTCATAGCACGCTTAATTGCATTATGTCACTTGAACAGTAATCACTTGATATGTTGAACGGTATTAATGGATTTGCAAGGTGGACTTCCATTGATTAATTGACTTGAATACTTAAGCCGTCTAACATCTTGGTAGGATTTTGAAGTTACAGAAGACGTACATACATTTATTACATATTTAATTCACAAACAACTATAATATATTAAATTATCGAAAATTTTAAACAGTAGAAATGTCGAGATTTTTGTATTTTGATTCGGATATGTTATTTGTAGACAAAGCTTGAGAGGTTTGCCAGGATCGCACAAAATTGTGGTTGATAGCCTCTGCTTACCCCAATGGGGAGTAACAGCTTGAGTATATGTACTGATAGTTTAGCATATTTAATTTGGAAAAAGAATCAATATAAAGTTAATATATTATTATGCTAGATAATATCCAATGCTCCGTTGTAATTTTTTTCAATACTTAATAAGTAATTTCGAACTAGACTTTTCTACCAAATAATTATTGTATTCAACATAAGCTCAAGGTGCCTTTGTTTTCTCTTAGTATTCCATTTTCTTACGTTTATTACTTCTCCGCTCGAGGAAAAATATGTAAGACATAATTACTTACTTGAAAATATAAGGAGATTTGTTCCAAGTAAACCGTCATGTAGTTAATGGCCTTGTCAGCCTCATTCTTCATGAGCAGTTTTATCTGAGAGATTAGGGTGTCCATGTCTTCGTGAGATTTGGTAGCTCGTATCTGGATGTCGGCTATCAAAGCCCGGTAGCCATTTATGAGGTTCTCTTGGAAGTCTGTTGACTAAAATATAAAAAATTATTAAAATGTATGTAGGTGGATGTCAAAGCATAAATGACAGAGAGAGCATAAATATTACTTAATAAGAATCAAGTTGGTCCTAAGTTAGTAGAAAAGTATAAATTGTACAATATCTTTTATGTATAAAAATAAAAATTTCTTATAAAACTTCTATAAATTATTCATTCATAATTAAAATCTTCCGAATAATCTACGCATAATCTCTAACTTGTGTGATTTATAAAATAATCCAAATAATATCATAAAAACAATAGTATAGACTCTTATAATGCTATGTTAATAATATATACAAATATAAATCCAGAGAAGTAAATGAAAAACGGTGCGCTTTCAAAGTAAATGAACTGAAAATATTTTTATTACAGCATTAACTTTCCGCCCACATCATAAATCGAATACGTGTTTAACAAATGACTTGTGAAACCTTTATGATCACAATTCACGTTAAACTCACGTCGAAGGGCGGCTGGTAAAGATATATTTACTCGTTATGAATACGGTAAAGTTGTAGGGGTGATTTTGGTTGCGTAATAATTTACTTTCACAATATATATTTTCTTATATTATTTACAACGATAGTATTTGGTATCAGCGGAAGATAATTTAAATAAATATTGACGGACAGATTCTACAGGTCCAGTAAAACCTAAAGTAAGTTCAATTTATTATCTTTAAGCATGAGTTACTAATACGGCAAACATGGGAACATGGGATATAAACACCGAAATTCATTATTAAAATAACATAACATAACATAACATAAACGTTCACGCCGAATATCCCCGAAGGGGTTGGCAGAGGTACTAATTCTTCTGAACATCACGTAACTTTGTCACCTGGTGTTCAGAGTACCCACGTTTTGCATGGACAGTGTACTCACGTGATAGGGGGCAGGCCTATCGCCGTTTTGTACGAATACACTGTCACATGACTAAGTACAACTCAGCCATGTGGGTTTCCTCACGATGTTTTCCCTCACCGTTAACAACCATGATAAATTAACCACACATATGTCTTTAGAAAAGACAAATTGGTGTAGGCCCGACTCAGGATTTGAACACTAGTCGTTTGCACGATAACCGAGTGTTCTACCCACTGGGCTATCACGGTTGCTTTATTAAAATAGTGCCTTCTTTTTGCGTCACGCACTGGTACATACAAATTAATCTTGATTCAATATCATATTTATTTAATTATAAAACCGAGAATAACCTGCACAAATGGGCTTTTGAAAATTTGGCTGTTCAGTTTGAGGAAATTCATTTTTGTTGATAAAAAATTAAAAGGAGAGAGATACAATCTATTTAAATATTAAAGGCACGCACCAATTTCGGTGTTCATTCGACCTAGAAATGGTTGTTCTTCAAAAGGGTTCCAAAATCGATTAATCGCTGTTTTTACACACCGTATGACGTCACAGTCATGGCTTGAATTATTTACCATGTTCATCATACTTTGCGTTTATTTAGATATATTTAGAATTGTAAGCTGATACCATAAAAATACCTACATTTTCAGTTATACCGTTTTATTCGCGTCCTTGTATATAACACGTAAATACACGTTGTTTAGACAATTTTTCTGATTAACAGTCATTATCAAAATTGAATTCCATTAGGTAAATTAAACGTTGCAAATATGACAGGAAATGTGCCAGGCCCTATGTAGTATGTGTGTTTAAACCTCTTTACTTACACAGGACAAGTCCATGTATAGTCAGAACTTTGAAATCAATACAGCAGATATACGTTTAAATATTTTAATTTAACATATATAAGTTAGAGAACAATCGTTCTACAAAATTTTAAATAATTTAACTTATACAGTTAATTTTTGCACTTATTAGGGGAAAAGATTATGAAATGAAAACGTAAAACAATCCCTCATACAGTCCCAATACCATCAGTCATTTAAAATTTAACCAGTTTAACCAGAAGATTAAATAATGTAAATAAAAACAATATATGGTTGTCGGGCAAAGTTCCCGGGAAACAAGGGGCACAATCGCTGATTGCCATAGAAGTTTTAGAACACGCCAGGGTTCATGTTGCGACATATTTTGAAAAGGAAAACTCGGTTGAAAACTCCTGGAAAGTGGCCTTAATGAGCGCACATTATTTTGCTCACGAAAAAGGAAATGTTTGTTTTAAAACGTCTTTCTTTTGGCATCATTGTTTTTGAATAATATTATGGATCATTAGATATGAGTGTTTCAAAGATTCTTTCTGATGAGTTTTATTGAGGAGAAAGTGATAAAATTTGTGATTTATTACCACTCAACATTACCGACATACTATCGCTATTTTCTCTGAGTTTAAGAGGTGGCTGATTAAATAAGTAATGAAATTATTGTTTTAGTGATGTGAACAGCAACATGTTTTTAGAAAACTTTCGTATGAATCGTAGTTCAGTTATTTCAATACTAAAAATCAAGGTCTGGCTTTCAACGCAAAGCGGAGTTGGGTGAAATTGGTGCGTTTTATAAGGCACGTATGGACTCAGGTGATCTTTAAAAGTGCGCCAAACGAGTGTTCCACTCGCTTAGTTTAGGAGTTTTCCTTGGGTTTAGGTTTTAAAGAATATTTTAGCGGATGGATGATGATATAAAGTACCAAACATTAAAAACAGTAAGACAAAGGCAATTTGAGTATTAGAACATATTTTTCTGCTAAGTAAGTTTCATATGTGTGTCCCATTATTTACAAGGCAACAGAGAAAACTGGATCTTTTTGAGTTATTACTAGGCAATATAGATTGTACTTTACCAAAAACCATTTATTTCATCACTATTTTTCATTTCTACAGCTGGAAGTGCCCGAGGATTGATTAAATCCTTACCTATGGCTATATTACTATGGAATAGCAATGGTAAGCATATATCTATTCGTCCGACCCATGATGTTTAAAAAGAGATTGGGCAATGATTTACACACAGATTTTTGCTAACCACTGTGGCCTCATTACAGTGCAATCCACAATAAGTATGTCACATGGTTAAATTATTTAGGGTATGCCAAATCTCATTTATGATATAAGCCTTAATCTATTTATCATAAGTATATGTCCTCGAAGCAATCACTCTGGGTATAATAATATTGGGATTTCCATTCAAAAAGAACAATTGATGTTTTAATAACTGTTTGATAAGCGCTATATTGTATTTTCTTATTCTTTGAAAACTGTGAGAAAGGAAAAAATGGCATTGTTAAAAGTTTGCATTTCATAAACACAACGGTTCTTTTGATAAACATTCGGATGAATTTGCAAGCACTAACACCAACGTAACTTGTTTCGAATAGAAATGGAAAGTTGTCGATATTTATTTCAATATTGAAAAGCTATAAATTGAACAAAAGTGCAAATACCAGACACAATTTTAAATGTTGTTTCAAAGCCATGTTTTGACCTAAACTTTTATACTTAAAAGGTATTGAGATGTAAATTGACTACGAACGAACGAAATTTATGATATGTTCAATTATTTTATTGAGTTTAAGAAAAACATAATCTTAAAATTCTTATATTATCCCTTTTAGTAATGAAAGAGCATGTATGATATTCATCTATATTAACGAAAATTTTACTCTACTTGAATCCCAAATATTTTTAAAAGCTAAAATATGCCTAACTAAGTAAACTCCTCCGACAAATATGACTGAAAACAATAGCTACTAGCAAATGTAAACAGGAAATAAAATTAAAACATCACTCTTGCAATGTTTGGTAGTATAACAAACGTGTCAGTCTAATTACTGGCATTGAGCTGAAGTCTATTATTAAAATTTTAAAATATGTTTGTTACTGGTACCATATATAAGAAAACGGAAATTAATAATCAGAAACATTACGATAATTACTTTAAGATACCATACTTTGATAAATCTGTTGATAAAAAAGAATATTACCTCTATTGTAATAACAGCCAAAATAGAAACAAAAACTATCATATAAATCTTCTCCATTTTGTTGATCCACTTATTTTCATGTCAACATTGTGAACTTGACATTCTTCAACACTGATTCATGGGTTTGATTTATTGAACACTTGTAACTCCATCAATATGCACTTCACTACTGATTGTTTTGGCACCGCCTGTAATGTTTTCAGTATGGCGACTGATGTGATGTTTGCAGTGGTCAATTGTTTATAATCTTAGGGAAATTGTTTTATTACCGCCTAGCTTATGTTGTTATAACTAAGCGGTTGTCTGAGCAAACAATGTTATATTATTGATTCCTAATTTCGCATTCATAACTCTGACTAAGTCGATTATGTCTGTTGTTTTACGGTCGCTCAAATTAGGTTTTCCTTGTTTTCTTTGCTTAAGTCTACTTAATTACTATTTCATATAGCTTAAATTGCTACCCTCAAATTTAATTTATAACTTTTCACAAATGTTAGGTTGCTCAAAATATATTTTCCTCCTTTTCTTTGCTAAAGTTACCAACAGCGTAAATTACTGCTTTCAGATTTTATTTAAAATACTAAAAACTATTTTTTAAATACTGCTTTGTGAGTAACAGTTAATTTACCTCAAGAGTTGTGTATCTGGATAAAAACTATTATTCATTATAATAATCCTGGTGTTTTGTTTATTCAAATTATCTCTATATTCCGATATTAGTAAGTACAAGAAGTCTTCATATAGAAATATACGCCAAGGTAAATTTAGTATCATTTCATGCCTCTTTCGTTACTTATTACTTTTCACCTTTTTGTTCCAACCTTTAAAAGTTACGATCTTAATATGTCCGGAAATGTCCGTCTCAAGCATCCGGTAACTACCATTTGTCCGTCCCTTAAATATATTTAGGACTATCCCTGGCAATATATAGCTTAATGTATCCCTACAAGTTATATGGAATGGTCCCTTGTCTAGCTCAATTAATTGACTGGCCAAAAAACAACATTGAATATTGAATAACTGAACCATTTTGCTGCAGTCTGTTTTGAGTTCTGCGAAATTTTAAGGCTTTCTGAATTAAATAGATAATCATATTTTTTATTTCGTAAACACGAAATATTTCATAAGCATCGAAAATCATTTACAAAAAGTAAAGATCGAATACTGATCTTCTCTAAATAAGAGTTTTCTCTGCATTGTGGATTCAATGGTTAATGCTGACTTCAGCCCATAGCGAATCAATGTATTTTTGATATGTATGATGTCTGTGTGTGTACCTGTGTGTTGGTGATTAACTGTTGAACCTCAATGCAAAAACTTATATAATTGGCTTTTAAAAATGCATAATATTGCATTCAATAAAAAGAGTTATGACATATTCTAAGACGTATGTCCATCGCCCGAATAAGTTTTGGATTGAATATATTAGTATTATTTGTGTTGGACAATCTAATTTAATTATTCTCAATTAGCGTTCGTTTAAATTTCTAAAAGAAAAATCTTATAAATGAAGTATTTGAATGCAAAGTTAAATTAATTCTATGCTAAAAATACGGTAAAGAGCTTCTTGTCATTTCTTCTTTTATAAAGTTCAGTTTTAAATGGTTATCATTTAAAACTGAACTTCAAAATTTCAGTTGCAGATATTGTTTATTAAAATTAATTTCTAAGTTTGAGGAAATTAAATTATAACCTAATTTTTTATGATAATGATAAACTGCTTTTTATTTTATACAAAAGTGACACAATCTATAATTGAATTATCTCTTTAAAACTTATTACGTTTAGTATCGCTAGTTCTTACTTTAAAACATCTATGTTGTTTAATATTCTTATGAAAAAACTTATTAACTTGTGTTGCTTGAATGTAAATATTAATCGCGAGTGCTTTGTATGCATTGCAATGCAAAGTATAAGTGCTGTTAACAGTAAAAGCGTTTCTACTGCAAACTATTCTATGCAAGCTTACGTAATAAAATTCTTAATAAGTAACAGGAACCGACTCGCTTGGAATTAACAAAATTGTTTAATAACTCCTTCTATGTTCCAGTATGTTTTAATGAATAGAGCAAAATATGTTGGATTTGTAATTTGCCGAGATTATAAATTGGGCTGTGTCGTGGAAATAATTAACGTACTTGTACGTTTGGCTCAAATAAAAACTATTCAAAATGACAGCTGTAGGTTTTACACAATTCTCGTAACGCATATCATCTATGACCACACGTATTACATCCAATCTAGATGATAAGCAATCAAATTTCATCGGATTCTCTCTTTTACGGCTTTGAAAGCCTTCTAGTGTCATAATCGTTTAAGATTCACCGATTCAGGTGCTATTATTGATAGAAAACAACTCATTGTAACGTGTTATTTTTAAAAGTTGTAGTTGTCAATGCGATTGGATTCTCTGTTGCAACCCGCTCCATCTTTACACATCTTTATAATAAATCAAAATAAGATACAGTGTTTTAAAATTTGTGGCAAAACTAGGTGTTCAATTTTATTTAAATAATTGTCTAGATTATTATTAATAATAATGTAATATAATTATATACTTAATGGTTATTATCATAAAAGCAGTATCTTCATGATTATGTGCAAAAATAATTTAGTTCGTTATGATTTCATTTCAGTAATAAAACTCTTATGACCTCTTGATAAGTTAATCAACCTTTTTAGAATTATATTTTCTGGATATATTTCCATCGATCTCCCACTACAACTAATTACAATTTTTATCTCATTTTACGCAAACAGCTGAAATAAATATGTTAGTGAGTTTCTTAATATCTGCCAGCATAATGTAAAATTTAATTTCTTAAAACATCCGAATAACCTAACCAGATGTCATAATGTCATGTTAGGTTCGCCTGAAAATGTTCCTATTTGACGATATTTTAAATAAATTTTTACATGATAACATGTAACAATATCACGTGTTGTTGAGAAGTATTAGTACCTCTGCCAACTCCTTCGGGGATTTTTGGTGTGAACATTTGAGCCTTTGAGAATAAATTTTTGTCAATATTTCCGTTTGAATTTGATGCAGATATGAGAAGCAATAAAAATGCTTACAGCTTGAGTCTTTAACGCTTAAATGGAAATATCGAAGTTTCCTTCCTGCTACCCCTTTTGTTAAGTCGTTTTTGCATATAAATGTGAAAATTTCTACAGCAAAAGTTTACCTTGAGAATATTTTTTAATTTAAAACATAACATAACATATAACATAAACGTTCACGCCGAATATCCCCGAAGGGGTTGGCAGAGGTACTAATACTTCTGAACATCACGTGACTTTGTCACCTGGTGTTCAGAGTACCCACGTTTTGCATGGACAGTGTACTCACGTGATAGGGGGCAGGCCTATCGCCGTTTTGTACGAATACACTGTCACATGACTAAGTACAACTCAGCCATGTGGGTTTCCTCACGATGTTTTCCCTCACCGTTAACAACCATGATAAATTAACCACACATATGTCTTTAGAAAAGACAAATTGGTGTAGGCCTGACCCAGGATTCGAACACTAGTCGCTTGCACGATAACCAAGTGTTCTACCCACTGGGCTATCACGGTTGTGTAATTTAAAACAGTATTTAGTATTGAGTTTGTTTTGTATTTTCTTTCTGTTTTTTGATTGATGAGATTGATTTTTTAATATTGAAATAAACCGTGATAGCCCAGTGGATAGAACACTCGGTTGTCGTGCAAACGACTAGTGTTCAAATCCTGGGTCGGGCCTACACCAATTTGTCTTTTCTAAAGACATATGTGTGGTTAATTTATCATGGTTGTTAACGGTGAGGAAAAACATCGTGAGGAAACCCACATGGCTGAGTTGTACTTAGTCATGTGACAGTGTATTCGTACAAAACGGCGATAGGCCTGCCCCCTATCAGTTGAGTACACTGACCATGCAAAACGTGGGTACTCTGAAACCCAGGTGACAAAGTCACGTGATGTTCAGAAGTATTACTACCTCTGCCAACCCCTTCGGGGATATTCGGCGTGAACGTTTATGTTATGTTATGTTTATGTAATATTGAAATATATTGTCATTTTAGTATGTAGTTTGTAGTTTTTGGTGTCTGTTTCAAACTCAACTTTCTCACCATCTGCAACGGCTAGCAAGGTACTTATACTTCTGAACATCACATGAAATTTTGCGCACCTGGTGTTTAGGGGGTATTGATAGGGGGCAGTCCTCTCGTCCCTTTGTATGAATAGACCTTTCGGAGGCCAAGTGCATTAAGTCACAAATGTGTGGTTCAACTAGCTATTTTCCATCATAAATAACAATCTTGTTAAATTAACCACACATAAAACTTTATAAAAGTTGCATCAGTGTGGGCGTGACTCAGGATTTGAACTTGCGTCTCCCGCACGAGAAGCGGTGGTGGTTCTCTCACCAATCTACCGAGTTGTTTGCTCAATATCTACAAAATTTTTCTAAAGAAATAAATTAACCGTTAAAAGATGTTTCCTTTAAAATTTTACTAGACTTAAATCGAAACAGCCTCGGCCACAGACCACAAATTCTCATTAATCAAACTAATAAATGCAATTTCTGCATCAAAATTCTGAGTGCAACATCCATAACATGCGGTCACCGGTAACTATCCAGTAACAGCCAATAAAGAGTAAATTGGTCCACTAATTACTGTCTCTTTCGTTAGCCATAGGATAGTAAAGGACGAGCAGAGTTCTGTAATGTTATTTACGAGTATGTGTCCTGGCTATCGAATTGTGATCGGCCTGTTTGTGCAGTGGATTGGCTGGTCAGAATACGTGCTTTTTTGCCGATTGGCTGACTATTTAAAAGAATAAAAGCTGGCACTGAGCGGAATATTAAATTTTTACTTCGTTTTATAGCTGTTTTTGTGTGATTTTAAAACAATTTGAGATAATTTTACTTTCTAGCGTAACTTTCTAGTTAGTTTCACAGAGACTATTGATCGCCATTTTTGCTATCCTGGCACACCTCTGAAGCTTCATTTACATTCATAAATCTTTTCATGCATGCTTTTATTCTTCATAATTCGGACGCCTGCTTTTTCAATTGATCTAAATGGTGGTTTTTATTATTAACTCTTGTTTTTAAAATCTTGTTATTTATATTATTGTTTAGTTTTTATTTAGTTTAGTTTTTCATGTTTTTAATTATATTGTCAACTGTGTAGCAATGAATAAATGTGTTTCTTATCTTATCTTCTTATCTAAATGCGTCTACTGCTGACATTACCCCTGACATTATTTCAGCAGTTTTTTTTATTTTAAATAAAACTACTATAAGGTTGGATAATAAATTGGTAAACAAATAAATATTTAATAATAATAGAACTATTTGGCAAAGCCAATATTATATGCCTGCAAAACAAAGAACTAAATATTCTTATTTTGGGTAATTATCTTATATATCTTGCCACTCCAATGTCCTCAATCTGTTCATGTAGGTTTTTTTTCTCTCTTCTTAGAATAGCACCGTTTTAAGGTAATACACTATGATCAAATACTAAAATAATTTTGTGATAATTAAATATAATTATTTTTTTATCTTTCTATTTTTCATACGCTGTTTCCAAAGGCCAAAAAGACCATATTTCAAACTAGAATTTCTATTAAGTGAAATACTAAATTCGTTTGGCACGAATAAATTATACGCTCATATTTATGTATTTACTAATTGAATTAATACGAGATATTATAAACTTAGACCCTTGCGAGGGACCTTTTCCATGAAAACATGTTTCATTTTAGGATAGCGTATATGTTAGTTTTCTTATGCCCTCGTTAAGTTTAAGTACTCAATATATTTTATACTAAAACACACTAGAGCATGTAATAAGAATATACCTAAATTATTGTTACATAAGGAAACATTAATGAAGTAAGAAAATTAAAACTTTTTGTTTTCAGAATCAAAAAATGAATCAATCAGCAAATATATGTTTAGAATTATTTAATAAGGTCTTGGTTTCAAAGTCAAGGTCAAACCTTACCTGACTGATTTACCTGAGCACATAGTAATATAAATACATTTTAAGGCGTTTAAAACCATAATTTTACTATAAATTTATATGCCATTTTGATAGATAATGTTTGACAAAGCGATAATAGTTTTGGCTTGTTTCGCAGTAATAAATGTAAATTTTGCACAATTGGCAACCCTGTTTTGGAAGTTACTCTGTATAGAAGCTAATTTATTTCGGCAGTTCCAACATAATCAAGTTATATTGTATTAGCCGGAAAGCCTTCGGACCAAACCGGACTGCTTGTTCAATGTTCTGCAAAACAAGAACTAACTGCGAAAAGCATTTTTCACTATTCGACTTCTAAAAAAATAATTTGGGGTATAAATGTTGAATTGCCAAGAAATAAAAGCGATATGTAACTTACTACTACGTACTAACTAGTATACTATAATAATAAACACCGTTATGATAATATCGTACTAATGTTAAAAGGTTAACAATTTGTTTACTAGAGCGTATTAATCTCAGAAACTTGGGAATAACCATTTGGGAAATAACTTCGGTTGAAGATGAGATTAGATGGCCACAGACATGTATAGGCCATAAAATACAATCGGAACGGTTACTACCCGTGGTAAGCAAAAGCAAAAAGTTAGTAAGAATGAGTTTGTCTACAATAATTACCAATCTATTTTTTACCAGACAAAATTAAGTTTTTTTTATATATTTATAAAATAAGTATATTTATTGACCTTTCCATTCAAAGGTTGTCTGGAAGAGATCGCTTTTAGTGATAAGACCGCCAATTGTACTTTTGTTATTGAATTTGTATTTGTGTTTAATTTTTTTACATACATACATATACTCACGCCATTAATTCCCATTGGGGTAGGCAGAGACTATCGAACTAACTAACTATTAATTTTTTTGATGTGCAATAAAGTATTTTTCTATTCTATTCTATATCTTTCTATCTATTTCTATAAATTACAACGATAAAGCCTGTCGCATGAACGGGAAGTCTAATAAAGATTTAATTTATACGATACATGTACTTTGTTAAGTTATAATTTACCAAACTAGAAATATACGCGTACTTATCACATCAAGCATGTTTGTCAAATCGATCGAAACGAAACGGTTTAAATGAACTGACTTTTAAAATTCGCAAAATGTACTACATCACTGGTTGTGTAAAATTCGATTCGATTCAAAACCGTAACCGTACTAATTATTATTTATAAGTATTCTCTAGTTTAAATACAAAGTTACTTATTATGATGTTTTATAATCTTTAAAGATATTTCCATCACATTTCTCTGAAAAAATCTGGCATATGATATCAAAATATTTTCACTGCTTGCTCATCGATATCAAACCATCCAGTTACCATAGTTTGGCAGATTCCAAATGCACAAAAAAAAAACACTAAGAAGGCATCACGTACACAGTAAAAAAAGATGGAAAACTAATGAAAATTTTAAGACGACGACCTAATATGTGTTTTTTATAATCATCGAATCTGAGAGTATAAAAGGGGCCCGTGAAAGTTTTTCCACTCTGTGAAGTCATATCACGAAGTAGCCAAAGAAATAAAAGCTAGTTCTTGAAATCACAGTTCTTCTCGTATTATTGTCAAACTGGGTGAGTCTGTCGGCTGTTCAAATGGGTTTTCGAGAAATTTCCTTATTTGAATTTTAATTTCAGAAGTGTATTTTTTGTCGTTTTAGCTATAATAGGGCCGATGGTTTGGATAATAACTCTTGATTAAATTGTTCTTAGTAACGATTAACTCAAATAAAAATATATCTGCTAGAGACTATTTTGTAGTATTACGGCATTATAACCTAAAATTTTATAATCTCAACTTTCCAGCTAAGCAATTGTTTAGACCATAGGTAAATATACTCAACTCAAGCAATTTCGCCATAAATCATGTTTAAAGATAAATTAAAATATAGATTTGTAAACTTCCTACGAAAAATTCAATACTGAACTATAAAACATTAACTTTAAACTGCAACAGCAAGTTAACTAATTTCAATCAAAATATCGGTCTAGTTAAAATGGAACCATTTTCATTCGTAAATTTAATCCAACCGTGTGAGTCACGTTGTTGCCTGAATTCCGTCACTAGTCAATTAGAAATTCTAATTAGAAAATTGCATGGATCTATTTCGAACTGTCAAATTTCCCGGAATGTTTTGATGTTTTGATTAAATACTAGTGCAACACGTATTTCAATATACAACTGCATATCGTGCATTTCTATTTTGAAACAATATTGTGATTATCCAGGTTATGTGTTAGTTTTTCAAAACAAGTTCTGAAAAGCACAAGGTATTAATTATGCGACTAAAAATTTTATCTGTTAATCATACCGATTAAAGAAACAAAATATTATTGGTCACACACACATTGGTCACATTGGTTCTGCTGAATATAAAGGCTTATTTAAAATAAATTTTAATAATTTTAATATTTTTTAAAATATTTAAATAAGTTAAAATAAATAACTAACGTAAGTCTTTAAAACTATATTGAATCTTTCAATTAGTTTCAGTTCATCATATTTTGTTCAGATTAATGCTTTTATTTTTTTATGATATATTCACGAGGTTGCAAGGAAAATAAAATAGTATTTCTAGTATTATATATGCATTGATAATCACACAGCACACCCGTAATATTGGTAGAAATTATTTCAGTGCAACAAAGCATTTGTATTACCGATGCGTGCTAACAAAACTACTGAGAGCACTTAACAATGAGCCCGTTTGCATTTGACGTGAATTGCCTTTGTACATTCGACACCTCCTTATTTGCATGGTTGATTTCATTTTGTTAATATTTTATATGAATCTCACATTTCTAAAGTATATATATTATAAAGAAATTTTAGTGCAAGAGATATCTTTACTGTACATCTTTTTATGACGAATGACTGCCTGGCTCTCATACATCTTAGTTCAACATGCCACGTTAGTTCTTGCATACACAACGCTACGGTAGAAAAGACGGTATTTAAAAAAGAAAGTATAATATTCAGATTTCGTGTTATTGATTTCGCTATCATATTCTTCACAATAAGGAAGAAAAAATGAGAAATATTTTATGTAATTAAACACTCAATCAAAATGTAATTCTGAATAATTAAAGTTATAATAATTGCTAATTGTAAATATACTGCCTATAATTTTGCAGTAACATGAACCGTAAACATTTGAAAGCTATCATCAACTTTTCATCTGCTCCTTAATTCCGCAAACAGCACATATGTTATAATATGACATAAATATAACATAAATATTTCTGAAGGGTGTCCTTCGGCCTGTCTAACCATATTTTCGCCGCTTCGATGAAGCCAGTATCATGAATAAATCCAATGATATAGCGCGGGTCCCTTTCAAGGTTTTAAGCCATTTTTGCTGAAACAACTTTGCTCAGAGGGGTAATAATAAATACTATTTTATTTGAAATAAAATTTATTTTATTTGAAATGCGAGAAGCAATTTCATAAATTATAATTATAAATGTCAATGAAGATTGCTTTTAACTGTCACCTAGTTATATAAAATCCGCCCAGTATGTAGCCGTACTTATAAAAAAGAAACTAAAGCATAATTTGTTTGATTTCCGTGACTACACCGGCTTATCTTCATCATATATTTTATACAATTAAAGCCGTATAAATAGTAATTGGTTCAAATTTAATTGAATGCAATCAATAGGTAGTAAGTTAAAGACCAAATAACAATATTTATATCTTAGAAATGTATCAGCTTTAAAGCTGGATCTAAATTAATCCCAGTCGAGGCCTTTTCGACTTCAATTGGTTTAAAAAAGGTTATAGTTTCTAGAGCGGAACCCTATTTATTGGTAAAGGAGTTAGTGCAGAAGGCGGATTAATCTTACACGATAATGGTGTTGGATTTATTTCTCTTCCTCAACCACTTTACCTGTATCCGATTCTAGACTCTATTGTATTTGAATATAGTTCATTTTCAAAGCAGGTGAGCAGTAAGTTGATTTACCTGTTTCAAGTAGAGTAGCTTTCAATTTTTGCTTACCGTTTGTGTCTATCAATGACAGCTTGTCTACAACTTGATTTAACAATGAACGACTTTGTAAATTATATTTTTAAAAACTTTAATAGTATCAGAATAATACAATTTTACAATTCGGTATGCAAAGTTTTACAAAAGTGGTGCTGATTACGAAACCATTTCGAGATATTATGTTTTTAAAACATATTTTCTTGAAATGAAATCAAACAAAGCTAAGATGACCGTTATTTTAACAAAATACTGTAACAGTATTTGACCTTCAGCGTTATTTCAAAGACAATCGTTTTTGCAGTTTATAAATAAAATATCGAAAATGAAAACTTTGTTCAGTATAATATCGTAATAATTTCATTTGAGATCACAAATTCGTGAAATGTTTTGCAATCAGAAACATTTTTATTTAACATTTCGCTTTATTTGCATGTCGCTACGTGATATTTTCGATCGATGACGTCATTAAGTACAAACGTTGAACAACCTTTAAAAAATCATAACTTTGCAATTACTCATTGTAGATGTAAAATATTCAAATTAGTCTTTTATTTTCTTGTTTGCTATCGAATAAAAATATTTAACTATTTAATTTATATATAATATTTAATTATTTAAGAATAAAAAAAAAACTTTGCATACCGAATTCGAATTGAAACTCAGATTTAAACCATTTCGCATATCAACTTATATCACTCATGTAACTTTTTCACATTTAGTAAGCAAAATTCTATACCTCGCCTCTTCTTTTTTTATTTTTTTGAAATTCACATTTTAACTGATTTAATTAATATGTTGGCTTACGTACATAAACTCATGCAATTAACTTTTACTTGTATAGGGCCGACGCTAATTATAGCTCATTTGTACAATTCTGAAATAATGTATTCAATCATGCATTATAATTATAAGTTTTTTAAAACATAAATTAATTTGTCATAATCTTCTTCTATTTGTTTTATATTTTGCTGCAATTATTTTCTACGTCAACGCTATGCAGAAAAAGAAAAAGTGAATAAGTAAGTTGCGTGTGTAATATTATCATTAAACATTCATTAACACAACTAATAGAAGAAAAACTGGGAGCAAAAATAATAGTTGGAGCGTTTGATTGCAAATCTGAATAACTCAATCAACTGTTCCGTTTGCTTGAATAGAAACTTTATCTAACTAAGTTAAACATCAGAGCCAATCAGGTTCTCTTAAATTTACGTAACGCAAATATACTCTTATGCGTTTTATTTGATTTTGCCACATACTAAATCTTTACTACGAAAATCTAACATAAGTGTGAATTCGAGATTGCTGTTCAAACTAAATAAAAAAAACTTAACCAGGCTCAAAGATCTCATCAAGTTCAATTAGACTAACATTTAAATGCAGATTTAAATTTTAAGTACTATACACACAAGTTATTATAAAGCTAAGGAATTATTATTACGGTTATAAAGCTATGTATTATCAGCTTAGAATGGCACTGTTCAATTCCTTACTCTCTCAACTTCTTATTGGCTGTCGTTTTAGCCGACCAACTTAAAGTATTTTGAGCAATTATTGGGGTGTGGCTGAAGACTCATCACAAATCTCCCTTTATTTTAGATCTTTTCTCCCACTCATCTTCCAAAAATGGCTGAAGAATTCTTTATTTCATAGGCAACACCTTGATGCGATTTATGGCCGTGATTACCTAATCTAAAAGAATATGAAGCTATTGTTATATGAACAACAGAAAACAAAAACTCATAATCTGTTACCCAGAGAACTGCCAAACATTTCCGTGGAGTTAATATTGCCGATAAAAATTTGGTAAGGCGTGACATTGATCGAGAGGCGTTCCGAAGACTTCCTGAGATTGCCTCGGAACTTACACTATGTGCTTAAACTTGGGCTCTCCGTATTTCTAATGTATGGTCCATAAAACTCACAGTGGCCTGCTATAAATATAATCGGTTGGGGTATTTACTCAGCAAATTTGCTCTCTTGCAGGATTCACTTCGTAGTTTCGTGCTGGCAATTGAGCCTGCAATAGATATGTTACTAGTTACTAAAATATGGAGTAAAGGAAAAGAAATTTACTGAAAGAGTTAGTCGAGCTATTGTTTAACTAATAGAAAAAATACTGTGGGAATGTGAATTTTAGTGTAGGATTATACACACCTTCTCACGTCATTGCAGTTAAAATATTATACAAAATTATTTATTTACTCAATAAATATTAAAACTCAATTAATTGTTAAGGCATTTATAATTAAAAACACCTTATGGCAAGATTTTAGTAAAAAGTACCTAATAATAGTGTAATAGTTTAAAAAGGCTTAAAACCAAAATACAATATACTGGCTTATTAACAAATGAAGACTGAAGGTTTGAGGAAGTTTTGATCTTCACAAATAAAATAAAAAAACTTTGTGATTTGTAAGAAGGATTATATTTCATCATCATCTATGAAATAAAGTTTCTACCTTTAAATAACATAAACGTTACATAACATAAACGTTCACGCCATTTATCCCCGAAGGGTTTGGCAGAGGTACCAATACTTCTGAACAACACGTGACAGCGCCACCTAGTGT
Organism: Bedellia somnulentella; assembly: GCA_963576735.1. Classification (NCBI taxonomy): domain Eukaryota; kingdom Metazoa; phylum Arthropoda; class Insecta; order Lepidoptera; family Bedelliidae; genus Bedellia; species Bedellia somnulentella. The sequence continues at coordinate 6,581,297 of OY755182.1, read as the reverse complement.
CCAAAGTAGGTACCCACCTTTAAATAGGGCACTCAAAATGCATTATGTAACTGGAGAGCACTACTCTTCAAACGCAATAAGAAATAAACTCAAGACAAAATTCTCTTTTCCGCTTTCCTTTTCACAATTCAACTGTTCATGAAACGTCCCGTCTTGTTTCGATTAAATCAACGAACGAGATACGACAATCCATAATTGGAATATTGCAAGGGAATTGAAATTCATCTGTGACATATTGATGGAACGCAAATAAGGGAAATAACAAAAAAAGGAAACACAATACGGGAAAATAAAGTAGCAAGTATTTTTTTTATTATGAATAAATACTTCTGTTAATATCAACTACTCAATACGTTATCTATTATCACGGCTGGAACCCCAATAGATGTAGTCAAATCTATGGAAGTAACAACATGGTAGCAAAGTACAATCGCTTCAAAGTTGGAAAGGGACTAAATTCACTTACTTATACTCAACTTTCATGCTGTATATCTCTAAAGAGGTGGTAGAGGTTCATATACTTTTTAATCATTGGTTGCCATTGGGATAATGGGAATCAAATACACGAAAAATAAAGTATGAAGAGATACAATAGTGTCTCCGTCTACAATTTTTAAACTTTATTTATTTTGAGTGTCATCTATACTCGGTAATAGCACCCCCGTCACTTTGACTATATATCTCTTTGTTTAAAGCCATCTCTTTTATACATTATAACCAGCGAATTTAGGATTTGATTATAAGTGTGCTAAGGCGCCTGAGTCAGACAGATAAAGGTTAAATTATACTTTCTTCAATTAAATTGTAAAATTAAAGAGGCATATCAGAAAGAGAGCTTAGCTCGCAATCAGCATAGTTATTTATAAAATGTATGAAATACATGGAAACGTTATTAAAAGAACCAAAGTAGATGATATAAAATGCGAATAAAACCCTGAGGCAGTTAAACGAATCGAGGAAGCAGAGCTTTCAAAGCTACATTGCTTTTATCTTAAGCCGCCAAGTGTTAACCTAATATCATTAAACTTGAAACTTGCGCAATGCTTTCATAAAAGAAAATGAGCCTTAGAACAATGTGAAGTTAATAACGTGCATTAATGATTTTCGAGCTATTTATTTGCATTGAATCCACTGACATATGTATTCGCTTCCTTTGCTTCATGCACACCAACATACATCTATGAAAACATTTCTTTGGGTTTAAGGTCGAAGAAATGAAGAACTTAATAGCTCTGTAGATAAATAAAAATAAAACACTTAAAGTTCAATATCTACCTTAAATTTAACTATAACTATTTATACAGTTACTGGTAGCCCTAACACTTATTTTTATATTCATAATATTTTTATTGAACGCGTTTTTCATAATTGTTGAATTTCCTCATTCTTAAAGCTGTTATCAAATAATGCTGCTGACGATACACTTCCTTATGTTTCTGTAAAATATACTTAATTCAAAGTAATAAAAAGGCCATGAAATAAAGTAAGTACATAAAAAAGACAATATTTTTAATGATTTGCTCTTACAAGTCTCATTATGTTGTTGGCTTTGGCGTGTTTTTTATTTTTCTTGGAGGGAAATGAATTTGCCGAGCAATGAGCATTCGAGGCAAACCGAGCAACCACAGTGTAATTTAAATTAAACAAAGATAGAAAATAAATTTATTAATGAACGATGAGTCAACTCAATAGTTACATACATACATACATACATATTCTCACGCCGTTAGTTCCCATTGGGGTAGGCAGAGACTATCGATCGCCACTTTGTACGATCTGGCAAACCTCTCTAGCTTCATTCACATCCATCAATCTTTTCATACATGCTCTTTTATTCTTCGTACTTCGGACACCTGCCTTTTTGAACACATTTTCTATTTGATCCAAATGTGTCCTCCGAGGTCGTCCTCTACAAACATTACCTTCCACATTGGCTCTATATATCTCTTTCACCAATTTACTGTCATCCATCCTCTCTATGTGCCCAAACCATCTCAACAGTCAGTTCTATCTTTCTTACAATATCATCTTTATTTATACTCAATAGTTAATTTTCAATTTAGTTTTTGAGACACAATTTCACACTTGTGCACCTGAATGGAGATGTAATTGAAAAAGTATGAACGAAATTATTTTTATTTTGTGCCTACGATGTATGAAAGACTATTGTCAAATCGTAATCATTTTATATCATAGATATTGATTAAGGGTAACATGGAAAAAACAGTAAAATTCATATCTTTTGAAAAGACTTCTGATAGATAACTATAATATTACGTAATGATTAATTGTAAATTAACATTAAAGTTGAGGGTGGAAAAATATTCTAAAAGAAAACACGGGCACATTAAAACAAGCTCTAAAAGTATGGCGTCTGAAATGTGTAGAATAAAAGAGCATGTATGAAGAATGAAGCTTAAGATATTTTCTAAGATCCTACAAATTGGATGTCCATATGCCCTACCTATTATCCCAATGGAAACCAATAATGTAAGTGTTCGTATATATGTAAAGATAAAGTATGAATGGGTGATTATTTCCAATAAATTATATAATATTTTTAACTAATAATACAATGTGGTCTAGAAAACTGTCTACAAAGAATATTTCATGTGTTTGCGGTACAATGGTCACCGACTGAATGTAATGCTACATTAAATGCAAGAACACCGAGGGATATTCAAAGCATTGAATGTGGAGTACTCTTGAATGTTTTATACGATCGGCGCAGCTTTATTGCCGAGATTCCTAACATAGTTCAATAAATTCACCGTTTACTGATGCCTAGGATATAAAAGTGTCATGTATTTAGGTTTGGTCGTGATGAGACTAGCAAGTGAAACGTTCTAGATAAAGTACTATATGTATTATATTTTGTCATGCTTTTAAACTCATATGAATGGAATATTTTAGTTTAATCGTCTGATGATATTTCTACTGATCCACCACGTCACACCTAAATCTATTTTCAATGGAAAATTAATACAAGTAGTATTAGAAAATCATGTATTTTTTTATTCAATAGTTAAATTGTATATCGTGCAACAGAATTTTATGATTAAAGCTTACACAATAAAAGTATTTATAGCCATAAGCAACAGTATCATTATCAAGTTATAAATTAGGCTGCATTTAGTATGGCATAAAAATATGCAAGTAAAAGTGTTCTAGGAACTAGACTCTGAATCCAATAATTGATTTATTTTCAGGAAAGATATTAATGTACAAATAATAAATCAAACGGTTTTAATGCTGACCATTTCTACTTCATAATCGTGGTAGTTGATGTTTCTACTAACAAACGAATCCCAGTCAGTATGAGCCTGGAGTTTATAATCGTAGTCTGACACAGTTTCAGATAAATCTAGATAACCGGGTCGCTTACTTTCAACTTACTCAGTTAAGTGCTTAAAGCCCCTACTAAGGATAAGTCAACGATTGGTCTTCTAACTCTCGAAGATCGTGACCCCTAAAATTACTCCACTAATAAATTAATTAAACATTCAATAGAATGGTTTTGATACAGATATTCACAGCTATAAATCCTAAAAAGGTAGCCAGAGCTCCAGAATCAGAAATTGCGTGCTTGGGGAAAAGACGGTGAATTAACGAAGGGATGGTTATGAGTCTCCATAAACATCGCTCAACAGTCAATTAAATGGTCCTAATATCCTAAGTCGCCGATCATCAGCGAGAAGAAATGGGTTTTTGTTATTCTAAGTGTGCTGTTCAAACCATATTACGTTTAATTACCACTATCACTATAAAGTTTGAGTTTGAGGTTATCTATCGTATCGAGTTACTTTTTGTTTGAGGAACTTTGACTTACTAAGGATTTCCGATAACGTTCAAGTTTCAAAAGCGTTCTTCACATATCCGTCCTACAAAGCATAGTTTTGAATAAATTAATCTAGATAATATTCCGTAGCCTGAACGAATGCGTTGCGTGCTCTATTGAAATTAAAACAACATGAATTTTTCAAATAAGTGTAAAAAGTTAGTATGTTACCATCCGTAGTAAGAGTTAAGAAGGAATTGTCGAGTCGTGTTCAAGTCGCTCGGCAGAACATTAATTTGTTGCTCTCATTCGCAAGCTCTTGCCCATTGCGACTACGTGCCGACTCACGTAATGTAGTATCAACTGTGTCACGGAACTGTTTTATTGCAAATCATGTATCATGTATGTACGAGAGTCAGCTATGGAATAAAGATTTATTTGTAAAGCTCGTTTCTTGAGCTGAGCGAGGAATTGATGTCAAGATAAAAAGTAGGCCGTAAGAGAACTGGGGATGTAAATCGTAACGAACAGATTTACACCAAATGCCACATATATGAAAGGAATTTCAATTTCAAAAAATTAGACCGTTTCTAGGCCAAGAAATATAAGATTTCATAAAACTTATAATTCGATAAGCGTTTATGAAACGTGAAGGAGTTCATAAATAAAACTTTTAAAGCAGATATTGAAAATACAGTTCGATAAGAGTTACCGTTTGCTTCAAAAGTTCGATTAATACTCAACATTATAAAGCAAAAACTGTTATTAAATGAATACGTTTGTTGCTAAAATTAAAGAGTCACATAAATAGTGCCCAATTTAAAGCAATAGGAATTTGACAAAAAATAAAACTCACATTGTAATTTAAAGTATTTCGTTAAATATGACAAAGGCTGTCGGGAATCCTTTATTAACAGTAACTATTCGGGTCAAAGTAAATAATGAAAATACAATATTCATATTTCACGAGTAATAATTAAATCCAATATGAAAACGTTCGCAATTGGAATATCCAAACTGAATTTTCAACGCAGAGGTCGCTTAAAGGCAGACTCATGAATATTATATCAATTGACTCATATGTTTAAAGTTTTGTTTATTTATTGATATTAGTAGTTTTGATATTCTAAATTACTCAATAAGTCCCTTTGATATTTATTGTACAATACTGACCAAACTATATCGCAATTTTATGACAGTATGTGCCAACTTTAATATAATATATTGGAATTAGAATCATAACACTGAATAATAAGATTATAAATAATTATAAAGTTATACTTCAGAAATATAATCGCCCTTACAAATATAATTTAGCATACATTCTAAAACCATTTAAAACTAGTTTCCAACAACAATGAAAAACTAAACAACTACGCTACTAGAAACTTGTTCCAAACATTAGCAGCATTAAAAATTAAACATAGCAAATAACAGATTCACTGAATATTGCATGTACATTGTATAGTATACCATTTGGATACAAAGGGATAGAAGTGAAATACGAATTATGTTACTCCGTTGAATCCTGACGTGATGCGCCAGAATGGTATCGGTTTCATACGTGAAATATGGTTAGCTTTGCATAACTATAAATTTAGAGTTATAGACCAAACTATTCAAATGAACGAATCTGATACTGTTCGAACAAAGCGCACCATATTAGAAATCACACTATAAAACTTTACAATGTTACTTACAACTATACTCACGTTTGTTCATTACGGGTTCATAACGACTAATTTAAACGAAATAATACAAAAAACATATTGAGTTCAATAAAATACTATATTTCTTAGTTTTTGAAAAATAAGTTATCTTTCAGTTTAAAAAACAATAGCATATTTAAAGGTCTGCCTTTGATTCAATATATTATTTTTTTATACTTGTGTACATACCAAAACGAAAGCGCTGCCTACATATTTTTGAACTTTATTTTATATTTATTGGCATATTGCACTTCCATGAAACAACAAATGATCTACTTTAACATTCAATACACGCTTGCTTCTAGCAAATATCTAAACAAGAGAACAACGACAGAAATAGAAATGACATTTCGGAATCCGGAAGTCATCCACTTTCCCGACTACCGAAATCTACCAAATCTATGTGACCTATTTACTGTAAAACGTAAAATATTGTATCTATTCTAATAAATAATTCCCAAAGACTCAAACGATCATGCTCCTTATTCCTGAATTGGTTAGCAGAGAGAGTAAAAAAAATATTTATAATTACATTATAAATATTTTTCTTACTACTTGAATTTGTTTGATGCTGCTGTCAGCTTAGAAAAACAATTACATATTCCTTCCATTGAATGTCGTAAGAGGTATCTTAAGGATTTTGATCTCTTTAACCCTCGAATTGTCGCATGGGGTCTTTCAAAGCCCAGGTCTTAGAAAACTGAAAAATATGTTGCCTTAGAATAAGTTTACAGATCCCTTACTTTAGGTAGCCTCCCAAAAGGGATTACGGTTCACGCTCGCGTCAGCGCAACTTAGTCTGCGCGCGCGCGCCGTGAGGTATAGACGTGTGTTTCTGTGCAAGGCTCTGAGAGACCCCGCGCGACGAACGACGTAAGTAAAATTTTTATATTAACTTAACTGTTTTTTATTATTGTATTGTATTGTTTGTGTTTATATTTATGTTTTATTGTTCCAGAATATTGGTTATAAGAGTAGAAATGGATAATAGACAAACTCAGCGCATTTTAAGTTGGTTAGAAGAAGATGATGAGGAGATTGTTGGCGGTGAAGAGGATGATGAAGAAAACGTTTCCTATCCGGATGAAGTTAGTGAGCATGACACGGAGTCTGAACAGGAATATGAGGAAAGTGATCATCTTGAGCAGGATCATCCTTCAGATAATTCAAGTGACGAAGAGAATATGCCATTAGCGAATTTATCCTCGCGTAATTTTTATACTGTCAAAAAAAAACAAAGAGATGGTTCTTACACGACTGTTTGCAAATGGAAGAAAACTCCCTACCCACAAGGTGTAAGAACATGACAGCATAATATAATCACCGAGCCTGCGGGTCCACAAGGTGCTGCGCGAGAGGTTAGCAGTCCTTTAGAGGCTTGGTTATTGTTTATGGATATAGATATGTTACAGCATATAGTGACTTGCACAAATATAAAAATTACTTCAATGCAAGTAAACTATGAAAGAGAACGAGACTGTGGTCGAACAAATGTGATTGAATTGAGAGCTTTGTTTGGGCTTTTATATGTAATAGGGTTGCATAAATCGTCGCACGCTTCTATTGATGACATTTGGATCACTGATGGAACTGGTTTGGATTATTGCCGGGCTGTGATGTCTAAACAACGATTCCAATTTTTGCTTAGAACTCTACGTTTTGATGATATTCATACACGTACACAACGAAATGAGATCGACAAGTTGGCACCAATTAGGTCGATCTTTGAATCGTTTGTCAAGAATTGCGAGAAATATTACTCTAATAATGAGTTTGTTACCATAGACGAAATGTTGGAGAGTTTTAGAGGTTCTTGCCGATTTCGTCAATATATGCCCAGCAAACCCGCTAAATACGGAATAAAGTTGTTTTCATTGGTAGATGCTTGGACAAAAAAATTGGAAATTTATGTAGGGAAGCAACCAGCAGGCCCTTTTTATCAAGACACTTCAACTAATGCTCTTGTCAAACGGCTAATTGCTCCAATATCAGGCACCGGGCGAAATATCACCATGGATAATTGGTTTACCAGTGTTGCTCTATCGGATGAACTGCTCAAAGATCACAATTTGACCATGGTGGGGACCATGAGAAAAAATAAACCAGAAATTCCGAGTGAATTCAAGAATAACGTTACGGAAGAACATTCGACGGTTTTTGGTTTTCAGCCCACGAAAACTATGCTTTCTTATTGCCCAAAGAAAAAGAAATTTGTGATTATGCTCTCAACAATGCACCACAATGGCATCATCGATGATACCAGCGCCAAGAAATTGCCAGAAGTTATAGAATTCTATAATAAAACCAAAGGAGGGGTTGATGTGGTAGACAAACTTATTGGTACCTATTCAGTGGCGCGAGTTTCTCGCCGTTGGCCGCTGCGACTTCTATTTACTTTCCTTGACGTTGGGGCACTGAATGCTCATATAATACTGGATGCTGTGAACCTATCAAATAAGATGCAACGGAAAGTTTTTTTGAAAACTTTGGCATTTGAAATGTGCCGTCAAGAATTGCAGTCACGAGCCACTGTGCTGACGTTACCTCGTGAATTGAAACAATGTATACGACGATTTATACCTCCTCTTCAGGACTTGTCTGCTGATGATGTTCAGCTGGAACCTATGAGAAAGCGTTGCATCCACTGTCCAAGACGTACAGACAGGAAATTCAAGTCAATCTGTTATCATTGCAAAGGAAACATTTGTCCAAACCATACCAAAACCATATGTACTGATTGTGTCCAAATAAATAGGTAGATGGCTAACTAAGAGCTATGAAGTATATATTTTTTTGTTATTTTTTCAGTTGATTTATATTCGATTTTAATTTTTAGTTCATTGATCTCAAATTAGTATATAAAAAAGAGAATTAGTCCTTTGTTTTTTATTTTTAAGTTGAATTTAAGGAGACTGAGTTAAAATGTAAGAAAAATTGTAACTCCTATTTCTTTTGAGTTTTTTCAAATATAAATAAATGACTGATTTACAATATATATAGTTTTTTGTTTCGATGTTATCCTAATCAAATGCATAACAATAGGATCATGTCATAAATTTATGGTATAATACCAATTGATTGCTATTTATTTTTGGGGTCGCTGCAGACCCCATGCGACTGTTTAGGTAATAAAAAAGACGCGACAAGCGGAGGGTTAATAGACCGTTCTTTGTCCCCATCACCAACCGTCATTTATTTTATAATGTTTCCCCACTCAACATTACAAAATAGCTGAGGAATTTTTGGTTCATAAGTTCTGGCTACGCCTTTTTGCTATTTGTGGTCATAGGTATATTATATAATAATAAAAAAATAATATTTTTTTTTATTGCGCATTTTGAATTACATGGCGATTTTTCTAATGGCCCCTGTACTAGGTAAAACCTGTATTGCGGGTGGCCTTTCTCGATATTTACATTGATTTCTAAACTAAAATTATACACAAACATAATTATTAAAGAAAAACCTAACACTAAAAAAGTATACAAAATAAGCAGAACTAGGAAAATGATTTATAGAAAAAAAAATGGCACATTATTATGTTATTAAATCTATTAAAAAATACTCAGGTAAAATTAATCGAAAATATTACTATATCAAAACATTAAATAAAATAAAAGTAAAGAAAACCAAAGTAAGAAGCTCAAAAAACTTTATTTAGTAGCTTTAATTTGCTGTCAGGAGTCCTTAATAGAGTGACCCTAATCCGTAACTTTATATAGCTGAAGATGATGGGATGACATACTTACGATCGTGTCAGAAACAGATTTGAAGCTCTGATTTGGTTCACAAATTTGATTATACTTTGTGATTGTTCCTTACATTTTTATATTATTTGAAATACATCGTTTTTTTAGGCATTAGTACTATTCTTTGCAGAAAATTATTTTTCATCTAATATTGTTTTTTTTGTTTGAAATTAAAAAGGTATCTGGTGAAAAAGTGCGCAATGTAAGTGGAAACCCATCACCAACCCTCTTTTGAGTCCCATATTTTTAATGTTTTTCCCCGATTAGCTTCAAAAACCAGCTGAATAAATTCTAATTTCAAAGCTCTGATGCTCATGATTCCTTCAATTCTACGAACTGAAACGGTTTCTTTACTTAATCCTACTAATAAAATTTAATTTCGAAGTTTGTTCTATGGATTCATGTAATTTATAAATGAGTTACATATTATTTGGATTAATATTTGGGCTGCGTCCTTTAGATACTTCTTTTCCGTTTGGGCTATGAACATTAAGAGAACAAATGCAAAAATATTAATATGATTTCAAATTAACTATATAACACAGAAATTTTGAGAGGATGGATAAAACAAATTGGTAAAAGATATTTACAGAGTCGATGTGGTGATGTCAGTAGAGGTGTACTAAGGCGGCTGATCAAATAGAGAAAATCAAATGTCTGAAGTATAAATAATTAAGAGTATGTATAAAATGTTAAATGAATGTGAATGAAGCTGGAGAGGTTTTTCAGAATCGTAAATCTCTGCCTTTCCCAACGCAAACTAATTGCGTTAGTGTTCGTATGTATTTTATATCCGTAGTTGTTCCATTCTGAGCTCCGTCACTAATCTATAAATGGATTTTTGGTTGTGTTGAAAGCCGCTTAAGCTGCCACGACGCGAATGCTATATTGCTGTTAGGATTATTCGCAGTAAAACACTTTCGGGCTTTGAGAATTTAAGCCTATGCCTCCGTATGTGTTGCCTGTTGAATGTATCGTGCAGAGATGAACGGTTCTGGATTCGAATACATTTATCGTTAATTTTGAAATTATTAGTTTTTTTTTAATAAGTGCCTTTTTATTGTTCTTTCAATTAAATCATTTTCTGTATAGAGGGTATTTTTTCATCCTAATTTTCATAATATTTGATTCATAGAAAAATATTTACTGTTAATACTTAGTCATTAAATAAATAAACGTTTTTGATGTTTAAACAATTTTTTTGTAAAATGGATTCTCTCATCTCATCGTTAACGCTGTAAATCTTTGTAGTGAAGGTAGTAGTAATTCTATCGCCGCTTTGCATGAACACACTGTTAAGTAACTTGGATTGATTTTAAATAAGAAATGTCTTTAGAATCGATTCTCACAGCCGGTTTCACAATTGAGCATTGTAGCTCTAATCAGTTGAGTTTTTATCAAACTCTAAGTAATTACTTAAGTTTAAGGTGTTTCAGAAAAGAAACAATGCTCGTTGCTAGTATGTGATCAACAAAGCATCTATGTCAGTTTGTAATCAAGATTTATGAACGTTTCAATTTACGCACAAAAACCGGTAACTTACCGATAAAGTTATATTTCTGTAATTAATTATACTTTAATATAAATAGCAATTGAATCTAAGAACTCGATTCAATAATGTTTCATTAGAAGTTACATTTATAAGAAGGTTTTGAGACCATTTGAATAAAAAATAAAAATAAACAAACAAAAAACTTTGGGAAACGGAACGTGTATACGTCAATACCTCTATTCGTCAAGCCAATCACACTCATCAATCGTCAAAATTGTATTAAGTTCTGTTCTGTATGTTTGCTTTGTTTTTATTTATTTACTAGTGGATCGTCCCAGCTTCGCACGGGTAGCGTTGTTTTTTAAATATCTGAGGTTTATTTCTTCAGTCACTGCTCAAGCATTGTGAAATTCAGCGCAATGTTTTCAATTTATTAAATTTATAGCACTCCCTAAACAGTGTAGTTTGGTGATTTTAAATGCGCTTTGATGAACGGTTCAGTATTTCCGTTTAATAGCAAATTTTGGAATAAAACGCTATAAAGTATTTATAACAATCTAAAAAATAAATCATTACGTGATGTAAGATGCAACTACTGGCGCCATCTAGTATGTTATATGTAAATTAGTAAAGATTTGGTTTTGATCACGGGCGCGATGGCTTATTTTATGTATAATTTAGGTGTTTGTCTACCGATTTCTATGATTCTTTTTCTATTGAATAGGTAATAATGTTACCTTTTTAAATTTGGGATGAGTGAGAGGTTTACAAACGTAAGAATAAACAAATATAATCAGAATGATCCGAACTGCTAAGCTATCAGGAATTACACGTGTTATTGTAAGTCAACCGTAAAAGATAGACATAAACTGCTGAGGTTTTTTTTTAGATAATTTTATGAAGAATATTTCCGTCATACATGATTTTTATGTAAGTTTAACCATTAAGGCTGCACACGCGACGGAAGCTTAAAAAATGTAGTAACTTCTCCCGTTTTCCCAAAATTTCCCAAAATTCCCCTTTACTACTCTGCTGGAAAGTATACAAAAACCTGCGCAGGTGTATGAAGAATAATTGTACCAAGTTTCGTTAAAATCCGTCGAGTAGTTTTTGTTTCCATAAGGAACATACAAACCGACAGACAGACAGACAGACAGACAGACAGACAGACAGACAGACAGACAGACAAAAATTTTACTGATTGCATTTTTGGCATCAGTATCGATCCCTAATCACCACCTGATTGTTATTTTGAAAATATATTTCATGTACAGAATTGACTTCTCTACAGATTTATTATAAGTATAGATATGTGTTTGTGTTTAGATTTCTATCATGTATGTTCATGAATGAGAAAAGATATTCACGGATATATACGCACGGAATCTTTTGTAGTGCAAAACACCATGGAGGTGGAATAAAAATGGAAAAAGTATCCAAAAACTTCGGCGTATTTTGCCTCCGAGGTATCTGCTGCGGCTCTTCTAGTGATTATAATGATGTATCTGAAGATATCTCCAGAAAATTGTCGAAAGCAATGTGTTTACTTTACAAATTTGAAATTGAACACGGTTTAAGACGCCGAATTTGACAACTTTACTCTCACCTTCTCAAATCAGCGATGATTACCGTTTGAGTATTGTCAAACGAGTTCAGAAACGCAAATTTCAACATGTATGTCGAATTATTGATTGAAGCTCAACATTTTGATCATACAATCAAAATTTAATTAAATTACAATATTTGGTCAATTCAGAAACGTAATTTTGGTAAGTACGTACTTAAATACGGTTTGAGATACTTTTATCGTTAAATTCTCAATTTTGAAATCGGCCGTCAATTTACCATTATTGTCATAAATATTCTCACAGAGTATTTAACATTGCTCAAGTAGAAATGCAAAAACATATAATATTTCATATATAACTTTTCCCTACACTCAAAATGCCCTTGTTGGAAACACGCTAAAACCCTTAGGGATAGCGTTCTGGGATTGCATGATAAGGCACTCCATCCCGGACAGCTAAAAATATACAAGATTATGTATTGCGGCGGGAATGCGAATAACTTGATCACTAGAATTTTAATGTTTGAATTAACCTACTAGTAGCTTTTACTGTTTTTGTAGCACCATTTTATACTGAGAATTTTTTCACAGTATTAATACTACTTTTGTGGTACGTGGTTGTTTTGCAGTATGCTGATGAAATGAACAAAACCTTATCTTTAGCATATTGTAATTATTTTTGATAATTGCGTAGAGTCGACTTTGAACATGATTTCACCAAGTTTACATCAGTTTTTTACAATTATTTTGTAAAAATCGTGCATTTTAGGGCAATAAATACTAGGCAAACTCATTGTTTTTAATTGAAAATGGTTCATTGGTCAGCCTTTGTATTCGAAGTTTATTTTTGATATCTTTTGAGTTTAGGTTAAAAAAGCGATATAGGCTGAAAAAGCCATTTAAGCTAAAACATTAATAATATTGAATTGCTACAAGTTTTGAATTTTAAAAAAGATAATATAACTCATAATATACTGTCTTCATTTAAAAATATTTTATTAAAAAAAAAAGACATTTAATATATAAAAATGTAAAGTTTCTATAGAGTTCGTTTGAAAATTGGTCATAAAACATGCGAACCTCTTTAGTCAACATTTAGGAAATGTTGGTGGAAACCAAATCACCTTGAATAAATTAAGCTTGAACGGTTATAATTTCCGAAGTTTGGTATTTGATCGCATTGTTAATATTCAAATGAGGCAAGCTAGTTAGACTTAATTGAATAATACAGATTGACAAAGCCTCAGGTTTGATTTGTCATTATGAGTTATTGTGAAGTTAGCAAATTCTACAAATCAATTCACTTCTACGCGGGAACTACGCGTTAATTTTTTTTTTTAAGCCAACTACGAGTATATCAATATAATAAAATGCTTTGATCAAAAGTGTCAGTCAAATCTAATATTTTTTGTAACCGCACAATACCAAACAAGAAAGTAATTACAAATTACTTAAGTCCTAACGTAATGCTTGGGCTATTGTTTTGTCTCTAAAGAACTATTCAAGTTAAATTGCTTCAGTGTACGATATAACATAAAGATTTTTATTTATCCATTTACTTCATCGAACATATATATGGATATAAAGTAGTGATTATAGGTAGATTCTTCGAGACAATATAGTAGAAAATACAATTCTAGTTGAAACAAACAGCTGAACTGAGATCTAGCAGTAATCCGTGAACAAATCACCAATGTTGCTCAAATAAGCAATTTCCCGTGTTACCAGCGACTAATCCGAAAGCAAATTCACGATACTGGAACACTGTGAATTGCAAACTTGAAACTTTACGATGCCGAAAAAGACTACAAACTTTTAAAAACTGGGTACTACAACCTACACGTACTCACGCTATTAGTATCCGTTGGGGCCGCCAGAGAGTATCAATGCTAACATATTTCTTTTTTGACTAATTAACAAATTGGAGCCTTTAAGAAACTTTCTTACACATTTTGTGCTCGCTATCTCTAGGCTTATAGATTAAAATGCTGAAGATTTGATCACAATTTATTTGAATACATCTAAAATTTTTGTTTTGTTATATGATGTTCTAAATAGTATGTTTTTTATTGTACTGTGAAGTTTAAGACTTATTTGTTGACTAAATTTATTAAATCCTATCTATACTAATTAATAAGTCCTGACGAGAACTAAATAATAATTTATCGACCATTAACTTAACCCAGATATTGTGTTATACCATTTCATATAATACTTAACAACGTATTTAATCGTTTTCGCTACAAAGCGCCATTTTTATCCATTAAAGAATGTAGATAAATTTTAATGATCTCATCATTTTCTTTCCATTACAGTTTCAACACGGTTATATCTGTGCAATTTGCAAGTGATAGTAATTGTATACCATTAATTATTCAAACTAAAAAGTGGAAAATTATTCGTTGTTCGTTTGATTAGAGCATATTTTAAAAGACAAATTTGTGTGAGAATCTCAATTTTGTGTGATATTTACCTTAAATTCAAAATGCTTGAGTATTACTACTGAAATTAAATATTTGTAAATTCGTACGAAAACTCTGTGGTTTATTACATGCTACGCCTTTTTCAAATACGGTTCTATGATTAGATATTGTAATGAGAAAAGTATTTCGTATAGCAAACCAACGAAAGAAATATGTTATTCCCAAAAACAGCCTCAGTTTGAATGGAATATATTATTTATTCCCAGGTAGTAAGAGTCAAATATCCCTGGTTTATCTTACAGATACGTACAATATCTAGTTGTAGGTGAAAATGTCCGGGGTAAATTAGATTTCAGTTCGACCGAGAGGATAGGAAATGAAAGAAATGTAAAAGCACATATGTTCTAGTAAAAACTATTTCAGTGGAAAAATCGTTACAGTTTTTGTTGTAAATGCTTATGGGCCTGCCTTTTTTGAGATAATATTGCATAAAGTTTAAATTTAATTTAATGTCACATTTGGAAACTTAATGCTTGGGGACTAAAAAAAAACTCCGGATTTTAAGTATTTTTAACATCACGTAGAAATAATCCATTATGTTTAAACTGGCGCAGTTCATTAAATCCACTATTAATTAATTAAATTAAATAAACAAAATACTTATGCATTGTTGCATAATTCTACTTGCTCAAATCTTATGTATCGACAACTCATCTCATATTAAATAACAGTGAGCTTTGAACAAATCTTATAGACGAATACCAACAAATGTTAAAAAAATATTCAATTAATAAGCAAACACAATTTTTAACTAATGAATAAACTATAGTACTCTTTTTGTATATTTTAAAAGATTTTGGTAACATATTCACCGTTTCCAAAAATATAAATCAGTATTAAACTTGAAATGCATATTCACATTTCCCTAAAAAGCACACGAGCTATAATTTATAGCGGGTGCAACTGTGTGTAGTGAAAATAAAATAGAAAATTGAAAGCGTAACGGACGTTGCTGAAATAGCATGTCATATTTTTATTAAACGTGTAACGTGGTGAAATGGTTCTCTCTTTTACGAAGGTTTTTTAAAAAAAACAATGGTTCTTCAATTTAGTTTGTTTGAAACAATATTTAAAACACGATTCAACACACTTTTTACAATTGAACTGAGAACATTTCCGAGAGTAAATTATTTCAAATTACAAAGTGAAAAGTCATAACGTTTCTTTGTACATAGCTTCATTTATGAGTTACATAAAATCAGAGCGAAGTGGACTTGCCATTTTATTACAAATTCTAGTACTTTACACAAGTGCAATCAAATCACCACTGCAATACACGAGTACTTTATAGGAAATGGCATAAAGAATTTAATGTCCCGTGTGTATCGATGTTTCATCATAGTGTCACTTTGTAAACGGATGCTATTTAAATGTCTTCAATCAATGTCATTATAGAATGGCAAGTTTGTAATGTTATCTTCTGATGACACAAGCATAAAGAATAGAAATAAGACTAATATAATTGAATCAAAAGTAAAAAGAATAAAAATAAGTCTATAAAATTTAATCAAAATTAAAAGGTTTTACAATTTGTGTGTAAATTGTCTTTGGGGTAAGTGATATTTACAATTGCAGAAAATAAGCTGAAATATGCAAACAACGATATAGACGTTAAAATATTGTAATATGTTTTTGAATTAAAATCAGGTTTGATGAGTCCGGCTTTAGAATAATATAGTAATAAACATAACATAAAACATAAACGTTCACGCCGAATATCCCCGAAGGGGTTGGCAGAGGTACTAATACTTCTGAACATCACGTGACTTTGTCACCTGGTGTTCAGAGTACCCACGTTTTGCATGGACAGTGTACTCACGTGATAGGGGGCAGGCCTATCGCCGTTTTTGTACGAATACACTGTCACATGACCAAGTACAACTCAGCCATGTGGGTTTCCTCACGATGTTTTCCCTCACCGTTAACAACCATGATAAATTAACCACGCATATGTCTTTAGAAAAGACAAATTGGTGTAGGGCCCGACCCAGGATTTGAACACTAGTCGTTTGCACGATAACCGATTGTTCTACCCACTGGGCTATCACGGTTGCTTATAGTAATACGTTTTTGAAATATCCCTTCTTTTAGAATCATCATCCTTCCATAAAAATGTCATGTTCTAATCAAAACAATAATTGCCATTAAATTGTTACTTGAGACAGTTAACAGATTTATAGGCTTTCTATTACAAAGTTTCTATTCGAACAGATAAGGAAGCTTCTTAAATATTTAACATTTCAATTGAGAATTCCGTTTCCAGTACAAAAGTTCTCGACAATGCCACAAAGAGTATCCAACAGGGTGATAAGATTAGTATTGAAAGATCAAAGACCTAGGGACGTTATAGTGTGCATATCAAAGTGGTATTTATATGAAGGATTTTATTTTAGAAAATAGTTGAAATCGTTAGCCATGCAGAAATGTGGTTATGAAATATTATGATAACTCGTCTTGTTCTGTCGATAGTAGGACTTGAAAAGTTATGTGGGAAATTGCTCAGCCTAAAATATCATAGAAAATAGCGGCCTTGTACGGCACGGGTCAAAAGTGAAATTGTAAGCCGACATAAAATTATATAATTTGTAAGGTTAAGGTTTTATTTCTGATAACAGCAAAACAACATTAAAAATGTTCCAGCGTTAAACATTTTCAGTCATTTACAGGAGGGGTTACATAGCATGACATATACTCTCGGCTATTAATCCCAAGAAGAGGTAGCCAGAGCTAAGGAATTAGAAATTCCTCGGCCACTTTTGGAAAGTTGAGTGGGGAGAAGATGGTAAAGTAAAGGCTAAACCAACACTACACAGCATTAATGGTGATTATAATAAATTATGGGTTGTTTTTTATTAAAACTCGTAATATTTTCTCGGATTAAGAAGTGTTTCTTAAAAAAAAAGCACATTAAAACAGCCATCAAATTTTCTACAGATCAGATGAAAAGCAATCCATTAAAAAATTTGGTTGCTCAACAAATTTATACCCAAAAATTATCATCCATTAACAAAAACCGGTTGTCTGTTTACGGATTAATCCTGGAATGCTTAATTTTCTAAATGAACGAATCTTGAAACTCTTCTGTGAGCGAGCACTTTACTTTAGGGATTCGTTAAGATTTATTTATTAACGTTCATTTAGTTAGTCTGAAAAAATATGCTTTATTTCATCAAAGTACATAATGTTATGATTAATTATCTCTGGTCTCTGGTTCCATTCCCAGAAGGTTAACTCACAAATAAAAAATTTATAGATTTAATACTGCTTGTTAAGATATTGCAGCATTAACATACATACATACATACATATACTCACGGCTATAAATCCCTAGTAGGGGTATCCAGAGCCAAGGTATTAGAAAATCCTCAGCCACTTTTGGAAGTATTAAGTCACCTAATTATCCAAAAATTAAGATTAGTCCTCACTTTGTAGGGCACGTTAAGCCGTCTTCATTCCAGGCTACTATTACGGTAGTAAGTTTGTAAACCCGTACTAGGCCAGCGTGGACCATAGGCAAATCAGGTTTTTCAGGGTTTTGACAAGTATTATGAATGTTCCCTGAGGGAATTGTTTAAAACAATAAATATAATGACACTGCCATGTCAATATATTTATGAAAATATTATGTATGTAAGAAAGAATCAGGCCTCTTTTGTGAAAAATTGTGACAGACATATTCGAAACCTGAGAGACAACAATAAAATATCAGTACCAAAATACAGATTGTCAAAAGTAAATACATCTTTCATGGGGTTATGCGTAAAAATGTATAATAAAATACCTGAGGACATTTTAAATTTAACAGAAACAAAATTCAAAGCAGCAGTTAAAAGAAATCTTAGTTCGAAAGCCTATTACAATGTCAATGATTACATTAATGATGAAGTGGCTTGGTGTCATCAGGGCTCTGTGCAGGATGTTTCCGGGCTAACACCAAAATTGTAATGGACGTTAAAAAAAGATGTGTGTTGACGAGTTTCTTACGGGTTCTTCTCTCAACAAAACACCTTCCGAATCCGAAGTAAACTTAGTATTAAGTTAAAATTTGACGTTCAAAAAACAAAGATTTATCTTTTTATTTTGAAATAAATGATTATTTTATTTATTTTTATTTTATTTTACGTTTTTTGGATAATTTTTGTGCGACCACGATATGGGAAATACATGATAAATATTTTATCAAACACAACACATACTAAATAGCTTATTCAAGCTATTTATGCTCATTGAGTCTATTAATAGCCATTTCGCACGAACATGACAAGCCTCTGTCGTCTCCCTAATTCATCAATCTTTTCATACCTGGCCTTTTATTATTTCTCTTAAAACTTTGCTCTTTTAGGCAAATATATAATTGATGTTATAGTTTATTCCATGGTCGTGTTTTATGAATCAGTTTAGGATATATAACTTATAATATCTGTAGTTGCGTTCTTTGGAATAGTGTCATCAATTAAAGTAACTAAAAAAAATGTGTACAAAATACGTAAGTAATAACTTTTCTGTGTTTGAGTTAAAGGTTTTCACATAAACTTTTTTTATTTAAGTGTATGTTGTTTTAGGTGGCTAAAAATATAATCTTGAATATGACCAACCAGTGTAGGGTACCTCTTTTATCACTTTACTTTCTTCAAACCTATTTACTCACCTACGATCAGAATTTTTATTTAATTTTAACATTAAGTCTCGTAAAAATAACACAAAAGTTTAAGAAATTCGCGTACATCGTTTTGGTAAATAATCTGGGTGATTTTCGTTCAATTCAGTGCAAACGTTTTGGCGCTTATCTTATGTCATAAAATCTCCTTAGAGATTAAACTCTGTTGGATGCTAAAGTTCGTTTGTTGGTAGAAAGTGTGTTTTCTCAAAATGCCCCCTAGAGCCAGTAGATTCGATGTGATTATGTTTATGTTCTTGTTCATCTGCAATTTACATTGTAAATAGTTGTGTTTAAATGATTGCCTTCTTGGTTTGGCAATTCAGAAATCGGCTCATAAACCGAATAACTCACGTTCAATTCTTTGTAAACACATAAATATAATTTATAAAAAAATACTAGTTGTGTAAAATATTGCAAGTTTAAATTACCTCATCATCTGATATTTAAAGTGATTCCGTTTTTCTAAGGGTAATTTAAGCCGTCGCTTTCGGCTTCTTATAATTTCATAGCCATATGCCTGCTAAACTGCACAAGCAGGCAGTAGGCTCGAGATTCATCAAGATATTCTGGAGAAAGAAGAAGTATATTGGAGGGCATTGATAGATTTTGGCATAAATGGGTTATAAGACTTAATATCTACGTGTGCATTATTAGGAATCTAAATATAAAAATTTTACTGTGGTATAAATCTTTAAGCCGGTGGTTAGTGAATGTGTTTCACTAAAGTTTGGTTCATACAACGCTCACTGCAGAACATTTGCATACAGTATTACTGTAGATTATTTAGCAGAGCTGTAGTTTTGGGGTGAGGATTACGTCAGGCTTATGCTTAGAGGACTAACTGGTTAACAGAAAAACTTGTCTCATATATTTTGTGGGAGTACCAAGTTTGTACAGAGACATTATTTATCTGATCGAACCGCAAATTGTTGTGGGTTAGTAATAGTAAAATATGCTATATATGGCTCGAAAAGTCTAGAAACAAGGGCTGTAGAATAATTATTAAAATAATATGCTCTATCTGATCACATTATATGGTGTGCTATTTAAAAAAAAGGAGTCTGTGTTTCTCTACGGTTGTCAATACAGGCTACTACGGGACCTAGGTCACAAAGATTGGCTTTAAAAGTTCATACTTTTTTCCACTGTGATTTCTCCTTATAATAACCGCGTTCAGCGTTAATTATCAAATTCTATTCGTTGTTTTTTAGAACTTGACAAAAAAGAGCATTATTAAAAACAAAACACGTTGAATAATATACATTATTCTGAACTTGACAAAGAAAACCCGAAATACCACTGTTCTATTATGCTATATTTACTGTCACTTCTAACTAAACGTTTTGACCTTAATAACAACAAATTAATTAAGTTACTCAGAGTGTTTGTTTAAAAACTCCTGAGATATCAAAAAAAGTTTTGGAGTTAAAATAAAACTTAACAATAAAATTTAACGTTTATCTCAATTTTTTCATAAACAGCATGATAATCTTAGAAATAAAATATTTTACGAGACTTGAGAAAAAGTATAAATCTTTTGTAATTGCAAATTTTATTAACAACTCTGCAAAAGTTAGGAATTCAGAATAACTGACTAGGAAAGGTATACACAGGAGAATATAAAAACGTATAACTTTAAATATGAATACAGTTTTTCTACGAAACAAAGGTAGTATTTAAATGTCAATTTTGTTAGTAAAAGTGATGAAATGATATTGAAGTCAAGATTTATAAATTCCAGAGTTGTATCTCAATGACTGTTAAGGCTTAGAAAGATTTACGTTCCTTAACGTCTATGATAGCAAATACAGATATGTGTAGCGATATTTTAAACCCAAACAAGAGTTTCTTGACATTAAGTTTTAAGCATATATTTTACATCGACGATACTTTATTTTGACCATCTTGTCCCCTATCAACTTCCAAATGTGGCTGGGATGTTTTCAGCTCTGAAGCTCTGGCTACACAAAACACATAAAGATTCTATTCTTTTATTTAAAAATAACTATTTATATTTTCCAACAACCTTGTCTAAGAATCTTACCCATCACTATCTCTGATCATAAACCCGTAAACATAGTTTATGACCTACGTTGAACTTTGAAAGCACATGTGATAATAACTATTTGCTTTTATTAGCAATAACCGATATTCGATAAACAGCTTATAAGTTTTAAGTCGTTGCAGGTGCCGATAGTGGGTTTAAGCTGCACTTTGTGATGCTTCAGATTCGCCGAAGTCAATGCAAATTTTATAAGCTCGCTTAAAAGTCGCATACACTCGGTTTGTTTTCCTTCCGAAGCTTAGCTTGTATTAATATGTTAGGTGTATTAGAAGGTGATAAATGTTACTCAAAGTATATATCTTTCACGGTTTTACGGTTTTAGGCCGTGTAGTGTCCGCTTAGAATAGCACTACCCCATTTCTTTCGGTGGGTATACGTATGGATTTTTGAGCGATGCGTTCAGAGACCCATCTCAAACAATATTTTTTTTAACATCTTTTTCCCCACGTAACTTCCAAAAGTGGCTGAGGAATATCTCATTCCTTAGCTCTGGCTACCCTTTTTAGGGATTTATAGCCGTGAGTATATGTATGTTTTACGGTTTTAAAGCGATATAAAATGTGTATTGTATTAAATAAAATAACTAATATTTTTTTTAAGAATAATTAGAAAAGATAAATGATAAAAATAAAGCTAGAGGTTTGTAAGGATCGTACGAAGTGGCGATCGATAGTCTCTGCCCACCCTAATGGGAATTAATGGCGCGAGTATATATATGTATATAATTAGAAAAGTTGATTCATACTTTATTTAAGTATTTAAGTTAAAAATATTGTATCTATATATACTATATACTATATACACGAAATTGACTTTCAGATACTAA
The DNA here is from genome assembly GCA_963576735.1 of Bedellia somnulentella. Lineage (NCBI taxonomy): Eukaryota > Metazoa > Arthropoda > Insecta > Lepidoptera > Bedelliidae > Bedellia > Bedellia somnulentella. The sequence continues at coordinate 6,558,968 of OY755182.1, read as the reverse complement.
AAGAACGAAAAAGGAAAAATATAATAGTAAGATACTTATTTTCATGTCGAAAAACATTATTTAACTCCGCTGCATTTCTACGAAATCTGTCGCATTGCACTCAGATGATCTTTGAATCCGGTATAAGCCGTGCCACCTTAGATTTATATTTAGTATCGCTCGTTTAGCTGTGTACTATAACTGTATATTTACTATAGCTAGGCCATTTCCCGAGAGAATCAGCAAACACGAATAGTTTCTGAATTATGGTTGAAACTTCTACTTCAATGTTATTTTACGGAATACCTTATTATTCAAAGCGCTGCTGTATAGTTTATGACTAAGCATCAAAACTTATACATACATGAAGCTTATACTCAATGATATAATTCTGTTCGTAAAGTGTTACTCGTATCAACGGTGAATGAGTTGCAACAGATAGTGAATATTGCATGGGCATTATACTGAAGTAAAGAAAGGGAATGAGGTCAAATTTGATTCAAATGTTAGTGTTAGTAAAAGAGTTTGCATATTGAGCTTTAAGTTGGTCTGCTAAAGATAGAAAGATAAAACAATGGCCAATGGGGGTTGGACTTTCACAAAAATGTACAAAACTTAAAAAAATAATAACATAAAAATCAAAAATAGAAAATGCATTTTTAGATTATTTGGATTGAAGAAGCAAATGTATGGAACTTCGAAAGATATGTGTATTATATTGGGTTATTACAGGAAGACCGGTAAGTGATTAAAATTATCAGTTTACCCACTTTAAAACAAATATTACATATAAACATCGTCTAACGTTTATAAATCTCAAAAGGGGTATAGCTCCAGGACTATATCTTTTCAACAACTTTTGGAACCTGAATGGTTGTTTATAATGGGTCTTTAAATAAACCGCCAACAATCGCTTACTAACCCCAAAATTCTAAATCACTTTTTACAACAATCGTGGAAAAAATAGGTTAGCGCTATTATAATCCAACAAAAAATCTACACATTTATAAACATACATACATATACTCACGGCTATAAATCCCAAAAGGGGTAGCCAGAGCTTCAGAGCTAGAATCTCCTCAGCCACATTTGCAAGTTGATAGTGGACAAGATGCTAGAAATAAAGAGTCGTTGGTGATGGTCCAGCAGCATCGCTTAAAAACCACTTAAAAAAGCCCCATACCCATGTTTACACGACACCCTTGGGTGGAAAGGGGAGTGAAATTCTAAGCCGGCACTACCCTGCATTTACATAAATACCCGTATTAGCAATCAAAGTCATGAGACCATAAATTATAAACGCTGCATCTATGAAAGGTGGCATAGCGCATGCACGTAATTAGAGCAAACAGCGTAATAAACCTTTACTTAGCTATGGTAATGTTGTGGTTGTATGAGCTGCATCTATATTCTGGATGTTTACTGCTAAACCAGCAATTCATGCTGCCATTTGCAACGGTTAATTTCTGCATCGATGTGGTCTTTTTGTGAGTATTCTGGATATTGTAATCGTGATGATTAACCGCAGTCAGATTAAAATGATGTTTTAATATGATGATATCAATATTAGGTAGCTTGCTATTGGCGGGAATATATATAAAACATTTCGATTAAAATATACAAGATGAAATCAGACTATATCAATAAAAGGTGGCTTGCTATTAACGTAGTACTTATTGTTCCTTTTTCAGCAATTAAAACCTCTATATCGTATTTCTTGTTATATTCATATGTCGTACTTTTACTAAAGAAAAAAATCATTAGCGCCATTTTTTGACTGATCACACTTTAACGAATAAGAAAGGTGTACTTTTATAGTTGTTAGAGTGACGATTTAATTACAGAAACATTATTCTGATTCTATGAAAATACGATTCCATGCAGTCAGCTTTAACCATTGCCGCTTCAGCTCAGGTTCAAAAGCGCTCTAGTTTGCAAACCAAACACACGACGCAATGTAAACTTTGCTTCGCAATTTTCTCGGTCAGCCCGCCGCTGGAAACAAAAGACACAATTTCAATGCAAAATGTATTTGTACTAAGATTTCGTTATATCGTAAACTTGTATTTGTGAAGAAAATGTTATTTAAAGACACAGTATGAACATACATGCTGATTTATCTTTTGTATTTTATAATTATGTTGATATAGTTGCTTTCCATATGTATGTAAAAATGGTTTTAATAGTATTGGGGTTCCAACTTAAAGGTTGTGATTTTAGCTTAATTTATTTACTAAACATCTATATATTCATCCGTGAAGAGAAAAGTTGATACCTTTTTTCAAGATAATCAGCGTAGGGAGGAGTATACTATTTCGTACACTTATAGTTTGTATGGAGAAGGAGTTGATGGTACATTTATTTAATATGCTCCAATAGTACATACAATCGATATACAAAACATTACACATACTTCACAAAACATGTGGTCACATTGAGAATAGATTGATTGTTATTCACAACTGAAATTTAGGGTCGCATTTTGATCAGTGGACGTGTTATGAAGCGATGTTCAATAAAAGAGTGGACTGTATAAAATATAGGTTTACTGCGATATAAATGTTACAAAAGTTAGACAAGGTAAAAATTAGACCGTGCGTATGCGATCCGATCGTTGTGGTCGATGAAGGCGAAGTCCCGCGGCCCGTTATCCCCGCTCGCCGCCACTGCTGCCGGCGCTGCGCGGCTGCCCCACCAGTTTGCGTGATTCATGCGCGAACAGGACGACTCTTAGTTTTAACATAATTCGCATCCATATCACTAAGAATACGAGTATTATTTCCTCACTGACTTATAATATCCCCACTACGTTGTTCAAGCCCAAAAAAATATATATTATAAAAAAACGTATCTATAAATAAAGTGTATGTATCAAATCATATGTCATATCACAGAAATTGGAACAGCAAAATGCAAAATGATTTTCACATTTAAGAGCTGTGCGGGCTTGTGTTAATATCCGGTAATTTCGCTCGGTCGGCATATTAATCAGTGTTTCCTTGCCTGTTACACTATGCCACTGGAAAATATATGAAACAATACTCGTTAAGCTTGTTTCAAAGTGTCGTGTCATTATTAAGTACAATTCGTTACAATGAGCGAACTTTACTAATCTGTGGTTTTATCTAGTTACGATTCAGCCGAATTAGTGTCATGTTTAATGACTAAATCTTTTGATTATGTTTACAAACGTTTTAAAGGTAGAAGTTAAAGTCCGGTAATGGAAAATTTATAAGATCTCGTATAACATCATGAAATACATTTATTCCCAATTATTATTCTTCCGTTACGTAAGTTGGAATTTTAAATCATATAAATATTTCATCCCCCTTAAGGCATTTAGGTATGAAATATATATATATGATAAAATAGTGATATTGAAAAAGACTATCATAGCACTTTTTTTTTAAAAATAAACAATAAACCGAGTTAATTTGTATTTAAAAAACCCTGGTATTATTGGTCAGAAACGGCATATTCTGCCGTTTTCCTAAGGCAAACAACATTCTTGACAGGTATGAAGGATGCTTAACAAATAGTTAGGAAAGGATCACGTATAGCTTAAGGCATGAGACATTCGCGTGTCGGAGCATCTATGTACCTACATGAATTCCTTCTAAACCTAACAAACTTATTTATATAAAGTATTATCTCCGTACATCTAACAAAATACATGAAAATTGCTACATGATTTTGATTTTATTGAGGGGTATATTTTGTATTAATTATTGAACTATACTATTGGTTTCTTTTATAATACTTATACTATCCCTTTTTAAACAAATAGTTTGTATCTAAATCTCCATCAATACACATAAATATTCAAACAATTAACTACTAACAAATCTTTTAATCTTACAAACATACATGTACCATTGACCATAAATTTTAAAAGAGAGATTGTTAGAGTTTTGAAGTTAGAATTTCCTCAGCCACTTATCAAAGGCGAGTTGGAAGTATATTGTAAATTAACATATGGTTGGTAATGACTAACTCAGTACTTAATAGTCTCCGTCATAGCCATATCACTGAATTATCAGTTAAAACCCTAATACCCTTAGTCGTACTCGTACGACACCCACAGGAAGAAATGTATAAGAACTATTCTAGTTCCTTAAATTTGTTTCGGCATTTGCGTTCCTTTACTATGATAACCACTTACAAGCTACTAAGAGGTTAGATGTTTAATTACAAACTACCGAAATGTTTCCCGTAATTTTGTTTTGTTTGCCTCAGGAATTTCCGGTGTTAGGTATTCCCAAAAACAAAGTACACAATAAAGGCTTTAAATGTTATTTCTGCTCTAAGGCTTTTATAAATTAATCTGTTTGAACAAACTCGTCAATTTGGAGTCGCTTGTATTAAAGGCATATTGCTATCCATATTGGAGCATGAATATTAATGGATTTGGAATCCCAGCGTTCCGGCAAAACAAATATTTACGAAACCCAATGTCATATATCTCTTTCATATACACGTGAGAAGAAAGAGAAAAGATGTGAAGTTAATGATTTGTGTAATGGTTTCCACCTGACATTGGATACGAGTGTGTAGATTAATCTGATTCAACTTGCGAGATGTGAGGGATTTGGAAGGAATATTCTGGAGGCATATTGATTTGTTGATCTGGCTTTCCATCATTCATGAGTTATGTGCAGATGCTGGGGTAGCACAGATGCTATTGTCTCCGAATATTTGTTGAGGTTCACTTGATTACTAGATTCATTTGAATACTAGTTCGAGAGATGTTATTTGACAATAGTATCCTAAAAGTTGGAATCGTATCTTAAAGTATTGTTAAATCGATAATAGTTTTATCGTTTTACTTAAAGATTGTCGATCTAAAAGCCCCTTAGTATAATTATTATCATGAACCTACTCATGAAAAGCAGTCCAGCTATTATGGGTTTGTTACGATATATTCACATGACACACGATGGTGATAATCCGATCTATTCTTAATGTGGGGTACAGCAATAATAAACTTCGGATTGGCGCAACTTTATTTAAATTTTAACCATAACTTGAGCGTTTTATGTATCATTAGACATAACCGTATTAGGACTTAATTACGAATACTTATATTAGGCAAACTGGATAACCTAAATGATAAATTTAATTATAATGGTTAATCAATATACAATAACGATACTAATTCTTAAGACTATGCTGGAAAAAAGGTATCTAGTTATAATCGACATTTTATACTTTACGTTTAATAGCCCCTAACTTTTAAATTAAACATTTCAGTTCAGAAAATATACAATGTATTAAACTCTGTAAGAAAAATTAACCCAGTCTCTTGTAATATCAAGTTAATTACCAAGAAAGTTATTAAACAGTATCTAGTTAAATTTCTAGTTTAAAATATTAAACGATTTTGTCTCGCAGAGTCACAGTCAGTGTAAAACGTTTAAACGTTACCATGAAAAAAGAAGCCATCAGTTTCTTTATAAACACACGAACGGGGTGTGTTTGTAAAAAACTACTTCAAACGTCGTGTTTATAGAAGATAAATGGTAAAAAAATACTGAAACCTAACGTCTGCCGCTTTCATATGACTCGTTAAACAGAATGATGAAAAGCCTTTTTGTTTTTATTTTCAGCAAAATGTTACATTAAGTAAAGTCTGGTAACATGTTTGGTTGATCATTTATGTTCTTAATTTTGTTGCTTATTTTTTAATGAACAAATATTACTTATAAATTATATATATCAGTTTGCCTTTTGGGTCAACAGAAACCACCGACTGCTACTTTAAGTAATCTTTGCAAACCTTTTGTTTCTTCTTCTTGCTCTTGCTTCTGAACTCTTCGTACTTCGTTCTCTTTTCTTCTAAATAACTATTGTTAAGGTGATACAGTAGTTAATGTTCAACCATATCAGTCAGTAGTTACTAATAATATATGATTAGCTTTTTGCTTAGTGGATAAAAGACAAAACATTTAACAGTCACACTGTTGAAAAGGTGATTTTCTACAGTTTTAAAGAATAAAGTAATAAATATTCGCAGTCGCTGAAATTTTGGAGATCCATTAAATCCATTAAAACCCTGTTTTAAGCAAAAGCGTAATACTTTTTCATACTTTGTGTCCGCTATTTCGTTTGTTCCATAATCTTTGAAAATCTGTCAAACTCGAGCTAAGCTGCCGTCTCCTAAAAAGCGCTTTTTTGCATTTTTATAGGATTATGTCGAGTGTATTGCTCCAAATGTATATATTAGCTTAAGTACGTTTTAATGCTCAAAATGGAGTATAAATTAAACAAATATACTGAACTTAAAACTTCCAAAATCGTTTGGTTATTTTTATGTTACTTATTCAGTTGTTTTGATTAAGTAACAATTCAAGTTTTTTAAATTTTCATTTTGTCTCCAATTTATCTTCTAGAAGATTATCTTAAATGTAATAAGTTTACAATTACTTTCTTACAGAATACACGTACTTTTTAAAAAAATACATACATACATACATACATAAACTCACGGCTATATTTCCCTAGAAGGGGTAACCAGAGCTAAGGAATTATAAATTCCTCAGCCACTTTTGGAAGTTGAGTGGGGAAAAGATGGTAAGAATAAAGGTTTTTGGTGATGGGTCTCCAACCGCATCGCCCAAAAATCCAATAAAAAGCCCCAATACCCTTAGTCGCCTCTTACGACACCCGTGGGTAGAAAGGGGTAGCGACATTCTAAGCCGGCACTACACGGCAACTATTATTTATATAAACATAATACAATATATAATAAACCTAAATATAAAAGTTTTCACTGGTATCGGAGTTATTAATCGTAAAACATGTCGTAAACAAGCTGCATGATAAGCCACGATCCATGATCGACGGCGGGACATCTTTTAATGAGTTCTGTCGGAGCTTCGAACAGTTTTTAAGTGGAAAATCTCGCTTCTTGAACACTATTTTTATTTTATGTTACGGATATTACGGAGCAAGATCATAAAGTATAACTGTGTCAAGGTTTTTATAGGGCTTACAATAAAGTTGTATTGCTCTAAAGGACTTATTAATAATAATAGAGTCCTTAGTCGCTCTACTAAAAACATATGTTTTCTTTAAAATTAAATAATACTTTTTCAAGATGGACCTATTAAGGGAAATTATAATTACAAACATAAAAGTTCGCGCTGTTTATCCCCGAAGGGGTTGGCAGAGGCACCAATACTTCTGAACTCACATGGCAGCGCCATCTAGTGTCCAGAGAAGGTACCCACGTTTTGCTTGGACAGTGTACTCACGTGATAGGGGGCATGCCTTTCGCCATTTTGTACGAATACACTGTCACATGACTAAGTACTACTTAGATATGTGGGTTTCCTCACGATGTTTTCCCTCACCGTTAACAACCATGACAAATTAACCACACATATGACTTTCGAAAAGACAAATTGGTGTAGGCCCGACCCAGGATTGGAACTCACGCCCTTCTGTTTTCTGGCGGGTGTTCTACCCATTGGACTATCATGTCGTCAAATTATAATATTGCAATAAAAATACTAGTTTTTAAAATATCAGTTACGACATTTTTATTACTTTAAAGATATTAATTTAAATTCGAGTTAGTCTGACTTGTGCATTCCGATTACTTAAAACCTGTTTAGAACCACCGCATTGTATAACGCACTTTGATTTCGAAAATGGATAGGGTTGTGCTATGTTTGTTTGATGCTAATTCAAAATTTATTTAACTTCATTACAATGATGTTAAAATTAAGGCGAATTTCATTAAAAGCATTGCTAAGGCTACTAACAACGTATAATTAATATAACAGGATACAACATAATCTATTGTTAAAGGCATTATCTCTAAGCTTTTGAGTACACGAATATGCTCTGAAATTATGTTATAAATATTTTGAAGTAAAGATAGCATGAAAAGATTTTGTTTCAGTTTTATGTGTCATCCTGTTTTTAGAATTGATACATTATACAACTTTAACCGCATGTAAATATTTAAGATTTAAATATTATTTGATTATTAATATTGATAGATGGCAGCCTTCTTTCTTCTTCTTGTGAATGTCGTATAATTTAATAGAAGTAATTTTGGGCCTTATAAGTTTAGGGCGGGTTAGGTCCCAAATATTCACATTCACATTCTGGCTACTCAACAGGCTACTATATATAGCCGGCATAGTAATAGCCGCTGGTCCACCAACCCACACTTGCTGATCGACTATAGTTACCACAGCCAGTGTGGTGAATATGGCAAAATCACCTTATATAGGGTAGAGTCAAACCCCTAGGTGGGGACATGGATGGGCTTTTAAGGAATGATATCTTTCTATTCGAGCAATAAAATCCCACTGACCACTCTATCTCACTTGTGTCTATGAGTTTATTAAAACAGCAGGACAATTGCAGCAGGAAAATTTTGTTCAAAGACATGCCACGCACTAAAGATGTTCTTAATCTATACCGAGATTGGAACTACATGAAAACAAAAGGAAATAGTAGTATAAAATAAAAGGCAAATTTTACCAAATATATTAAAGCATTTAGCATAATTACTTTGCCGACAATACGCAAATGTACGAGGCAGTATATCATTGTGAATTAAACAGCTGTTTGTTTAGGCTAATCGGCTGAGTTACTTCCGTTATATGTTACCTGAGATCACGTAGCCGTAATAAGGTAAATGAAATATGACGTGCATTTTATGAATACATTTATGGCAGAAATTGTATGGAATTGGATTGGGTAAAAAACGTGAGGAAGACATTGCGAGTTGGGAAATGTTGTGAATGGAATTACGTGTCAGAGAGGCTCGAATCTCAGTGCATAATGCAGAATTGGTTGCTACAATGTTGGGTGGAAGTGATTGTTGGGTATCACATAAGAATAATCAAAACAGTGTCTTCAGTGCTAAAAAGGTACCTAGAAAGTTAATGTACCATAAGGATGAGCGAAAGAGTAAGAAATTTTGTGGCCTGATCTGCTAATCTAGACTTTAACTTGTAAAAGGAATGAAAAAAATGTGTTTGGGCACATTGAGTGGATGGATTAAAGTAAAGACCCGATAGAAAACGTACTTACAAAGGCGGAAATCCGAAGTAAGAAGAATAAAAGGCCATGTATAAGAAGCATTATGAATTTTAGTGAAGCAGTACAAATTTGCCTACCTAAACGGTAATAAAGGACGGATGGGGGGTATAATTAAGTAAGTAGTTTTTTTAATGATGATGCACACATACACAACACATGCCTGTGCCCAAACATGTATGTAAATTGTACAAAACAAAACATGTATGTACATTGTACAAAACAAAACATGTATGTACATTTTAGTTTCATAATTACTTCTTAAAAGGAATCGGAGATTCATTATGAAACTTTTATGTTGTTAGTTTGAGCTTTTAAAGAGCAAAAGTATAAGATGTTGCTCTGTTAGTCTAACATTTTCATTAGAGGTTTCGAGTTGAAATCTTGCTGGGGATAAAAACATATTTTTTCGAATATGTTGCTGCAGTGTAGTAGCCGACTTAGAATAGTGCAAAACCTTTTCTACCCACGGCTGTGGTTATGCAACTTAGGGTTTAGGCAATTTATTGAATTTTGAATGTTGAGTTGTGCGATATATCTGGCGTCCCTTCACCGTCTGTGCTTTACAACACAATCTTATTTCATGCTCCGGCTACCCTTTTTAGGGATTTATTACCGTCAGAAATAAATACACCTCTGCAATATCCTCTAGGCTAACCGACATTTCTTGTATTTTGTGGGAAACATAATAAAACATCTGAAATCCTTGCAGCAAAGTTTCTGTCTCTAATTAACAATCCTCGCAACACGTGTATTTCGCGGCGAAAACCAAATTAAATTCCTGTCAATACCTTAACTGGTTTGAACTGCTAGTTATTGGATTAGCTGGTTCTCAGAAATAAATTAAGTGTTTCTACAATTTTATTGTTAAATTTTTATTGTTAGGATATAATAAGATTAAAATTATTTCAATAATTTATATTTAGACTTTCGTTTTGTACATTATTATGTTGATATTAAGATATGATATAGAGAAATAATATTCGAGTTATACTTTGTCTTTAGCAATTTTGATTCCCCCTACAATTCGATGAATTATGTTTCCGCTTATATAAGTTAGACTATAAGCTGTCCAACCGAAATAAAGAGAATATTTACAATCGTAACATTCAAAATAAGGAGCGCTAGCAAACACAAAAGGGTAATTAGGAATCTTATGTAACACAAACTCCTCGGGGATTTGAAGCATATTGGACAACAAACAGAACGACACTACTAATGTTTCTTAAAACTTTCTTGTTTAAATTAGTACATTTCATGCATTTAATTAATAAAGATCTTATTTATTTTCCTTGTTGCAATCCTTCAATTCGACATATACTGCAAACAATCAAACTACCTGATATATGTTTATTCATTATTTAATAAATAAAATAATCATTTATTTCAAAGTAAAAAGATAAATCTTTGTTTTTTGAACGTCAAATTTCAACTAAATAATAAGTTTACTTCGTATTCGGAAGGTGTTTTGTTGAGAAGAACCCGTAAGAAACTCGTCAATACACATCTTTTTTTACGTCCATTACAATTTTACTGTTAGCCCGGAAACATCTTGCATAGAGCCCTGATGACACCAAGCTACTTCATCATTAATGTAATCATTAACATTGTAATAGGCTTTCGAACTAAGATTGAATACCTCATTTAGTAGAATATCAAAATGAACTTATTTGTTTACCATATGATATTTAAAGATTTAATATTACATAACAATTGCCGTGTAGTGCCGGCTTAGAATGTCGCTACCCCTTTCTACCCAAGTGTCGTAAGAGGCGACTAAGGGTATTGGGGCTTTTTATTGGATTTTTGGGCGATGCGGTTGGAGACCCATCACCAAAAACCTTTATTTTACCGCCTTTTCCCCAGTCAACTTCCAAAAGTGGCTGAGGAATTTATAATTCTTCGGCTCTGGCTACCCCTTCTAGGGAATTATAGCCGTGAGTATATGTATGTATGTATGTATTACAATAAAGATCAACAAATAAAGCACATTTGAAATGGCAATTAGTTTGTTCTGAAACTTGTAAAGTTAATGTATTACCACCAGTTGACACATTGTGTTCCCAAAATTTGTATTGTAAATTATACTAGTTGAGGTGCTGAGCTTTGGATAACATAGTAATATAGATTACAATTATCTTCATATTCAAAACATCTGCTAGTTTCTCTAGTAACTAGTCATGTTATTGCAGGAAACAGATTTCTCGTATTTATTGTTTAGTATAACACGTATTGGTTTCGGTCAGGTATTTCTATACGAATAACCATGCGTACATAAATATAGTCAAGACTATAAAGCTCAAAACATGGTAGCCAGAGCCCCGGAATAAAACAATATTTAGCTACTTTTAGAACTTGAGTGAGGAGAAGATAGTACAAGAAAGGTGGTTGGTTGAGGTTCACCTGCCACACAGGGCCATTCACTTACACTAGTGTTTTTGCAACAAAGTTCTGCTTCTTGCAACTAGCTTCCTGATTTAGTAAAATAATAATATGTTATGTCGTATCCAAAAACCAAGGTATATGAAATAAAAGTTTATTTGCAAACAAATCTTAGCCCGTTACAAATATTTTGTTGTTAAATCTTTACTATGCACTTCGGCTAAGCGTTAGGCTGGACACACGCGCGGTCACTGAGCGAATGAGGCAAAACAAATCATTTTGCTAATGTATGCCTGGTTTTTGTTACTAGAATTTGTTATACACACCTAGTATATATGGTCATTTCTATTGTAGTGTAGTTATGGTAGTTTTCATGAATTTCATAATAAAGAGCCTAAATGTTGTCTACATTGGAAATATCTAAAATTATTCCGTTTCATTTCGGCTACATTAAAATATTATCATGATCGCATATACCATTCTTTTGTTCGTTTCCAATTGCAATTATCAAGCATAACAATATTCAAAGTGTATCTCGCATATCGTAGGCTATTAAAAATCCACACAGCCAGACTCGAGGGAAGGCGGTTGAAATTAATTTGGAAGGCGCGCTCGCAAAGCGGCCTGTTTCAAACTAGGACGTTAAACAAATTCCGCTCCTCCCGTTTACAACGGTTACGTGAACACAATAATGGCGGCTACTTGCTAACCTTAATTATTAAGCGAAGATGCACACTTGAAAGGGAATCTAGTGTTTTGAAAGTTTTCAAAGGATTTTAGTGTTTGAATATAAAATTCCATGTATGCCATGTATGCTGTTTAGTGACGGCTTAGAATATAATTAACCCGTTACTTCCCGTGGGTGTGCTAACTTAGGGAATTACGGCTTTTTAAGTGTTAGCTGTGCAGTGCAACCATAATTTATTTTACAATCCTTTTCTTCTACAACATCAAACGGTAACCCCTTTTTTGGAATCTATAGCTGTGATTTTATGTATAACAAGCCAAAGATATAATATACCTAACTAAATAACTAAATTATCGATACTGCCTTTGATTAGTGTCATTACTGTGGACGGTGACTATCGGTTGCCACTTAGTACGATCCAAGCGAATTACTCGCTCTGCCCTGTCATTCATCGATCTTTTTATTAATGCACTTTTGATCTTCATACTTTGGATGGACACCGGATTTTTTAATTCATTCTCATTTTATAATGAATCCGAGTTTCTACTAACTTTCGTTTACCACTTTACTATTATTTTCGACAAAATTCTGAAAGTGCTAAAATCAACGTAAAAACATATTTCCCAAAATAATTGACTAAGAAATATCCAATATATTTATAAATTTTTCATCTTTTATAAAATGAATGCATAAAAACATATACAAATTTTAATGCTAAAACTAACTCGATTGACACGCTAGCAGGCTAAATAAGCCTGCCATACTGGCTAAAAACCAAAGTTTTCACTTAAAGCTTCCAATTTTCAATACAAAATATGTGTATGCTAGGTTCTCTACACAAATTCGCGTTGAATATACTCGATGTACTCAGAATAGCTTCTTTGATAAGTGGGGTTAAGAAGCTTTAGAGTATAATGGTATGTTGGTTGCTAGCAATTCTATTTAATTACATTTTAGCTTTGTAGTTTCTCGTAAACTTAGAACTAAGTATAATTGAATTGTTTGATTAGAAATCGAGACTAGCGTAAATGAGAGTTCTACTTATCAATGATTTAATTAAGTTCATCAGTTGTTTAAAGAACATATTTTTCATGTTTCTATTTTTTTTTTGTCTGCGTTATTATTTAAAATTATATTTTATAGCTTTACAATTACATAATTAAGAAATGGAGAAAATAACTTTTTTTTAGCAAATTGTAGGAAGTTCATTTTGTCATAAATTGTAACAAGAAAAGATGTAAGATGTAACAAAGAAAGAGAAGTAAAAAAGATTATTCGTATTGTGGTTCAAAATTAATTAAAGAAACTAAAAACTAATTGTTTCCGCAATAAACTACAAGAGAAAGGGGTAAACTTATGTTATTCGGACAGTTAATTTGCGAAAAGCTTCCAGAAGGTTCTGTAACGAAGCGAGACTCCCGAGAGAGGGTTCTGGCATCCGCAAATTATTACAACCACTGCATTGAGACGCCAAGAGTACACTCACAACACTACAACTCTATTTACAGAATTGCGAGAATTATTAAACAAACGATTGAACAGCGCTGTATTATACTAATGGTATTGTTTGTTTTTAAATAATAAATCTGATCTAAAGGCATCATAACTCATATGCATATTCAAAATATATAGATTATCCTCTTGAGGAAACGTAGTCCGTTTATGAAAACATTAAACTTATTATCTTTGTGAATTGACAACATAATTAAATATGTTGATGATCGCTTACTATATAATCTTTTTGGTCAAACCAATTACATGATCCCTTTGATTGTCCTGGACTTATTTTTGTTCAAAAAGATAATAACACAAAGCAATTATATAAGTGAAATAATATATGTCAATAAACAATTAAATACGACTTAAACAGTGCTTTGTTGACTTTGAACAGCAGTGGCTTAGGGTATATGGTTAGGGAACCATTACTAACAATCCTGCCTAATTTCCAAGTGTTTTGAATTCGAACGAAAATCTGATGAATTTCTAATTCTGGAGTTCTATCCACCTTTTTGAGCTTTACAGCCGTGAGTTTTTGTACGTAAAATCCGAGTTATGTTAAGTAAGAATTAAACTGAATAAGGCCTGCAATTCATGACTTACTTTTGTGACGGCATAAATCTAAAGACGTAATTAAGATACCCTATTAATTCTCAGGCAACTTAAGTTACAATTTTTAAACAACCTAAATTCTCATAATGCTCCTCATAATCTCTTCATGCGCACACATATGTGAATTTCAGAACCTAAAACCAATATTACCACATTTATAACATTATGGAGGGAAAACTATTAATGAAGTATAGTATGTCTAACACAAAGAGGTCTCATTGTACCGACTCCACGTCATACTAAGTCTTATCTTGAAAAAAAGGCTTAAAAGTTGTTGGATGAATTAATTCGTCTTATAAGTTTTACCAAGTTTTATTTATTCTGGATTATTGCTATTAAACTTTTTCCAGCTACTCTTAACATATTATTTAACAAAATTATGCTCAAATATAAATGTTATGCTTGCTTAACTCACGAGTATATTTTAGACCTTTAGGCCAATGATCTCAAACGTTTGATCTGAAATCATTATAATTTATCGTCAAAGCCGTTGAAAACAAGTGCTTTAAGATGTACCTACATATGCAAATAATCAAAGAGAGACGCTATAAATTCTCATTAATCTAAATACGATTCTCGATGATAAATGATTTTATTGTTTAGATATGCAAATTGATATTGACTATCTATTAGACTTATCATAATAAATTACCTCTCATTGTCGTGATAGAGATTTATCATAGTTTAGTTTAGCCGATAGAAATTGCCAAGGGCTATTAAATGATACAATAACTGAGTTCTTAGCTTTAAATTATTATTTTGCCTCCTTGTTATTTATAACCCCTTGTGACTAATTTATTCTGTATTGTCAGTATATATTTCTCTATTTTCGGTCATGAAAAATAATAATATTTAATTATACTTCTATAGTTTAATTGTAATTTCTAGCATCGTCGGTCGTCAAATAAGTGCGCAAGCATTAAACATATAATTTCTTTCTAAAATAGTCGGTAAAAAGTAAGAAAATAATCATCAAACAACACCATTGTGGTGATCAATGTTACGAAACTAAGTACTATATTCCTAAATTTAATATTCTAAAGTTCGTAGACAGAGTGACTGCTGCAATTTGCTACAGCTTGTGAAAAGAGGAAGAAGCGTTGTAAGAATTTTTAATTACAATTAGGTATCGCAACAAAAAACCAATAACTTAAGAATTCTAAGTGCTTTTGGTCGCCCACTACTTCTACGCCCAGAGCTCAAAAAAGATAGGCTAATGATATTTGAGGCCGACTCTCCATGGGATACGTAAAATACTTCAATTTGAGGGAAATGAGATAATGGATCTTAATCTTTAATAAAGCTTCGTACGATAAATCTTAATTAAGTCGTTAATGGCATCCGTTAACATAATGATGAGATCATTAGGACTATCTCATTAATACGGGATTAGATCTTATTTTATTACCCTATTTTGTGAGTACTACATTTTAGCAAAAGACCTTGAAATATTGCTTAAATGTTTTTCAGTATTTATACTAGCGCGCCAAAAATACAAACGAAATAATGTTTGCTCATCTATTGGAAATTTGCCATTTTATTAAAATCACGCATTCGACTGAATATTTCCATATCATCAAATACGGCTCTTTTATTCAAGAGTTCCCAACTATTTTTAGAGAGTTTTTGGCCAAAATGTGATATGTTTTGAGGGTTAAGGAAGAGTTCATTCTTCTTGCAGAATAATAATATGATTTGTTTTTTTTATAACTTTCATTATATATGATTATCGTAAAGTATTTAAAATGATGATTGTGACAACACTTAAGATTGACTTATATAATTTCCGTTGTGAGTAATACTATCGATGAATCACGGAAAAGACGTACTGTATTCTTTAATAACAGACTTGTTAGTAAGGGAATTCTCACAATCTCTTTCAACACTGATATAGTATTTCTTACCCCATTGGAATTCTAAGGTAGAATTCATACAATACTTTTCCTATAATATTGTGAATGAAAGATGCGGAAGACCAATAAAAGCTCACTTCGCTGGCCATCGCTTAGCAATAGCTACCAGGGCAGCAGGTCACAAGAGCAGTCTCAGCCAATGTACACAATTCAAGCAACAGTTGGATTCGAGATTCGCTTCTCCAGAGTAGGGTTGCCATCTGGCCTGTATTTTGTGGTGTCCTAGATAACCCTGCTTTTTGATATGAAGTTATTTGAATGGCTTGCCCATCTTATTAACTAACAAATAAAATTGTTGCTTAAAGATCAATTTGCTATCTATTTTTTGGCATCCCTACTCCCCCAAGCTTTGAGATAAAATCTGCACGTCCGCATTGCAGATACTTTACGATCATCAATATTATTCTTACTTTCTTGTAGTTCTGAAACCCAATCCAAGATTTCAAAGATTGAAGATACCAACCCTAAAACAGCGCCCGACGCGACTTCCAAAATCAATAGAGCTCCCGCCCGCACCCCGAACCCAACCACCACAATAAACTTCCACAACGGGAATTGGAAATAGGTTACTATCTGTGCGAGCTTTATCACCTTTTTCTAAGGATTTTGGGCGTCCTTTTTATTCTTCGTATGTGAAGATATACCTATAATAACATAAGGAAAAAGTATGGTTTTTACAAGGTTAGAGAGAAAGGGTGTGCTTAGGTTATAAATTAGAAATGTTGTTTCAAGAAAACTTTGCCCAAACTTATTATTGTCAAAGCAAACAATTGCAGCAAAGCAGGTAAAGCAATTGTTAATTCTTTGATTAGAAAAGCACAGATTAGAGACAGAAAGGCAATGAAAGATTAGATATTTAATCACAATTAGCGATTGGTCGTCGATGTGGCAAGAAGTCCGTCACGTAACCCTTTTATTTACCAAGGTGCTTCTGAATTCCCGAAAGTAGATTCAGAATAATATTGTAGTTCTAGTTACGCTTTTATGGGATTTAGGTATAAGTAACTACAATGGCAACAGCCGCGTCTGCGCTAGAAAAAGTCTACTGAATATTTAAAAGACAATCTGAATCCGGAAATAGAGGACTACGGCAAAGAACGAAAAATATTATTACATTTACGTTTCTTTAGCTCAGTTTGAAAATAGTATTCCACTGTTATTCTTGGCCATAATAAAAACGTATTTATGTAAACATATGATTCTGCTTTTAATTTGATGTTAATTCAGTTTAATTGGTTCACCAAAAATATTATTTATCATCATCATCATATCATGTGATCCCACTCGTATAAAGCTATGAAATTAACGTCTCATTGTAAGTATAATAATAGCCTCTCATTATTAGGACAAACTTTATATTGTAGCATCACTATTTCCCCTCCTAGGTGTAGCAACAGTATCAGTATTATAGATTTGACCGCACCAGCGAGAGGTTCTCATAAAAAGTAATAATGCTGGACATTCATTAGACTTTTCTATCGTCATATTATTCCCAATTCATTCCAAATCAATAATTTGTAGATCCATTCTGTTCCATTATCTGATCTTACAAAAGTAAGCCAATTTTCATCTGCCATTTAGTAATAATATTTCCGCAATAAAGTATCGCAATATGTTTCGCTCTATTTTTACTATTTGTTAGAAAAGCCTGCCCTGATGGGACGTCAAACCGGCTTACACGATAATCCTAGTTTTTTAGCCCGTTTGACAAGCGGCTTTTATCAAGAGTTATTACTTAAAAATCCATATATTGAGTAATGTTTTTCATCAATCATAGTTACTCGTTATATATTTTTTTTAAATAAGAATACCTTTTGAAGATAGCTATTCTTAATGGTACTTCATAATCGATCCAATTCTCGAATATTGTTTAAAATCCTTCATTGCCGAGCGGTGTAAATCTGACAGCTGGGTCTTAAGTGAGCAATTCAAGTTATAATAGGGACGTTGAATAGAATTCTTATTTCCAGTAAAGGACTTCTTGAAAATTGCTTGTTTTGTATCGTATCTGATTCAATTTGAACAAGTTAAACATTTTGTTTTAAACTTCATAATTTCTTCGCAGGTTAGGAGGAAATCACGTATTATTTTATTCAAAACGGTTGGCGGGTTTATTAATGGTTCTAATTCTAAAGTACAGAATAACTTGTAGTAATAACGTACCGTAAAAATTCTTTCATCGTTAGGGCATCCAAAATTATTAACGATAATAATATAGATATTTTTGATAGCACGGTGACATCTATAAAGTCAAGTTTGACCCGGCAGTACTTTAACGACCACCAGTAGCAGGCACCTTGTTAATGTCTAAATATTGTTTTGTAATGTATAAGATTTATATTTCATTTAAAAAAAAAAAAGTTCTCTGCAGTATAATCATATTGATTATTACAAAGTAAACATAACCTGTTTTTTCCTATATAGCAAGATATTATGTGTGAAGATTTGTAAATGGCTAAAAGATAATTAATTAAGTTTTGTATCAAAAAGTTTTAATGCTGTAAATCTTCCGAATAAAATAAAATAAAATAATAAATAAAATAAAATAATAATTTGATTATTATTTTATGTTTGTGTTGGTAATCTATCTCACTCTTAAAGAATAAATATATATACTTTTATGTATAGACTCCTGTTATTTTATTTATTAGTGACTAGCTGACCCGACAGACTTCGTACTAATTTAAATCTTTCTGTTCATGAAAACCTCATGTGGGGATTATTACTAATAATTAAAGAATAAATAAATTCCTTCCGAATTAGTAAAAATTTCGGAGGTAAGAAACGCAAACACTACTATAACGTGTAAAAGAAATAAAGGATAGAAGAATTTCGCGCTGGCAGCCATTGACACGGTGGCTCAATTGGCAGAGCGTCGGGGCGTATACCCGAGGTCGCGGGTTCGATTCCCGCCTGTGTCGAAATTTTTTCTTTCCTTTATTTATTCTTTAATTTATTAGACTTCGTACTGTCAAATTTGCTTATGACAAAGATTAAGGCGTTTTTTCCGGTACTCTTAGCTCAATCAGGCGTGAATATTTTATTGGTCAAAGTTTTCCGGAATAAAAAGTATCCTTTGTTATAATTCTGGTCATTATCTAGCATTCTGCCAATTTTCATCCATATACATTATGTACTTGAGGAGCCTTTTTGCCTCAAACACACAAACATCCAAACATCTAAACTTTCACATTTGTAATATTAATAGGATTTAATGTTAATATCTTAATCGTTATTATCTTAATTAAGCCTTGTTTGTTATTTGAAATAACAATATTATAATGGGTTTATTTAAACATCAAAAATAAAGCATATTATAATCTATAGTAGAAAAATGAAAGCACACATAAATTAGTTTATTTATAAAAAACGCTTTGGTTGGCACAATCTAAATGTATTCTTCCGGCTTGAATACAATTATTTTGCGTTGAGTTTGTCGTTTGGGAGATTACCATTCTGCCTTTATTTTGCGTGAATTTTATCTTTTCAATATCTTATATAGTTAAGTATAATCCAAAATAATAATAATTTGCTTACACGTGTTCTGCGGATCCAAATTTAATTTGGCACGTTTGAACGTCGGCATGATAAGAGTGTCGTGAATGTCATCATCTATTGTGTTTTTGAATTCGAGAGTATACAATTAAAATGACATTTAAATTATTTTTTATTAACTTAAAATAGTACAGGTGCATTATGTTTTTTAAATACATACTTCTTGAAAGCTAACTTATAAAAGAATTTAATAACGTATATCACTAAACCATTTTTTTTATTATTTTAAGAAATTACAGGAATGGTTAAATAAATGACTGAAAAAGCAGCACATTTAGTATCCCCATCAAATAAATAAGCAAAATTTCGACACAGAAATAGAGTACGAATATATCAGTAAAAATATAAAGTACAAAACAAGGAACATCAAAAATGTATCCTTATATTTCAAGCATTCTAAATGTGAACACTTCGCGATCATCTCGTAACATATGATATGCGTTATGTTTATGACACGAACGAAATATGTTCTATCAACGGGATCTTTTGTTTGAAACAAACACTGTAGATTAAAACATGTAAGGATCATAGATTTATAATGCTATACTTACGTGTTATACATTGGCAATACAAAGATAAATGCGAGACCAAAAGTAAATACACCAGCGTGTTCATAATAATAGTATGGCGCATTGTGGTTTGCCCTATAGGAAGAATTGAAAGTATACGTATTTTTTATTTCAACTAATAGTATTATTTTGATGAAATAAGATATTTTCTTCTATGTTTGTGCATAAAACAGTTAGATGTAATATAACAAATAATATGGGTAGACTGGTTATGGTATTATTCTTACTTCTTAAATCAATAGGAAATAATAATTATAATGTTTTTGTCTTCGATTTATTCCCCTTCATTCATTTCCCAATTCTCCATATAAAGTCTCTATCCATTTTGAGAACTGTAATAAATCTTTATTGTTATAATCAAGAAAATAACCCTAACAAAAGGAATAGGTACAAAGATCAACTTCCCAATCCCTTTGATATCTATTGAGGAAATCAACCATAATAACATTTCGGGTGCATCAGTTGAATTGGACCAATTTCGCATCATGACATCCTTCGTGATTTTCCATGTTATCTCACATTAGTTTCAGCCAGTTCACTTTTTTGGGTTTGTTATCGTATGTTCAGTAAAATTATGTCTATATAACCCGGTAAAAGCAGCCACTCACCGAGAAAGTTGAAATATTATTATGGTAAAATGATTAAAGGTTGTAAATTTAATATATGTTTGGTGTACATTTTTTTTTCTATTCTATTCAAAATGCATAACAATTACATAATAAAAGTCTAAAAAAATATAACAACGAACTCAAATAAAATAATGAAGTCATTTAAAAGCGAAGTACATCCGTAAAAACAGGAAAAGCTCATAAAGTTTAAACTGAAATATAAACCTAATATAAACAGAAGAATCATAACTTAACTAATTCACGATAACGAGTTTTTCATTTACGAGGATAATAACTTATTAACCGACTTCTTTTAATAACTATTACTTAATTAAATACTGAATTATTTTATACATGTTGTTGGAGACCCATCACCAACAACCTTTATTTTACCATCTTTTCCCCACGCAACTTCCAAAAGTGGCTGAGGAATTTCTAATTCGTTAGCTCTGGCTACCCCTTCTAGGGATTTATAGTCGTGATTATATGTATGTATGTATGTATCACGAGCATTGCTAAGACAATTACTAACACATCTCTCTTAGTAGGTTGTTTCATAGTCACAGAAAAATATTCTAATTTGGGATAGACGATGTCTTTAGGTACAATTCACACCATGCTAAAACTTTCTGGTACAAACTTCACTAATAGAAATCAGAGTTTTGATGTTCATGCTACCCTTTTTCAGAGTTATATGCGTGATTATATGTATGTAACTATATTCTGAGAAATATACCATGATACCAAAATCTAATATGTGACTTGGTTTCGTAATCCTCGTTCCCATCATCTATTATATTAAGCTAATAATCGAGATCAGCATTTATTATTTCAAGCGGTCTACACAAAAACTGGCTCAAGTCTTTCATCGTTTTTCTTCATCATATTAGCCATAACTCGCTTTCTTTTCAACTATACTTTGTACAAAGGATTTCCTTAACTTGTTTTCAAAACCCTATCTTGTTGGAACGCAGAATGGGATTGGTATTGAAAATAATGATGAGTTAACTAAACTATTGGTTGAATGCATTATGAATCACTTAAATAGCATAGTATATGATTTCACAGAATATGATATAATATGAAAATTATTAATTGGCAATCGACTATAAAAAATACTCACAATTAATAGCAATCACAATTCTAAATATGTATAAAGTTACATTTCTATTAAGAATAGTAAAGTGAGAGCTTTAACTTAAAGATCATGATATGATGATACAACCTAGGCAAGTTTTGTATGTTTTGTATAACTAAATGAATATAATATTACAATATATAAAAAATATATAAATAACAATGATTTGTTTTTTTGGACCAGCCGATAACAGTGGCATAAAGAGTGGTGTCATATTTCGATTTGTTATAAAATTCGTTGTATTTGTCTTGTTAAATACATAAATATAACTATAAAGCCTTCATTTTTTGTTATGATGACAATAACCGAGATAGTCCAACGGGTAGAACACGTGCTCGTCAATAAAGACAGGCGAGAGTTCAAATCCCGGGCGGGGTCTACACTAATTTGTCAACACTGTTCAAGCAAAACGTGGGTAACGTCAATTGCATCTTTTGCCACTTTCACCTCGAAATCCCTCTTGTTTTCTTGATGTATGAGGCATTATAAGTAAATTGGGCAGGTATGTCTCATATAATATACATAGTATGTTTTAAACGTTACCCACGTTTTGCTTGAACACGTCCGACGACGACGTCACGTGATGTTCAGGAGTATTAGTCCTCTACCTCTTCTAACTCCTTCAGTGATATACGATGTGAACGTTTGAGTCTATCAGTTTTTGAGCCTTCGTTACTTTTTGAACATGAAGGTATCAAATAAAAAATATACCTACCATTGATTTTAGCTGACCATTTTTATTGATATCAAAGCAATGCTTAAGAGAATTGGAATACAAGTGTTGGTTTGATTAGTTATGTTTACGGAACTGGAATCAAGTTTCTTCAAGAATCCATTTCTCTTGTTGAATGGGTCCTTACAAATAAGGTTTCCCTTATCGAGTAATTCGAAATATTGAAGGAATGGAAATCAGTTGTATTCCCAAAGTTTTTTTATATGTTACGATCGTAAATACTAGTTACATATTTGTTGTAAAAAATGCATCAACTGTCTTCTGGACGGGGATATTGATATTACATACATACATATACTCACGGCTATAAATCCCTAAAAGGGGTAGCCAGAGCTGAGAAATAATAAATTCCTCAGCTACTTTTGGAAGTTGAGTGGGGAAAAGATGGTAGTACAAAGGTTGTTGGTGATGGGTCTCCAACCGCATCGCCCAAAAATCCCTTAAAAAGCCCCAAGTCCGTTAGTCACCTCTTACATACACCCACCGGAAGAAATGGGGTAGTGCTATTCTAAGCCGACACTACACAGCTTTGAATTTTTTTTTGAAATTAATCTGTAGCAAATAAGCATACTTTAATTCTTCTTCAATTTTGTAGATTGTGATGAGAAAAACTGTGAATAAAAATACAGAACAATTTGAAAACTGATAAAAGAATACAATAAAAAAAGAATAATAAAACTCAATAGACCCTAAATGAAACAAATCATAAAAAAATCGAAGTATTATTTTTCTGACGGAATGTTAGATATTTTTATTAATATTTGTGCGAAGGCCGCTTACTGAAAGTATTGGCGGCGTTATTATAAACTTTGAACAACAATTTCAAATATCTTCATAGCTTCCACAACACAGTTTCGCTTCAGCTTTTGTTGATGGAGTTTGCGAAATAACAAAACTTGGCTTATTTTGATTCACTATGTTTGAAATTCAGTTTTTGTTCGAAAGCAAATGTTTTCGCAGAAATGTTCGTTCATAGCACCACTATTGTTATTCCCACAAAGACAAACAGTACTAATATAATTATTCTTAGAAAGAAGAATTGTTAACTTCAAAATTTAAAATTTTCAAAACAGATTAGTATTTTTTTGAAATTTGGGGTCGGGGAGAGACGATTGTGTAAAGAATATGTAGAATATTCGTTTAAGAGTACAGAATGATTATTGCGATTATATATGTATTTAAGACGCCATTATTTTCCATTGGGGTTGGCAGATACTATCAAATGCCTCTTTTGCTACTTTCACGGCAAAATCCCTCTTGTTTTCTTGATGTATGAAGAATTATAACTAAATTGGGCAGGTATGTCTCATATAATATACATATTATGTTTTAAAATCTGGGCAAAATAAGATTCATTTTTTATGTGGAGACCGTTTTACTCTGATTTTGGCTGTTCTCGATCTTCACTTGGCTCAACCCTCACCTAAATTTTCCTCTTGTCCTTGGATTAAATTAGAAACCCTTTCACGTAAGCTTATCATTTCGCAGGCCACGTTTATGAAAACAATCACAATTAAATATGAGATTTTTAGGCTTGTTTTTACATTTGTCAAACACTATTTGTTTTCGTCAGCTTTTAATTCGAAGTATATGACACGTATTTAACTTATAAAGCTAAGGATTTATGATGGAAAATTTAATAAATTTGGTAGCTATTTATTGAGCAACGCTAGCTTTACTAAAAAGAGTTTCCTTTATCCGTAGAAAACATGTAACCATAAAAAAACCTGATTGACTTGTGAAATAAATTATAAACTGTATCGAAAATTAATTGGTTGTTATGAACTATTCTTGAATAGGCAATTAAGTTTTGATACTATTGCAATAGCTTATTTCATTACTGTCTAATTAAATAAAAAAATATTTTCAATATTGAAATAATTAGTCAAAATGAATATCACTCGATTTTTGTTGGGGTAGTACTAAATTTTGTGACTGTCTTGGTTGTCGATCAAATATTTTTCTTCCCGAGTAAAAAAATAAAACTACCAAATTGATATGCAAGACAACGTCAAAATATCTTATTTATTTTGTTTTTTTAACAAATTGTGCATTCAAATACAACTATCGAAATAGTAAAAATCCAGAGCTGATTGTAAATTCACACAAAGATGCGATCAAACATTTTACCTTAACCCTAATAAAGTGATGTTAATGTAAATGAAATATGTTTATGTTCAGCGTAACTTACTAGAGATCGTACTTTACCGGACCCGGAACTTTGTTAATTATCGTAACGGGGCCTCTAAAACTTTGATCTCACTTTGCTTCAGATAAGATACTTAATATTTGAAACAATGAGATTAACTTTGCTACTAGTTTTTTTGTGTCTTGGTTACACCTAAAATTCT
Organism: Bedellia somnulentella; assembly: GCA_963576735.1. Taxonomy (NCBI): domain Eukaryota; kingdom Metazoa; phylum Arthropoda; class Insecta; order Lepidoptera; family Bedelliidae; genus Bedellia; species Bedellia somnulentella. The sequence goes on along the minus strand of OY755182.1, from coordinate 6,533,886 downwards.
ACTTTGAAGAAATAGAAATGAGCTGAAAAACCAGAAACAAAAATAAAAATCACAGAGATAAAGTAAGTCATGAAAAAAAAGGAAGGATGACCTGTTAAAGAGATAATAACATGTATAAGAAAGAATCAAGCAATTATACGCCTGAAGATCTGATATTCTTATTGAAATAAATGTTATAAAATGCGGGAACATAAAATAATGTCATAATTAACATTCTGAAAGCAAATATCTCATCGCAATTGTCTATTAATAAAAATGTCTAGAGTATTTCATAAAAGAGGAACGTTATCTAGACTATCACTAGATCACGCAGATAAAGCCCGAGCCTAAATATTAAGACTCATACTTCGGCGAAATTTATGCTGATATAAAGATTTTTGTATAAACAAGTAATATCTTGAGGCATAGCGGAACATGAAGATGTTATTGACCTTTCTCCAACACGAAAGAAAGCCATGTATTTCATAATATATATTAATTCTTGGAATTTTGAGTATGAAATAAATGTAAGTCAATTGCGTGGCGCCTTGAAAAATTATATTAAAATTCTAAAACATTGTTAGTGAATTTTTGGTCTTATATTCGTATCTATTCAAATAACTGTTTTCGACATGCTACGAGTATCTCAAAAAACTGTCTTTTTTATGGTTGTGTTTATTAGATTCCTTTTATATCAGCGTAATGAAGTTCCATTAATCGCAGATTTTCAACGCAACCAAAATGAAATCTTCATCATGATATTTTAAATTTAAAAACAGTTACTGCAATTAGATAGCACTCAACTTATTAATGTTTTGTGCGCTAGCTGAGATAAACCACAAACGCTTTGAAAAACCGCTTTGCAACAGAAATAAGTGCCTGCTGTGTTAATTCATATACAGTGAAAGCTTTCATCCTTTATTTATAACTTTGTGTGAGGGAGATGTTTTTTATTATGACACCTCACTTAGTCTAATATGTTCCGCAACGCATTATTTATCTAAATATTATGTGGGTTATTTTCATAAATATTGTATTTAGAGAAGAAGTTGCTGACTCCGTATTAAAACATGTTTTGGAAAAGGTAATTACTTACGTATATCAATCAATAATATTCTATAGTAAAAAGTTTATACGTTAAATTATTAATTATACTGTTATTATATAAACAAGATTATTTAGGATCAATTTAATAAAAAAAAATTGATTGAGATATAAGATTTTATTCGACTTTTTTCACAAACTATACATTTTTTTAAATAAAAAAAGTTAAAACTTATCTGATTTCATAATAGTAAAAATAGTATAATGTGAAACAAAAAGAAATGAGAACAATAAACTACGTAGATAAGTTATGGCGTTAAAATATAAAAGCTTGGTTCAAAATTCCAGTAAGTCAGAAAAATTTTGAAAGGAAAAGAAAGAAAATAAACTGATAAAATAAATAAATGCAAATGGCACAACATTTTTTTAAGATAAGAATTTGATTTTATTGCTAATTATTAAGGCGGGGAGTTTTCTTTTATTAACTAGCCTGAACATAATGCATCTTTCGAAGATATTATTCATGCTTATAGTTAATAAACTTTTGAGGTTGTCTAAAAAGTTTTTACTTCGTAACAAAATTAAATTCAAAGAGCCAGTGATAAAATGCAAATGAGTACAGTTAAGAATAGCATCTTTAATTTACTTTTCAATTTAGGAGCAACTTTACGAGTGTTCTCAGCATCACTATGAATATGATAACAAAGACAGAATAATACATTAATTTTTATATTGAATCTTTTTAATTTAGACTTTAACTTTTTATTTTACACTGTGGTATTAAATCATTTTATTTAAGAAAATTAAGACTTAAAAATGAGTCTTTATCTTAGTAATAGCTGGAAAGAACGTCATTGCATAATAAGTCCGATTTCTTATAAGTAAGGATCAACAAAGGCTAACATCATTTGTTAAGGATTATACAATGTGCGATCACAAAGCGAATTATAACAATGAAATATACTTTGTAATGAGTAGATTTGTCATACACTGGATTACCGAGTACCGTTTTACTATCCCGCTATACTTTTGCCAGGGTGATATGATCATATAATAAAACGACAACACAATTAAAAATTCTTGAACTAAAATGACGCCATTCTACAATTCTGATTGTTTTAATAAGCGTTTGTGAATTTCGAAACTTCGTCTTTGTAAGTTTGCTTCCCGCAAGCCTATTTCCCTTTTATGTTTCCAACATATAACCCTTAATTTTGATGACATTTGCTTTGTAATATCAAAATATATTTTGCTTTTATCTGTTAACATAAAATTTAATGAAAGGGTCGACAGTTACATGCAAATTGTATTGAATTTGGCTCACTAAAATATTAAAGTTTTCCGGAAATGTTACGCACTATGAAAATCCAATTCGAATAATAATCATAACTAATGGAATTTCATCCCATAAAAATTTAAATCAGTATAAAAACATGAGTATTTAATAAAAGATTATGAAATAATATATTTGTATCATCATCTTTCCCTTCAGGCGTCCATTTTTGTACATTGGCTTCAATTATCTTTGAAAATGATCGGAAATATCTTTCCAAAGATAAGACTCGGGCTGCACTTGTTTATAGTTTTTTTAATTCTTACATTTTGCAACTCTTTAGGCTATATTACTTAGTCTAGATATTCTGTGAATATTTTGCATGTGCATTTAACCATTTAGTGAAACTCAGGACAAAGGAGTTGGTGGCTGTTAGCCTTCTTATGACGCTCCTTGGAATACACAGAATATAATAGGTTATGTCTTAAAGCAGATTATTAGTTTAAAACTATGTATTGTTAAAATCAGTTTTTAAGGCTGTTGAAGGATGCTCTTTAAATAGTGATTCAAAGACTCTGGTTTTCTCACAACAGTAATTAATCCATAACCGAAACTCGTGTTCTAATGTGTGGATTATTCTACATAGTAATTTTGTAACGCTTTTCGGAGATTATAATTTGATCAACCTAGAAATATTGATACTTCTCGCATAAAGGCAATTACAGCCACTATCGTGTTGTTTCTTAGAATTGTTATAAAAGAGAATAAAGATAATTTGCTTCTTCCTGAATTGGCTTCTATAGTTCAAATCATAATAACCAATTAAGATTATGTTGTGACCACTAGAGTCAGAAATATGAATTTATATTAAGTAAGTACTTATTAGTTAATATTTTTCGAATGCTTTCGTAAATTGTGCCCCTTTATAAGTAAAGGTCAGAAATAGATACGTGAAACGGTCACATTTTTCATAGCGCTCCCGGAGAGCTAACTTCCTGCAAGGCTGACATACAAACTCACCGGTTTACATTACCGTTTCCTGTCTTTGCGGTGAACACTTTTTGTGAAAGCCTTTCTGTATAACTTCATTTAAAACGTTTGCGGTTCTGCAAATGTTTGGTACTTTTGGTGCTCCATTTTATGTTCAAATTTTAAGTTAAGAGTTAGATTACATTAAGTAATAGTTTCATCTCAAGCATAACACTATGATTTAATATTCTTATTGTTTCGTAATTTAATTATTAATGTATGCACTTAATAAAGAATTTCTCTATTGTATACGAATTATTGAAAAAATAAATGTATTCATTTAATTATTTTTTAAAGTACAGTCAAAATATTCTATTCACATATGTACTTGTAATATTTAAACAGTGGATACTTTTTATGAAGTGGAAAAATACTTTTGATATACAATTCCTGATGGCAAATGGTTAAGGAATTTTCATTCTTGTTTGTGAAAGCCATTATATCGGTCGAGCAACTGCTCGTGGCGTAAGTAGGTTGCAGCCAAGAAAACATTTTGAAAGCTTTCAACCACCAGTGGTTCGTTCCTTCTTCATTTTATAGATTTATTTGAAAAATTGGAAAACAATGTATTTTATGGAACTTGAGATAAAGTTTTAGATATCGTTAATCGCAAAACAGGCTACACTTATAACCGCGGAGAAAAATGACTTATATTATTTTAAATGGTGAGTTTGTCCAAAACTAGGATTTTACTCAAATATTTGGTCAGGAACGATGAATTTAAATGCCTAACTTGTAATTCCATGTCTCCGCAATCTTGTATATATATGCTGATGTATGAGAGGATATGTACTATTTAAGACAAACAACCTCGTTCTCATTGATGCCTAGAAAACTAGATGGTGACCTTAGTGACTTAGTCAATGGTTAGGTTTTTACTACTTAATGTACGAGCATAAATAAAGAAGCGCTGTTCTAAGCCAACATGGCGCTACTTATTATTATTTATATTATATTTAAAATTATTAATTGAAGAATTAAATATAAATTAAAAAACGCATAAGCTGCATAAATTAAAGATATATATTTCATAAAAATATGTAATATAGGAATATGCTTTGTATTAATACAGTTACATTTCTTTATTGGGTCAGAATTCAGTAAAGTTCGTTCTTTATTATAACTCATTTTTAGTTCAGTATTCTACTTTGAAATAAGCATGCAAATTATGTACACAATGAAATTAATATGTTGGTCGATAGATACTTCAAATAAAATTCAACATCACATCTTCACAGTTCATATATGTCCCTACCTCAGGGCTCGAACATACTTAAAAAAGATAAAAGATGCTGCATCGCCCATAAATTTCCTTCCTTTTTAGAACCCTACCCTTAAGAGGGTAATTTGGCAATACCTAATAAAAAATTAATTATAAAAGAATTTAAATTATAAATGTCAATCTTCGAATCAAATCATTAAAATTTAAGTAACAATATATTTGTCATATCAAAACGTTTATTTTTATTTCATACTTTTGTACCAAACGAAGTTAATGAGATATAAATAGTCTAAACATCGTTTTTCGATTTAAGTATCGAAATAAACGAGTTAAGCTATCGAAAAATCTATATCAGCGTTATCAAAATATACGGCTCTTATATAAGCACATACTTATACAAGGTGATCGTAAAGTTTATGTCTCAACATACGGTTTCATTTGCCTTTACGATCTGTTGACGCAATAAAATTTGCACAAATAATAAGTTTTATAACATTACTCACTAGTTTGAAACTCCAACAACCTTAAGTAGTTTAATAATATGGTCTTTGTTTTTATTTAGAACTTTCACTTCACTCAAACTCAAAATTCACACCGTGAATCTTTTACGGGATTAGAGAGCTGATTATATTTTTAAACATCACGTGTCTTTTTCGCTCAAGTTTTCCGAGTATTGACCTTTTTTAAATCTTTTTGTTAATGAAAATCTCATTATAAAACCTCTTTATTTATTAGTTATTGGCGTTTTGCTTCGAAAGTACATTTAGTGCAAGGGTTGATAATCATAAAGTTTCATGCGTTGACTATTATATACATATATACATGCATATACTCAAAAAGGGGTAGCCAGAGCTTCAGAGCTAGAAACTCCTTAACCACATTTGTAAGTTGATAGGCGAAGAGTTGGTAGAAATAAAGTATCGTCGGTGATGGGTCTCCAACCGCATCGCCCAAAAACCACTTACAAAAAGCCCATACCCTTAGTCGCCTCTTAGTGGGTAGAAAAGGGTAGTGACATTCTATGCCGGTACTACACGGTACTTCTATTATATCCATTAGCTATTTATTCATATTACTATCAGAAGGCTGTCAAAAAGTAAAACTGAAATATTAAGTGATATAAATGCAAATCTACATATAGCTTCTACAGATTTAAATTGACTCTATAAGAATTTTCCAAGAAATTCGTACTACTTTCGCATCGATACAGAGAATATTGAACAGTTCCAAAAGTTAGTTCGGGATAGTTCAACTCGGATTTCTGATATGTTCTAAAGTTTCAAATATTCTTACCACAGTCACTTGTCTAGGAATATAGTAAGAAGCAATATTTTAATAGTATTGCTTTCAATTTAAAAGCCTATTTTGTTTTCATTACAGTTAAATAAAAACCAAAACAACCATGATAGTCCAATGGGCAGAACACCGGCCCGTCAAAATAGACAGGTCTGAGTTCAAATTCCGGGATCCAATTTGTCTTTTCTTAAGTCATATGTGTGGTTAATTTATCATGGTTGTGAACGGTGAGGGAAAACATCATGAAGAAACACACATGGCTATGCTGTACTCAGTCATGTGACAGTGTATTCGTACAAAACAGCGAAAGGCCTGCCCCCTATCATGAGAGCACACTGTCCAAGTAAAACGTGGGTACACCAGCTGAAAATGTCACGTGATTTTCGGAAGTATTGGTACCTCTGCCAACCCCTTCGGAGATATACGGCGTGAACTTCTGAGTTGAGTGGAGTTAAATAAACAGTAATACTAATCATAATCCAACATATTTCTTAGATATTTTAGAGGAAAATGGCAAAGTTTTTCAAGTTTAGGCACTGGTACTGTGGTACAAACTTTTGGTACTGCTGGTATTGTGGAACCCCGACCCATTATAAAACGCTATGGATTCTCATTGGGATGAGAGGAATTAAATGATCCACTTAGATTCGTGAAAATCCATGTTGGCTTCTGCCATATTTTTTTTATACATATGACTATATTATCATTTGTTGTCTATTAGTTTTATAAAAGTTCCTGAATAAATGCAAAATTAATCATTATCGAATTTCTGTTATGTAACAATTGATTAAACTGTTTCTTATTTTTTTATTTCATAGCATTAATATCTAAAAAGTAGATAGTTAAATAAACATACAAACTAAAAAATATATAGTTATAAGAATATGGTAGTTAAGACAGACTTTTGCCTACTCTAATAAGAACTTTAAAAAAACTTAATTATAACTTCGCCAATATTCGATTTACCTTTACGCAGTTTATCTGCTTTTGATAATTAAATATTGCTAAAGTATCTCAATATAATTTCAAAGCCATTTTTTACATACAGTAAATATCAAATCAATGTAAATTTACGGCAAGCCACTGGTAAATTTACATATACATATACATATACTCACGCCATTAGTTCCCATTGGGGTAGGCAGAGACTATTGATCGCCACTTCGCACGATCCTGACAAACCTCTCTAGCTTCGTTTACATCCATCAATCTTTTCATACATGCTCTTTTATTCTTCATACTTCGGACGCCAGCCTTTTTGAGCACACTCTCAATTTGGTCCAAGTGTGTTCTCCGTGGTCGACCTCTACTAACATTACCATCCACACTAGCTCTATAGATCCCTTTTACCAATTTTCTATCATCCATCCTCTCTATGTGCCCAAACCATCTCAACATTCCTTTTTCTATCTTTCTTACAATATCATCTTTCACACCACACTTTTCACTTATAATTATAAAATAAATAAATAATTTATAAAAATAAAAAAGAAATAAGAAGGAATAGTTTCACGTTTGCGTGTCAATAGGGCGTGAGAGGAATGGCGGATGCACAACGCTTATTGCTCTTAGCAGCGTTGTCAACTTGCCGAGATTGCGCTAGATTTCTAGATAGTGCCACTTTTATACTGGAATAATGAAGGTTTGCACAATGGATATTTTCATTTAGACACATGTTCCAACTGTCTGAGCTGAAAATAATATGAAATCTGTTTTCATTATTTGTATGAGAAAATCGATGACATTCCTTCACTAGAGGAGTATGGTGTTATGACATTCAGAGACATAGAGGGATATGCAAAGCTAATAAAGTAAAGATATTGGTCGTTGGTTTCTTTTTCATATAAGATTTTATGCTTTTGGTTTCAATGCTATGTTTCATTCTGTGACTATGTGTTTATATATAAATACATTATCTCTCTGTTTATAATTAATTAGAATGTTAAATCAATATACCACATTGTGGATACATGCAAGTTTTATATAATGAGTGACTTAGCGCCTAGAGTGCTTTCAGAACAACTTTAAAGCGCTTCTAGCTAGAAAGATGTCCCGCCGCGACTTACGTCTGCCTCGGTGCTATGTTTTACGTCTCTCGAACACATCTGCGTTGTGTCAAATAAACCAAGAGGCTGGGAAAATGTTTTCTACAAAACAATAGCCTTTTATATGGGCTACACGTAATTTGTTGCCGGCTTACAATGTGACTAACGAATTCTTTTCTAGGATTGCGTAAATAAAATATTAGTTTCTATACAAATAGTAACACCTATTTATCCTATTGCGCGGTAGCCGGAGCTCTAGAGTTAAATGTTCCTAAGCAAGTTTTAGAAGTTCAGTGACAAAATGGGTCTAAATATATTTTTATAACCTTTCGGTGGGCGTAGATCTTGAGCCAAACCCCCCAGTAATCACTCAAAAGGACTTAAAAACCTTGAAAGTGATACAAATTCATTCAAAGCCGCTACAATTATACCGCGTCCAGTACAAAAATAGTTTTTGAAACAAAAATGTATCCTGTACGTATCTCACATACTTGATATATTCTATTTTAAAATGAACCTCACATGACATTTACACCTAGCCGTATAAATGCAAGTTATCTTTGTATCGTATGATGAATAATACATGAGTTGTGTTAAAGATGCTGGGCTGAATTCTACAAACGCAATGCATTTACTGACCTATATTTAAAGTAAATAAAAGTTCTAGAATCTAATGTATATCTTTGAATAAAATAAGAAGGTATTACAATTATGTATTGAACATCGATTTCATGAATTTAAGTTATAAGTAATGTATCCATATTCTCGTAACACACACTCTACAAATTTTATGTTTGCAATTTCCCGGCAAAACCGCATCAGCTTTTCTGTAAAATAGTGCAAATGCGTTGCACATACCCAATTCTCAGCGAACTTTATGATGGCGTTACAGTTTAGAATGTCTCAGCTTTTTCATTCAAATGCACCGTTTATTCTCCCTGTAGAATAATAATTTAACTTCAAACGTTTGCGAATTCCCGGTATTGACCCAACAGCTTCACTGTACCATAAACACAGTAACATATAGGCCACAATAGATATAACTCTTATTAATGAGGGATAAGGTTTAGTTTGTTGTGTTAGATTGTCCCGTGTACGCTGTCACGTAGAAGCAATATGTCACTCTGTCTGTCACGGTGGACGGTGTGGCGCGAGCTTTATGCGCTAACTACACCGCTTCGTTTATGAACATCCTGTACTTTAGACGATCACTCAAGTCTAGTTTATATGGCGTACGCTTTAAAGTTGAAATTGGAAAATACAGTATGTATAGTTTATGAAATTGCACAGATGATCAATAACTTCTATGATTGATAAAGTATGTCTTGGAAAAGGTTGTGTTGTTCAAAGATTACAAACAGTATTAGTGAAGCTGTGTAGTGTCGGCTTAGAATAGCACTACCCCATGTCTTCCGGTGGGTGTACGTAAGAGGCGACTAACGGTATTGGGGCATTTTAAGGGATTTTTGGGCGATGCGGTTGGAGACCCATCACCAACAACTTTTATTTTTACCACCTTTTCCCCACGCATTTTCCAAAAGTGGCTGAGGGATTTCTAATTCCTTAGCTCTGGCTACCCCTTCTAGGGATTTATAGCCGTGAGTATATGTATGTAAAAATACCGATTAGGAGAGGTTTCTATAACGCAATTATGACACTATGAATAATTTATACGAGGTATGTTTTACTACTTCTAATCATATTGTCAGATTTTATGGTTTCATAAATCGTTTTCAAATCACTTACGTCTAACCTAAACTGTAATACAAAACATGTGACTAAGTTTTTCTGTGATGTTAAATTATTTTTAACAGCGATTCATCAACATTGTAGGAAAATTTACATTAATCTGATTAAATTCAGGGCCGTACATCCTCTATTCCACAGTAAGGATCCAATATGGTTCAGCAAAGGAGAGAAAGTAGCTGTCAGTTGTTCACTACCGATAGTTGGGACACAAAGCTTGCTGCCATAGAAATTCTTTAGAAATCTTTCTTTGAAATATATCCGATGAAATTACTTTACTTTATACAATATCTATTCGCTTCTGTATTTAAAATTATTTGATGATATAATGTGAGATGTTTTTTGTAATACTTGGTTACAAGCAAAGAGCCAGAAAAATGTAACATGAAACGAGTAAGCTGAGTTTGTCTCTTCTTATCACTTGAAGGTTCAGTTTGATATAAGATTTTCATAAAAAAATAAGAGCCAAGTTAAGAAAATTGATTCATATATGAATTTGATATTTTGGATGAAATATATGAGATTTTATTTCGTTTGATTTTAGAGCTTTGAAAATTGATAAAAGTAACCGACAAAGTGAATTGCTGTTTCGTTCTAATGCAGAACTTTTTAATTTTAAGAAGATTTAACTAATATATCATCTTCTTCCAATTTCCTTTTAATTTTTTTCGATTTTATTCCAAATTGAGAATTATGACTTAATAATAACTGACAAACAAGGATAAGAAATTTGAATATGTCTCACAAAAAGACATAATCAAATTTCGAATCAAAATTCTTCTTCAAAAAAGTGTATTTTCTAAGGATACTTCATTTGCCTTCTCAATTCATATTGACTGACAAAAATCAACGACTTAAAATACTTTTATCTTTGCTGTTCCTGATATTTGATACAATATAATTTCATTTCATAGAAAATGATATCCCTAAAAACAAAATATGATATTTTAGTGCTTACTTACAGTAAATATTCCCAATATTGCAAAAGAATTGGTAATGTTCTGGTACAGTTCAGCTTTTCGTGGCATTGAGTGTACTTGAGTTATCGTATTTGCGTAGGTAATGTTTGTGGAAGGTGTTTACCGTAATATAGAGTGAAAGCGTGCCGCAATTACTCCGTATAAAGGGTTTGAGATGAATAATAAATAGAAAGAAAGGTCATTCGATCTAAGATGGTGGTTAACAAATTCAGACATCACTTGTATTTTTGCGATTATATTACTATTTCAATAACTTTGATGCTTCCTGAGATCTGAAAACTTAGATAGAAAATAAGAAATGAAATGTATTTAAGTTTTTCTTGTTGTTGCTGCCGTAGTCGTAATTTCCTGGTATTGCCATCAACATAGTATTATTCTTTCTCAGTATCGCCTTAGAAGAATACTACGCTATATTTTCCGTTGGGTGTTGGTAGAAGTGGCTCAGGGTACTGGGGATTTTTCAGTTCTTGTTGGCAAATGTAATTGGAGACCCATCACTAACAAGATTTATTTTACAATATTTTTCCCATTCAACCTCCATAAGCAGCTGAACATTTTCTAATATTTAAACCTCAAGTATATATGTATAAGTGGTTGCATCGGATTAAGTATAAAAATAACCCCTTAAATACTTTATACGGATGAATAAGCTTAAAAATTATAAAGCTTTAGTTAATACGGTGAATTTTATAAGGCATTTCTAGTCCGGTATGTAAGCACCCAGCAAATTAGGGTCGTCAGTGAGGTGTCTATAAATTATCCCCACAATGAACTTGTCAAACACTAATAGTGAAGTGACGTCACTTTATTTATCGACGCCAATAACTAACACTTTTGTCAGAAAAGTTTTCCGTTACTTTTGGTGATAGGAACTATATTTACTCTTGTATATTATTCAGTCCTTTTTGGACTTGTAACTGACTTTGAGTTTTGTCACTAAATACAAGCATCTATAATATAAGCGAGATTATAGTTAAATGTAGGACAACATCAATTATTTATTTAGTAGGTTTATTTTTGATGTGTTTTATTTGCACAAAAACAGATAACATATCTTTGAAAAAATGTTGAGATGAAAAAGTATAAAGAAAGCTTGTAATTAAGTACCTCTAATTTCCCGTCATAGCAGCACTATTAACAAGGGGTTTCGCCCGCCGCGTAGACAATTTTAAAATAATTTTTATCATACTTTTAATGGTTTACAAACGGTTTTAGTGTTCTATTCCCATTGGCCTGTTTTAAATTACAACATTAACATTAATTACAACATTAGCTGTGTAGTGTCGGCTTAGAAGCTGTGTAGTGTCGGCTTAGAATAGCACTACCCCATTTCTTCCGGTGGGTGTACGTAAGAGGCGACTAACGGTGTTGGGGGTTTTAAAGGGATTTTGGGCGATGCGGTTGGAGACCCATCACCAAGAACACTTTATTCCACCATCTATTCCCCGTGCAATTTCCACAAGTGGCTAAAGAATTTCTAATTCCTTAGCTCTGGCTACCCCTTTCTAGGGATTTATAGCCGTGAGTATATGTATGTATGTACTATAAACAATCAGGGATAAAGTATCTGTGATAATCTTTCTGTCCGAAAAATCTTATTGCGATTAGTGAAGTCATTTAAGAAAATATGGTTTTCATAAATATCAAAAAGTAGCTTTTGTCTTGACAATACACTATAACAAATCGATTTAAAAATAACACAATTTTAACCCCTGGTATAGTTTTTTATATGTTGAGGTATAGATATGAAAAAGTGTATGAATAAATCTCCGTGTCATCAGCGTGAATTCCAACTTTGAGTGTTGAAACCTACATCAATTTATAAAGCTCTTGTGCACGTGATAAGGAAAATTAAGGTCGTAAAGCTGGTTATGAGGTTGAAAATAAATTACATTTACCGATATTAATCTTCTTTGAATGAAGAACCTTTTAGTTGTTTCCGTTGTACAAAGTATTTTTCATTATTTTTCAACATATTTTAGCCCCAGGCCAAACCTTTTTCCAGATGAAAGAAGTCGTTGACCTTATGAAATAATTTGTGTTTTTAAAAAGCCTTTGAAATCTTGACATCATTTTCTGACGATCCTGTATTTTTATTTTTGCGAGTTAATTACATTGACTTGTATTTTTATGAATGGGCATAGAAAATTAAAGAATGATTGTATTAAATTTTTTCGTTTATGTTATTAGAATAATGTCTTTCACATTACATCGGAGGTTGTTTTCATTATCATACAAAAAAATACTCATTGTGATATTGTCAAGTATAGGTCGTGAATGTTTCGGGACATCTTTTTTTAATCATGTATAATTTGTATAAATTTCATAATTATATGCATTGCGCTAGATCTTAAAATAACACTGTCAATTTTATAAAACCACTTGCTTACAATAAGAATTCAATTCAATACTGTTACAAACTAAAGATGTTAGCTCCTCATAAATAATTGTCTCAATAAATCAGTGCAAATTAGATAACGCCAAGTTAAAGCCAAGACTTTATCAGTTAAACAAGTTCTATTCTGTTTCCGACAGTCAACAGTTCAGCACTATGCTAATTTATGACTTAATAAGGCTTTACCGTCCACCTTTCTTACTAACTTTACAGAACACGCCTTGATCTTACCACCTGATAGCTATAATTTTATTGTTCGACAATCCCGCCTGCTTTAATAGTTTATTGAAGTGAATGTATACGTCGATATAGCAGGCGCTTCGATTCTGATTTTATCAATGTTTTAAACGTTTTATGTTGAACAATGCATATACGATTGATTTAGAATAGCCCGATCCTATAATATACTGTTTGTTGTGTATGAAATTAGTTCGGGACTTTATACTATTTGCTGTGATTTTAAAAAGATTTTGATGTAAAGATTTTTTAATTCAGTTAATTTCAGTTATAAGAAGCTAGAATGTCAGTTTTATAATAAAAAATAGATAGCTCGAGAAAACTATATTTTTAAAACGTAGAATGTTCAATAAAATTGCTTCACTTTTTTACCACAAGCACATTTTTTTATTATTATTCACAAGATATCAAGTGCTGCGCAATACAGAAAAGCTAGGGAATATTAGCTGGCATTGAGCAGAAAACTTTTGAAATGTACATTGCCAACCAACGCGGCTGCTTTTATATTTTGCAACAGGCATATGTAGCTTTTGTACATTTACTGATAAATACTTATTATACTTTTAAGATATTTGTTTAGAAAACTAAATTCAATATAATAAGGGTATCATTGGTACACGATAAGTTACTTAGGGCGAATACTCACACTATTAGTTGCCATTGGGGTCGGCAGAGACATTTGATAAATTATTTTTAAGATCCTGGCATTTTTTTAAGCTTAGTATACATTCATCATTATTAATGTTTCACCCTAATATGACCAACTTTGTATGTCCGAGCCCAGTGGTGGGGACATACATTGGCGATGAGGTATCTTGTTTAAAGTTTTCATTTGTCCAATTTCGGACATTTACCTTTTGCAGAGCATTCCCTTTTTGATCTTTATGTGTCTTGTGTGGTCTTACTCTATCTACATTAGCATCCTAAAAAATAATATAGCTTTCTAAACTCATTGTGTTTAATCTCGGCTGTTTATTGGGTAGATTTTATTGCAATTATAGTTTGGTTCATTTACCAAACGTGTTAACGGTGAAAATATCGTGAGGCTACCCACACAAATTCTATCAGTGTATTTTATTACTTAGTCAGGTGTCAGCATATTTGTTAGTAAAATAGCAAGCAGCGGACAAGCGATACACTAAAAAATCATAGCCCGATAAAACCAATGAAATAGTTAGAGTAACACTCATTCCAAAACGCCACGGTCACACCCATACAAGTCAGTATAAGGAGTGATAAAGTTGTAACCAATGATTTGTTTCTAGCATCAGTGGAATCAAAACACGAACCCTCCGTGGCGATGTTATTATCTTTGTCCAGTTATACGTTCCATTTATTTGACCGGAACCTATTCCAGCGAAGTTGACAGCTCATAAAACCGCTAAGCCATTTCTGTGTACAAACACAAGCTTCGCACGATGATATTTGTAACGTTGTGAAAAGGAAGCTTGTTTTGTTATCCCGAGTATTTTGAATGTACAGTTGGTTTTACGGCATTTTAGTTTTCAGCGAGTATTTTATCTGGTTTATTTTAGATATTCAAGGATTTATTTGTTTTCAGAAAACAAAAATCATTTATTTAATGTGTTGTGACGTCGATGTAGATAACAAATGGTTGAAAATTATAATAATTTGGTTCATATAAATAAAGGATAAATAAAAGAAAGAAAAATTTCGACACCAGCGGGGATCGAACCCACGACCTCCGGGTATACGCTTCCGTCGCACTGCCAATTGAGCTATCGTGTCAATGGCTTCTAGTGCGAAATTTTCTTTTCCTTATGTGTCCTTTACTTGTTAGAAATATCCCCACATGAGGTTTTCATGAACAAAAACATTCTAATTATATGATAGTTAGGCGTTCAAAACATTTGTTATCTGTAAAGGTAGACAGGTGGCCTTTCGAATTTGTAATAAATTCGGAGGTAGGGAAAGCTAACACTACTTAAAAAGTGTAAAAAGAAACAAAGCAAAGAAAATTTCGCACTAGAATCCATTGACACTATAGCTCAATTGGCAGAGCGACGGGGGCGTATACCCGGAGGTCGTGGGTTCGATCCTCGCTGGTACCGAAGTTTTTCTTTTCTTTAAATTAGAAAAAATCCCCTTATGCGGTTTCCATGAACAAAAAACATTCCAAAAATTTGGTTCATGATGACTAATTGAAAAATCAAACTGTAATAGCAAAGTAATAATACGTATATTACTGAAGCAATTATTTTTTATGATCTCTAAAGAAATAATAATGCCAGCTTCTTCTAGTAACACCGGTTACAATTAATTTCAAAGATTAAAATCCAGACGCGGAACTCAGTACCGGGTGCCAACAGATGTTACAATAAGTACTTGTTGCGTTTCCATTGCTGCCAAATATTGTCTGTAGAATTTGTCAGTTCTCCCGCGACACGTAATATGTTGCATTGTCAATATGCCAACTCTGCTTTTGTAATTTCGCATTCCATTTATGTGTTCGACCATCTGTTATCCATCATTAGCATAAACCTAACATTTTGTATTGCGATATCGCGAGTAGCCAAATGATCGAGTGTGTTTTTAAATAACTTCCTAATTTTAATTTTCTCTGTTCGGTTAACAGTAGAAAGGTATATCTAAAGAATTTTACTTGTTTACTTTGATGTAGAGAAAATGGATAAAATATATAAATTTTTCACAGAATAACTGACAGAATATGTTTTATGTTTGTGACCAAAAATAATATGCAAAGAATACTTGTGCACGTTTATAAAGTTTAAGAATTAGTGATGCAAACAAAATAGTATTTCTTAATAAATCCCCTAACTTTTTCAAACATTGTCGCTTCGGGGCAGGCCTATCGCTATTTCATATAAACGCATTATCACATAATTAAGTACAAATTAGTCTCGTGGGATTGCTAACAATGTTTTTTCTTACAGTGAACCACAATGATAACTTAACCCCACAAAATACTTTGGAGAAGACACATTAGGTTAAGCGCGACTCAGTAATCGAACCCTGAAAGGCGGTTAAGCCCACCATTGCGCCATCACGGTTGTCAATAAATTCAATAAAACCATTTTCTTAATTCTAGTAACCTGGAACACAACTAGGTCAAACGGATAATATACACTTATTTTGTAAAATACAAAACGTGTCCCTAGAATGAAAGCAATAACTACCCAATAATGGTCGATAATGACGAGCAGACAGTAATAGTACGTAACCACTTAAATTACAGAATTAACAATACGATTAATTAAGGGTAATAGACATACCTGTATAAAAATGTCAGTGGTCTCGACTGAGTGTGTTATTACGGTTCATTATTTCTGAAGCGGTGCGGAGTATAAATCAATAACGGTGATATTTATTCCTTTGGAATGTAGACACCTTTTGTTTTATAAAGCAACTCATGAATAGCTACAGATTTGAAAATCTTTGGTTATTTTGAGACTTCAATTTAACAATTTCATCACAGCCCATACACGTCCTCTTCGAGTTACCCAAGCCTAGTTCCCAGCTACTATTATGATAGTACTATATAATGGTAGAAGTCCTTCTTTTGTCAACGCGCATATGGTCAGCGTGGTGAACTATGGCTTCACCCTATATAGGATAAACACGGGCTCCTCGGTAGGGTGGTGGGGAAAAATATGATAGATGGCCGTTAGATATCTTCAAATCTTTTAAATTCTTCCCTTTACATTCACAACTTAAAGCCGTCGCTTTCTCATATGTAAAATATTATATTATGCTATGGTTTGTAGTAAGAAAATTGTGCAGGTCTTTCAGTTATAAAACGTTGTTGAACAAGAAAGAGCAATAAAAACTATTTCATCAGATTAATATATATAATATATACATAAACTTATAGTTCCAAATAAAATATTGAAGTATTTTTTCTATAGAAACGAAAAAGATTAGGTATTAACTTGTTCATTAGACTTTTCTATACAATTATTTTGAAATGTGAATTTACCTAAAGTTAAAGTTTATCTGTTTAAGGACATCTTTAGGTTGGGTCAAACCCTAAAGTTTCATTACATTAAGAACAGCTCATAACAATTTTCAAGATTGCTTAAATTATTTTCTGGCTTTTTTGTCCATGACAAGGCCGCGATTCCTCAGTCAGTAAATCGATTTTGATATCGAATTTATCTACTCACTGTAAATAAAATATCACTAAAGTTTGGTAGTGCAATGTTTAAATAAACTTACTTTATTTTAAATTACATCATCCCGCTTCTAGCCCCAAAAATTACCAACAGTTTAACGGGTAATGACAAGTTTTTTTTAAATAATTGTTAGGAATATTATCTATTAGCTACTTTCAAAAGTAAAGCAGCTATTGCGGCTCTTTGCAATCAAGGATTGTGTCGAAAGATTCATTATTATCACTATTAAAACACATACAAGCTTATGACATTGCTAGTGACCAACTTGCAACTTGCGAAACCTGCGATTACAAAAGGTACGCTATCAAAGGGAAAATTTTAAAAAAGCTTTTAACAACTATAACAAGACAAGATATACATTTCAAAAACATTTTCTAAAAAAGTACCATTTAAATATAAAAATCATACAAATCTTGTATGAAATATATCAAAAGAACGCATGATTTATACGTATTCTTTTACATCGCTTTTTGAACATAAAGTTTCAAAATCGTAAATTTCGTTTTGAAGCTTAAATAAAGTTTATTGCGACGGAAAATATCTAGAGTTTAAACGGTTACGAACCACTTAGAAGAAGCACGTTATAGTTTATCTCAAGCTCAATCGCTGCAGAGCAGACTGCCCCGAGTCTATTAAAAAATATTGTATGTTTTCATAATAAAATTGAAAATTTGACCATTCTTATAAGTGTAAACTCTAAAGAAAAAACAAATAAAGTATACACATAAATAAATAATATAATAATAAAATATTACACATTTTACTAAGATAAATCAACTACATTTAATAAAAGTAGTATAACATGACAATACTATTTATGACCGTGATAGCCCAGTGGGTAGAACACTCGGTTAACGTGCAAACGACTAGTATTCAAATCCTGGGTTGGGCCTACACCAATTTGTCTTTTCTAAAGACATATGTGTGGTTAATTTATCATGGTTGTTAACGGTGAGGGAAAACATCGTGAGGAAACCCACATGGCTGAGTTGTACTTAGTCATGTGACAGTGTATTCGTACAAAACGGCGATAGGCTTGCCCCCTATCACGTGAGTACACTGTCCATGCAAAACGTGGGTACTCTGAACACCAGGTGACAAAGTATTAGTACCTCTGCCAACCCCTTCGGGGATATTCGGCGTGAACGTTTATGCTTATTATGCTTATGCTTATACTATTTATGGCTAAAAAGTAATCATGCTGAAATTATCAGATTAAACTTAAGAAATAAAAAATATCATATCTGGAAGACAATGGTTACTTATACCAAACCAAATAGAAAACGCGAATTCTAATCACATTATCCTGATATATTATAAATTTCCAGCTCTAAGAAAACTAGCTTAAGAGTAATTAATTTTGGTTAGGTACTGCTATTAATCAAAGCCTCGTATTGGTATGTTGTAAACGAACATGAATCATTCCATTGTAGTAGCGTTTTCAATAATCTTTTGTGTGGAATTCGTAAACAAAGACCGGGGTCGTCGAAGTTTTTATGAAAGCTCGTTCAGGTGATGAAAATAGAAAGCTTTGACAGAAAATGACCATAATCGGTACATGGCTTTTGTTTGCTGGAAAAAGTTATGCTCTAATAATTTATATACCAACTTTTGATACGCATAGTATTTTTTTAATTTTATGTAACATTTTTCGATTCCCATGATGAATCCCTTAATAAATGGTATTTGTAAAAATATTAAGACCCTTTAAAAAGACCCTTTTGCGGAAAATACTGGTTTAGGAAATTACGAATATTATTTGGTATTCCGCTTAAACCAAACTAGCGAGATAGAGTCCTCTCTATTCAACTAGAATGTGGTTACTAATAATTACCAAGCAAATAAACTGAATTATTCGGCTTGTGGTAAAACCGTTAGAACTATTAGGTTTTGTCGATAGTTTTAGTTTTATCGCATGTTGTAATAAAATTTAATTATGTCTATTGGCAAGATATATAAAAAATGCCTTTCAATGTAATATATAGAAAAATACTCAACCTCCAGATTACAGAATCATCAATCATGTAAAGAAATTTGACCATCGCTATTTCGCACCGAACATTCTTGATTTCTCGAACCTTACTATGGTACGAGAAATTAAAAAGTTTGACAAAATATCTGAACCGCAAACGTGGTATTTTGCGCGTCAACTCACAACCGACGCTAGACCAACCCTTTCTCAGATCGGCTGAAATGATAAACGCCTTAACTTTAACGTGGCATATAACTAAACGAAAAAATGGACCCCATTTTCTCCAAATACGTCATTTATGTAGAATAATGTAATAATTTGCATATATTTTTTTTAATTAGATTTATTTTTTATGTCAAATGCCGCTAAAAGAAATAAGTCCTTTTAATTTATTTTTTATTTAAAAATATATGTTTTTAATTAATAATTAATTGTTCTTATTTTCATAAGAAAACTTCTAATAACATACATACATACATATACTCACGGCTGTAATTCCCTAGAAGGGGTAGCCAGAGCCAAGGAATTAAAAATTCCTCAGCCACTTTTGGAAGTTGTGTGGGGAAAAGATAGTAAAATAAAGGTTTTTGGTGATGGGTCTCCAACCGCATCGCCCAAAAATCCAATAAAAAGCCCCAATACCCTTAGTCGCTTCTTACGACACCCGAGGGTAGGAAGGGGTAGCGACATTCTAAGCCGGCACTACACGGCAAACTTCTAATAAGTTATAATGAATATAGAAAAGTCACCAATTAAAAAAACGCCTAAATATTAAAATAATAATAAAAAAAAAGAAATCAATGATAGCTGATTAAGACACGCCATAAATTTCTTAATGGATGTGGGAAGTGTAAGATCGAGGCCAGTAAAACTGTTGTGACGGGTTAAGCGTACAGGTGGCAATAACAGTGCGTGTGTCGAGGGGCGCGGCGCGAGGCGTTTATCGAGCGGTGGGTCCGACGCGCGCACGGCAGTGCAGCCGCCGACTTCAACCCGGCTGGCCGAACTCCGGCCGAAACACGCTCAGTCACCCGCCCCGCTCCCGCTCATCACGTGGACTCAACACAAACCCACTCCTAAACCATATCTCTAGTGCTAAAACCTGTGTTAGTGTTGTGCCTGTGATCTGTGCTATCGGATTGATTGACTTCTAAAATTAGGACGTGTGACAACGACCTATTCTTTTCCTTACACACGTCACGATAATTAGCTGATCCATTATGTAATACAATTGGAATTAGTTACTTGATAGACATTTCACACTTGCACACGATATGATAGTCGAATGACCGAGTCTTTTTTTAAGGTCGTTTAACGTTAAATCATGCTACGATTTGAATTGTAACGGCGCGAGACATCGCTGTTTTATTAGTTGATTTGATTTCGATTTAGAATAATAACCCTATAAATACGATGTTAAAATAATAAAAATAAAGAAAGCCTACTGAATAAGTATATATTTATATCCCGGCAATTCTGAAATGCAGCTTGAAACTCGAGCAGCAATTACTTATTAAAAGCTGTATCACGATAGACTTATTAGGGAAGCGCTACGGCGTAGCAAAATCGTAGCACGTCTACGCTATTCTGAGACTACGATGGAGCTTCGAGCCGCTTCTTGTAATAACAGAGATATGAACCATATAATAAAGACTGATTTATATGAATAAATGGTACTCTAAACAATAAACGTAGAGGCAAAGTATTCAAAGTTTGACGTTTGATTATGTTTTAACAGCAATGGGTTATATCCTGCAAATTTTCGTTAATTTATCTTTCGTAAAGCATGTGTATACAAGCTGATGATGAAAGTAAAATGTTTTATGCTATATAGTACGATATCATATGTCATATTTTTTATTAATTGTTAATTTCTGATTATGAAAATAAACAATCGAACTATGATATGCCTTTTCTGTCAAGACCGAAAAATCATTAGACGAATACGATCATAAATGTAATATATGTCAAACTGAGTTTTTCAGAAACCAGTTAAGTACATTATATAAAGAATAATTTAAACAAAGCCATTACGATAAGGAAAAAATCAAATGACTTGTTAAAGTACAATCAATAGCAAAGCTGCTCTTAATAATGCGCTATGGGACCAAAGCGCGTAAAATTAGATTAATTATTATTATACGGCTAAATCACTAATTATTTCCCATTATCTTCGTCACAGTTTAACTCAACTTAATAGAACAGTACCGGAAGGTTGTATTTTATCGCAGTCAATAAATTACAAAATCAAACAGCGTTGTTTTGTTTTCCAATTATTGCTTTGGTTTAAAACTATCTTGTTTCCTTTTTTTATCCTTTTGACAAATACATATATTTGTACATAGAAAAAAGCTCTGAAGTAGATGTGACTTATAGCGTACTCAGTAGTAAAATAGAATGCTATTATATATGAAAAATGTTATAACCTTCATAAACCATTAATATTTGTGTATTGTTGGTTATCGTATGCTGTGTAGTGCTAACTTAGGCTAGCACTAATCCATTTCTTCTCATGTGTTTATAAATGTGACTGGACCCATTTCATAAAATTTCCTTCATTTTAAATCACTTAATTCATTTATTATGAATTTGTAACTGAAATAGATATTTGCTACGTATCTTACCAGTATAGAATATTTTCTAAACAAAAATGTTGTTTGGTCATATAACATATCGTTTATAGCCTCAAGGTCACAACTAAGACGCTAGAAGGGTTTGGTTCTTGTTTAAATAAATAAGTATCGAAAAGGGCAACATATTACATTTGCCATGTGTTCTACCTTAAATCAACCTTATTGTAGAATAGTAAATACGAAACTTCCTTGGTATTTTAATTGTTTACAGTTGTAACCCAAATAGCATTGGTTTTTTTTACTGCTTGATATATATCCAAATAATGGCAATGTATTAAAATGAAAGATACAAAATTGCAAAATACTATAACGTTTTAGCTCAACTTCAAAATTTGGATATTTTAGTCTTAATGAATATTGGAATTATCAAATTAAAATTATTACCGGCTTCTTAATATGTACGATGTAATGAACTATAAAAAATAATTCAAAACTGAAATATCTGCAGTGTCTTTAACCTTTTAAAGTCATTCTTTAGACTTTTGGTTTAATATTAAGAAAATCATACTCGTATGTTTGGGGTCTTAATAAACGTATTTGTGATTTTTCGTGTCCCGTTTAAAATTACTGATTTCAAAACTTACAGGAATTATTATAAACTTCACGCAAAAGCATAATACAATACTTCTACACTATTCTATTTCGTGTAACAAAATATCCTGTCCGCTGTGATGTTATAAATTATAATATTATATAATAATTTTGTGAATTGCAAAACTTTACAACTTTCTCATACTTCACGCTATCCATTTCCATTGAATCAGCCAGAGACCACTTATCCATACTGTGTATTCTAATCGCTTACCTATTTTTGTTTACAGTTATGAATATACTTTTCTACCTTTCGCATATTACATCAGAATGCTTTTTAATTTCATGTAAATCATTGCATACAATTGTCTTTTTCCAACAATATACATACATATAGTAAATATAATTTTCATGGCTGTAAATCCTAAAATAGGATGACAAAGCTTCAGAATTAGAGAACTTTTCAGTTTTTTTTGGAAGTAGAGTGGGAAGAAGATTGTAAAATCAAGGTTGTTGGTGGTGGATCTCCAACTGCATAAGGCAATAATAACCCGACACTCACGGAAACTATAAGTTAGTGCTATGCTAAGCCAACACTTCACAGTTCCAATAAAATCTATTAATGAAATTGTAAAAGTTTATGTGTAATTGGGTTGGAACGGAGGTTGTCACAGCGAAGTGATCTGAACTACGGTATACGGTAATGGGTAGCATCTGTGTGAGCGGAAGTGAGGCAGGGTCGACTTTGATTGATGATCGATTGGAATCCTCCTGTAATTAACGCTTATAGTGGCCGATCAGGCTCGTAACAATGAATGCACATTTGTATAGGCTACCTGATGACCGAGTTTTGGCTTGTTAATAGCTATTGACTTTGGTTTTTGTGGGGATCCGATTTATTTATCTTACGTTGGACTTTGTAGCAATTGTATTTATTACTTAAAGAAAAAATAATTGCAATCGGAAATAGCTGAACATTGTACATGCCTAAATAGTTCAAGTAAATGGTTAATATTTGTTTAACTATAATACAAAACTGATACCATCATATCAATGAGCTTGCCACTTGCAATTAATCATTACTATATCTGTCATTATACCAGGTTACAACTGAAATACTTGACTTGACTTGACTGAGCTGTGACCTGACCCTTAGTGACCATACAGATATTATTATATCAGTTACAAAATGACGAACCAATATGGTACGCGATTGCATCTAAAAAGGTCATTAGATTGAGGTCAAGCTAAAAAGATCACGTCAGCGGCAACTGCATCTCATTAGGCAGAACGGATCAGGCTGTTACGGTACAATAGCCAGTGATTTACGAAACTTAAAAGCTCGGGGCCGATTTGCTAACGAGAGATAGACAAATGACGCCTCCACCCTATTATTTACCGCTGACTTGATTTTGAATTGAAGTGTTTTCGTTTGCCGTAACGTTTTTCAATAATATTCATCTTTGGTTTGAAAACGTGTTTTGTGTATATGTAATATATTAAGCCAGTGACTGTATGTTTTAACCGTGGTATTATAATTAACACATATATAAATTGTTTTAAATTTTATGTTGATAACTTACTAACAATTCAAAAAAGTATCGCGTTACAAAGTTCGCTGTTCAAATTTCGGTTGAGAGATTCGCGCCATTTTTTTCATTTCGTAACGAGATCTCATTTGAGCACTCGTTATTTCCAGTTTGGGGATTCGAGCTGCGAATTAAGATTTATATGCACCCCTTATTTTAACTATTTTTGGATATGATCTCTTTGGAGAGGCCTTGTGAAGAACAAGTTGTCAATGTAAAATATTGACTAAGGGAAAATGAACATAATTCAACAATTCAGTTACTTAATTTAAATATTTTTGTTCAAGAAAACCTCATGTGGGGATTATTGCAGAGCGTCGGGGCGTATACCCGAGGTCGCGGGTTCGATTCCCGCCTGTGTCGAAATTTTTCTTTCCTTTATTTATTCTTTATTTATTAGCAATTCAGTTACTTCACACTTGAGTTTGTATTTATTGTCTTATCAATTGGCTCGCGCTTAAAACAACAGAAATTAAAGATAAAAAAAACAAAAACAAACCACAAATTTGTCAAAGAATAAGGCGCCTCTTTCCTGAAGATTTGATATTTGTCTAAAAGAGGGCAGATACCGGAATAAATATTTTAGATGATCATCGTGACTTTGAAAATCTCTAAGTTATCGCGTGTAAAATCCAATGAAAGGGTTAGGTTATTTATATTCATCGCCTGAAGCAACAAAATACTATTATCTCATAATGACATAATCAGTCATCCCGAAAATCACCGTCATACTCGAAGCTATCGTGAAAGGAATTTCAAACTTTCAATACCTACAGGGCAAGCACGAGCCGTGTTTAAACTAGTTATCGCGTGGGATAAAGCAGCCATCTCTTACGCACTTACTTAGTATCGTATACTGCCATCTCATTCTAACCGTTATCGAGTCGATAAAGTAGCGCTCGTGCTTGCTCTTCAGAATAGTTAATCATAGAGTTATCGATTCATACAAAAATATGTCTTCTCTATAAAAGTTGTTTTCAAATATACGTGACTTGCATGTGTAGTCATCGTGACCCATTAATGTACTTTGACCTACTTCAAATAAACTCATACTTGTGATTCTTTGACTTTTGTCAATGAGAATTATGTTTGTAGAATACAAATTGGTCTTGGCAAATTTGTCGGTAAATAAATAAAAACTTTTCTTTCAATTGTACGTGTTTGGGAATCCGAGTTTTTGATTTTGATTGATATGACTTAAGTGTATGTTTATAATGTATTATTAAGGCAACTTTATAATGTTAGGCTATGTTATAAGGTGAGAAATAATGTGTTTCTGAGTAGTGCGGTTTGCAACATTATATCTTATAAATTAGAAGAAAGGGATGATTATAGGTCAAACACATAGAGAGGGTAGATGAAAGTAAGCTGTATATGTAACTAAAATATCTTTTAATTTGCTTCCAATGTGACTCAATTACTTCAAAGAGTTAGTAACTGTTTAAAAAATATTCGCTATTTCATATTTTGAAAATTTTGGCTGTAAATGACATACATACATACATATACTCACGGCAATATACCACCAGAAGGGGTAGAAATTAGGAATAAAAAAAGTCCTCAGCCACTCATGGAAGTTGAGTGGAAAAATTGTAAAGTGAAGGTTTTTGTTGCTACGCCTCCATAATCTATTAAGCCTAGCTCTTTTTGGAATAACAGTTGTGAATTTTAGGAGATGTGTAGATAAAAGTATGATGTGAAAGAAGAGGTTCTTGTAATATAATTTATCAAAATTAGCAGTGAGTGAACAAAATAAAGTGTAAAACATTTACAAAGAAACGTTTTTCTCATAGTCCTGTTTTTAATCCTATTAACTTATTTGCTCTAGTAAAGTCCTTTGAGGGAAGTGTATATTTAGTTGAGAGTAGGTCAATACAAAATAAACAGCGTGTGGTAAAAGCTACTCGAGCGTTTGCGTGCGTTTGTAAAACTAATCTTCAGTGCTTTTTTATGAAACATTTTTAACAAAATCCAGTAAATAGTATTATGAATAATAAAAAGTTTCGTGCTTCTAGTCACGTTAACTTAAACACGTAACAAGAAGAGTTATTATATGAAACACTGAATGAAAATTACCTTTGTTCTACACTGAACAGGTACAACACGACTCAGAACCGTTTTTATTCTACGTGTAGAGTCAGTTTATGAAAGATATATACTACTAATCATAGTAAGGTTATCATAATCATATAATAACCTTAACTGAGATTGCATTTATAATACTGGCTTTTAGTCATGAATTTAATAGTTCTCATATTATTTGTAACTGCATCTTCTAGTTAAGGTTACCAAATATTTATCTTCTTTTCGTCTATTTCTATAAATCATCTTTATTCTAGCTTTTCTAACGTGTAAACATATATTGCACTCCAATAGTAAAGAATGGTGATAAGTTGTTAGGTTAGCGTGTAAAAGAATCCAAGGCGGGCTGATAATGGCATCCTAATGGCTGCTACAAGCCATTGCAAGCGATGCATTGTGAGATAAATGACCAGAGTAATTGTAACACAGTACATTATCCACACTCCGAACAGGAACTTGATATTGTACATTGTTTAGTCGATGCATTTTTGTAACGCTTGAGTTAATACAATTTCTAAGTTTGAAATATAGTTTTGAATGCATGAAAATTTTTGTTTACTGATATAAAAATGATATACTTATTATACTTACAAAGTTAAATCAAAAATCAAAAATCTTTAATTTCTTTTATTTTTTTAAATCTAAAATCTTTTCGTTTTTATTATTTTGCATTCCCGAGTTTTTAATAACTAATATTTTATTTAGTACATATTGAAACTATTAGATAAACATAAACGACCCTTAATGGAGTAGGAAAATAAATTTATTAAAGCTGGTTCTCTAATAGAAAATTTTATTAAATAAGGAAGTAAGTAGCATTTTGAGTAATTTTGTGGGAGAAAAGACTCTTATACTCGTAATTTAATTTGGCAGCGCCATTTTATAGTATATCTACTGCGTGGTAAGTTCATCAATCAAAACATATTGACACTGTCTCAGTCAGTGAAAATTCAGCAAATTTCGTAATAAACATGTTCAAAACATTAATATTATAGTTTTAGGCTTATAGAGGTTATTCCTTTGTAACTTCGCATATATCATATATATTAAATATAATATCTAACTTCTTACATTACGAATTTATACAAATTATACCTTTATATCTGATGAATCCGTTTATTATTAAGAAATAAAATGTGGTAAGTAGAACGTATATTTAAATGAGACAAATGTGATTTATCTGAAAAACTTACAATATCATTTGAATGTTTTTGTTCATGAAAACCTCATGTGGGGATAATTACTGTGCGAACATGTGCGAATTTTGCACTGGCAGCCATTGACACGGTAGCTCAATTGGCAGAGCGACGGGGGCGTATACCCGAGGTCGCGGGTTCGATTACCGCCTGTGTCGATATTTTTCTATCCTTTATTTATTAACTTACAATATACTAGAACCAAAAGATACAGGAAACGCAAATTTTATTAATTTATTTTAAGAAAGCTCATGAAAGCCAAGACAATATTATATACAATTATTTACGAACTCCAAAATTTTTGTTGAGAGTCGTACTTTCGTTTATATTTATCTCATTGGCCGCTCTTGTTGACCTCATTTCAGGCTGTAAGGGGAGGCTCTTATTCGAAACACGTATACTAGTGCGATACATTTTGGAGATATCAGCTTATACTTTTCGTTTTACTTAAGAAAAATGTGGTTTTATTTTTAAAAGATACATTTTTCTTTTCTTCATTCATGACACAAAGAATAAATATTTTCTCAAAGTTGAGCAAACCAGAACTAAGAATTAGTAGAAAGTGATTCCGAGATTTCTTGATTGTTTTGTAAATAATAAAAACGTGAAAAATGGTTCATAGTTCTGATTAAGCTCGTAGCTCTCTCTCTCGTAGCTCTCCGTGGATATTTTGTAAGAATGTGGTGTGGTTGGAAATAAGTGCTTTATTTTACCTTAATTCACTTTTAATTAAAATATTTGGAACTCTACTTTTTTTGCTACGAAAGTTCCAACTGCAACATAGAGATAATCTATACTTATAATAAATCTGTAGAGAGGTCAATTCTGTACATGAAATATATTTTCGAAATAACTATCAGGTGGTGATAAGGGATCGATACTGATGCCAAAAATGCAATCAGTAAAATTTTTGTCTGTCTGTCTGTCTGTCTTTCTGTCTGTCTGTCTGTCTGTCTGTCTGTCTGTCGGTTTGTATGTTCCTTATGGAAACAAAAACTACTCGACGGATTTTAACGAAACTTGGTACAATTATTCTTCATACTCCTGCGCAGGTTTTTGTATACTTTCCATCAGAGAAGTAAAGGGGAATTTTGGTAAATTTTGGGAAAACGGGAGAAGTTACTCCATTTTTTAAGCTTCCGTCGCGTATGCAGCCGTATTGGTTAAACTTACATAGAAATCATGTGTGGCGGAAATATATTTCATAAAATTATCTAAAAAAAAATCCTCAACAGTATATGTCTATCTTTTACGGTTGACTCACAATAACACGTGTTATTCCTGATAACTTAGCAGTTCGGAACATCCTGATTATATTTGTTTACTCTTACGTTTGTAAACCTCTCAATCATCCCTAATTTAAATAAGGTAACATTATTACCTATTCATTAAAAAAAGAATCATAGAAATCGGAAGAGAAACACCGAAATTATACATAAAATAAGCCATCGCGCCCGTGACCAAAACCAAATCGTTACTAATTTACATATAACCTATTATATGGCGCCAGTAGTTGCATGCTACATAACGTAATGATTTATTTTTTAGATTGTTATAAATACTTCATGGCGTTTTATTCCAAAATTTGCTATTAAACGGAAATACTGAACCGTTCATTAAAGCGCATTCAAAATCACCAAACTACACTGTTAAGGGAGTGCTATAAAGTTAATAAATTGAAAACATTACGCTGAATTTCACAATGCTTGAGCAGTGACTGAAGAAAGAAACCTCAGATATTTAAAAAAACAACGCTACCCGTGCGAAGCTGGGACGATCCACTAGTAGATGAATAAAATAGCGATTGAAAGTAAATTGGTGAAAGAATTTAAGAGGCTGATTTAGATGGTAACGTTAGAAGAGAACGACCACGGAGGACACATTTAGATCGAACAAAGAATGTGCTTAAAAAGGCAGGTGTCCAAAATTTTATATAGAAAAGAGCATGTATAAAAAAAATGTAGATGAAGTTCTAGAGGTTTACCAGGATCGTGTATATTGGCAATCGATAATATCTGCTTACCCTAATGGGAACTAATGACATGAATAACTTAGCTTATCCATTTTTTGTTGATAGAAAAAAGCATATTGTTTTGTCATTTAAGTTGAATCGGCCCCGAACCACCACTGGAGCCTCCATCTTAAATTATAATATAATTTGAATAGCCCAAGACCTTTTTACGTCCCTCATGAACAGTTTATATTGTGAGTGAAAGATATCTCTTAGCTTTGTTCTGTTGACAATGTGTAAAGAATATGAAAACTTATTATAAACTGATGTACCACAACAATGTTGAAATAAAAATACCCTGAAAAATCTGTTTATTGATTTAATATTTTTTAAACTGTTTGCAATGATTAAAACTGGAATCATGCCGACTTATTTCAAGACAGTTATTTTATTATGTTGGTTTATTTATTTAGTCTTTTGGAGACTAATTCCTGTAGGAAAAGTAATAAAGATTATATGTTCATACATGAAAAAAAAACTACATTTCATATTAAAATAAAATTTAAAACAAAAAATTATAATTTTAAAGTAGAACAAACAATGTCTGCAAAAAAGAACTCTTGCCAAAAGTTTCAATAATTCGGTAGGAATATAGGGAATGTAATTGTATTAGACGCGTTGTGTCCGAAGTCGAATCGCATTTATCGGGTGAGAGAATTCGTCGACATAACGTTTTCGAATGAAAGAACTAGTAAAGTGTAAAAACTCAGCAAAAAAGGTTCGTCCTTATTGCTGTAAGGTCTTTCTGACAACAGACACTGCTTTTTTGTTGAAATTTGTCACAATTCTCAATTCGTTTCCAATTCAATAATATTTTTGCCATTGTGGAGTTTGCTTGCGATGTATTAAATTTTATTCAGTGACAATGATACAGTTCCAACGTATGATCTATTTTGCGACACATTTACCACAACATAATGGCATCTATGCATATACTCACGGCTTTAAATCTCAAAAGGGTACCTAAGGCTTTAGTGTCACTTTTGGAAGTTAAGGTGAGAAAAAATCATTAATTAAGGGATGGTCGGTGCGATGATCGCCCCACCATTAAAGAATAGGCCAATTATCCCCAGTATTCCCTTATGATACCCGAGAAAAGAAATGGGTTCATGCTACTCCGAAACTGAACAGCCATATACCTACTACATTATATTTTATGTAAATGAAAAATGATGCTATATTGAAATACTATTCGCTTAAAAACATGCCGTTGGTTTATTTGCTAGATATTCAAAATAACCAGTATATGATTGAAAATTAAATATATCTTAGGTATTTTGATAATTTCGATTTATACTTCATTTCATGATTACCAAGCCTTATGTTCAAAATAAAACAAAAGTGAAATCATCCCTGTAAAGTATTGCTTTATAATAATCCTAATTAAATATATTTAATTTTTAATTATTCAATTGAAACCATAAGTTTAGTCAATGGCATGTTTGTTATATTATCCATTTACAAGTATTGTGACCTTGCCACCCTTTCGGAGATTTACGGCTTGAACTTTAAGTTGAAAATAGTTAAATCTTAAAAGGTGTATTTATGTAATTCTACTTTTCAGAATTTATTAGCTCAAAGACTGAGATATTACAGAAGTGACACACTTAAAACATTTTCGAAGCTCGGCAGCGCAAATATAAACGTTTTACTCAAATATTATTAAGGCCCTAAACACGAGCTGAATACCCATTGTGAGAGATATTTGATGGACGTTTTCCTTTTTTTTCTTTTTTAATTTTCCCTGGCGTCGAAAGCAATTTTTGTCTTCTTAAAGCTCTTTTATCAATTTTGTCCAAGTTGTATATTATGTTGATGAATAATGACGTTTTTAGAAAAAGTCTTATTTTAGAATAGGAATACTTTATCGCTTACGAAACTTATTGCTTGCGTGCATATATTGTTACTTGATGTTCCGAATAGCTAGTATTTTATTGGTCAATGTTTAGTGCCCTGACAGGTACGTTATTTTTAGACCTATTTTCTAAATATTTTCAACTTATGGCATTAACAACAAGGATTATGACCTGAGCTGCAAAAAAAAAGGGAAACTTAGTACAAATAGTGACAGTGTACCCAACTATTCCAATAACAAAGGACCATACGTATATATATTGCCTTTTTGTCGGCAATCAAGCAATTACGCTAACTTAAATCAATTTAGTGCAAACGTTGACTTAATGCCAAGTTGTTTGCGGTAACCTCCTAGTTGTTAATTCTATTACTCTTGAACATTTTCCCTGTTTTGCTTGGATCTTTTCGAAAACATTTCCTTTGGGTGAAACAAAATAAAATTAACAAACTGTATTGTGTGTGCCTTTGTATATAGCTTTCAATAGTCGTAAAGTATCGATAACTTGTAACTTGTTAGGTTCTTTGAAAAAGTTTTTTTTGTTGCAATTCGCCGCTAAATTTCAATAGCTGAAGTAAAATTGATAACATACCTTATGATATTTAAAAGAGTAGAACGAAAAAAGATAGTTAGGTTAGCTTTGAATATCTTTCGTTTTTTGTTCGTTTGTATTGAACATTGATGCTATTCCTCACTACGTTTGTCCTATTTCACGTGATGTATAAAGTAATCGATGGCGACTGTCGATTGGTGTCAAAATGATAAATGTAGGACTGTACGGACCTCAGATTACAACAACACGCGATTATTAAATATTCATACACTAGGTACATTTGAAACAATTCCGGCTTGTGGTTAGAGTACAAACAAACAACATTTTGTCTGAAATAATTCTCTAGTTTGTGTTACAATGGTTTGTATATACACGCTAGTGTTATTAGTCAGTAATAATCACGTTTCAAAAATTACAATATTTTGCTGGGTTTAATCTCGAATGTGTTTTACAATTAGCAGTTCTTATCGCTATCAGAGTTAAAAGGGTAGTACCAAAAAGAAAGTCTTAATGTGTAAGGGATTATATTCACACAATGACAAAAGTGTCTTCCAATAACTCGAAATTTAAAATGTAATATTTCGATCAAAGTTCAAACTCATCGTTCAATCCCCGCATGCGGGGCAGAGCTACTACTTTTGAACATGCGTAACATATTAATCTACTCTTGAAATTATAGAATTTTACAAAGTAAAACCATGAGCAAGACAGTCTAGACAAAACAGGCAAGACACTCAATCCTTGTAGGAAGGTTATTTATGCCATCAACGTTAAGATATATTGTATTCATACAAGTAGCATACCTCTCTATTGAGCCTAATAACAAAAGATATTGGAAATTTTTTGTTTGAATAGTGTGGAGTGGTATTTTAAATACTGAATTAAATATACCATTTGTATCTTTTCCCCACTAAACTTCCAAAAGTGGCTGAGAGTTTCTAATTTCAAAGCTCTGGCTATCCCTTTCAGGGAGTTATTGCCGTGACTACATGAGTATACGAGTATGTATATGAATAAATGCTGAAGCAGCAGTTTACACGTAGATTTGTTTTTCTGACCAATTCACTTTATCTACCTAATCTATCTATCTATCTAAAAGATTTTTTTGTTCGAACACCTAAATCCATGCCATAAATTCTCCAAACACCACCAGAAAAAGCTTTTACATAGCTCTGTTCTAACCTTTCATCTGAAATTTAATCAAACTGTCAAACTGAAACTTTCTGATGAATAAATTAAAAGATAAAATCGGTTGGTTTCAATGAAAACATTGTTAGTAAAACTCTAGTGATTCCTCCCCTCGTGGGTGGAACATCTGTGCCAGCACGTTTGAATGCGTGCCAACAGCTGCATAGTGCCATTTCATCACGATTGTCTTTTTCAATAATTCTCGCGTACATTTTCACGGTTGGGATCGGGGTGGGGCATTACGTGGCTAACTTGACGTTTGATTAATGTGCTCGAGGGTGAATACGTGGGGCTTGATTTTCTTGTTTTCTAACAAGTTAAATGCTTTCTTGATGAAGTAAAGATGTTAACTTAATAGTTGTTAAGTCAAGAAGGATACGGAGAGCGCAATTAAAATTATTAATTATTCATTTTGTGAATACACCTAAGTTTACTTATAATTTCTCAATGCTGGCTATGATGATTGTATAAATTTATTATTGCTTTTAATTTAAGAAATGTCCTAAGCATAATTTTGACCATTTTTTTATTTATGTTAGACTTTAAAAGGAAATCGCAAGCTCAAAAAGACTTTTAAGTTGTACACCTCTCCTTTAAAATTGCAGAACATATAATATTATTGCCGTTACTTTATTTAGAATTCAAGAAACAACATGATATGTTAAAGTGTGTTATTTGTCTAAAAATTGTGATTTTAAAATATATTAACGAAAATAATATAGTCTAAAATATTTAAAGTATTGCGTCCCCTGATCCTTAGTTATTTAATAGTAGATGGTAAATATACTGAAATAGAAAATATTTAACACATTCACTGCAAAATGAGTATATTTATAATAATTACATTATGAAAATATATTAAACCTTTTTCAAGTTAACATTTGCAGGCAAAGTTTAAAGATTCCGTATAAATGAAACGTTGATTCTGGTTTTATTTTCTTTCTTTAAAAACATTGATATTGGCTTCTTATACAAACAGTTGTGTTTACTAACGCTTGGTTTTATAAAATTTACCTTAATAAGATCTTATAAGAACTTTTTTTGTTGCACAAATAATTACAAACAAACTCACTATTCTTTGGTTTGCCTTTCAAGTCAAGCCGAATATATATTCTTTAAAACGGCAGCTACAAATCCAATTAGTGTTGAGCAGCATTCCGGTCGGATCTGGCATTTTGCCAGGCTTGCTCAATCGGAGGTAGCCATTCATAACATTCCATATCCTGTGGAACTAGCAAATCATTTTTTGATTCTCCCACTGTCAATCGCGATTCAAGTTATTATTGCTTTGGAACTAAAATAAAACCCTTGTACCCTCTACTGTTCAAAACCATGACTATAAAGTAGTTAGGAGAACAAAAAATTATGTATCAATTAAACTAGACGGAACTGAGTATTTATGCAATATCTATTTTTTCTTTTTAATTTGATGAGCCATTAAGAGTTTGACACTGGCTAATATAACGTCTCATGTCTTATGATAAACTTATGATAAACGTTTTTATAAGTAAAATTTATATTAATATGCACTCTACAACCAACCATGTAAAAGTTTCACAAAACAGCCGTGATGGTGGGGAGAACAACCGCGTACATGCAAAGAGGCGCGGGTTAACATACCGAGTCGGGCCTATACCATCGTTTGCTTTCTTAAGTAATATGTGGGGTTAATTAATCATGATCGTTAGCGGTGAGGGAAAATATAATGGCTAAAATGGACTAAGTCGATAGATCACGTGATAACGTGAGTACACTTTCCAAACAAAACGAGGGCACTCTGGTGCTTACGGACAATAATGTAATGTGTTAATTAGAAGTGTTAGTGCCTCGGCAACACCTTCGGGGATGTTCAGCGTGAACGTTTGAGTCTTGAGTCTATATAAGAGTAACAGTAGTAAAACGGTTTATTTAGACCGAAATATTTCTTTTCGTTATTTTAAACACAATGTCAATAAAATAACCAATTTATCTTATATAAATATTGGTTTAGACGAGTATTTAAAATTTAATAAGGTGTTAATTTTTTACAACACAGCCAAAACCTCAAAGGAATTAAACCTCACATCAGAAATATTCTGGGAAGAGAATACATAAAAAAAAACTAAGGATTGTAAGTTGTCCTCATAAGTCGAGAAAACGACTCAAAGGAATACCACGTTTCTCAAACGTCACGTTCAGAGCGGTAGGCTTTCTTCATTTACTTAGGTTTCGCTGAACAACATTCTTGTGCATATATGTATTCGTGCCGCAGTGACTATCTAGTAAAATCCAAAAATACACATAACTTTACCAAACATAACTACATTAATATTTGTACACGTATACGCCAAAACGATAGATATATATAAAAATATTCCTAACTTCACACCCCAGTGAAGCGGTGGTGACGCCTGGATTTTATTCCTTTCTGAAATCCTTTTCCTATCCTACCCAGGCGTTGCCTTTCACCTCTGAGCATTCGCTAAAGTGAAATCAAACTTGGACCGCTTAGCTGCCTCTTAAAGAAACCTATCGACTTAATATCTTTAAATGTAACAAATACCTGTGTTATAAATATTCAAATTATTATGGAAAACATATAAATGTAAATAACAAAGTCTATAAGTTTCATCGAGGTATCAAATCCCTGTTTCCTTGCACTAGTGGGAGTATAAAATTACTTATACTCAAACTAGTGTGTCCTTTAACCATGAACTAAAGTTTACGTTCTCATAGATTGAAAGTAGTGCCTAATTTACTATATTTTTGATGATTAAAATGGCAAACTCAACAATTCCGTCAAAGTATAAACCCAAGTGATTTGAAAATAATAAAGTGTGTGAAACTTTCAAAATGGTGGATTGACTCAACAATAATGAACTCAATATGTGAAGTTTTAAGTGGACTAATTTGTGTAATAAGTGTTAAAAGTAAAACGATATGGGATGAGTTATAGTGAAAAATGTCTGGTGCTATCCATTATCCCACCCGGAGATGATGCGCGATATTCACGACAATGCCGGCCTTGGTGCAGGCGGCGCGATGGAGGGAAGCGGGGAAGAAGCGAGTGGGGCTGCAGAGGTCGATATGGACGACTGCGGCTCCCTCGTCTTACCACCCGATTTACCTCCATATACTGGAGATTACATCATCAGCGACTACATGGAACGTCTCGGTACTCGCCTCAACATCCTGGAAACTGAATTGAAGTATGCCTGGCGAGCTTTAGATCTATTGAGTCAAGAATATGTTAGAATGTGGGAGAGGCTAGAGAGATTGGAAACTTTATTAGCTGACCAACAAGGAGTCATATCCACTTTGCTTGATTTCTATACTTGCCGTTCAGTATCTCAATCTAGAGATTCGATGACACGTCTTGAAGTCATTAGAGAAATTTTAGGTAATGGTACGATAGAAGATGGTATCGAGGAAGGTCTCGATATAGGAAGAAGTAATCTATTGGATTCTCAAAAAGAAGGGATGGAATCAAATGAAGCATTTTATAAAAGTTTGAATCAGGCATACCGAGATGATTTAGTATATGAAGAAAGTTCTAGGCCATCTTCACAGTTAGATATGATATGGGAAGCTCCAGAAGAAGATGTTTCTACAAATTCAAGACACGTTTTTAGTGCTGCAGATTACAAAAACTATCGTGGTTTGCAAGCTGGGTGTGGTTATGACGATAGAGAAATAGACCATCTTTCTAAACTAGGTACTATAGATCAAATGGCTGTGGAAAAGATGCATGAGATAGATAGACTTTCAACGCAATTAAAGAATGATTCTAGGGAGCTTAAAGATTTAAAAACCAGAATACGAACATCAGAAGCTAAATCTTCCTCTAAACGTGACAGAGAAATCGAAGCTAGGACTCTGGTTGAAGATGGTAATATAATCAATGAGCAACTCAAAAATGTATACCCCGGAAGTGATAATTGGACAATGAACGAAATGCTTAAAAGTTTTGATGATATAATGTTAACGATGCCTAGTGAAAATGCATTAACTGAAAAATCTTTATCCAGATTATCACTAACGGAAAGCATACACACAGATCGAGGTGCAGATTACTTGTCCTCTACAATATCACCAAGAAAAAAGTATGTACCTGAAAGAACAAGTACTGAACCTTATACTACAGTCACAGGACGATTGGCTTATAGTTCTGCTGTTGCCAATGCGGAAATTAGAGCATCGAAATCACCGGGCGCAATATCAAGAGAACGTTTTGATTACAACTCGTATCCAATGTCTGATTCAAGGCAATCATATTACTCAAGTAAAAGTTTAAATCAACCAATGGCTGATTTTTATAAAGTTAATTCAAGTCAGCATTCTCCAGTTTCCATTCAAGAGATATATAGTGAACCAATAGATACTAGAATCAAATTAAAATATGACGAAGCCAGATTAAAAAAGTCACCAAGCCCACCACCTCCTGCTCCACCTAATGGTGCTGCTTTATTTGGAGTGCTTCCAATCAGTAACGTAAATTTACAAGGCAATCAAGCGTCACTATCAGCTAGCAACCTTGCTGTTGATGGGTATCGCTTAAGTCCAAGATCACCGAAATCTCCTAAAACATCTCCAAAGCACTTAAAACGAGAAAGCAATATCATCGTAGCTGCAAAGTCAGATTCAGGTTTATCATCAATGAGTGGATGGTCGAGTCTTGAAAAAAGCCCAGGGTCTCCTAAAACTGGAAGAATTGTGCATAATACTCATGAAATACATAAAACAAGAATGGCATCCCCACAACAACTTCAAAAAGATAATCCAAAGTTAGATACAAGACCGTATTTAGAAACTTTAGTTGATTCTTATGTTTTAGAACAATCAAATGATATTAAAAATGAATTTCACTTAGGCCAAATAAGACAACAAAATGAGAAAATGGTAAAAATTGAAAATGTGCACGAACAAAATACTTTTCCAGCCCAATCAGAAGAATTATATTTTAAAACAGATCCAAGTTTTGTCTCCCCCTTTCCAAAAAACGTGAATACAGCCGATCCATATTATGGTAACGAAGGGTCATCAATATATTCAGTGGCTGGTAATAGACAAACAATGTTTACTTCAGTTTATAGTACATCTCATGATAGAAGTTTTTCCGAATTATTAGATAGAAATGAAATAAACGAGTCCACTATGAGGCCCATAGTAGACTCGTTTCCACCCGAGCCAAGTTACCATGCCCAAACGATTGTCACAAATAAAAAACCCCTTATTCGTGCAAACACAATAACTGACAGTAATCCATTTCAAAATGGTCAGAAAGTGCGAAATACACATCCCTCAGGAAATTTGACCGATGCACTTTCATATTACCCTTCATCGAGTAGATATGATTATCCAAAAAATATATCTCTAGAAGATCAACTTTCGTGGCAAGCAGGAATGAGTAAATCTCCTACAAGTTCAATGGAAACAACAAGTGTGAAATCCCATTCGTTGAATATACAAGAACGAAAGCAATTCCAAAACCAATTACAACAAGAATATTTTCGACAACAACAATATGATCAACGCAATGGTAATATTTCTTACGAAGAACAACATTCTAAATTGAGAAAAGATCACCATAGAGCTTCAGATAGTGTTTTAGTGTCGGAATCTGGGTATTTGTCCATAGCTTCTAACAAAGGAAAATCAGAAAAGTTGTCGAAAAAACCAAAGAGAACCTCTTCACTTAAATCAGCTATGTCGTCAGTTAGTCATTGGTTACCAGATTTACATCTACCAAAAAAACATAGATCTCACTCGCTACCATCAGGCGTTGATACAGTCGAGCCACAACAACAAGAAAAATCTTTAAAAGAGCGGTTGCTAACAGCGCAACGGCGGAAAAAGAAATATCAATTAGTAGCGTCAATGTCAATTCTATTACAAAAAGCAAGAAGAAAACAACAAACAAGTCATCATTCACTATCGGACCCAGAGAATTCTGAAACAGAATGGTCTGGAGGGAGATCAAGTGCACAATCTGAAGACAGTGATAGCGTTTTCTCGGATACAGCTCATGATCCTAACATGTTTTCAAAAATAGCCCCTAAAAATAGACAAAGAAAAGTAAACAATCAAGAAATAGTTGAACAGCAACAAAAACTTCAGGATGCATATCCACTTGAAAATGAATTAAAGAAAGAGGAAATAGATAATATAGCTGGAATTGATAAAACTTCAAGCATACCAAGAGATAAAAGTGACGATATCGATTTCCATTTTGCTCGAGTATCTCAGATGACTAAAGATAATATTACTGAAATTGAAAAGTTGGATATCGACACCGATATTTCAAATATTGATTTATATGAAGAAGATCAAAAGCCATCTGAAACGCAATCTCCGACATCAATATTTGCTACAATAGGAGATGTTAAAAAATCATCTACCACTTCAGATGAAGGTTTGAATGAAAATGGAAAATCATATAATGGAGGAGGGCCTATGGAGTTTGCGGTGTCCAGAGCTTTAGGAATGTACCGACTTCGAAAATCGTCATCTATTTCCGATGATCAAGTATCAGATTCATCTCCTCCTAAACAAGAATCAGATAATCAAGAAACAAACGAAGTTTTTATTACTGTGAAAGAGACCAAAGTTGACAAAAAAACATCTGAGACTGTTAGTTGTGAAACAACGGAACACGTACCTATATTTCCGGAGAGAAGTCCGTCAACACAAAGCGCAAGAGGAATACCCAATAAATTTCAGCCTAGACACCAACAAAGCTTAGAAATCCCAAACAAACATGATGATGATGACAGTAGAAGCACGCATTCTTGGAGAAGTGGCTCACGCGTTTCTTCAAGACGACAAAGCACAGAAGAAAGTATTGATTCGGAAGACGAATGGTATTGTTATGAAATGCGAAAACTTGAAGAAATGGAGCACCAATCTCAACTTGAACAAGACAGACAAAAGATATTATCCGAGAAACAAGAATATTTAGACGAAATGTCAGAGGAAAACAATGATAGGTTAAAGGAACAAATGTCTTTTGTTTTAAGAGAATTAAAGTTAAAAACAGCTTCTGTGAAAATTAAATATGATGAAACTCCAGTGAAAGAAACATGGAAAGATATAACAACTTTTCCAGCCATAGTAGAGAGTTTTGATGAGACTATTCCAGCCTCAGAAGAAGAAGATGACAAATCTTTTGGGGATCAAAGCTCCGGTGAAACTTCTGGACCAGATAGTCCTGTTCAAAGTGGCGATGAATATGACGATGACCCAGAGTTTTCTGCGCATCATCCTCAGATATTGGAACCTATGCCAGTTAAAGATCAAATTCCTCAAGATGCTCCAGCTGGAAGTAAATGGAAGCTTCTAAAAGCTTTAAAAGATAGAAAAGCTGAAGAAAAAACTTCGGAATCACCAGCCGCAACAACGCCTTCTACCGAAAAAGATAAAGTCAGCGCCGGTGTAAGTTACTTGATGCAAAAGTTTCATGAAATAAGAGTTAAGAATTAATATGTATATTAGTAGTAGACGTGTTGTAATAATATTTAGACTGATACATTGATTGGAGATGTTGCATAATAAAATGTTTTAGCCTGCTTAAATGAATTCTATATTGAATTTTAATGTGTGAAATAGGTTATTAAGAGGCAATCTATTAATTTTACTGATTAAAAAGATATAAATTCCTTACATAAAATATGAACAAGGTTGTGAAAGAGACCTTTAACTGTCTTTAACAAAAAATATTTATTTGACAATCAATCCATTGATAACTTCTTAAACTTTCAAGGTAACAGATTCAATAAAATTCGTGCTAACGCTTATTGCAGATTTGTAATTAATGTTAGCATCATAAGTAAATACCGGTAATACGTTGATGTACATTTATGTGCGTGTACGAAAACAGAATTTAACTCTTTACCTACTTTTATATTAAAATACTTGTTAAGTATACTAAAAAATAATATACAATATTAGTGTTAAAAAATCAAACAGTACAATAACATGTAAAAGCTTTCGTCAAATGTTGCTTCCAAATTACTCTCGGAGTATATAGTAACGTCAAATGCTTACAATACTGGTATTAAATCATCCTTTTATCATATCATTAAGCTCATATCACAATTTTTGACAAGATCCCATGTTTCCCGAGATACTTTTAAATAAAAATATTTCTTATTATACATATGTTATCAATTCCATATTACTCGCTGAAAGAAGTATATTATTCAGATAATTCAAATGCATATTCAAATATATCACATAAAGTAAATGAAATCCTTTCGCCTTAAATGAAATATAATTAATAGTAGCTCATTAACATAAATATAATCGTTCACATGCCTAGGTAATGGTATATTTACACATAAAAATAGGTGGCACTTCATGTTATTATAGAAAAAGATAGTTGTTGAAATTTTGATTAGATGTTTAAGTATATAAAGCTAAAGATTATTGTTACTTTTCAGTCAAACAAAAGAGTATCAATCAAGTTTAAGTTTTTCAATAACATTTAAAATTATGCTAATGTATTGCATTCATGGAAACTTCACTCAGAATTTATTGTCCAAACTATTGTTTTGAATGAAAAATATGAATATTATACTATAAAATAACATACTTGCCTAAGTAGCAATAATAAATCTACTGAAAAAATATATTTACAATTTTCAAATTGTAGTTTGTTTATTTAACTGTAAGAATCACTCAATTGTTATCAATATCTTTTAAGCATGTAATTTTATTTCAAAAATAAACATTGTTACTTTTTATTTATTTTTATTTTTTTATTTTTTAATGTGTTTTTTTTTATTTTTAGAATGGATCTGGTGGATTTAACGACCAAGGAGGACGTGGCAATGGGTAAGTAATCAGCAAAATAGAACATTAAACTGTGATTTCAGTAGATATTTTAATATAACATGTTATTCATAAATACTTTGTTGTCTTTTATAGGCACCCTGGAGATAATCCTTTCTACAGCAATATTGACAGCATGCCAGATATCCGGCCTCGAAGAAAATCCATACCTCTTGTATCGGAACTTGTAAGTTTCTAAACAAATTGCTAGCTTTGAGAATCTTAAGTAAGACCGGAATCCAATGCCCCTTTAACGTAACTGGTTTCGATTTAGTAAAAGAAAATGTTCTCTGTACTTTATGGGTTAGAAATGTATTTGCGTCGCATACTTTTTAAAAAAGGCATTTTTGATATGATCGGAACTAGTTACAAAACTTCCAATGCTTTTATGAAGCTTAGTAATTCTAGGCGCGTAATAAATGTTTTCTATCAAACAGAATATTTATTATGTGTTGTAGATAATTGATATATATATACAAGAACTCTAATATTAAAACCCATGTGTTGCTTACTATGTTATAGCTAACCCTGTAAATGTTTATGTTTTAGGACCTACTGTTTCCTACAACCTTTTTCTTCCATTCCATTGATGTTTTTGGTATTTTAATTAAACAGCGTAATTTCTCTTTTGTCCTTTTCTCATTTCCATCTAATAGGAATAACTCAAACCCCAATAGATTATTTGTGAAAAATACTTATCAGAAATTTAGGTTAACTGATGCTGAAGCTGTTTGGGAGAATGTTTCTTTTACCTGACTAAAATAATTGATATCATTGCATTTCACCCTTTAACCATGGACCCGCAGGTTCTCAAGGTACTTCTATCCAAATAAACTTTCTTTCTTTGCATGTGCTCAAAGTTTAATAGAAAGATTTTGAAACGTTTACCGAACACTAATTGGTGTTTTTTCGGTGGTTTTCAAAAACTTCCTATACCAAACCATACTAAATAGATAGCTTGCAAATGTTTCAATAGTATAAGAGCAATATTTGCATGATTTTTTATTCTATAATAAACCATGGATATCACTTAAGACAGACACTTAACATGTTTATTGTTGGTTTTAATTATCACTTATCATTAAATAAATAATACATCATTGACAGCTGCTGCACGAGCTTTTATAACTTTTTCTTAAAAAAAATAACCCGAGTCAAAATGAAATAGACACCTTTTTTATGGTGATTTATGTAGTTTATCATTGAATCTTTTTTTATTTATCTCAATTACTAGTTTATTGCTATAGTTTTCACAGAAATAATTATTGAAGTAGTAATTTTATAAAAAAGCTTAAACTTTTTGAGGCATGAATACAGCAGAACAATCAAATAAAATAGTAATAGCAAAACAGCTTTTATAGAAATATTATGATGCAAGTTACGACACCAAAGTAAATTGATTGGCTTTACTCAGAGCATACTTACTGAGGTGCTAATATTCTATTAATATTTATTATTGTCTTTCATATTAATAACAAGATAACAATTTTAGACCATGGCTGTCAACAAAAGGAATGCTGGCTTGACATCAGCCGTACATCGTGCTACGCTCAATGATGAAGAACTGGTTAGTAAAATTATTGTAATTTGGAACTATATGATCTCTAGATAGACACATTCACCCATATACTCTAGCGAACAAATCCTAAGAACTAAAGCCTATAAAAAAGGAGTAGCCAGAACTTCAGAATTTAAAATTCCTTATCTGCTTAAAAAACTTGAGAAGGGTAAATATTGTGCAGTAAAGATTTTTGGAAGTTTAATTTCATACTCATACTATTTGT
Source organism: Bedellia somnulentella (assembly GCA_963576735.1). NCBI lineage: Eukaryota > Metazoa > Arthropoda > Insecta > Lepidoptera > Bedelliidae > Bedellia > Bedellia somnulentella. The sequence goes on along the minus strand of OY755182.1, from coordinate 6,490,287 downwards.
GCCTACTATTACTACTACTATTATTAAAGTATTGGAGTTATTATCAAAAAGATGATTTTGGTACGTGGAAAAATGTATATAAGCGAAGAGTATTATGCATAGCATCATCAACAATTCATATTGCTATCATTAGTTCCAGCAGTTTTTTTTTAATAAGTACATTTATGTGTATATCTACAAATTAACATCGGTTTCACAGAAGATGCACGTTTACAAGAAAACCCTTCAAGCGTTGATTTACCCTATATCGTCAACCACTCCTCACAACTTCGTGATCTGGTCAGCCACATCGCCCACGTACTGTTACGAGTGTGAAGGTTTGCTGTGGGGTATCACAAGGCAAGGTGTTAGGTGCACCGAGTGTGGTGTTAAATGTCATGAAAAATGTAAAGATCTTCTCAATGCCGATTGTCTTCAAAGTAAGTATCTAACTTTTTTATTACCAAAACATATTTTTTTACTTTCTTTTTCCTGAGCCACTTTTGGAAGTTGATTGAGGTCTTCAACCGCTTATTACGATACCAGCGAGAAAAAAATAAAGAATTTTCTAGTATTGCACGGCTATAAATAAAATCTATGCATAATCATTATCAAGGTCTTGAGAAAGGGTTTTTTACAAACTGCCATTTTTTCGGTGATTGTATCCTTATGGATATAATGAGTGCCAAAGTTCTCTTCTTAAGGTACATTGCAATGTTTATTATAAAACTATTTTTTTTAATGTTAATATGCGTTGCATTACGAGCATTGTTCATACAAAAGGTAATATGAAATAACTGCTGTACAAAATTATGGTTCAATTTGTAATGATTACTGTCATTGTTCCTGATTTCAAGTGAGTATATCGATTGTCCCTTCATCTTCTTGGTTGTTTGTTGAATAACCTTACAGTGTCGCCCATGACGGTATGTGCTACAATATAAAGAGCAGTCTCTCATTAAGTTTGAGTGGAGTCAAGAGCCTTTCCAAGGGTCGTCTATTGTGGACAAGCAGTTTGTCTCCAACACTCTTCAAGTTTCATGAAGAAAATCAATTGTGTGCAGTCATAAGTCTTCCCGTATTCTTGTTTCCGACAATTATATTTTACGGGATTTTGTCGTGACGGCAAGTCTGATTTTCTTTATGAAATTTAACACGGCTTGATGTTATTCCAAAATACTAATATAAATAGTTCTATTCTATTATACTAACATTTTTAAAGTAAGTGAACCAAGAGAAATATTTGTTACGTATAAAACAAATGCATTTTGAAGTGACAATCGAGTGAGTTATTTAGCATTAAAGGGTAAATAATAATTTGAAGTAAATAAAATATTGTAATTGTTGACAATTATGGCAATCTGCAAGAAAATAAAAAGCTGTTTTTTTAAGACTCTAATGGTTTCACCTTTTTATTTGATAATAAGTTTTTTCGAATAATTATTTTTGAATACCTACTTACAGATTGCCATTTTTGCTAATTTGAAAATATTTGCTCGAGGATATGCAACTGCATGCTGGTTATAAGGTGCATGAATTGTCGCGCTAAGTTATAGTAATCAAAACACTTGTAAGAAATTTACATTAAAAGCTAAACCACTTAAAACATATCGTAGCAGCAAGATTGTAGCGGCAATATTTATCTGCAACACTCTTGCAATAAGGCTCAGTGTATTTTGTTTTTTTCCTCTCTATCGATGTCGTATCTGTTATTTTTTCAATCTATTTCCTATTTCTTTAATTTTGAATGTATTGATTTATGTTTCGTGACCTCATATAATAAATGGCATGATATACTCATAATTCGACAACATCATTTGTTTATCAGTGTGCATGGTTGTGGACTTGTCCCAGAGTTTCTATTACTTTATTAAACTACCGAACTTTTTATTACTTAGTTATTCATTTGCACGATCACATTCGGTTCACAAACATTCAGTCAATGTCAATTAAACTATTGACTGATTGAAGTATTTTCTCATACTGATGTCTACACTTTGGAAGCTATTATTACATTTCAGTTCTTTTCAATTATATTTTATTTTTATGGTTATGGTTTAATATACGTGACATTGATACTGTTGGATTTTGTTTATTTTCGATTGTATTAAAGCATGTGGGTTTTTTTTTTAAAAAAATACATATTATTGTTTTCAAAGTGTGGATGTAAATGTAAAATAGTTTTAGCTAGGGTTGTAGCTTAATCACCTTTTCGGTCCATTCTGGGTTGCCTCGCCCAACGCCAAAATCTGTGAATACCCATATATAACCCATCTAAAACGACTTCTACCCTTCTTTTTTCTACTTTTACAATATACACTCTAGCACACTCCAAAATTTTCACTATATGTTCCAAAGAATCGGGCATACGCAGTGAATGTTAATGTTCATGTGTGTTAACGCCTGCTCGAAATGTTTGCACGCCTTCGAATGTCTGCCCACTTGGTATTATATGTGGTCCTATGATTATTGTCTTTTATTTTACACTATTAAGATGTGTTGATTTACTGTTTTTAATTTCTAATTGTTTCTTTTTTTACATGTGGCCAACGAAGAGTGCTTTTTTATGTTACGAGATGTTTTTATTTACAAATAAAATGCAACAAACATGATACTTGAACATTTAAAACAAGGGGTACTACAAATGATCCTTACGCTTTTTTAAGTTTTTGAAATTTGAAAGTTTTAAGAAAGCGAAAGGATTAACGGAGTTAAGGGAAAAGGCGCCGCGCTCGGGTTGGCTTCGACTGGCGCCACTCAGGGTTATCGTCCGGGCAAGAACTGATGAATAGAACGTCAGGGGATTTATCGCGGAATTAGTGTCTGGCTTGGTCGTAGCCTGGAGTTGTCGCGGCGAACCCGGGCGCGGGGCAGGCGACCGTTCTGGCGATTCACGCTTAAAACTAGAACAATATATGATGACCCCTGATTCTTAAGTGTGCTTCGCAGGGGCTGCTGAGAAATCCTCTAAACATGGAGCAGAAGATAAAGCTAACTCTATAATAACAGCTATGAAAGAACGAATGAAACAACGTGAAAGAGATAAACCAGAAATATTTGAACTTATTAGGTACGTTATGATACTTTTTTGTATTTCAAATTTATTGCGAATTATGCCAATTATAATGCCCTTGTGTATTATACATTAAAATTTGTTTTATTAAGAATAATTGTTGAATACCAAATAGTCAATTCAAGTGTTGTTCAACTTATAACTACTAAAACTAGACCACCGCATCGTTTCAGGAATAATAAGTATTTGAAGCAATGGTTGGTACGTGATTGCCTTAACTTAAGATTTTGTTTAATTGTTATATAATTTGACCTCAGAAAATCTGGGTTCAATTGTTAATGTTCAAGTAAGGTTCAGTCAATTATGTATGTAACAGACAAGTCTTCGCGATGGAGACGGAACCACACACGGCCCACATGAGCACGGTCAAGCAATCAGTTTTGGATGGCACCTCAAAATGGAGCGCCAAGATCGCAATTACAGGTTTGATTATTATGCATGGATGTTGTGATTAATTTTAAAATTTACAGATCTACATGTGGAAAGCAGACTCTGGGATTCATCACAACTATAAACACTTACGTATACACACGACATTAAAAAGAGTTCTTTTATTTCATGTGGCGGCCAGGCGGACTTTTAATGTCGACCCTGATACTCACATAGACAGTGTTGAGCAGGCTAAACAGGTCACTATAGAAGGAACTTCGAAATGGTCCTGCAAGATCGCCATCACAGGTTTGCGACGGTCTTTTGCGGCTATGGAACCGCACGTTCGCAATTTTGGCTCTATTAGCAAGACTTTTCGCCTGACTTCTAAGTCTTTCGGTTTCTGCTTTTACTTTCAAAACTATATGAGTCATTATTACCATATGTGGTTACCGATGGACTTAACTTTAATTGTCCTTTTTCAAACCCGAGTAAAATCACGGTTGTGAATGCACCCGCCTTTTTCATCACCATTGAAATAGCTTGTTTTGTCATTTATTCACCAGGAAATTCCACGAATCAATTAACACAATCACAAATTTTTATTACTTTTAAATACAACTATGTACAACACAAAAACACTTAACCCACAAGCACACACTTGTATTAATTTTTTCTTTTATTTGTATTTTTCACATTTACTTCTTACCGTGTAGTGCCGGCTTAGAATGTCGCTACCCCTTTCTACCCACGGGTGTCGTAAGAGGCGACTAAGGGTATTGGGGCTTTTTATTGGATTTTTGGGCGATGCGGTTGGAGACCCATCACCAAAATCCTTTATTTTTACCATCTTTTCCCCACTATACTTCCAAAAGTGGCTGAGGAATATATAATTCCTTAGCTCTGGTTACCCCTTCTAGGGAAATAAAGCCGTGAGTATATGTATGTATGTATGTAAATTTCCTTCTACAATAAGATATTCTTACAACATAATGTCTCCTTGTCACTGACAAGATTATACTTGAAGCTAGTTTTAAAGAATCTACTTACTTACTCAAACTTACAAATACTCATGCTCATTATTCATAAAAAAAAGTTAAAAATAATCAAATCATTTCAAGATTCGTGAAACTTCCAATTCATAAGGCTTGAATGAAATTAAACTCTTCTCTAGATATCTTTTAGGAGTCTATTTTATCAAAGTTTGCATAACTAGAGAATGGGAATCAGTAGTTCCTAAGCTCACTTTAGAGTTTATATTTTGGAAACAACGGTTGGTAGTCTCGGTCCTTATCTTCTATTATCCCCGTACACTTACCCCTAACAGAATATCTGCTAGATTTGTTACAATGATTGGTAAGTTATTCCGTAGATTTTTATGATACCACTGTGTTTATATTTTTAACGTAGATGCTAAAGCAAAATTATGTAATACTGTAAGATGTTAATTAAGATAATGTTTTTTCTAAAGCCTAATTTTATGTATCTTGGCCAAAACCAATTGCTAATGTTCATTTAGATTCTAAAGCATAAATTGAGCAGCCACTTTTGGACCCAGGAATTGTCGACTTGGATGATTGGGAGCTGATTGTTTTACCAAATTTTATTAAGCAGGCCTTCTATACCGTCAGCAGTAATGTTTTCCATTACTAATTATAAATAATTCATGATATCATAATTTGGCCAAAAATGTTAGGATTATAAAACGATAACACTATTAGCCAACAACACAGCCACTATTAGACTTGGGCAGTGTAAGAATGAGATATAAGCAGCAACGGTAATAGGTTATTGTAAGCAAATTGTTTCGCCCAATTATGACCAAGCAAACGTTCTATACTGCCCGTAGTTATGTACCCCTTCATCAGCTTAAAATATTTCGTGTTATTTTACCTAAACAAGAAGTACATGTCAAACTGATAGCCAAAGTTTCCGTAACTTCCATAAAACAAACATCCAAGTATATTGGTTTTTCCCCAAAACGAATCATTCTCCTAATTATTTATTTGTAAGAACCCTTGACGAAGTACCAAAAGATACCAAATTATTCATGTTAAGTAAACAATGGGACCGGGAAACGTATATATTATTCAAAGACGGAAGGGTTTTTGTTTGTTAACAACAAATTTTTAAATCAAATATCCTTAGTGAAAAGATTTACATTGAGATTCCATACTTACGTACTCACGCCATTATTTCTCATTGGAGTAGGCGGAGATCGCCACTTGGCACGATCCGAGAAAACCTCACTAGCGTAATTTACAATCAATCTTTTCATACATGCCTTTATATTCTTGTTGAGTTGCCATGCGAAAGATTTTAATGGGGCCCTTGTTTTGGGCAGTTATTTGTGCTCAAGGTTTGATCGCGAAAGACAAGAGTGGAACATCGGACCCCTACGTGACCGTTCAAGTCAGTAAGGTAAAGAAACGGACAAGAACAATGCCACAAGAACTAAATCCAGTGTGGAATGAGAAGTTTTATTTGTAAGTTAATAATACTATTTTTAAAAAAAAACTTTTTTAATTGAAATATAGAATTAAATAAAAATTTCCAAAATTATTGTATTTACATAATTACATTTCATTACAGCGAATGCCACAACTCATCTGATCGCATCAAAGTGAGGGTTTGGGACGAGGACAACGACCTCAAGTCGAAATTAAGGCAAAAGCTAACACGAGAATCTGACGACTTCCTGGGACAGACCATTATTGAGGTAAAATATGATTTTAATAGAAATTTCCCATTTATATTGCTTTATGTCGTCTGAAATTATACAAACCATTTCATTCGTATAAACCGGCTTTGTGGTCAGTGGTTGTAGTAGAAAAGAAACAATTTACTCATTGTCTTAGTAATTGTACAATTGATTAATACAGATTAATATAGAAAACTGTTTCAATTTGAATCATTTTATAATAGTCAATTTCATCTTCACACAATACAAATATATACCATTTGGAGTTTATTTTTGTTGCATCAGCGAGGCACTCGCGTATAACTACACAAATAACTCGAAAATAACCGCGTTCTACTACGTAAATAACACAATATAAGTAAAATGAAATTAGTGAATAAAAATTGTTACAAATTATAAGCAATTATATTTTCAATTGAATTGTTCAAATTTTATAATTATATAAACGGTACATACACCTTTTTTTAATAGTGAGTATCTATCTGTCCCTTTCTTTCGACCAATTTCAAAATAAGTGAGAATTTCAAAAGAACTTTATAATGCTGTTAGTTGATATTCTAAGAAGTAACTAAGGCCACATTTTTTAACATGCGTAACTACTATATTTACTTATACTTACGTAATAGATATATTTGAACTTTTAACGTAAAAATGAATTAAGACTTCGGCAGAGACAATTTTATAGTTGTCATTGAAATTGTAAAACTCTTTATTCACTATAAAATATTCAAAAACAATTTGCATACTGTTTCCTTACAACTTCTTTTCCTTTAATTTAATGTTTTTTGACATGAATTCCTCATGTGGGGATTATTACTCATAAATAAAAGATGTTATTAAAGGAAAGAAAAATTTCGACACTGGCGGGGTTTGAACCCGCGACCTTCGGGTATACGCCCCCGTCTGCCAACTGACATTGTCAACATTTGAATTGTTGACATTGACAACTGACTGTCGAATGCCAACTGACACCGTAGCTCAGTTGGCAAAGCGACGGGGGCGTATACCCGAAGGTCGCGGGTTCAAACCCCGCCAGTGTCGAAATTTTTCTTTCCTTTAATAACATCTTTCTTTTCCTTTAGGTCCGAACTTTGTCTGGCGAAATGGACGTGTGGTACAATCTTGAAAAGCGAACGGATAAATCAGCTGTGTCTGGTGCTATTCGGCTTCATATCAATGTGGAGATAAAAGGAGAAGAGAAAGTGGCGCCATATCATGTGCAGGTAAGATTATTCATATATTTGTTAAAGAACATCAATCTTATTATTATTAGATTTACCCTCTCATATAAGCGAGAAAAATGAAATTTGCTCGTCATTTAACTAAGTATAATAAATTCATATGAAAATATGTTTTATACAAAACCAAAACATTATACTTGCAATGAACCAATAAATGTGCTCAATATATTGCTCTACATAAAACATAATTAAATCAGGTAAATAAACATTTTATAGACCTAAAAACTATAGCTTTCAAATATATTTCACTCAAAATGAACCTAAACTAAAACACTATTAAAACATTATCGTGAACAAGCACGAAACAAAAACCGGCTAAACTTTGCCTATAACACTTCGATAAACTGCCCATAATAGACCTATATAAAGCCGTTTTACTACCAGAAGCGGAACGATATTTAATGAAGTCACCATATGTTCTTGAGCTGACTCACTTCCAGTTTCTAAAGAACTAGTTAAACAATGAACAAATGCGTGTTTGCAACAGGTTTCTAGATTGCATTGCTGGCGGGTGTCCAACAATCGTCCATGTAATCACATGCTGCTTCACAAACAATTACTGTTTCATAGATAACTGCAGCTGATAGCGGCAACTTGTAAATGGTGACACAGTCGCCAGCAACTTTAGCTGTTTGAATAACATACTATCTACTATGGAAATCTAGTTTCAGCGGAATTCAATTTGCTGGAAGATATTTTAGTCGGGAATATTAATATAAATAGAAGTTGTATTTATCAGCTACATAGTTGTAGCTGTGTAGTGTTTGCTTAGAATACCACAAGCTGATATATTCTCATGGGTTTTATACGAGTCGAGGATTTTTAAATGATTGCTGGGCGATGCGGATGGAGCCCCATTACTAACCTTTTTAATTTCACAACCGTTTTTTTATTTACCTTTCGGTAGTTTGGTGATCTTAGTTTGTGTAAATATACGCAATGTGGTCTTACCCTGCTTTCTGATCTTGTAAAATGTCCACACTAACTGCTGTATTTTCTCAATAAGTGTAGTTGCTTTCTAAAAACATAAGCCATCAACCTAAGATTACTAAATGGGTAAGAAAAAATTAGTGTAGGTAAGTATAATTGCTGGTAGGTTTGCAGCCAAACTCATTTACTTAAAGCGACACCCACGGAAAGAAATGGGTTGTGATATTCTCAGATATAGGTATTACACGTAACTTTTATTTTAAAACCTAAGGTAATAATAATAAAAGAAGTGATAAATTTCTATTTCGTATTTAGTGTAGCTTTTTGTTCTTTATTTTCATAAAGTTCTCAAAAGTTAGGCAAAGAATATAAATAAATTGGTCTCGAAGGAAGTCACCGTAATTGCTAAGTTTGTCCAAAAGTACGAACTTAAATGGTGTGAGTTTTCGAAACAAACGAGGAAGTTCTAGACCGCCGTATCCAAAAAGACATTGGCTAAACTAAATTATTGATCATAAATAAAAGATGTTATTAAAGGAAAGAAAAATTTCGACACTGGCGGGGTTCGAACCCGCGACCAAATTTTTCTTTCCTTTAATAACATCTTTTATTTATGAGTAATAATCCCCACATGAGGAATTCATGTCAAAAAACATTAAATAAATTATTGATTTTATATTTCTAGACATTGTTACTTATTTTTAGCTCTTGTGAATGGGTATCATTACGTACTGTATACGAAGACATACATATATTCACGGCTATATATCTCAAAAGGGGGTAGCCAGAGCTTGAGAATTGGAAAATATTAAGGCACTTTTGGAAAATATTAGAAAAAAGATATAAGGGTAAAATAAAGGATGATTGGTGATGTGGATACCCATCACCAATCATATATAATATTCGTAATAATAATTTTTTTTGAAGATTGTATTCATTTTCCAAGAGTATTTCTAGGTCTTTCTTGTTTTCGGCCAGTGCCGCAATGTCATCTGCAAATCTGATGCATATAAGTTTCTGTCCATTGATTGATAATCCTTTGCTGACGTTCGTTATTTCCCTCATGGCGCCCTCTATGAATATGTTGAAAATGAGTGGAGATCAAGATCACACACTTAAAAGTGGAGTGAAATCACTTTAAAGGCCCTCAAATCCCAGGTCACTATGGGAAGAAAGAGTTTAGTGGTGTTCAAAGCCGATATACATACATATACTTAAGGCTATAAATCCCTAGAAGGGGTAGCCAGAGAGAAATTCCTCATCCACTTTTGGAAAGTTGTGTGGGGAAAAGATGGTAAAATAAAGGTTGTTGGTGATGGGTCTTCAACCGTATCGCCCAAAAATCCTTTAAAACACCACACCCACCGGAAGAAATGGGGTAGTGCTATTCTAAGCCGACCATACACAGCAAATCATATCTGAAGTATTGGTAGATAGATTTATTTGTTGCCAGATAGATATAGTTGTGTCCCTTGATGTTTTCATGCTTTGGATGTCTGGTCACTTATGTAGGTACTTTCAGTCATAGATTTTCTCGTTATGTTTTTGCTGTCGTTAATGGGCTATTTGACAGGTTTTTAAAATCCATTTTATATGATGTAGTAGAGTTTAAGGAACGCAGTAAAAGTTATATTTTTTAAATCTGGTGCACATTTGCTGAAAAATATCAAATTAAAAAAAATATATTCAAATAGCGCGTCAAAACACTATTTTGACAATATGGCGCTGCAAACGGGTCAGTGACGTCACTTGCCTGTATTTGGTCTGTGGCAACAAACGAGCGAGGTTTCTTTACAGGCATGTGACGTCATCATAAACTCGACCATTCAAGAACGTTTTGTGTCACGTGACAAACGTTTAAAAATTTGCATTTTTATTTATGGATTTTTAAAGAAATCAATTATTATTTTCAACTTACGTTAATAAATAACCATTTTTAAACTCTTAATTTATACTGATGATAGCAATTGACACTTTATTTCTCGCATTGTCAAATAGCCCATTGACCTAAAATTAACCCCACATTTTTTTCTCAAATAAATAGAAGTAGGGGTCCAATATCAGATTAAACAGATCATCGCAGCTTTATGGCTATATCACTGAACTAAAACAGTTATTGTAATTAAAACCTTTATTATAACCATCCTATCCCCTAATAAAATAAGGATAAATAAAGGAAAGAAAAATTTCGACACAGGCGGGAATCGAACCCGCGACCTCGGGTATACGCCCCCGTCGCTCTGCCAATTGAGCTACCGTGTCAATGGCTGCCAGCGCGAAATTCTTCTATCCTTTATTTCTTTTACACGTTTAAGTAGTGTTTGCGTTTCCTACCTCCGAATTTTTACTAATTCGGAAGGCCATTTGTCTAACTTTTCCCACATGAGGTTTTATTGAACAAAAGGATTTCAATCATCCTATCCTCATTGAGTTTCCAAAACGGATGATGAATATCTGTGCTTACGAAAGTATTGGGCGCTTTACAAATATTTTTCTGTCCTTTTTACGATTGGTGTTGTAGTTTTAGGTAGGTTGGTTTAAATATTTTCTTAATATTGTTGCAATTATTATTATCGCCAACATTAAAACTGCTAACCATTTGTTTGTCTTGCCAGAATCAAAATACCTTGACTTATCTATCAGATTGTTCTGTTTGTATCAAATAGCACGAAGTTAGTTTCTAAAACCACGGTAAACGCATATGCCTAAAAGTATAACGAGCAACGTTTAAATACTTAATTGTCGTTTTCTAATTGTAACGTAAAGTATTTATGCCAACTAATGAAAAAAATATTAAACTAATTTATTCCGAGGCCACAAGGCTTTCTACAAATGCATTATTTAATACATAACTAAAACATTCATTTAAATTTGCTACGTTCTATTCGGAAATATCTTATTCGTTTTAAAACTTACTATTTATATACAAAATATAATTATATTTTATTGTGGAACTTTAGTGAACTACAATTCATTACAACTATACATTTCTAGATGTCAGAAAGCGTTGAAAATGTAATAATCCTTATTTTCACCGTAATATTTTGTAATAAAAGTTAACTGCAAGATGCAGAAACCTCCGCAAAAGTTTTATTATAACTTATGCATGCAAAACTCAACAATTTTAATATGAAACAACGTTAGAACAAGAATTTTAATAACAAAAACTGTGACTTATCTTTATACTTGAAGGAACAGTATTTCTTTGTTTTATTCTTCAAGGACACTATTTGTTACATTTCTATACTTTATGGCTTTGGACAAATTACAGCTTTAGAAAACTTCATAGCATTGATGAGATTAATATACATATTATTATATACTTACTCTTTAAATATTTCAGAAAAATATGATTACTAAATACTCTATATACGCAACTTCCAAAAGTGGCTAGGGAAATTCGAACTCCAAAGATCTGGCTAACCCTTTCTGGGATTTATAGTCGTGAGAATATGTATGTAAATACTGTATATATATATATATATCTAATGCTTTGCCGTGTGAATCCAATAATTATAATTTAGCCATAATTAAATAGCTTGTGTTGCTGCGCATACTTTGATTCATGTTTTATACGAGTAGTTATAGCCTAGGAGCACAAGTGTCACCCTGTGATTTTAACATTGTCTTTTATGTTTAGTAAAATGAAACCTAATTTATTTGAATTGCGTAGTAAGTTGACTAAATCATTGAAGTAACTGATTAGGTGATTCGGTAGTCAGTTTGAATCCCACACTCTTAAGAGACATGAAATAAAAACTGTTATTTGTAAAGTATACTATGATGTACAAAATATCCCCAAGTTTCCATTTACAAACTTTTGAACTCTAGAACCAATCAAATTATTTATTGAACGCAGATAACATTTCTTTTGTTAACGATTGAATTCCAATATTGAAATCCATTTCCTGCGTCAATTCTTTTTTTATTTATAATGCCGTCATTTGGTTTTTCGTGTATTAATACATAAATTTATCTAGCTTGAATTTTTGTGGCTGTCGATTAATCAATCTCAAATTCAGTGCCAAAAAAATAACTCAATTTTAAATTATATTAATAAAATGCAATTAATTACTACAAAAAAAAACTATGAAGTAGGAAATATTCTATCAGTAATTGAAACTGAGCAACGAAGTGAATGAAATAGTCTTATTTAACGATGTCTCTAAAATCCAAAATGTAGTGCTAAAAGAAGCTGCCATAAAGAAATATTGAGGCAATTTAGGTAAATTAGTACAAACTTTGACACTTTACCTTAAAGGCAGACCATCTAGATAGGAACCGTTCTATATTGCTCCAAATTACTCTCCTTTCAGGAATGGCGTACTGGCCGTTTGGGGTTTATTCTCAATTAAATTTAATAACTGCTACAATGTTGCAATAAAAGGCAAATGTATAATTGTTGTTTTGGAATAACTTCCAATTGGTAGAAAAGGTTTAAGTGCAGTAGAATTTTGTAGTGTCTCTTTTAAAATAATATACTTATTTTTATGCCAGTTTTAATGCATCCTGTATATGTCCCAAGCAAGTTTAAGGCTCTCTGAAATCTTTAACAATTATAAATACTGACCTATTTCATAGTTTACCTGTTCCCGATATTGGGTAAGGCATAAATATTTATCAAGACTTTTGTGCAAAATGTACCTTTATAAAAAAAACAAATATTTCTTCATTTTTGGTTCTGACCTTATTCCAAATTCATTAGTAATTGTATGTTTTTAAACATTTTCAAGTAAAAGGTAAAGCCTGGGTGCTTAAATATGTTTAAGTTAGTAGGATAATAACTTTTAGAGAGAAGTATACGGTTGAAACTTTAAAATTTTAAAGCTACTTAAGCTACGCATAAATAGAATGAAATTTCGCTTCGACTGTAACAAGTTTAAAGAGCTGGCTGGTTCCACGCAAGCAACTTTATAATTGAATTACTCCTATTTCTGTAACCCGTGTAAACCAAGCTTAGCTAGAACATTGATAAGCTAAAATATTGTTTATTTTTTAGCGCAATAGGTTCTATTCAGAATGAACAAAACCTTCGTTCACGTTGAAAATACAGTTTGTAAAATGTTCTGCAGTGCAAGTCTATTTTATTAACGTGAACAGGTGCACTTTGGTTACAACTTTTTAACAGAATTTATAGGTTGACTTTCTTTTTATCATTCATTTGGAATTGTTAAGCTTTTAATATACAAAGTAAATTAAACAAAATCATAGCATAGTAAAACTTTATTTATAGTTATCATTGAATTCTGTGATGCAATCTGATATAATTAATAAAACTTTCTGTAATGACTTAAAAAAAGACAATATGTAAGGCATATTAACCGGAGAAACCTGTCTATTATAAGTTTTTATCATCCATGCATAGAATATAGTTTTCCAATAAGGTTATTTACAATACTTACGGCTTACATATACTTACGGCTTTAAATCACTAAAAAGGGTAGCCAGAGAGCTTCGGAATCACAAATTGCTCAGCCACTTTTGGAAGTTGAGTAAATTAAATGTTTTATTGGTGATTGGTTTCCATTCGAATCAATTAAAAAATCACTTATAAAGCATAAATCGCCTCTTACGAACACCCATGGGAAGAAATGGGGTTGTGCTATTCTAAGCCGATACTACACAGCGTTATTTAATATTATATTTAAAGATTAATATATATTTTGGATAGTCGAACTAATTTATTTTCACTAAACGAGTCCAATAAAGCTTATGTTTATATGTTGCCAGTTTATAGATTTTTTAGTACGAAAAATACAGTAAAATTCGCATCTCAAGTAGATACCGTTTGAGGTTAAGTGTTTCATTTCTTATGTGTTTTATTTTACTGCGAATCCCCTATAAAATTTTATTGCTCCAGCTCTGCGTATGACTCAGTTAGCTAACTAAATACTTTTTCAAAATCCGTAAGATTCTTCGGAGAGATACTTTTTAAGGTATATTAGGAAAGAACTTAAACTAATATTTTTGTATCATTTACCAAATTATCTCTCAGACTAAACAACTACATTGCAAAGTTCTCTTCTAGTTCTATATTAATAGTAACTTTAGCTTGTTTGATCGATTTTCGATATTTTTGTTACAAGTTGATTTTGTTTGCAAATATGACACTAAACTAAAATAAAAAGTATGAGGGTAAATATTGACAAAACCATGTCAATGGTTTTTGACAGAGAGTAATGCATGACAGTAAGTTTTTTATGCCGTAAGAAAGTCGAAAATGTGAAAACACATATATACATACATACATATACTCACGGCTATATTTTCCGAGAAGGGATAGCCAGAGCTAAGGAATTAGAAATTCCTCAGCCACTTTTGGAAAGTTAAGTGGGGAAAAGATGGTAAAATAAAGGTTGTTGGTGATGGGCCTCCAACCGCATCGCCCAAAAATCTAATAAAAAGCCCCAATACCCTTAGTCGCCTCTTACGACACCCGTGGGTAGAAAGGGGTAGCGAAATTCTAAGCCGGCACTACACGGCAATATATATGTCGCAGCCAACTGGTTTAATCAGCCAGCTAACAAAGCAGCTAGCCGCTTAATTAAACGCCGGCTCATAGTAAAGGGCTAAACTTCAGTCAGCCATTAAGTTGAACACAACGTCCAACCACTTGACAGAACGTTATATCGCCGTCTGGTTATCTAGGGTGACTATGACTAACATATTTTTTCTTAGGTACTCCTTACGTCGGCAATACTTATATACATTCATTTAATACAATATTAACAATTAAATGACACAAAGCTTTGGCACAGTAACTAAAAGTACAAACAGGTACCGACTTATTAATAATGAACATGAGAATATAAAACTATAAAGTACTCTTATGTATTAATTTATTTATTAAAATTTCCATAATTTCAAACTGTTTTAAACAGTTATTCTACAAATTTTAACAGAAAAATAATGTAACGTCAGCCCAAACCAACGGGCTAACCATTCAATCAGCCGGGTGATTGGACGTTCGGTGACGACAATTCATTTTACTAGCGGGCTAGCCTTTTAACTAGGAGCCGGCGTTTAATTAAGTGGCTAGCTGCTTTGTCAGCTGGCTGATTTGTTCAGTTGGCTGCGACATATATATATAAACTCAACTCAATCGTTTATGCTGTAAGTATTTTTTGACCTGATGTTAAATTACCCCCGTTTTGCTTGGACAGTGAATTCACATGATAGAGAGCAGGTTTTTCGCCACCTTGTGCATATGTCACTTGATTAAGTATAATATATATTATAAGCGATGTATTTTTTCCACGAAGTGACACGATTAATAACCTTAAGTAATAAACCATATGACTTCAGAAAAGACATATTGAAGAAGGATCCGATTCAATCATTCACCGATTATTTTATCATCTTTTCCTTACTCAACTTCCAAAAGTGGCTGCGGAATTTCTTATTCCGAAAGTCTGGTTACACCTTCTAGTGATGTATAGCTCTGAATTAGTTTAGGATTTAAACTCACGTCTCCTGCTCGACAAGTAGTTGTATTTTTATTGAACTATCAAGGGAGGTTTGTTTACTATCAATAGATAATGTGAGGAGCATGTTTAGAGAAGCGCCAAAAACAGGATTGCGATGAATGGAGCCACTCATAGTCTGATGTCGTGCCACTTGTGTGAAAAAGCTCAAATGACAATGCATGATGCAGTTATGATTTCTATGCCGATGTATGGTAGTGAATGTTGGTTTGTAAAAGAAGCATAAAAGTAAGACACTGGCAATGAGACCCTTCAGAAGTAAATGTTATATAAAATTGTACGACAAAATAAAATTTGTGTGATTCGTGAGCGAAGTAGTATAAAAGGAAGAAAGGGAATATTAAGGTGATTTGGGCACATAAACTGAATAGACCAAACCCAGATTAAAAATGTTCAAATAAAGAAGCGCTTTTGATGTGAGAAGGAAAAAAAGAACATGTTTGAGAAGAATGACAAATACGAGGGAATCAAGCAAAGTAAAAAGTGGCGATCGACAGATTGCTTACCCCAGTGAAAACGTCAGATGTAAAAACCAGTCAGTAAGTCAAAAGTTGTAATGAATTTGTTTTTGCCACGCCTGTTTATATAAAGCGTTTTTTCAATACCCGTATAAACGTTAATGGGTTAAAGAGTTGAGCGTAATCTGGCGATAATTTAGTCTGGATTTTAATACGTATAAAAAGGTTTGGGCGTGCACACATTAAAATGATCTGCTGACTTTAATAGGGTAAACGGTTGCTTTTAAGTTATATTATTATCAACTTAGCGAGCTTTTTTTTAAACCAACCTAACTAGCCGAAGTATACTCTATAACTTCTCAAGTATACCAATTTAATGAACAATATAACAATTCACTTATTTCTTTTTGCCATGTCGCTTAGCTTCATCCTTCAACTATTGCAAGTTCATTTTCCTGGCACAATGAGATGAAACAAAGACAAATTGGTTTAAAAGGGCCGACCCTAAACTGGTATCTTTGTCACAGGGTAGAGTAATTTTAATGCAAAAAGGCCTTTCTAGGGTAATTTACATTAAAAGGACGCTTTTGGGTATCTAATTTTAGTTCAAAACAAAAAGATATTTCGAAATTTGTCTTTGAATTTACATACACATATTCCTCACAAAGATAGTTAGAGCTTTAAATGTACGATTCTTTAGCGACTAATAATAGTATTGAGTAAGGAAATAAAGAACATGTTTGAGAAGAATGATAAATACGAGGGAATCAAGGAAAGTAAAAAGACCCGAATGGCAGTGCATGGTGCTGTTCTGGTTCCTACGCTTATGTATGGCAGTGAATGTCGGTTGTGGCAGAAGAAGCACGAGAGCAGAATGTAGCAGAAAAAATGAATGCAGTAGAGATGAGGTCCCTCTGAAAAGTTTGTAATGTAAGGCTATCTGATCGTGTAAGAAATGACGTGATTCATGGAAGTTGCGGCGTGAATGATGATTTTGTAAAAAAGATAGAAAAAGGAATGTTGAGATGGTTTGGGCACATAGAGAGGATGGATGATAGTAAATTGGTGAAAGAGATCTATAGAGCCAATGTGGAAGGAAATGTGAGTAGAGGACGACCACGGAGAACACACCTCGACCAAATAGAGAAATGAAGGAAAAGATTGATGGATGTAAACGAAGCTAGAGAGGTTTGCCAGGATCTTACAAAGTGGCGATCAATAGCCTCTGCCTACCCCAATGGGAAATAATGGCGTGAGTAGGTATATGTATGCATGTAATGTACTTTTTGATGTAAATAAAGGAGAGAAAAATAAATAAGGAGATCAACGACTTCGGCTACGAAACGATCGATTAAATTAATTCACTTTGTAATTCTCTCAAAAAGGAGATGGTATTTGTTTTAACTGGTAGTAAACGTTGAAACGAACTTCAAACTCTAATACACATTTCAATAGTAAAAGTAAGATAATTTCTAATTCTGAAAATCAGACTTTCTCCGCTATCTTATTTTTTTTGGTAGGATATTAGTATTTATTCAATAATAAGAAATAATTATATAAGAATTAAAGCCCTTACCTAACTGAGAATTAATATCGATGACATAAGAAGTCTAACTTTAAATTTTACTGAGAAACCATTGATTGGCTTTTATTAATTTCGTTAAATAGAGAGTTAAGTTCTGAAAATATAATTTTATATCTGTATTACAAGTGGTAATAACCTTTTATATAATATATATTGATGGATGCAAAAAAAATCGACTTAAATGGTGACTTCAAAAAGCATTCAAACATTTTTCTTGGATATTATACAAAGCAACTAAGGTAACCTGAAACCACAAAACAAACCCACTTGATTGCGTTAAATATCCATAGGCTATTATTATAGCTGGAGAATTTCAATTGTATCGCTGTAAATGTGAATGATGTAAGTAGGCCTAACAATAAAATTTATATTCTATTAATTATTTTTAATGTCACATGAACACGCACTTTCGATACATTTCGAGGTATGAGCCGATTATATTTTTTTACGTTCATGGAATAACTGTTGGTTTTGTTGTACACAAATGTTTCGGAAAAAATCGTACACCTTTAACAAACTAGAGACTATCACTCATTAGGGATTAGGAACATTTTTACTGAGTATTACTATTCGAAGGTAAGATATGTTAAGGATAATATATAGTTTCCGTTCATAATGAGACTACCTATTTCTTGCCTTAGATATTGATCGACTTAAGAGGCTAGGTCGAAGCAATGGTAATTGATGTAGTCTTTAAATTACATCTTTTCCTCTCACCCATAAGTGAATGTGGGATAAATCAAGCCTGCAACGACTGCACCAGAAGGCAAGAATAACATCATACATACATACATACATACATATACTCACGGCTATAAATCCCTTAACGGGGTAGCCAGAGCTTTGGAATGAAAAATTCCTCAGCCACTTTTGGAAGTGAAATAACACATACTATAATCAAATTCCTAGATTTTAGATTTATTCATCCCATAGAGAATTTTAATTTTCCTAGGTTTGAATAACATTGACTTATACCCACATAATACATACAAACGCTCTTAGCTCCCATTTGGGTAGGCAGAGACTATCGATCGCCAGTGTTAATTCCAAAGGTCAGAAGGTTCAAATTTTATAAAATAAGCTTTTCTGAGATTACCTTGGAACTAAAGTGATGAAATTCTCGTATACGCTTCAAAATCAGTAAAAGTATCGTTAGCAAATAACGACCATTACAACTTAACAAGCAATGTCGTAAATCTTATTTTTATTTATAGATATCTCAATAATTTGAAAAATCTGCTCCCAAATGTACACAGTTAGATGCGAGTTTTATAAAGCGATTCTATATTTCCCCAAGGAATAATAAATCGTTGTGAAATATAATATTGCTTTACAGTAATAGCTTAGTCATTTTGCAGGTTATAATTTTATGATATATTTGCATTCATGAAATTACTTGTCTGATGAATTCAGACCTAACTTATATTATTCAACTCAGGGTGGCAGAGGTCGACTAGGGTTGGGTATCCTCAATGTAATTTCTCTTGCCGATTACAACCTTGATAAATGAATCCGACATATTAGTTTTTTAGAAGTATGTATGGTGTAGGCCCTTTTTAGATTTTTAACTCGCGTCTCCCACATAAAAAAACGGGAAATATGGTATATTTTAAAAAATATTACCCGCTGGAAACCCCGATTGCTATCATATTGGACTACTCAAAAATAGTAGAAACCTGAATAGGTTTTTATTATGCTTAAAACTTTTTATACCCCCTGACCATTTAACTCGAATCAACTTTATCTGCCGATTGATATAAAAAATTAATTGATTCATCGTATTTCTTTTTTCTTTTAATGTTGTACTGTCATGATTGTTATATTGAACCGACATGTATCCAGATTGTAAAGCTTATACTGGCCAAGAAAAGTGACATCGATTATAATTTATTATTCATTCATCGTTGAACCTTGCGAGTGTTGTACAGTGAAATACACGTATTGCATATATCACTGTATTCACTGTTATAAGACTACTCGATAATTTAGAATCATTCATTAATCAATCATTCATACGCTTATGCTGCCAAGTTGTGATAGAAAAAGATAGTGAATAGAAAGATCGTTAGTAATTCGTCTTGAAACTCATCGGCAACTTATTATTAAAAGGATTTTAGGTCATCTAGTTTCCACCATTTACACCAAGAGAATATTTATCGTAGTGCTATTCTAAGCCAACGCTATTGTAGAACCTTTTTGCTTTTAAAATAGAATAGAAATCTCTTTATTCCACACCAAAAAAAGTACTTGCATACTAATACTCACGCCTATCATTCCTATCGGGGTAGGCAGAGGATATTGATCGATACTGAACATTTTGAACTTTTAAGTATCGATCGATATTTTTTACTAGAACATACATAAATATTATCGTACACTTTTATGCTTCAGAATTGGGACGGCTGGCTTGAGACTTTGAAGTATAAATAACAGTGAAATGTATATTAACGTCAAACACGGTTAAAATTATTTGAATTCAAAGTAACAGCAAGAAACCTACATACTTTTGAGGCTTTGTGAGGGTTCAAGTTTCATAATGCGGTTAAGGGTCGTTGCAAAGTTCAAAAGCTTTACCTACTTTTGAAAGCTTACGGTATTTATACTTTGACTGAAAGCTCGTTTTTAATTAATAATAAATTTAAAATGAACTGAAATTTACATTGATGTAATTTAAACTTTTTATCTGCTTGGGCTTATGTAATCCTAAACTAATGGAATGTATTTATTATAACAACCATATTTCTACGAAGGGTTGTGTAAGGGGTAATACATAATCAACTTAAATTATTAAATCAGCATTATATTCCACACGAAATCGTGGTGTGTAAAATGATTATTTGTAATGAGTATCAATTAATAATTTGTATTTTGTTTTTATTTACTTAACAAGGCTCATCATGTCTTACAACTGATGATGGTAATGGCAATAAAATTAATGCGAGTGTTGTAACATCTACAATGAGTATACATATTAATATATATATATATATTTATATATATATATATATATATATATATATATATAGTGTAGATGTTTAACACTCGCATTAATTTTATGTAATTTCTTGACAAATTGTATCTGCATTAAAGGTCTATATGAAAATTTTAAGTCTGTATTACGTCTTCGTTCTACTAAAACTATCTAGTAGTACGTCTTGTGAGTGATCTTTTGATAAACTCAAAACAATCTATATAAGTCTTTAAAAAGTACAATTTCGTGTTAATATTTTTAAAGTCTTGTGTTACTCTTAATAAAACCAAGCATTTTGATATCCTTGTTGACAAAAGATTTATAATAAGTTGTAATTTTTTGAATTAGTTTTTTACATCTCAATCTATATCTAAAAAGTACCCCAAATGAGAGTCAGAAGTAAATACATATAATAATATATACATACATACTCACACCAGTAGTTCCAATTGAGTAAGGCAGAGACTATTGGATCGCCACTTTGTACGATCAATATTTACATACATTCTCTGTTGTTCTTCGGATGCGAGCCTCTTAAGCTCTCTCCAGTCTTTACGAAAGGGGTCCAGGTCATTCCGCCATCTCCTTCTTGGTCTGCCTCTGCGCCAGCCGCAGTTGCTGGGAACCAATTGGGTTACATATTTAGCCCACCTAAACGGCGACATACGGCAGACGTGCCCCGCCCAGTCCCACTCCAGTTTGGCAGCCTTAGCACCCACGTCGGCTATTTGAGTTTTGACGCACAGGTCGGGGTTGCGAATGCGGTCTGTCTTTTCATACCCAAATACTGCGGCCCATCGCTCTCTCGCAAACCTTGAGTTTGGACTTTTGAGACTCAGTCAGTGACCATGTCTGTGCACCGTAAGTTAGGACAGGCAGGATACACATTTCAATGGGATTTCTGTTTCAAAATTAATCTCTTAACATTTAAATATGATAAAAAGGTTAAATTTCAACAAAAAATATATAATATAACGCATAAAACTACACCGTTTGCTTGGGTTTATTCGTATTACGGTTAAGTAACCTTATTTTACGTCAAAAACCCAGACAAGATAAGGCACAGTATATTTACTTTAATGAAACCACTTGACGAAGTAACATATATTTTTACGACGCGACTTACTATTTTTAGTATCATTGAACAAATTAATTTGGTACCTCTACGTAATAACACACATACCTACATCTATATTGTCTACGCTTACAAATATTTTCAACAATTATTTCCACAGTGCCAGTGATTTTGGGCAATTCCTTGGCTATGTGGTGAAATTTTACCATCGTATACCCACACATCTTTCAAAAAAAATCTCCTTTTAATTTCGAAGCAAATTAACTTATAAATATAGGTATACAGCTGCGGCTGTCCCAAAGTGTGTCCTGTGGGTGAGTGAATGTAGCAAAATAAATTGCAAAAAAAAGTACGTCTGTGGTGTCGTGGGCTCAAAGCTGCTGCTCACAGATATTAATATTTGTTCTTTTATGCACGTTTAATATCAGAGGTTTTATTTTTAACTGAGGAGGTTATTAACTTGATGCGTAAATTTTCATTTTTAATATTTTATAGACATAAATATGACGAAATTGTGATTGCCTTTATTAAAAACAGTAACCGCAAAAGACCTTTATTTTACGAACTTTTTCCCACTCAATTTCCAAAAGTGACCGGGGATTTTTTATCCAGAAGCCCTGGCTACTCCTTCTAGGGATTCATAGCCGTGAGTATCTATGCATGCATGGGTGTAATGTTGATAAAACTTATAATTACATAGGTGTACTTCCATAAATTTAATGGTTAGGTTAAAAAAAATGAAACGAAACAGGACAAACTTGATATATTTTTCCTTCTCAGTTGCGAGTTCAAACCATAAGCTAAATCTATAATTTATCTTTCCTTATTACATAAAAGAGTTCATGACTCATGGTTCTTACCGGTTAGGAAAATATTGCCCGCGCGAATAAAATACTGAAATTAAACAATTACTTCTGTGACGGTAAATTTATACGACTAACTGATGAGAAAATGTAACGTGATCGAGAGAGATATTTAATAAAACTTGTGCTAATACAGACCACTTGTTTAAATATAGAACTAGAGTTTACGTAGGCAAGTTTGTACATATTCCTTTGTACAATATTTCTAGTACTTTTCATAAGTTGTAAAGAAAATTCGCATAAGCTTCGCACAAACGGTCGTTCTACCTATAATAGCCTATCATCACAAACTGTCGTGCTTCGAAAACTTTTATCGTTTGTAGCACTGTAGTAATTGGTAGTAATAATAACATATATGTTCATATTATGAAGAAAGCAAGAAATCAAGGAAACATGTATTTATTTCTTAATAGTCTGAAAAATTAAATAGATATACTTCGTCTGCGTAAGATAAGACAAATCATCGTCAGAATCTTTTCAGTAGATCACACGTGATTGAGTACCGAACATTTAATCATTCAAGAATCATATTTCCTATTTTGCTTTTGAAGGGAAGAACTTTGTTCCTCTAGTCTATTTAGTTTAAACAATAAATTTCATACTACTTTTAAGTCCAGAGTTGAGAAATAGGCACCAATATTTATAGGCACGCTGCTGCCGCCCCGACCGGCCGGCAATTTTTAAATCTGTAATATCTTCGAAAATATTCATTACAAGTATTTACTGTGAAGGGCCATATAGATCTAGAATAAATTGACACCGTGTATAAAGTATTTAACTGGATAGGTTAAAATCGCTAAAATAATCGCCATTATTTGCCATAATAATTAAGGACAAAAATATGTTATTGTGGGATATACATAAGAGATAAACATATACCATGGCGGAGTTTTTCGTAGACCTTTTCAATGTGAACAATACTTTGTACATTATTTTGATGAATCTCTACGAGATTAACTACGGGCTTCAGCCTTCGTTTGCAATGCAAGCGGAAAATATGAAATTATTTACGACATCACATTAGAAACCTATTTTTTTCCACTTTTTAATTATACTTATGCATATAAACTTTCGTCCTCAATAACTCTTTGTATTTAAAAAAAACGCATAAAAATCCGTTCGGTAACGAGATTTATATAGTTTGCATGTTGCAAGGCAGGTAACAAAAATAATCGTTTTATATTGTATTGCCTTCGCGTCTTTACAACCAAACAAATATGGTGAAACTATGAGGGCATAAGTTGCACTTTCCACTGCTTTTTTAACGCCGATGAACCACGTCTCTATGTCAACAGCTAATATTTTTTTTGGCACAAATGAATGGGAAGTGTTTATCTTGCATGTGTATCGTGTCAGTATCGATAAGAAACGTGCATCGACGACACATAAAAAACTCGTGCTGTTCAAATACTCTAAAGATTTTTTCTTTACTAACAAACCAATGTTCTTTACATTCAAGTAATATAAATTCCTCTTCCAGTACACGTGCCTCCACGAGAACCTATTCCACTACCTCTGCGAAGAGAACGGCGGCGCGGTCACGCTGCCGGCTGCCCGGGGGGACGACGCGTGGAAGGTGTACTTCAACGAGAACCCGGAGGAGATCGTCGATGAGTTCGCTATGAGATACGGAATTGAGGCCATTTATCAGGCTATGACGTGAGTGGTTATTGTTTAAGTTTCATCTTCATCAATGCTTATAGATTCCCGTCGAGAGTTTGGGGCTGCACTGTATAGAGTGATAATAATGATGGTTCAATATACTGACGTAGTTCGAGTTATAACACATTGTGTTGGTTTAGTAAACGCTAACCTAATAATTAGTAATAAACTGGTTAGTAATAATCCCCACATGAGATTTTCATGCAAAAAAATAGCTAATAAAACATTCACTTTTTTATTCCAGGCATTTCCACTGTCTATCGACGAAGTATCTATGTGCCGGAGTGCCGGCGGTAATGTCTACGTTGTTAGCCAATATCAACGCGTACTATGCGCACACGACAGCGTCTTCAGCTGTGTCGGCTTCTGACAGATTTGCTGCTTCTAATTTTGGAGTAAGTACTTGAAAACTTTGAAATAGTTTTTTGAAATAATTTTTATTTTTGATACAGAAACAAAAAGGAGTTAGTAATATTTGTCTTAAGTTCGATGTTTATACTTATAAAAGAAAGCGAAAGTTTTTCACTTTTTGCACATCATAGTTTTACATATGGTCAGAACTGAATCTACCCTATCATGAGTACGATTTTTTTTTCATTTGAATGCAACAACTCATCTACAAATAACTTTTGTGTTAACTACGTGTCCATTTTATATTTTTTCACAGAAAGAGAAATTCGTGAAACTATTGGACCAATTACACAATTCCCTCCGAATAGACCTGTCGATGTACCGCAACAACTTTCCTGCCTCCAGCGCTGAGAAACTCATGGACCTCAAGTCGACTGTTGATCTACTTACCAGCATCACTTTCTTTAGGATGAAGGTATGCAATATAATTTAGTTTTTAACCGACTTTAAAATAAGGGGTGTTCTCAATTCGACCCGTATTTTTCATGTTTGTTTACCGATTACTTTGCCATTTATGAACTGATTTCTGAAACGGTACCATGATGAGGATATCAGGGTCTGATGATGATATCCTGGCGAAATCGAGGGGAACCCTCAAATTTTATGGGCACATGTATCGCGTTTTTTATGTTTTCTGAAGTTATATTTACATTCGCTTCTGGAAATCATAATTTTATGCTGTTGAGCTGATGATGGAAGGTGTAGGTCCTCAATTACTAGGAGTTAGGAAATGGTTCTTTCAACATTAATATATGGATTTATACTCCTCTTCGTGGCTTTTTTGAAGAGAAGTACAGGTTCACTAAATATTTTTTTGTCATGTTATTGTTACCGTAAAAGTACCATGAGACCAAGATCTGATTATGGCATCCCAGGAAATCGAGGGGAACTGTCGAAACTCACAACGGTGACTTGTTGATGTTTGAGCTTAATTAATTTATATTGATGTGCATATTACACTTTGGTGGGTTGTGACTGACACTAAGAGTCTGAGGATGAGGAAGAAGGACAGTCCACTTGAGAAAAAAACTTTGCCCTCTATATTTTGAATACGTCTCAAGGAAGTTTCATGATGATAACCGTGATAGCTCACTGGGTAGAGCACATGTTGTCGTGCAGACTACTATGGTTCAAATTCCGGGTCTGGCTTACATTAATTTGTCTTTTCTAAAGTATTTTTAATTTACCATGGTTGTTAACGGTGAGGAAAACCATCGGGAGGAATCCCACATGGTTGAGTTGTACTTAGTCATGTGACAGTGTATTCGTACAACCTGCCCTCTATCACCTGAGTATACTGTCTAAGCAAAACGTGGGTACTCTGAACACCAGATGACAATGTCTCGTGATGTTCAGAAGTGTTAGTACCTCTTCCAACCCCTTCGGGGATATTCAGCGTGAATGTTTGAGTATTTTTTAAGTCAAGATGTAAAATTGTAGACCATCGCCTTTCGAGGGATTTCAAGAACAATGTACAGTTTCAAAGTTTATACATACAAAAATCAATTTACCCTACCATGTAGGTGTCCTACATTGTACATTTACACGTGTTGTGCGAAATACACACTTATTATCATGCAGGCTGGCACCGACTCACAAATTAATTTAAGAGAATTTTAAGATTTAGGTAGGTTGAACTGACGCGTGTGGAATAAAGAAATTCCTAAGGTGTTAATCACAGTACTAATATTTAATTTAAAAAAACTTATTTCTTACTTTTTAGTACTTAATCATTTATTTTCCATGTAAATCATAATTTGTATTACTTTGTGCTAAGTTAACCATTTTTCGTTTTTTTAGTTTTTGATTTTTCTACTTTGAAGTCTGTTTCTTTTTGTTAAAAATTATATGATATTTCTAAAGAACATATATGAAAAGATTGATGGAGGATCGTACAAAGTGACGATCGATAGCCTCTGCCTACCCCAATGGGAACTAACGGCTTGAGAATATGTATGTATGTATGATATTTCTTAATGATAAAATGGTTTTGCGGGTTGGAAGTTTGTCCGAGATTATTCGATTCCCACATAGGGTTAACAGTGTTTTATAATAACCAGAAGTATGTATTTATAAGCGATGATTAGGTATGCAATTTCATTTTTATTTCTCTTATTTATAGCATCTTGGGGTCAATGAGTACAGTTTTGTGTATTATGGATTGTACACAAAATTGCAATTATATACTATTTCTATTATATTTTTATTTAATTGCCATTAAATATATACATATTAATACTATTTTTTTCTACAATTACCAGGTCCAAGAACTCAGCAGTCCGCCCCGCGCCAGCACCGTGGTCAAAGACTGTGTCAAAGCCTGCCTCAGATCTACATATCAGTTTCTTTTTGAGAATTGCTACGAGCTCTTTAATAGAGAGTTTCAGGTAATTATCTTCTGTAACTTATTCATTAATTTCCAATTCATTTTGTTTTGAATTATGTTTTTCACCTAAATTTCCAAAAATGTATTATTTTTTGGAAGATTTGAATGAGAGGAATGGTATACGAAGGAAGGTCGGTTATAAGCCGCGTTGCTCATTAACCTGTTTAGTAACCCCGTTCCTAAAGCCACTTTGTTCATAAATTACATAATTATAAATGGATAATCTGTTTAAATATGTTTATCTTTTTTTATTAACCAACAAGTAACATGGCTTCACACAAAGTGGCCTTGAACCGACAACGCAATGAACTAAACTGCACTAGCAGCCATCATTATCAGCTATTATGTTGTTGTCAACATCCAATGTTTAAATTACTACATGTTTCTGTGAAAACTTCAATCACCCAAATAAGAGTCTAACATCATTATTTCTCCTACAGGTTGACCCCAACGAAGCAAAACGCGACCCGTCAGACCACGGCCCCCAACTGGACTCCGTTGATTTCTGGCACAAACTTATAGCTCTTATTGTATCTGTGATAGAAGAAGATAGGAATAGTTACGCGCCTGTGCTCAATCAGTTCCCTCAGGAGCTTAATATTGGACAGGTAATACATTACAAATCACGGTATATATATACGGGTACTAGGTTAATGATATTTTCACTGGGAGAATTTTATTACGACCCACTGATCAGAAGTGAGTGGGAACTAGCCTCTCAAGGGCAATATACCTATATTTCAAATATATTATATGGATCATTGCATTATTTTTACAATACAAAAAATGTTTGACAAAGTCATAAATATTCAAAGTAAACGCAATGTTAAAGTTTTCCGTCTCGTGAGATTCAGCTTGAGATAGGTATTATTATAAAAGTACCAATGTATGATGAGTATTGCGACATGTGTAAAATCTTAGAATTTTATTATATGAAGGGGTAGCCAAAAGTTCATAATTTCTTAATTCTAAGCCACTAAGAATTTGAGTAGGAAATTATATTCAAATAAAGAACGCTCAGTAGTGTGACTCAGGCACTTCGTCCAAAATCATTCAAAAAGCCACAAACCCAAAGTTGCCTCTTACACACACAAGGGAGGAAATAGGATACTGCCATTCTAAGTTGACACTACAGAGATAAAAATCTTTGTGTAGATTTATTCTTATGATTATACTAATAAATAAGTAAATATTACTTTTCAGTTATCAGCAGCCACGATGTGGTCATTATTTGCAGTAGACATGAAATACGCGTTAGAGGAGCACGAACAACATCGGTTGTGCAAGTCATCCGCATACATGAATCTGCATTTCAAAGTAAGTTTTTTTAATATAATTTAGTCTATGGTAAAAGTTCATGTAATATGAGCTTATCAGAGTAGTTTCATACAGAAATGATGTCTGCATTGTTTAATATTTTTTTATTTTATTTCGTTTGGAAGATTTACAGCTTTGAATCAAATTAAAATAACAAAAAATATTACGGGAAGCCATTTGAAAAACTTCACATGCACATATAATATCATAAATATAAAATTTTTCCTCGCTTCGTCTTAGCATAGGTACGTAAACGAAGCGATTATTACAACTCATGAATAAATTTGAATTGAAATTAATCTGTGGTGAATTTGCAACCTAAATGTTACATTATCAAACTCGCGTCAAATTTGCTTTTCCCAAATACTGATCTTGATTACTTACTTAGCCGAATTTTTATATTTCTAACCCAACTCAAATAATCCTATTATATTAATACAATAAAATTTCCAGGTAAAATGGCTCCACACGAACTACGTGAAAGACGTCCCGCCATACTGCGGCGCGGTGCCCGAGTACCCGGCCTGGTTTGAGCCGTTCGTCATGCAATGGCTCAATGAGAACGATGATGTGTCCTTGGAATATCTCAATGGAGCGTTCAATAGGGATAAGAGAGATGGGGTGAGGAAACTAATTACATTAAAAGTTAGAAAGAAGTGTTTGGTCTATGATATAATGGGTCCGTAGTTATTTTTGTCATGCATTGGAATATCTTAAAGAAGCATTCATTAGGGATAAGAGAGATGGGGTAAGGGAAATTACGATAATTTATTAAAGTTAAAGTGTTTGGTTTATGGCAATAATGGCAACAGAAGGTTTTTATGTATATGTCGCAGGAAAATTGTCTCCGGAAATCCGTCAAATAGCATGCGAATTATATGCGGTTATTTTATAAGTTTCCTAAAAACTGTAAGGTAAGATGTAAATTCGCATGCTGTTTGACGGATTTCCGTCAACTTGCCAGTTTCGGAAACTTATGAGTTAACGAGTTTGACGATTTACCTGCGACTCTTACATTTGTTCGTCATGCAATGGCTGAATGAGAACGATGATGTGTCCTTGAAATATCTAAATAGAGCGTTCAATAGGGTTAAGAGAGATGAGGTGAGGAACGTTTTGAATTTTTTTAAGAGTAGTAGGTTTTGATGAAGCCGGTCTATAGGTTTTAATTAAACACTTCTGTTCATCTTGCAATGGCTGAATGAGATCGATGGTGTCACTTTGGCATATCTTAATTAAGCGTTCAATTAGGATAAGAAAAATGAGGTAAAGAAAATTAAGTTGAATTTGTTGGGAGTAGGAATGTTTAATCTTTGATAAAGCAGGTTTTTAGAAGTAATTTTAACAGTAGGTTTGCGTATGAACAGTTTCGTTTATCATGCAATGGCTGAATGAGAACGATGAATTTTCCTTGGAATATCTCAATGAAGAGTTCAATAGGAATAAGAAAGATTGGTTGAAGAAAATAACGTTGAATTTGGTGAGAGTAGGAATTTTCGGTCTTTGATAAAGCAGGTTTATAGTAGTAATGTTAACAGTAGGTTTGCGTATGAATACTTTTGTTTGCCTTGCAATGGCTGAATGAGTACGATGATGTTTCTTTGGAATATCATAATGGAGCTTTCAGTAGGGGTAAGAGAGATGGGGTGAGGAAAATTATAATGTTTTAAAGTAGTAGTGATTTAACAAAGTCGGTGCATAGCAATAATGTAAACAGTAGGTTTTAAATAAATACGTTTGTTCATCATGCAATGGCTGAATGAGAACGATGACTGGTGTCTAAAATATCTTGTTAGGGTAACGAGTCCTCAGAACCATGAAATCAACTTATTTTTTGGATAAGCGGGTGACTCACTTTTTCATGGTTGTTTAAAAAAACATTGGGGTTAAGTCTAGCGCAGAATTCTACAAACACACTATCACAGGATTCAGTTTGTTTATGTTAGTGCTATACAATATTTTTTCTCACTGTTTTAATTGATTTATCAATTTTAAAACATCATCCCTTCTTTCTTTCAGTTCCAAAAATCAAGTGAACACGCATTATTCAGCAACTCAGTAGTTGACGTGTTCACGCAACTGACGCAATGTTTCGACGTGGTGTCCAAACTCGAGTGCCCCGACCCTGAGATCTGGAAGCGATACATGAAGAGGTTTGCCAAGACTATTGTCAAGGTTCTGGTAGCGTATGCTGATATCGTCAAGAAGGAGTTTCCTGAGCATTTGAAGGAGGAACGAGTGGTAAATAGTTTTGAAATATATTTTTACCAGCAAAGGCTTAGGTTTTGTTTATAAAATCATCAATTTCAACAGTTCACCTGTTCTGCTCATTTTATACAACCACAATAAATTTAACATACAAAATAATACATTTGCTGGACGGAAGAACAGCCATACAGACAGATAGCCATCAAAGCCTGAGTTTCTATTTGGTACGGATCCTTAAATGGGCTCTTAGTTTTTTTGCATAAGTAAAAAAAATACATTAAAACTTGGTTTATTTCTTAATTATTAGTAAAGACAAATATGTCATAATAGCCCATCACTTGAAATATATCAAATAACTCATCAATAAAATCGGTTACAATTATCTCCCTACAAACAATAACTCATGTAACATCAACACATTTCAGGCCTGCATCCTAATGAACAACATCCAACAACTACGGGTGCAACTAGAGAAGATGTTCGAAGCGATGGGCGGCACCAAACTCGAGAGAGACGCGGCCGACATCTTGCACGATTTGCAACAGAGCCTTAACAGCACGCTTGATGAACTCGCGTCTATGTTTGCTATCAGGTATACGGTTCTGTCTAACAACTACTTGGCTTAGAAAGGGTAATAAAATCATGAAAACTTCCTATAGACAAAAATTCTAACAAATGATATTTTGTATCATATTCATTCTTATGCAAGAACTTTTACAGTTTATTGTAGCAGATATTTTTACATTCCAAACAGATTTGTAAAATATTATGGGGTCAAACTAAAAACTGTTCAGCCACCGGTCCTTCAATAAAAAAACTACATCTACGATGAGATATTAAACAACAAATTAAAATGATATGTGTAAGCTGTTTAAAAATATTAATGTCTTATTGTAATTTCAATTTCTAACTTTTAACAGAAATGTAATCCTTGATGCACGTTAATACTTTATTTTAATTCGTTACGTTAACTCAGTATTTTATTAAAATTATAGTTTCATTTCTTCTTATATTAGATTGACCTCTGTTATGCATCATCACTAACCATATAACTTCGTTCCAGTCTGGAAACCAGAATAACAGCCAGTGTAAAAGAGCTAGGAGAGCTGCTACAGAAAGTGACGGGCGGGGGCGGGCCGGGACAGCCGCAGACGAACACGCATCACGAGGCTGACGAAGTATTGAGACCGTTGATGGATATTTTGGTATGAGACAATTTTATTTCGATAATATAAATTGATAGAAGTTGCGCTGTGTAGTACATACATACATACATATACTCACGGCTATAAATCCATTAACGGGGTAGCCAGAGCTTTGAAATGAAAAATTCCTCAGCCACTTTGGAAGTTGATTGGGAAAAGATGGTTATAATAAATGTTTTTGGTGACGGGTCTCCAACCACATCGCCCAAAAATCACTTAAAAAGCCCCTTATACCCTTAGTCGCCTCTTACGATCACCCACGGGTAGAAATGGGGTAGTGTTATTCTAAGCCGACACTACACGGCAAGTGCTGTGTAGTGTTGGCTTAAAATAACAATAGCTAACTTCGGTAAGAGACGGCTAAGGGTATTGGGGCTTTTTAAATGATAAGTGGGCGATGCGGGTAGACCCTTCACCAATAACCGTTATTTTACAATCTTTTCCCCACTTAACTTCCAAAAGTGGCTGAGAAATTTCTTATTCTCAGGGTCTTGGTAGAGATTTAAGTGTAAAGCCGTGATAATAAGAATATATGTAAATATTTGCAAGTCAATCACTTTTCCACTTAAACTAAAAATAACAACATTTATTTCATACTTAAGAGCTTATTCTATTTGTCTGAATGAAGACGTCTGAGAGCCACATAATCTGAATTCAGACTAGTGGAATACCGTTCAGAACGCTTCTGAAAAGTAGACAAATTTGTGTAGTGGAATAACAAGCGTCTGCGGCAGTAACTTCGAAGGACGTCTGAATTCAGAAACGACAAAGTGTAATGGAATAAGCTCTTTATGTAGTATAATGTGCAGTGAAGCATCAGTTTAGTATACTCATAGCATACGTGATCATGATCACGTTAGTCAGTGATCGGTGACTTAAGTTTTTGAAATGATTGTTGGACGATGTGTTTGGAGACTTATTAAACCAACCATCCTTTATTTTACTTTTAACTTACAAAAGAGGCTGAGGATTTTGAAATTCTAATGCTCTGAACACCTATTTTTCTAATCTTAAGTGATAAGTTTATTAATGTAAGTAGTAATATGATAGAACAAAAAGTAGGAACGCCCCAGACAGCGATGAATAAATTTATTGTTGATGATGATTGATGAATAAAGTTATTTCTAAAATCATAACTGTACTTTATAATTTCAGGATGGTTCTCTGACTATGTATGCTGAAAACTGTGAAAAGACTGTTCTAAAACGATTGCTCAAAGAACTGTGGAAGATCGTCATGAAAATATTAGAGAAAACTGTGGTTTTGCCTCCTATGACTGATAAAACGGTAAGTTTATATAGTAGTATAAAGTTTTCGTTGTATGAAAAACAATAAATTTTTAAATCTCTGCACACCGTTGTCGTTCAATACGAACAAAATCTTAAATTGCACGCTCCTCGGTTAGAAATAAAATTCGTGTATATAAACCAATAAATAAAATAACATTCCTTCAAATATTATGGATACAAGATTCCTGTTACTTATGCCAAATTAAAATACATTATGGCTTGTGATGTCAGCGTTGTAAACTGTGTCATATTAGTCGGTTGCTATAAAATAAAAGGTTTAAAATAAAAGCTAATATAAAATAAAAGTTTCAAATAAATACTCTCCGTGCAGTGTCGGCTTAGAATAACACTACCCCATTTCTGCCCGCGGGTGATCGTAAGAGGCGACTTAGGGTGTAGGGGCTTTTTAAAAACATTTATTATTACAATCTTTTCCCCACACAACTTCCAAAAGTGGCTGAGGAATTTCTCATTCCTAAGCTCTGGATACCCCGTTTAGGGATTTATAGCCGTGAGAATATGTATGTATGTAAAATAAAAGCATTATAATTTAATGAGTACGTTCATTACCCGCAACAGGCAAGAAATAATAAGATAAATCAAATCTTCAGATAACCCTCTTTGTATTATGAAATGTTATTATTTACTACTAAATCAAGATTTTTTGGAATAGCCGATACCGCCGATACACATAATCTAACGTGTGATATTTCAAAACACATGCAACGACTGATAATACAAAACATTTGACAACATACATACATACACTCACGGCTATAAATCCCTAGAAGGGGTAGCCAGAGCTAAGGAATCAGAAATTCCTCAGCCACTTTTGTAAAGTTGAGTGGGGAAAAGATGGTGAAATAAAGGTTGTTGGTGATGGGTCTCCAACCGCATCGCCCAAAAATCCCTTAAAAAGCCCCAATACCGTTAGTCGCCTTTTACGTACACCCACCGGAAGAAATGGGGTAGTGCTATTCTAAGCCGGCACTACACAGCAAATTTGACAACACTACAGTGTAAACTAAGTACTACGCTTATACATACACGGCTTTCTTACTAAATAGTTTTTAAATACTTGCGATGTTTATGCACTGATTGTAAAATAATGTTTCGTTTTACGGTAACGTTCTTTAGCGAAAACAAATATCAAATACGGAACCGGTTATTTTACAATTACAAAATTATCACACATGTATGTATTGTAATAAAACGCAGTGTTTTGCTTTTGGCAATTTGAGTGCCGGTGTTTATGTTCTGTTATTATACTTTGATTCACAAAGTATCCAAACCATACAAGAATAAAAAAAATAAAATATTATGAATTATTGAACAGAAACTGAAATACAACCGAAACATTAAAACATTTGCTGGGGTGCAGAATAAGCTCAAGTTGGAACATCGATTACCACGTTTTTAAATAGCACTAAAATAATTTACGAATCGTACAATTATAGTGATTCTGCCATTAAAACTTTCTTTCTCTCAAGTAATATATACCTTATCTTTCGCAGATGATGTTAAAAAACCTCACAAACAATGCCAAGAATCTAGCAGCGAACGCCAAAATCGAGGACATGACTCAACTATTCAAGAGCACGGTCGGCAAACAAGACGTCAAACACGCTCTATCAGGCGTCATGGACATTTCTAAGGAACACTTATCAGCCGAAAAGAGTTTATCACCAAAACAATGTGCAGTATTAGATGCAGCATTAGATACTATCAAACAGTATTTCCATGCCGGTGGGAATGGGCTGAAGAAAACGTTCTTAGAAAAGAGCCCGGAGCTACAATCGCTCAGATATGCGCTCAGTTTGTACACGCAAGCCACGGATACGCTTATAAGGACGTTTGTTACGAGTCAACAGAATCAAGGTACTTTTTAAATAAATATATTATAATTAAGTGGCGATCGATAGTCTCTGCCTACCCCAATGGGAATAATGGGCGTGAGTATAAGAAAGTAGGTATATTAGAAATTAACTATGAGGCAGTGTTATTTTCGTTTATTACCTTGTGATTTGAGAAAAATAAATATGACAGTTTGTTTAGTAGGCTAGACAAATATATTATATAATTTTTCTTAATATACGGACATATTTTGGTTAAATAATTTAAACGCGATATATTTTACCAATAACGGTTTTAAATAAATTCTAAAATATGAGAAGAACTAAAATCTTGCATTACTTGGCAATTGACTATAAGTAGCACAACAAAGCCAATCAAAATGATCCACCTAGCTATCTACTCCTACATTAGTATGAAAGTACTCGGTGGCGTAAACGTATGCGACGCTAAAACAGTAACGTGTTTCATAGATGCTGCAGTGGCAGAGGAAGGCAGTGTGGGTGAAGTTTCGTTGCAAGTTGATCTGTTCACACATCCAAACACCGGCGAACACAAGATCACAATCAAAGGTAAAGTCCTTCACTATGAGATAACAATAATTTGGAACATGAGGATATTTTCTACTCATCTCTTTAACAAGAAGAGTCACTTATTAGAAATTATAATGATGTAAATATAAAAATGAATGCATGGTCTTATAAAATGGTCTTACAAAATAGTAGTTTTATTCAATAATTTTAGCCATTGTTACCTAGGTAGCCATAGTTCTCTAAACTAGACCCATTTATGAAAATCTATTATTGATAATTATAATGTACATACATATGTCGTGGCCATATCGTAAATTTGAACACATTATGAAATGATCGATCATTTCATGAAATGGTCGTATTTCATGAAATGTTCAACTGTCTATTGGCCACATCGTGATGTGGTTTGGGCAGATCAATAATAAGAAATCGTTTCTCGATATGGCCAACTAAACGCGCGGCCTCTTCATGAAATGGTTAAGATTATTTGAGTCGCTCAGCGGAAAAGTGGCCCAACCCACATTTTTACACAAACAGAGTTAAGTAGGTATTTCTTTTCTATAAACGTGGAACTTCGAAACCATAGTGGCCCAAACTTGATTTTTGTTGTTATTAATAGATGGCATTGGTCAATGTACTTATAATTTAATTAATTAATTAGTTAATCCCCATTATCTCCATACTTGATGTACTAGGCTTGGGCCACTATTCCGCTGAGCGACTCATTTGGTCATGTCGTAAAGTAGTTACATTAATTACCGGTAGAGGCGCTGAAAACGCTTTGTTTTTGAGTGAAGATGGCGGCCGCTGTCAAAAGTATTATTTCTCGCAGTAAAAAAATTAATAATTCGTTATCAAACGAGGAAGAAAGTAATAACCAAAGAGTTTTCGACGAAAAGGTTTTTGAATACTTTGCTAATTACGAAAAACCTGAGCAATATGTTAAAAAACGGTAGAGTTTGGATCGCATTTCATTGGTTACCCTATTTCTACGATCTGGCCAAGCGTGGATGACAAAATTGTGAAACGTTGACGATTTTATGATCTGGTCAAATTAAGTTGGCCACATCATGAAATGTGACCATTTCATGAAATGATCGGTCATTTCACGATATGTTCAAATCTACGATATGGCCACGACACATACACATACTCACAGCTCTTAATCCCTAGAAGGGGTAGCCAGAGCTAAGTAATCAGACTTTTGGAAATGTTAGTGGGGAAAAGATGGTAAAATAAAGGTTGTTGGTGATCTGCTACCCCTTCTAGGGAAATATAGCCGTGAGTATATATATGTATGATGCGTCTCCAAACGCATCGCCCAAAAATCCCTTAAAAGCCCTAATACCGTAAGTCGCCTCTTACGTACACCCATCGTAAGAAATGGGGTAGTGCTATTCTAAGCCGACACTACACAGCAATAATATATATCATAATTCCCCAAAAGAAAATAACTAACACTAATTGCGTCAAACCTGCAACGTCTTTGTGTAGGAGGCTGGATATAAATTGTATTTTATTTATGTCTGTCGATTATTATAACTACTTGTTTAGGGAATAAAAATACTAATTTACATTTCAATTCTAATTTCAGTTGTAGCCGCCAACGATCTAAAATGGGTGATAGCGAGCGGCATGTTCCGTCCGTTCATAGAAGTGAACCTCATCGGGCCGCATCTCGCTGATAAGAAAAGGAAATTTGCAACCAAGTCAAAAAGCAACAATTGGAGTCCCAAGTTCAATGAAACTTTTCATTTGTAAGTATTAGATATTTAATTTACTACAAGTGTTAGTAGCTTTTGGTTTGTGGGTGATTTTGTAAATGTAAATTTGGGGTAAGGTATGATTCCAGAGATAAATCTGTTTTAAACCCTTACCCGCAATTACAACTTATTTTTTCACCACTATTTATTCTGTGGTGATAATTCGGTATGCAAAGTTTTATAAAAGTGGTGCTGATTACGAAACCATTTCGAGATATTATGTTTTTAAATAATATTTTCTTGAAATTAAATGAAACAAAGCTAAGATGACCGTTATTTTATCAAATAACTGTAACAGTATTTGACCTTCAGCGTTAGTTCAAAGACATTCGTTTTTGCAGTTTATTAATAAAATATAGAACATCATAGGTTTGTTTAGTATAATATCGTAATAATTTCATTTGAGATCACAAATTCGTGAAATGTTTTGCAATCACCAACCTTTTTATTAAACATTTCGCTTCATTTGCATGTCGCTACGTGATATTTTCGATCGATGACGTCATTAAGAACAAAAGTTTAACAATCTTAAAAAAATCATAACTTTATAATTACTCATTTTAAATGAAAAATATTCAAATTAGTCTTTTATTTTCGTGTTTGCTATCGAATAAAAATATTTAATAAATACCAAAAAAAAACTTTGCATACCGAATTGTCTTCACATTTAAATAGTACATACATACTCACGACTATAAATCCCTTAACGGGGTAGCCAGAGCTTTAGAATGAGAAATTCCTCAGCCACTTTTGGAAGTTGGTTGGGGAAAAGATGGTAATAATAAATGTTTTTGGTGACGGGTCTCCAACCACATCGCCCAAAAATCACTTAAAAAGCCCCTATACCCTTAGGCGCCTCTTACGATCACCCACGGGTAGAAATGAGGTAGTGTTATTCTAAGCCGACACTACACAGCTAAATTAAATAGTCATGTATTGAATGAAATTAAACATACCACATTTGTTCTACTCCTATCAATTCCTCAACTAAGTATGAGTAGGCAACTAAAAGATTGGCAAACAAAAAGGGTTTCTTAATCAGTTTCTTTAACTAAACCCAAACATTGCTCT
Source organism: Bedellia somnulentella (assembly GCA_963576735.1). Lineage (NCBI taxonomy): Eukaryota > Metazoa > Arthropoda > Insecta > Lepidoptera > Bedelliidae > Bedellia > Bedellia somnulentella. Next base: position 6,451,862 of record OY755182.1, on the reverse strand, counting down.
TGGAATAGGTACTGATCACCAGTTTACACTATTCTGCAAACTTCTGGTGCTACAGTCTGGTAATCAGAGTTACCAATCTTTTCGTACAAATGAGCCGTTTAATTTTTCCTTTTCCGGTCTCCCACCTTTTCGAGACTTTTGTGTTTCAAGTCTTGGTTTGGAAACGAATTAAGTACAATCTTATAGTTAGATCATAATAGTATGAATGCAACACAGGGAAAGACTTATATATAATTAAAACGGTCGTATCTTCTTAACTGTTATCTTTACTACAACGTGGCTGCTATTTTGATTTTTCAAAGAGGGGAAATGAGGAATACATATCAATTTCATACAACATCAGCTCTCATTACGAAACATGCCACAGAGTTATGAAACTAAATAATGCCAAATAGCATCACATTCTTTTCACACCTCGGTTTTTGTTTGGCTTTTTGTCAAACTATTGGATTACAATATATCAATGGTAACCTAGAGACGTCTATTTTCATTATTTTCTCAGCCAAATCCATTCGTTAGTCAACACCTAGATTTGTTGACTCAATAGTTATATTTTCGAAAAACTAAAAATATTGTTTGTTCTAGTATATGTTTAGATTTTACGTATTGTGTAATTTCGTGTAGCGCGTGTGTTTAATATAATTTTAAATGTTTCCGGCCTCCGAAGTATAAGGCGCGTGAGAGTGAATAACGTCTTTTGTGGCAAACTGATACAATTTCTTTGAATACTCAACCACTTGAACATTAAAAATTAAGTGGCATTATGGTCATCTAATGTTTGGAATACCTAACATAAGCATCAGTTGTAAATAATATATGTAAATAAAAGCAGCCTGACCAACTGATCTATATATGTAAAAAAGTGCAGCTTGACCAACTGACCAAAGAATTGACATACTCATTTTCTCATGCTATATGCTAGGGGGCAGGTAGATTGTGCTTGATAAAGCAGAGTATTTTTCATATTATTTTATCTGATGTTTGTCAACTGATGGCTGTGTAGTGCCGGCTTAGAATAGCACTACCCCATTTCTTCCGGCGGGTGTAAGTAAGAGGCGACTAACGGTATTGGGGCTTTTAAGGGATTTTTTGGGTGATGCGGTTGGAGACCCATCACCAACAACCTTTATTTCACCATCTTTTCCCCACACATCTTTCCAAAAGTGGCTGAGGAATTGCTAATTCCCTAGCTCTGGCTACCCCTTCTAGGGATTTTTAGCCGTGAGTATATGTATGTATGTATGTCTGTCACTTCGCTTAGAACTTACAAAGATATCAAAAATTAATATTACATAGCAAAAAGCTTTCTGTTGCAGTTAAATATTTATTTATTTTGGACAGACACAAACTAAATACACACATACAAAACATCCGAAATTATAGCTTCTCTCCTCTTTTACACAACATTTCGCTTTCTGCGATATAAATATATTTACATATATTATACATAATAAAATATATTTACATGTATGATTTTGTTTCAGTATGGTAATAGCAACCGAGCAGCTAGACTTGTACGAGCTCCACGTCTGCGTGCGAGATTACTGTTTCGCGCGCGAGGATAGACTGGTCGGCGTGGCCGTCATGAGGATGTCGGATATTGCTGAGCAGGTTAATTTCATTATTAATAATATAGTTAAAAAAAATCAATATTTCACGCGATCTATCCCCAAAAGTGTGACAGAGGTAGTAATACTTATGAACATCACGTGACATTGTCACCTGGTGTTCCGAGTACCCTCGTTGTATTTGAACATTGTACTCACGTGATTGGCAGGCCTATCATCTTTTTTGTTTACGATTACACTGCCACATGCTCAATACGCAGATGTGGCGGCTTTAGATGTAAATCAATATTTGATTTACATCTAAAGCCGCCACAGTCCTCTTTTTTAACGGTAAAAGTAATATATGTATTGCTACAACCAATAAATAATAAAGAAGATGGCTAGAGCTACAGCATTGGAATATACTAAGCCAATCTGGAAAGTAGACTGGGATATAAATTTATGTAATGGGTATTCAGACATATTTCCATTACATTACTTAAAAAACCCCCATTGAAGTATTTTGGGAAAATTGTATTTTTCTGGATTATTAACATAATCCTATTAAAAGAAAGCATTTTTTTTTAAACCTGTGAGAAATACGTGATGATTGTATATAAAGATAGTACAAAACGGCAGCTCACGAAGAGTACACGTATGAGTAGACTAGCTTCTGAGGGGGTAGGATCAGAGGGTGGTGGACGGGGGGTGGTATGTGATATGGATAGACATGATAAATAATAATTTATATGATTTAATTTGAAATGTATTAATTTAATTTCAATTTATTTGACTGTAATGTAAAAATGAGTTCTTTGTGAAAAAATCTTAGAAACCTTTTTGTTTACTAAACTTAAGTAAACAACAGATACATACATACTTACATATTCTCTGCCTACCCCAATGGGAATTAATGGCGTGAGTATATGTATGTATGTATGTATGTATCTGTTGTTTACTTAAGTTTAGTAAACAAAAAGGTTTCTAAAAACTTTTTCAATCAAAAAGCCAAAAACTGCAGTTTTTTTTGTATTTTAAAACGGTTTCTCTTATTCTCAGGGCTCCTGTGCATGCTGGTTACCTTTGGGTACTCGAGTGAAAATGGACGAGACTGGATGGACAATCCTCAGGATACTATCTCAGCGACACAACGACGAGGTCGCTAAAGAGTTTGTTAAATTGAAATCGGAAATGAGGACAGAAGCACCACAAGGTGCAAGTGCGCAAGGCCCATCGTGAGAACTAAACCCAGTGTAATCGAGTGTTCGCGGCAACCAGTGCCAACTGGTTTCATACATTCAAGTGTAATGTTATATTATCGTCGACCGTCGCACTTGAAAATGGACGAGTCCAGAGTGAATCTCTCAAGATTAATCTCTATTTCATGTGATGTAAAGTCGAGATTCGTTGCACAAGGCAAATCCGCCCGTCCGCGCCGCCTCGGTCAGTGCGCGTTCGTTTCCTTCAAAATCTCGTTTTTCGATGACGGGCGACTGTAAATACAATGAGTGTTATTTTTCGCGATTAGTTTAAATATTTTGCACAAACTTCGTAAATTTTAGCAGAAAAGACTGACCGTAGAGGCGGCCGCGGTCGCTTTCCAGGGAGAATGAGCCCTTTACTCCGCTGCCTCTAACTTCCATTAAAATGTGTTCTAGTAAATTCGTTTTGTTTTCGGGCTAATATCCCTGGAGTATCTGTACTTTCTCGGTATTTGTAATAAATATTTGTATGGACCAAACTGTCTTAAGGTGAACACATTATTTTATAAACCAGTCTTATCGTGGTATTAGTGTGAGTGTAAATCAATGCAACAAGGCCTTACGTTATTCTCCGTATTATGATTATTATTTGCCTTTGTAATGGTTTTCTGTTTTACTTTCACATGTTATGATTCAATGTGCCCTCAGACGTATATGGTGATTGTTAGTGAGTGTTGCTAAATGGAATTATTGTATAGATGGAATATCCACTTTCGACTTTAAGTTGTCTCTTTTCAGAACAATATCTTTTAGATATACTAAATAAATGTGGTCCATATTTGCCATTTCGTATCTCTACGACTTGTAAATACCTAAAAACATAATAATATATTATATCACTCTTATTCTTACTTATATTATGCGCTTTGGCCTGTTTCGTGTGTAATTAAAAGGAAATCTTCTATAAATCTATGTACATTATGGAAAATTGTGATATTGTTATAAAATGGAATACATTTCAAAGTTAAAAAGATAATACTATGCACAATTTGGAAGGCAGTCGTCCACTGCTTCATCGGTAATCTTATCACGATAGAGGACAATAATTATTGTCATTTTTTTTAATCATGTCTGTTCATTTCAGTGGATGGCTGCCTTTACATTGTTTCAGTCAAACAAAAGTAATTTTGTGCGTCACGTCTGTTGAGTTTTGTTGATATAGGTTATAATGATCAGTGCTCAAAATGTGGTTAAGATAACAAACAATAAATAAATATTCTTTTGAATTTGGAAAGGGTTTCAACGATAACAAAATCACAGTCCAAATAAGTAAAATCACCGTACGGTTGCAATAAGTATCACTCGATGTAGCTTCGATGTGTTATGTTTTCAATTCCACTGGGACTAACTTTTCTACTTATGCATGACAAAATAATACTTTATTTATTAATAGTATTTTATTGCACACTGTTATTTTGTTCCGATGAATACAGCAATATGCGAATTAAAGGTTTACATAGGGTTCATAAATGTTACGTTTCATGGAACTTATTAACTAATGTTGTAATTATTTTATTAATAAAATAATTGTTTATGTTAAATAAATACCAAGTATGCCAACAGAATAATGAAACTAAAATATATTCTTCTGTAAAACAACTACATTAACCATCCGCGCAAAAAGTAACTTTTATGAGCCAATTTAAACAAAACTCGTAACAATGAACAAAGTTTACTTCTGCCACTATATGTTGAAATATTTTTTTATGTGAATTTTTTTTTTCTAACCCTAAATTGTAAACCTTTCAAAATATATCTTCAGTGCCTATTACATTGTAAGTCGCTTCTTTTTTGATGTGCTTCGTCTAATTATTTATTTATACAAAGTTATTAGTAATATTCATACAATAATCAACTTGTTATCCTGTTTAACTAAAAACTTGTATACGGCGCGTAAAAGTAATAAAATTGAAACAGTAAAACATAGTGTGTTCAAAATATGTACGTGTAAGTGAGTGATTGTGAGTACCTTTAAATGTATAACTAAATTTAGTTACTGTTTAGTTAGAATAAGTGATATTATTGGTTGATTGAAACAGTTTTTTGTCACGTTTTGTACTTAATGCCAATAAGAGAGTCATGAGTGGCATTGAAAACATTCGTTTCACTTAGATCACATCACAATAAACACTGATATAAAATTCTTCTAAATATAGAGTTTATCATGGATTACATATCTCTAGATAGATAATGTGTTTTGTCTAGTCCAGATCTCTATATATATTTACTCGTAAAATTATGTAATGTATTTTTTAATCATTATTTGTATTTCCGAGTCGACTGATTCTGTATAATTAGTATAATAGAAGTATCAATGTCACGATGTTGTAAAAATTACAGGTTTTTTTAAAACGTATTTAACGCAAATAATAAATATCATTATTCAAGTTTTGGCGACAAGATTAAGTATTGTTTTGTAATTAACTGGTAAATATATTTGATTTATGATACCAAATAAGTAACCGATAATTTTCGAGTTTTTTTTATAAAAACTTATTTTTGATAATTTATAAATGCATTCCAAGTACACGTGGGAACCTGTGAACCCTTTTCACCGTTTTTATAACAGTATTCTATTTGTTTGCAAATAAAACAATATCGATTACATTATAAAATTTTATTTTGTACTTAAATATTATGAAAAAGTTCTTATTGACTACAAATAGTTAATTCGCTATTACTATTAAAAATGATTTTTATTGGTCTCTTATCAAATAAACTTGACTAAGTAACATAACAACAAGATATTTAATCACTATAATGATATCGTTTTTTACTTGCAAACAAAAAGAAACATAAAGTGCACCCGACACTACAGAGAAGTATTATTGCAGTATTGCCTTTGTTCATTTCCTAATAAAAATACATATGAATTCAGTAATTAGTCTTTAAAAAGCGTTCAACCAGAGGTCCTGGTTATAGTTTGATTCAATGTTTAACCAAAAAAAAGAACAATTTGTTTTAAGTTTTTTAACGGGGCCCATAATATCAGTATTATTTAATCCAAAACGTTACTGGTTACTATAATAAAAATTTCTGCAACCACAGAATATTTCTGTTCAATATATATATTTTAAACAAACGACTAATGTGTTACAATACAGTTTACTAAAATTATTTATTATGATTTGATTTAACATATATTTAAATAATTCTATTGTCTGTGTACGAAGTGCTTAATGAGTATTAGGATTTTAAGTGTTTGTTGGGCGATGTGGCTGGAAACCCATCACCAACAAATTAAACCCCGCTTAACTTCCAAAAGTGGCTGAGAATTCTGAAATCCTGGCTATCTCTTTCTGACGATCCATAACCATGAGTTTGTGTGTAATAGTACAAAGTTTATTATTGATTAATTATTTTTTATTTACCTACTGATATGACGAGAAGAATTTAGTGTCCATATTTTATCGAATATTGAAATTCGCATTATTATTACCTTTTTTTTCCATTAGTGAAGATGATATGAATATGATGCCTTTGTTGTAAGAATTCAAATTATTTAAATATCTTCATACTTAATGTATGTAAAACTTTGTGTAAGACCATTATTAGTCGTTTGTTTAATTCAATAAAAATCGAGGGATGTATACAAAGTGGAAAAATATACGGTAACAAAATTTTATGTTATTCCCCTTTTCCATCCTTATGATCACATTACACGGGTTTATTTATAGTCAAAGGATAAACGCACATCAAATCATTACAAACAAACAAATCATATTTTACAATGCAATGTGAATCAATCGTGAAACATTATATTTACCATTTGACAATACTGTGAACGTTATTTTTAAGTGTAAAATTTAATGTGATTGTGCATTGATTAACGTTCGTGTAAAATTGAGGCTCCATGTTAAGTATTAAATCGGTTATTTAAACATTGCATATATCTTTGTATAAATGCATATATGTAAATGTTACATGTTTAAACACATTACTGAATTTAGAATTTTTATGAAAAATAAATAAATATCCGTATTTCAAATATTTAAAGTCTTTTAGTTTATTTTAAGGAAAACATTATTTCTAAAAAGCATGTCTTTTTTGTCCTTGGTGTTTAGAGTACACATTCAAACCAAGAAATACACCAGTACTTGTGGCAACTATGGTAAGCAGCAATAAGTTGCTAAGAGTCAATGGTTTGAGTTCCAAATTTTGTCTTTTTTTAAATTCATACTCAATTATACTCAAACGTTCACGTCGTATATCCCCGAAAGGGTGACAGACTACGTACGTTTCGTTAGGATAGTCTACTTTTCACACCGAGAATGATAATAAGCATACGTATCTCTAATACCCATTTTAACCTCGCACGCAACGAATATTTGGATTTTGTCAATTTTAAATGTATAGCAAATATTAATACTGGCGCTTTCTAGTCGATGAAACTAACGACGACTACGGAGGTATTGAACGAATTCTGTTTTATCAGAAATTTCAAAATACGAATATATGTTTCGTGTGAGACACAAATAAATTTTAATAGGGGTTTGAAGAAGTAAGTATGCCTATATCGTTCTCGATGTGGAGAGCTGACCCTCTGTGTTCTCACGCGGTAGAGAGCTGGCCAATAGCCGTTTTGTAAGTATACACTGTCTAAAGGCTAAGTAAAACTAAGCCTGTGGTTTCCCTCTTGATGCTTTCCCGCACCGTTAACAACCACGAAAAATAAACCACACATATGACTATAGAAAATAATTGGTGACGTCCGAGTCGGTATTTAAACCCACGCCTCTCTGCATTATAGGCGATTGTTGTCCCCACTGATCTCTCACAGTTTTAAAGTCAATAAAGTGGGTAATGTTTTAAAAACAAATATGACTATGAAGATGTAGGAAAAGTTAGAGTTCAGGCTACCTTCTACCTTCCTACCTTGCTAAGGGCTATTTACCCCAAAAAAGTACCCAGAACATTGGAATAAACAAATTTTTCATTATTGGAGGTTTATTAAAAGAAAAAAACAAAGTATCTTTGGTGATGAATCTGGAGCTACATCGTTTAACAATTAATTTTTAAAAGATGCAACAGGCAATTCCAATATGTTAGAAGGAAGTTTGTTGAACATTTTGAGGAATAGTCCCATAAAGGAGTTACTTACATTATTAAGTCTCCACTTCGGTACGTTAAGTTTGTCCTTATTTCAAGTGTTAACAGAATGCCTATCACTAACTTTACTAAAATGGCCTATATGCTTTTTGGCATACATAAAATTCTAAAATATGTATTGGCAAGGGACAGTTAAAATACCAATATCTTTAAATTTTTCGCGCAACGAATACCTCGACCTTAACATGTAGCTAGATTGGATATCTCGCTTTTGTAAGTCAAAAACTTATGAACATCAGCCGCTTTACCCCATAATAAAATACCGTAAGACATAATACTATGAAACTAACTGAAATAAACAATGCGAGCTGTTTCTATGTCTGCTATTTTTCTGATCTTACGCACGGCATACGCTGCTGAGCCCAGCCTTTTAGAAAGTGTTAGTATATGGGGTCCCCATTGCAACTTAGAATCGATTGTTATCCCTAGGAATTTTGTCTCTTTTACTAATTCTACATTTTCACTGTCAATAACAATATTTTCATCAACTTGCCTTACTTTCGGTAAAGTAAATTTAATACATTTAGATTTTTTGCCATTAAGATCCAGGTCATTTACAGTTAACCAATGCAATACCAGTGAGGTAGCTTTATTTACAAAGTCAAGAGATGTAGAAGATCTCGCTACATTAAATATTAAAAAAGTGTGATCTGCAAACATAACTATCTCAGAAAACTTTTGTACCATAAATGGTAAATCATTAATATAAATCAGAAACAGTAATGGCCCAAGTATAGAACCTTGAGAACGCCCATCTCTATTTCTGATCCTTCCGACGTAGTTCCATTAAAATCAACGTTTAAAGTTCTTTTTATTAAGATATGATGCCATTAATTTCAGTGCTTGCTCGTCAAAACCGTAATGCGGATAGAGACCAACAATCTTAATTTTTCATGTTTTTTTTTTGTCCTAAATTAATGGTATACTATTTAATAAAGTAGAAAAAAATATTAATGGGCTTCAAAATAATCTAGAGTAAAAAATGATATTTAAAACTTTTAAAAAAATTAAGCAGTTCAAACGTTTACCTTGTAAAAATGAGTTTCGACGCTGATGAATACAATGTCGTGTCGTGTCAGATGACGTCCCATTTTGTTCGACCAATGGTGGCGCGTTTTGTAAGTTTGAATTTCGCTCCCTTTATTATGCACTTTTTGAATATTATTTTAGGGGTTTAAATAATAAGTAAATAAAAAAATACCTTTTCATCCCACTTAAGTTCCAAAAACGGCCGGTATTTTTTCATTTTGAAGGTCTAAGCCAGTCCATTTTAGGGATTCATAGCCGCGAGTATATGTTTATAATGTATAGTATGTATAGATATGTTGTTGTTGCTATTAAAAAAACATATCTATCGGCTAACCCTATAGGATACCATAGGATTTAAAATGGATAAGGCACATTGCAATAAGCCTATATGCTATTCTTTAGTTCCAGAAAACCCAATTGTTATGAAAACTTTAAATAAAGATATTCATTCGGAACAAACATCACTTGAAAAATAAATATAGCGATACGTAGCTATCAATTTATTTCATAGAAAGACATACATACATACACTCACGGCTATAAATCCCTTGAAAGGGGTAGCCAGTCCTAGGGAATTGAATATTTCTCAGCCACTTTGGATGTTGCGTGGGAAAAAGATGGTGAAATAAAGGTTGTTGGTAATGGTTCTCCAACGGCATCGCCCGATAATAATATAATCCCTTAAAACCCCAATATTGTTAGTCACCTCTTACGTACACCCACCGGAAGAAATGGGGTAGTGCTATTTGAAGCCGACATTGCACAGCAGCATTTCATAGACTTTAAAGAATAACAACATATAACATCAACATTATAACAAACTAGAGTCTAACACCACTAATCAATTAACTATTAAAACATTAAAATCACCCGGGGCTAACTGCGATACCACAGTACTCAGGAACTAACAACATGCAATATTAAGTTGTGGCTGGCTAAGTTCCGGGACAAAGGGTAACTTAAGTAGGCTTCCAGGTAGACGTATGAACTAATTTCTAAGTTATAGTTACTTCTCAAGAATTTTAAATTCTTTCTTGTTTGAAATTAAAGTATATGCTTGGAATCGTTTATGAATTTAGGTAGCAAAAAATATAAGATAATTTAGGCTTTGTTCTGCGTGAAAACCTCATGTGGGGATTATTACTAATCAATTAAGCAAATAAAAAAAATCGACACCACCGGCTAATACCATTATTGATAACTTTTTACAACTGTCGAGTGAATAAAATTGACAAAACGGCCGACAGAAACACTGGATAAATCGACCAATTATTAATACGATCATTGGGTATAATAAACTGATATAATTATCTAAAATCTAAGGCTTAAACGTTCACGCCGTATATCGCCGAAAGGGTGGCAGAGGTACCAATAATTCAGAACATCATGTGATATTGTCCCCTTTTGTACAAAGTAGTTACCCACGTTTTACTAGGACATTGTTCTCACATGATAGGGGCAGGCCTATCGCCGTTTGGTACGAATTATAATATATAAAACCTTACCTGTAAATATTGTTAATACTTTTTATTATTATTTATTTCCTTTTATGTTAGTCGCCTGCGGTTATTTATCATTGTTTAGTTCCTTTTTATTATTTCTCTGCGATTTGTCGATAATATTTTTATTTCTCTGGTTTATGTTATTGTTTTTATTTTGTTGTTGTTATGGCAACGACGGAGCTGAGAGTTGTCAAATTTTATTTTATCTTAAACTTTTCTTTAGTGATCAATTTTCAATGTGTTTGTGTACGAAGGTTAGATAGTTTTAAAATATGTTAAATGATATAATTTTAATTCATTTTTGGTGTGTAAAATGATAGCGCAGGCATTTATTTTTATTTTTAATGTAAGGCTAGGACATTTTACTTATTCAAATTTATCTGTTTTCATCTTTTTATGTTAACTGAAACTCTTTTTAAAAAATCCTTCTTTTAGGTTTTATTGTCTATTGGGATTTTTTATTGATTGTCAAGATGTTTTTTTATGGAGGAAGAACGGATTTATCATTCTACAAGAGATCCTTTAAAAGTATATCTTACTGAAGATTTTTTCTGATAGCTACTACTACCGTTGTTATATGGAACGATCTTTACTACTTGGAGTCCTATTGCTAAAAACACCTAAGAATAATATATATAATTTTATACCCTGGCGGAATTTGATAAACCAGTCAGAGTGGTATTCCGAAGTGACCAATCATTTGGTCTTATTGGCTTGTGGACTAAAAATCATCAAAGATTGATATCTGGACCTTTGATTTCGCCAGCTATACTACTGGTTTTGGAGATTACTAATACCTTTGCTCCAGCCAGAACGTGGAAGTTTGGAATCGCATCAGTATCGTTATTTAGTTATATTTATTTTATATAATTCCTTCTTTTAATATTTTTGTATTGTGTACATCTAATTTTTAATAGACTGGTGTAACTTCTTTCTTGTTTTATTAGTCTCCTTGCTCTCCGCGTTTCGTGTCTTAGGTTTTATTTCTATAAGGGGATTAAGACTTAAGACACGTAACGTTACAGATTGGCGCCCAACTATAATAACCCATTACACCAGATTCCCAAAATTCTAAAATATAGTGGTAATATTTCGGTTTTCCTTTAGGCGTTATTAACTTTTCATATTTATATTAGATGTACACAGTATTTATTATTCATAATGGCTAGGGTTATTAATTTTTTACTACTTAATAAGTCGGAATTGGAATACGAGGTTAAGATTAGGTTGGCAACTCCCGGCTCCACTTTAGTTCAACTGAGGAAACAAATAGAATCTTTAGCCATTTCTTACCCTACTGACGGACTTGACACGGTGTTACCGGTTAGTGAGGATTTAGAGGAAGTATTCCAAACTCTAGAATACGTCAAGAAAAGGATCAACAGTCCCAACACAAACAGCCAGTCTGTTAAAAAGATTGAGGCTTACCTTAACCATCTCTATCATCGCATCGATAGGATTGATATTGATGAAGATGATTCTTGTTTAGAGGCATATAATTTAGCCAAAAGTAATTTTAATGACTTGGATAATAGCTTTAATAATTTAACATTACAGCCGACACCTGAACTCACTCATATTCCCGCTCATCCGATAGACATTCCTTCTCCAACATCTCATGCACCTATTTTAGCCTCGTCACTTTCTCACCATTCAACTGATTTCACTCCTAGTTTAAAAGAAATCAGAAAATATACATATAATGGTACTTCTTGTCCTCGTTCTTTCTTGCAGAAAATTGAAGAGTTTACCATTTCTAGAGGTATAAATAAAACTCTTCTAGCCAATTTAGGATACGAACTTTTTTCCGATTCCGCTCTTCATTGGTTTCGTTTTCAGAAAACTAGAAACCCGAATTTAAGTTGGGATGAGATCAGTAAATTACTAATTTCACACTTTGGTTCATATGACTATGATGATAAATTAATGTCATCAATACGGGCTAGAACTCAGGGCAAAGATGAGTCAATTGTTATTTTTGTTTCTATTCTTAGCGGTATGTTTTCTCGTCTTACTAATACTATTAGTGAGACAGAACAACTCAGAATTATTATTAAAAACATTCGGCCTATGTACTCTAATTTTTTACTACAAGATATAACCTCCATAGATGAATTAATTCATATTTGTAAGAAATGTAAGGAAATTATTGATAGAAATAACAATTTTTCTGAGCCCAATCCAGATAATAATCCGATTGTTGCAGAATTTAACTACAAACCTCTTTCCAGTTCACATACATCTTCATGTAATCGTCCTCAACCTTTAAATACTACTCCTCAACATTCTTCTCAACATAATCGTCCCTCTAATAATACTTTTAGCTTCAATGCTTCGAATTTATTTTGTGTTAGATGTCGCATACAAGGTCATCATTTAGGAACTTGCAAAGCAAATAGAGATATTGTTTGTTTTAGATGTGGTAAAAAAGGTTTTAAGGTCACAGAATGTCCAGATTGTAAATCTTCTCACAATCCAAAAAACTAGGAATGGACTTGGAATCTTCACATTTTAATGCTAAAGAATGGAACGATTGGCTTTCTTGCATTAATAATTTCTTTGGTTGTTATAAAACCGTCTCTACTCTTTATTCTAACGAAAATGATAATAATCGTCCCTTTCTTAGCATTATGATTAATGGATATTATTTTACAGCTTTATTAGATAGCGGTAGTTCTATTACAATTTTAGGTAAGAACTCTCATTTGAAGTTTTTGAAACTAGGCTACACTCTTTCCAAGTCCAATTTCTTATCGGTAGCCACTGCAAGTAATGAAAAATTGAATTCTTTGGGATATATGGATATTCCTATGACTTAATAATTTGTCTCGAATTATTAGAGCTTATGTTTTTCCTGACATTAATACTTCTATTTTACTTGGTGTTGATTTTTGGAGAAAATTTAATTTGGTTCCTAAGATTTTGTTAAATAATTTTAATACTCCCTTGCAGGTCAATACTTTAGAGGTGGAAAAAAACATTCTTCCCTATACTGATCTTTCTCCAGATCAACGTCTTATTGCTGATAGTATTATTTCTCGTTTTAAAGATATTTCTTTCGATTCAAAAGGCAAACTAGGTAGAACAACTTTATTAGCTCATAAAATTGATACAGGTGATGCACTTCCTATAAAACAACGTTGTTATCGCCTTTCTCCTGAAAAACAAAAAGCTCTCATTAAAGAAGTCGATAAGATGTTAGAGTTACAGGTCATCGAACATTGTGAAAGTCCTTGGTTATCACCCGTACTTATTACTCCTAAGAAAAACGGTGAATTGCGTTTTTGTGTTGATAGTAGAAAACTTAATTCCGTCACTCGTCGTGACGCTTATAAATTGCCTTTTATAACTGAAATTTTAGACAGTCTTCGACAGGCTAAATACCTTTCTAGCATTGATATTGCCAAAGCTTTTTGGGAAATTCTTTTGAATGAAGCTGATCGGGACAAGACTGCATTTTATTGTCCTGGTAGAGGAATGTTCAGATTTGTCGTAATGCCGTTTGGTCTCACTAATGCACCTGCTACACAGCAAAGATTAATGGATATTCTCTTTAATCCTGAGTTTGAGAATATGGTCTTCTGTTATATTGATGACGTCATAATAATTAGTGAATCATTTGAAGAACACATTGCTTTACTACATAAAGTCCTAGATAAATTAATTTTGGCTAATCTCACAATTAATTTTGAAAAGAGTAATTTTTTCAAAAGTGAATTAAAATTCCTAGGTTATGTTATAGATGAGCATGGTCTTCGTGGCGATCCGGATAAGATTCGTGCTATTTTAGATTTTCCCACTCCTAAAAACAGAAAAGAAGTTAGAAGATTTCTAGGAACTTGTAGTTGGTTTCGCAGATTTATACCCAATTTTAGTACTATTGCTGCTCCTCTAAGTAAACTTACTTCCTCTGGTAAAAACGCTCCTAAGTTTGTATGGTCTCCTGATGCTGACTCCGCTTTTGTGAAATTAAAAGAATTTTTAGTCACAGCTCCTATACTGTCTTGTCCGGATTTTAACCTTCCTTTTGCAGTTCATTGCGATGCTTCTAATTTTGGTATCGGTGCTATGCTTACTCAGATGAAAGATGACAAAGAAGTGGTTATAGCCTACATGAGTCGCTCTCTTAATAACCATGAGAGAAACTATTCCGTTACGGAAAGAGAAACTCTAGCGGTTATTACTGCTTTAGAACACTGGCGTTGCTATTTGGATAATGGCAAACAATTTACTGTATTCTCTGATCATTCAGCACTAAAATGGTTTTTGAATCTTTCCAATCCTACAGGTAGATTAGCTCGTTGGTCTCTTCGCCTTTCTACTTTTAATTTTATTCTTAAACACAAGAAAGAAAAGGAAAATGTCGTACCTGATTTACTTTCTCGCTTTAAAGGTATTCCTGACAAGGTCGATTGTTTAAATAAAGTGGCTCCTGTTGATGTTAGTATAAACTCTACAGTTACTGAACGCTTCAACAAACTTTTTCTTGGTTGTCAAAATAACCCGGAACAGTATCCAAACTATTGCATCAAAGATAACACGCTTCTTCGCTGTTGTTCAAACTCTAACTCTATTTCTGATGATTTTATTTGGAAAATTGTTCCAAATCCAATAGAACGTGAATCACTTATTAGTGCTACACATGGCTCCCTGACTTCTCCTCATTTAGGTATTTTTAAGACTTATAAGAAATTAAGTCTTTTATATTATTGGTCTGGAATGTTTAAAGATATTTCAAATTTTATTGGCAAATGTGAAACATGTCTTGCTTTCAAGCACTCAAATCATTCGCCTTATGGGATTATGGGGAAACCAAAAATTTGTTCTAGACCTTTTCAATCACTATCTTTAGATTTGATCGGACCACTTCCAATGTCCCGTCGACGTAATCAATATATTCTTGTTGTTAATTGTTTGTTTACGAAATATTCACTTCTGTTCCCATTGAAAAGAGCAACATCTGCAAATATTATTTCTAACTTGGAAAATTTTGTTTTTCTCGTACACGGTATACCTCAAACTATTATCATGGATAATGGTTCCCATTTTCAAAGTCATGAATTTCATAGGTTATTAGATAAATATAAAATTCCTTTTAAATCTTTTACACCTCGTTATTGTCCTCAAGTAAATCCCACAGAAAGGTATAATAAAACTATTCTAACAGCTCTTGCATCACTTGTTAGTGATGATCAAAGATCCTGGGATATTCATTTACCAATAATACAAGCTGCCATGAATAATACTGTTAACTCCACTACTGGTTACAGTCCTTCTTTCCTTGTTTTTGGTCGTGAAATTATCACTTGTGGCTCGCTTTATACCCAGTTCAATAATTTAGATGAGTTAGTTTTTCTTCCCAGAGATTTATATGCGGAAAATATTGGTCATATCTCTTCAGTTTTTGTTAAAGTTCAAGTCGCTTTATATAATTCTCATCTAAAAAATTCTTCTCATTATAACACACGTCGATCTGTCAAGGAGTATAGTATTGGAGACGTAGTTTGGCGTAAGAACTATGTCCAAAGTAATGCAGGAAATTATTTTAGCTCAAAACTTGCTCCAAAATTCCTGAAATGTAAAGTTATTGAAAAATTTTCACCTCTTGTTTACCTTTTGGAAGATCCTAACGGTTCCAGAGGTAAATGGCACATTAAAGATATTAAAGTTTAATATACATATTTTTTTCTTATTTAGTTTATTATTATTATTTTTCTTTAGTGAGTATATCAATATCAATCCTATCCTTGACTTCTCCAACAAGTTTGTAAGGGTGGATCTCCTTAAAACATTCTCTTGTTTAAAATATAACGAGGGTAAACCTTCGTTTAATTGCCTAACTTTGATTTAGAATAACTGGTAATCTGAATGATTTCAGTTAATACTTACGAGTACAACTTATTATAGAACATTTAGTTCTATTTTCTTTTCTCAGATAGTTTGATTTAATTGAACAAACTTAAACTAATGTTTTGTTTTTATTTACAAGAGCGGTTGATAACTCTGAATAAATAAGCCTATATCACGTAATTTATTAGGATTTCAGTAAAGAGAGAGCGGTTGATAACTCTAAATAAATAAGCCTTTATCGCGTTCATAGTTTTTGTTACAGAAGAGTAAATGTCATTGAATGTGAACATTACTCATAGATGTTTGTGGGAAGTAAAAAATATATATAATTTTGAAATTGTTAATTAAAAAAAAAAAAAAAGATTTTTTTTTTTCTCGGGACTTTGGGGAATATATATAATATATAAAACCTTACCTGTAAATATTGTTAATACTTTTTATTATTATTTATTTCCTTTTATGTTAGTCGCCTGCGGTTATTTATCATTGTTTAGTTCCTTTTTATTATTTCTCTGCGATTTGTCGATAATATTTTTATTTCTCTGGTTTATGTTATTGTTTTTATTTTGTTGTTGTTATGGCAACGACGGAGCTGAGAGTTGTCAAATTTTATTTTATCTTAAACTTTTCTTTAGTGATCAATTTTCAATGTGTTTGTGTACGAAGGTTAGATAGTTTTAAAATATGTTAAATGATATAATTTTAATTCATTTTTGGTGTGTAAAATGATAGCGCAGGCATTTATTTTTATTTTTAATGTAAGGCTAGGACATTTTACTTATTCAAATTTATCTGTTTTCATCTTTTTATGTTAACTGAAACTCTTTTTAAAAAATCCTTCTTTTAGGTTTTATTGTCTATTGGGATTTTTTATTGATTGTCAAGATGTTTTTTTATGGAGGAAGAACGGATTTATCATTCTACAAGAGATCCTTAAAAAGTATATCTTACTGAAGATTTTTTCTGATAGCTACTACTACCGTTGTTATATGGAACGATCTTTACTACTTGGAGTCCTATTGCTAAAAACACCTAAGAATAATATATATAATTTTATACCCTGGCGGAATTTGATAAACCAGTCAGAGTGGTATTCCGAAGTGACCAATCATTTGGTCTTATTGGCTTGTGGACTAAAAATCATCAAAGATTGATATCTGGACCTTTGATTTCGCCAGCTATACTACTGGTTTTGGAGATTACTAATACCTTTGCTCCAGCCAGAACGTGGAAGTTTGGAATCGCATCAGTATCGTTATTTAGTTATATTTATTTTATATAATTCCTTCTTTTAATATTTTTGTATTGTGTACATCTAATTTTTAATAGACTGGTGTAACTTCTTTCTTGTTTTATTAGTCTCCTTGCTCTCCGCGTTTCGTGTCTTAGGTTTTATTTCTATAAGGGGATTAAGACTTAAGACACGTAACGTTACAGAATATACTGTGAAATGATGGTATAAGGCTGGGAGTTTTAGATGATCAGTAGGTCCAGTGGCTTGCCATGCCGGGCTAAGTCTGTCACATGACTAGGTACAACTAGCCATGAAGGTTCCCTCACAATGTTTTCCCTAACCGTCATTATCCATGATAGATTAACCACACATATGACTTTAGAAAAGATAAATTGGTGTAGGTTAGACCTGCATGGTACCCACTTAACTATCACGGTTGTAGCACCTAGCTTTATATGCGAAAATAATCAAAACGCATATTTCTCACACAAAACCGAAGTCAATTGCTATTTATATAATACAAATGGACTCATTTTAATTTCGTTCAATATTTAGCATTAAGAAATCTGACAATGAAACCATACATGTGACATACTAATAAATACACAGTTATTAAGGTCGTTCCTAACATAAATCTCCAGCTGAAGTATAATAATAACTGCTTTATTCTTCACCTTTTCCACAACTGCTAGCAGTCATGCTGTGTCTTTTTGGAGCTTTTTAAGTGATTTTTGGGGTAAAGTGGCTAAAAAATTATCACCAACCCTCACTGAAACCAAAAGTCACTGAAAACTTTCAAATTCTGTAGCTCTGGCTAACCCTTTTTGGGATTTAAAGTCTTAAAGTATAATATTCAGCTATATTTTGTTTTATTGCGATGTTTTGTTTTTTCTTTGTTTTGAGTTAAGTAATAAGAAGTGTAGACGTGGCTTTTGTCAAAGATAATTAGTAAAAACTCATTGGATAGGGGCCAAATGAGGGTCAAAATTTCCCAAAGGACAAGATTTATCTGGAGTTTTACTATGTGATTTGTCACAGTGATAGGAAACACAGAAGAAAACGGATGACTACTCGTAACAAAGCTAAAAGAGTAGCTAGTAATGTAGAGGCAATTTCGGCTCAAAGGTTTTGTGAACAAAGGTCTCCCAAAGCGTCAATACATTATTGTTTTCAAAGGGGTGAGGAAAGTAGGCAGGTAAAACAAAATTGGCATTTTTAGACGAGTATATGGCGACATTTTAAGGAGTTATTTTTAGAACTGGCCAGAATCCATTCAAACACTAACAATATCTGTTGTATGGGACCACCTTTAAATCTTATTCTGTTTTGAATTGATTCAGAGAGAACTCATTTTGAATTCCATAACATAATCTAATATTTCAACGATAATTAAAGAAACTATAAGTGACCACTATCAATATCGTATAATAAAATTTGAAAGATCATGATTGTTTTGTTGTGTAGTGCCGGCTTAGAATGTCCCTACTCCTTTTTATCCACGGGTGTCGTAAGAAGCAACTAAGGGTTTGGGGGTTAAGTTCACCAACGATAATTTATTTCTATATGTATGTATGTATTTATAAAAAAATACAATTTCACATACAATCATTTATACACTCATAACGTTGGTTTATATTTGCTGCTGCGGTTGTTGTAAGAGGCAACATACTACTAGGGCTTTTTATGTGATTGTTGTACAATGCGGTTGGAGACTCATCACCAACAACATTTGATTCACAATCTTTTCCCCACTGAACTTCCAAAAGTGGCTGAGGAATTTCTTATTCTGAAGCTCTGCCTTTGTGGGATTCATATCTTTGTAAGACTAGACAGTCAATCGCCGTTTTTTCTTCTTAATTTTATTCATGTTCCCAAATCATATCAACTTTTATTCTTCGGTAATTCAAATCACATATTTTCATGTCTTGAATCCCAATGTAATAACTGAATGATGTACACAAAATACATTGTCACTGAATGTGATTGAGTATAAATATTCAAATGCTTTTCTTGTGATTTGACCGCGTGCCAAATAATTAAATAACGTACTTACACAGTGACATAAAGATATGAGGTGTCAACGACAATGCGATCACACCATTATTACATGCTACACAGTATACATAGTTGTTAATTTTGTTTATTATATTAGCATATTGTGAAAAATGAAATATTAAAGTGAGGAGATGTGTGAATCGTGAAAATTACTTCGTGATAGATTATTATTGTAAAATAGACAGAAAAGGGAATGTTAAGATTGTTTGGGCATAAAGAGAGGATGGATGAAAGTAAATTGCTGAAAGGAATGGTGATGTCAGTGATGGATGATCACTGACATCACCATCATGATGAGAATAGTAGAGCATGTATAAAACGATTGATGATGACAGATGAAGTAGGAGATGTTTGTCAGGATCGTACAAAATGGCGATCATCAGTCTTGGCCTACCTTAATGGGATCTAATAGCGTGAATTGAGAAAAATAGAGAGGGGCATGTTTTTGTCAAGTCAAATAAATATTAGTGTGTGTGTGTGAGAGAGTAATGCATTTTTCATTATTATAACAAATACTGAAATATAAAAAAAACACATTCTGTCCATCTTTCATACAAATAGTTTTTAATATGAAAGAGGGAAAGCATAAAAGTTTTGTATAACTAAATCTGCGCAATTTTCTTTAGAAAATATCCTCAAATTTATGCTTCCCGTATTAATCAATGGATGTATGTATGTTTTAGCGTTCTAGTATGACGTAACCAAATTATCAGAAAAGTATATCTGATAATATCAGGTCCTTTATTAAATTACTTTACAAGAAGTCTTTTAGATATTGAAGTTTAAATAAGCTTTTATGAAAATTAAGAGACTAGCAATATTCGAAGTTGCCTTCTATAAAATTTGTTTATGAACAAGATTTTGAAACAACGAAAGCTACTCCAAATTTGTTTATTCTTTTAATTAAAAATATTGACGATGATATTTGATTAAATTATTATGAGTGGTTTTTATGATTAGAAACTTACTTTTTTATTACTAAAAAGCATTAAATAGCTGATAGAACTAGTATTATTTGAAATCATCGAAATTGGAGGTTTCCAGTTTTTTCGGAAGCATGCACAATATTTTTAATTAAATTATCTTTCTCTAGGTCTAAGTTTATGTTATAATTACAATTTAATTGAAGATTTTACACAAGCATATATTACATACATTAGTATAATTAAAATGAGTTTGAGTGAAATCGATAGCTATATTGACAATTTACCGGAAATTCTATTTATGTACATAACTGCTTGAATTAACCAAATGGGCAGTTACATTCACTTACAACGCTTAGTTCGCGATTAGTTCATTAATGTTGTTTTTGTAAACGACCTCTTTTCTCATTTCACATACATGATATATATGACTTAAAGTTAGGATTGTAAAAGTTAGCTGCTTTTGATCGCTTGTCTACAATACATATTTGTTTACATAAAATATAAAATGAAGATCGTCCTGATTTTGATTTATTACCCGCTTAAGTATCTAACAAAATTGGTTTTATGTATGTATTCATTGCAGGTTAAGAAGGATTAAACACTAATTTAATATTTAATAAAAGTCATTTCCAATTCTTTTTTACTAGATTTTATAAATTTGTAAGTGCAGTGTGGGAAATTTAGCCTTACCACAGTCGCGCATTAATCTATTGCAGGAGTGCCCCCTCGTCAGAGCACTAGATGTTTTGAGTAAAATTGCAGATAATGTGCATATTTTTGCATGTCATCTAGGTGACTTCTCAATCGTTGCTTTAAAATATGTATGTTATAATAAGTAAGAGTATATCGTAACTTTAAATTAATAACTTTACACTTTAATTAAGTATTAAAAAGTAGGTAATCGCATTAGGTTCTTCCTGTCATGATGATAAAAGGGTATGTTAATTTTTTAGCAATGTTACAGCATCCCCATGGTCACCAATGGCACATGCTACTTGCCAATACCCACCCACAATACAGGCAATAAAACAACAAAATGACGTAAAAAACCGAGAACAATTGAGAAAACAGTTTTATTGTTGCAAAAGCGGCTCGTGTCAAACACTGTAATATGAATTGGTTGAAAAAGAACCAATTTAAAGCAACCCGATTTCCATAATATTTACGTTTCATTCAAAAATATTTACGGATCACCGCCGCCTACAATTTCCAGCTGCTATTTGCGGAAGAATTTGAACTTCGTTGCTGAAGTCTAAAACTGTTCGTTTGAATCATCATTGGTCATCAGGTATGTATTTACGCCAATTACCTTCAGACGTCACTGGGATAGAGGGGTAATATGAAAACGTCACTCATTCATGAAACGAATTATTTTCATTCGCAGTCCGGGCGCAGCCGCGTACGCATCTCTGACCCTGATTTTAACAAGTTCGCGCTATTTTCGCCTCATCATTGAAGGGCATTTCGTGTGAAAGCTTATAGTGAAGATGAGTGGAAATTTTCTAACAATCCCCGGAGATGACCCTATCCAGAAAAGGTCACGGGTAAGGCTTCTCATTTGTTTACTGCGTATTAAGGTTAGAGCAGCTGAGTCTATGTACTGGTAATATCGACCGATGTTTCTCTGCTCCAAGTATCAAGGTTAATTAGTCAGGAATGTTTTTCTATATTGTGAATTTGAAGGCAAATGCTATTAAAAGTATGATTTTCTTAAGCTTACTAGTGATAATTTAAGCGTGATTTTGTATGAGTATGTGCGAACACTAAAAGTATATTGTTTTAGCTTTTAAATTTAAAGATATAAGACAGTTTTTTACGACTATGTTTTACTAATATGTTTAAAAAATATATACGTCTCATTTCTATAGTGTATTGTATAATTTCCATATCATGAATAATATCCCGTTATTCTATTTGGATTTTTCCGGAAGGGAAGTTGAGCAAATTGTTTTTGTTCACTTGAATCCAGAATTTGTGTTGCACAAACCTTTTGTGTTTTTACGGTTTGGGTGTATTTTAAGTGGCTAGCTCATGGTTTATATTTTTATATAGGTATTTAGCAAGCATTTCATAAATATGGCAGCTTTTTTTATAATCTATGGTTTTTTAATATTTTATTCGAATAGAAATATAACAAAATGTCTTTTGAGTGACCCTAAATTTGCTTACTAAATACAGATTTATTACATTAGTTACACATATAACATTAGCCCATAGAAAAGTACAATAATGAGTATGATGATGATATAAAATATAAACAGAAACAATAGCATAGTTTGTGATATATATTTGGATATCTAGCGTTTTCAACAGATGGCATCCCTAATTTGCGGCCACTTTTTCACAGGCTATGTATTATCATATTAGGAAAAAAAAATAACTTTAATTTCATATAAGAAATATGCGTGTAACTTATGAACGTATAAAACACACCAAAATATAACCTACTTACACCTGGCTGCGAGGTAGTTGCGGCCGAATTTGCAACGGCACCTATGGATTTTTATATTCTTTATATACATTGCAATGATGGGGATGATATTATATTTCGAAAACAAGGGAACGAAATTTTTCTGCGAAAAATAAATAACATTAATTAAATTTAAATTACTTGCGGCCATTTTTGCCTGGCTGCGTCTTGTCAGTGTATTCTCCTATTCATAAACTTATGTTAAAATGTGTGTTTGACTCATTACGTAATAAACGTAGAGATTTAGCAGCGGGATCTTATACTATAAAGGGATAATAATTCGAAGATATATACTGCATGTTATATAATACATGTTATACAAATAAAAATTAAATCCAGAATAAGAAACCAGCATTATTTGTAATACAAATATAAATAAAATCTGGACTAACCCATTCCATCATAAAAATGTTGCCCTTAGCAGGGTTAGAACCTGGAACTTCGGTGTCAAGAAACCTATCAAATAGACCACGATCATCGGCAAATTTTTCACTAATTCTTCATCATATAAATGATTACCCTCAGCGGGAACCCTTTGAAATGTTTTTTTGAATATACTGCATTTTTGATACTTTGGAACATATCATTATAGTATATATTCACGCCATTAGATCTTATTGGTGCATCCACAGACTAACAATTAAATAGATCAATCGTTTCATACCATGCCCTTTTATTCTTCGTACATAGGACTCATAAGTTTTAGATTATGTATATAGTACAAGTATTTAGTATTCTGAAGTACATAAAGTATACATAACATAAACATAAACGTTCACGCCGTTTATCCCCGAGGGGTTGGCAGAGGTACCAATACTCCTGAACTCACATGGCAAGCGCCATCTAGTTACCAGAGAAGGTACCTACGTTTTGCTTATAGGGGGCAGGCCTATCGCCGTTTTGTACGAATACACTGTCACATGACTAAGTACAACTCAGCCATGTGGGTTTCCTCACGATGTTTTCCCTCACCGTTAGCAACCATGATAAATTAACCACACATATGACTTTAGAAAAGACAAATTGGTGTAGGCCCGTCCCAGGATTGGAACTCACGCCCTTCTGTTTTCGGGCGGGTGTTCTACCCACTGGACTATCATGTACATAAAGTATATACATCAGACATACATATACTCATGGCAAAAAATCTCTAAACGGGGTAGCCAGAGCTTTGGAATAATAAATTCCTCAGCCAATTTTGGAAGTTGATAGGGGAAAAGATTGTAAAGTAAATGTTTTTGGTCATGGGTCTCCTACCACATCGCCCAAAAATCACTTTAAAACAACCACGGAAGGAAATTGGGTAGTGATATTCTAAGATGACACTACACAGCTTTATTTTTACATAAAGACATGGAGTTACATTTGAAGTAGTACAAGTACATCTTATGCATATTTAGTGGCAAATTCCTTTTGATTACGTATGACTGTCTACGGAATTTGCATGCCGAAATAGCATAATGTTTTAATGGTTTTAATTCTTGGCAATCGTTCCGAACATAAGACCTTATCATTTTAATTGTGATCTACGATTTGTTTTCGAATGTAATGTTATTTGTGCGAGTGATTCCGCTCTGTTGGAAGTGTTGAGTGTTTCGTAATCTGTAATTGGATATTTAGCTTTCAGCTTTTGTGGGCTTGTTTATGTTAACTTTTATATTGTTGTTCTTTTATTGAACTATTGATATATAGGCAACTGTGATAGTTCAGTAAGTAGAACATCGCTTATTGTGCAGACAATTAGGGTTCAACTCCCGGGTCGGGCCTAACCAATTTGTCTTTTCTTAAGACATATGTGTTGTTAATTTATTATAGTGTATTATTTCCAAACAGCAATAGGCCAGCATCCTATCACGTGAGTACACTGTCCAAGCCAAACGTGGGTACTCTGAACAACACTATACTATAGATAAATAACAATAATAGTTCAATTTAAAATAAGCAAATTATACTCTACATGTAACTAAACAAAAAAAAATCAAAATATTATTTCCGACATTTTTAACTGTGAGTTCGAAGAGTAACGTAAATAAATTTCATATTGATGTAAAAAAACTATCTAACGGAACAGATATTATCATCTATTTACCAGCTTCCATTTTTATATTCTTTTGGAACTAGAAATTACTTTGCGGTTCGTTGAAACCTATTTAAAAGCAGCAAGACCTCTTTTTAAAATCTATCTCCCGGGTGCAAACTGGATTAAGAACCGTTTATGGAAAACTGATGTCACCCGGACTTTTCTTTAATAAACGAGTAATATTTTTTTAATATTGCGGGAATGAAGTACCAGTACTTATTAAAAAGTTATAAATACGATTTGAATGCAGTAGAGACATTTATTTATAGTATGTTTATCGTCATTAATTTATAAACACCTTTGATGTTCAGTGCAAATACCATCGCGTCTCATGCAGAAGACGTGAGTTCAAATTCTGATTTGGGACAACGTTATTTTCTTTTGCTTTATAAGTGGGTTAAGACAAAAATGATACCTGATGTTCAAAAGTATTGTATCTCTACTACTCTTTCTAGAATTTACGGCGTGAACCTTGGGTTTGAGTTTAAATCGAGTATTTTTTATGAAAATTCTAAAAATAGGCTGCATTCTTTTTCATATAGTTCACCTTATTCTAACTTCTCGAAAATATCTTTCTTCCTAGAAGTGAAATGGACAAACTCAAACTCCGAACAGATATTCGTTTTATCATTTTTTTCAACGCTCATACTTACACATGCATGGTGTTGGTAGTGAAACATTAAACAAAGCAGTCCCTGAAGGTCAGCAATAGTACTTTATCTTTTGAAAATATCATTTATGTTTTCGGTTCGGACTAACGATTACAATATAAATACCCTACCAAACTGGCTAAATATTACAAACTAAATTTGTGAGTTTTCCCATCCCAGGGATTGAATCCAAGACCTTTGGATAAGGAGCCGATCACTTTACTGTTAAAGCTTTTTCTCCAATTTTTGCCTTAGCGATAAGAACGATATAGAGTCAGAGAGGATTTATTCAGGGCTCTATGTTTTTCAGCACAGCATGATATTCTTTGAAGCAAATTATATAGCTCGTTATGAACAAATTATAAAGTATTCTGCTGCATTTATAAAAAAAGATTTTTGTGACATAATGTTCAATTTGTTCAATAAAAAATAACTTTAGAACATGGCAACATATGAGTATTTGGTCTGTAGTACTGCTTTTATGAGTATTGCTTCTTTTAATTAAAACTTCAAATCGAACCTGCATCGCGACATAAAATCCCTTTTTTACACATGCCTTGACTCATATTTTCAATTATCACCAAAATCTCTATATGCAATTGAAATAATCACATAACAAATTCCTTATTTACCATCATTTATTTTCGGCCTCATATCTGTTTTGATTTATTAGCTTATTTATTTGCCCGCCTGTTATGGCGGATGTCAGTGATATCTTTGGCTTACTCCACCGTCAATATGGAACGACTTTGCTGGTTATAATTATCATAAAAGATTCGCTTTGACGTAACGCCAGCATCTGTTTGATGAATAATCTTTTGACACGTGTTATGAAAATGTATCTTGATCAAATATATGAACACTTCTCTGTTTAATAGTTCAAAACTAGTTTTTTGATTTATTACTTACTTACTATACTTACTTATTACTATATACTTATACTCACGCCCATTATTCCCATTGAGGTTGGCAGAGTCTCTTGCTTCTCTCAGATTAATTTTTCTTCTCATACATGTTCTTTCAGAACTGCAAATTTTGAAGCTCTGGATTACTGCCGGTAAGCAGTGTAAATATTTCTGCGACCTTGACTGCAGTTTTTGTTTAGATATAACACAACGTAGTTACTCAAGTGGGTAGCCAGAACTTTATGATTAATTATCAATTTACAGTTATTTATAAATAATTTTTAATTAAGCAGTTGAGAAGGGAAGCGAGACTAATTAATATAATCGTTGGTGACTTAGTCAATACAGCTTGCTATTACCCATAGTTTCTGTTCGAGCAAAAATTGGGATTTTACATAATATAATGTGATATTCAGAAAATAGATTTTAATGGCTTTGTCGACCTTTTGGGGATATATGGCTTAAGTTACAAATCTCATCCTTCTATTTAAGGATTTCCAAACGAAAGCATTCTATTCTAATATAATTCCCGAATCCAAATACATGACTTATCAAGATAGGATACTTCACAGTTTGGAATATGGTAACAAAATGTTAGTTTAGCAATTTCGTATAATCAGATCACGAGTAACCGTCGATCCCGGTCGGGTTTAAGTGTGATAGCGGCAAATCTTTAGATAAATGTGAAATCCGATAAAAACTCGGGCTCACATCGCACAAAAATCCCATTTAGCTTAATCGAAAACACATACTAAATGTCCTTAGAAAATATATTGTATGAGAGCTCGAAAAACTTGTTTTTAAATTCTAACATAGAATCACAACTAATTACCTATTTACAGTCCTAAAATTAACTTAAAAATGAGGTTAATATCCGATGACGATGTCCGTGGCCGAGTGAATAGGTAACTAGCTTCTAGGTCCGGAGGTTGTGGGTTCGATCAACGCTGAGAGCAACAATTATGTGATGCGCATACATTATTGTTTCTAAGTCTTAGATGTTATTAATATGAGTATTATATAATATTAAATATACCGTTAGTTAGTATCCCATAATACAAGTTTTACTTATTTTGGGGCTAACTTGATCTGTGTTTAATGTGTCCGTATATTTATTATTATTATTTCTTAGCCAATTCATATGCAGGATTGTTGGTAATTGATTTATCACTTGCTCATTGTTTACGACGTATGTTCCCGTAGAGATGCAAGGGGTACTAACATTTTTGAATTTTTCGTGTCATTTTTGATACTCGGTCATTGACCCATTTGTAAAATTGATAGTGTATTGTAATTGATGTTGTCCTTCACCGATTATAACCTTGGTTAGTAATTTACACTTATGACTTAAAGAAAAAACATATTTTTGTAGGCATAACTCAGAATTTAAACCCACGCCTCGGTGCAATAGAAGTGCTGCTCTTGTTCCACTGCGCTGTCAAGGGTCTCCAACTGTGGTTGAAATATCATATTGATTTAAGATTGTTAAAGTAAACCAACCATTATAGCTCAATGGGTTCAGATAGTTCAGAAAAGGTTAAAATTCCGGTCTTTCCTAAAGGCATATGCGTGGTTTATTTATCATGGTTGTTAACGGTGAGGGAAAACATCGTGAGGAAACCCACATGGCTGAGTTGTACTTAGTCATGTGACAGTGTGTTCGTACCAAACGGCGATAGGCCTGCCTTTTACTCTGTACAACTGTACTGTACTGTACTCTGTACTGTCTTGTACTTATGGGAGAGTGTATTTATACAAATACGGCGATAGGCCTGCTACCTTTCACTAAGGGCAACTCCGAAACGAAACGTGGGTACTTCAACGTACGTTATATTCAGAGAGTATAGGACTCCTGCCATCCCTTCGAGGATATACGGCGTGAAACATCCATGATAGCTTAATAAGTAGAAAGGGGTCGGGCCTACACTAGTTATTCTTTCCTAAGTGCATATGCGTGGTAGTTAACGATGAGGAAAACATCGTGAGGAAACCCACACTAAATTGTATCTGAAAAAAGTAGCGACAGGGGTCTACCCACTGTTACGTGAGTACACTGTCCAATCCCTAAGCAAGTAACGTGGGAACTTAAACATACATACATACATATACTCACGGCTATATTTCCCTAGAAGGGGTAGCCAGAGCTAAGGAATTATAAATTCCTCAGCCACTTTTGGAAGTTGAGTGTGGAGAAGATGGTAAAACAAAGGTTTTTGGTGATGGGTCTCCAACCGCATCGCCCAAAAATTCAATAAAAAGCCCCAATACCCGAAGTCGCCTTTTACGACACCGAACTTAAACATAAGTGATATTTAGAAGTATAGGACTCCTGCCACCCCTTTGAGGATGTACGGCGAGAACGTTCGATCTTGAGTAATTATATTGGCTTTGATAGAGTGAAAAGGCTTGTCTTAACGATAAGGATTAATATGAATGCAAACAATGTTTACTGTTGGCATCAGATGTGTTGTATCCGAAAATTAATATTGTCAACAAAGACGCTAGGCAAAGGAGACATTTTCTCAAGTAATCTTAAGTTTAATCTGTATGTATTTCGCAGGTACACAGCAATGTTAGTTTTAGTTACAGAAGCAATAGATAAAGGATTATTCAAACAAGCCTGGCACATTTTGTGAGTGAAAATTCTTTAGCATTTCATTGTAATGGTGTACGACTTTCGTTGAACAAAATATAGATAACCCTGAGTTAAAATTCAGCCATAAAAGCCGTAAAAATATGTTTAAAATTTAACAGGAATTATTGATTCTTTATTGACCAATGAAAGTGCTTCTTGGAAAAGATCCACCAACCAACATTATACTTACAACTATAAATCCCAAAATGGGTAACCAGAGCTTCAAAATTAGAAATTCTTCAGATTGCGATATGAAGGATGGTTTGTAATGCGTCACCAGCCATATAGCCATATCGCCCAACAATCATTAAGTAGGCAAATAACGCCTCAATCGATTAGTGTTTTTATAAGCCAATATCACCCACGTTGCTACCAATATCTTAATATTTTTACCTGTCTAAATTATAGTGTCAAAAATTCCTTAGATATACATGTTTATTGATAATAATGTGGGTAGTGCAAAAATCTCATTGGTATATCAGAAATTTACTACGAAATTACAGCGTAGATACACATCGAAATTCCCGTCGTTCTCAGAATAAGGTTCTTGAGACAGTTACTCCATTTCACTCCAATGAGTCACATCCTAATAAATCAATACTCTTTTCGGCGTCCTCCTTTCAAGTTGTACGTTTTCACACATTTCCCGTATGTGTTGGTTGCAACGAAGATATTTTAAATTTGGAACGCCACAGTTTCTGAAATCAAATTTTTAAGTAATTAATGACAAACACTTTAAAAAGGGACAGTTGT
Source organism: Bedellia somnulentella (assembly GCA_963576735.1). Classification (NCBI taxonomy): domain Eukaryota; kingdom Metazoa; phylum Arthropoda; class Insecta; order Lepidoptera; family Bedelliidae; genus Bedellia; species Bedellia somnulentella. The sequence goes on along the minus strand of OY755182.1, from coordinate 6,421,855 downwards.
AGAGGCCTTTTAAAAAATACGTGATGTATTGGTCTTTGATATAGTATTACTATATATTTATAAAAAAAAACTTTTATGTAAATCTAGAAATTATTATATTTAGCAATTGTGATTAAAAATACGACGTGATAGCTCAATGGGTAGAACAGCGGTTATCGTGCAAACGACTAGTGTTCAAATTCCGGGTCGGGCCTATACCAATTTAATTTAATGTTTTTTGACATGAATTCCTCATGTGGGGATTATTACTCATAAATAAAAGATGTTATTAAAGGAAAGAACCTATACCAATTTGTTTTTTCTAAAGACATATGTGTGGTTAATTTATCATGGTGGTTAACGGTGAGGGAAAACATCGTGAGGAACCCCACATGGCTGAGTTGTACTTAGTCATATGACAGTGTATTCGTACAAAACGGCGATAGGCCTGCCCCTATCACGTGAGTACACTGTCCATGCAAAACGTGGGTACTCTGAACACCAGGTGACAAAGTCACGTGATGTTCAGAAGTAGCAGTACCTCTGCCAACCCTTTCGGGGATATGGCAATTTTTACAGTCTCACCGAGGTACACATTGGTGATCAAGATTATTATTATTTTGGTGCTGTATAAAGTGGTGGTAAAGCACCAACCTATTACACCCCATTTAGGGTATGAGGTGATTGAAGGTATTAGGGCAGACCTATATCGAACAATGCTTTATTTTAATACTAAAACTACTACTTACTTACTACGTACTTTCTCCACTCAACTTGCGTAAGGGATGAAGAATCTCTGAATGAGAAATTCTGGTCTACGCTTTTCGGGATTCGGGGATTCAGGGATCGGCTGTGAGTAAGTAAGCAGAGAGCCTAGAGTAAATGAGATAAATACATTTGTATTTTGGGATGATTGGAATGTGGGACAGGACTTATAATCTTGTGTTGCTTGAGTGTGCGTGGCAAAGTAAATTATCAGAATGAATTTCCGCATGAACAAAATGCTCATAAATATTATCAATCTAAAATAATATAATACTCAGAAAAACTTTGTTTGATTGTAATGACTCAAAAACTACCAAACCGATTTTAAAATCCTTTCACCAATGGAAAGTTAAGACTTTCAGAAGCAACATAAGCTAAATATCGTAGGGGTAAGCAGTGAACAATACTTAACACCATCCATGTGAAGCTGGGGCGGACCACTAGTCTTTAATAATCTTTGTATAAAGGTTTTCATATATGATCTTTTACTTGTCCAACTACACGCTATAAAGCTTTTCATTCAGTATCGGGAGAGAATATTCACTGGAGTATTATACAGAGTATACGGTCACAAAAGAAAAAGTAATCCTTCTGAAAGCTCAGCTTTCATCGTTTGAAAATGGATGAGCTGACCCGGCCGTCAAAACACAGAAACCAATATAATTTCTGAAAAAGATATTTTTGGTGTTTTGACTTTTATTTCGGCTTGTCTTTGATTATAAATTTTCAAGCATCACAAAGTAGTTTTACAGGTCTTTAAGTGTTAGTCCTGGAGATGTTATCATTGTGTTCACACACATCTTATTTAATGAACTAAAGTAAAACATTTATTTTAAGGCGTCAATGGGACTAAAATAATTAACACAAACTATTTAATACAAACATGACACCCGCTTTTTGTGCACAGAATCGTGGGTTAAATTTCCGGGCTGGGCTTGTACTAATTTTTATTTTCTAAAGTCATATGTGTGGTTAATTTATTACGGTAATTAATGGTGAAAAAAAACATCGTGAGGAAACCCATATGTGTATTCGTCGTACAAAACGGTGAAAGGTCAGCCCCGTATAACGAGTGCACTGCCCAAGCAAAACGTGAGTACTCCGAACACTTTGTGACAATGTCACGCGATGTTGAGAAGTATTAATACGCCTGCCAACTTCTTCGGGATATACAGCGTGAACATTTGAGTTTTGAGTCTTTTGCATCTACGAGATGTCAAATCATTTGTTTGATGCATAACACATAAAATATTCATAATTATTTAGAATTATGATGACAATTCCAATGCACCCTCTTTTATACTTTTCCTTAATTTTCTTCTCTAAACAAATTGCGTCGCTTTCATGAATTTATCAATAAATAAATATTCATGGAATCTAAAATTATATTTTTTCATAAAACTGAAACCTTTTTCCCCTGTTGAACGACTTGAATATTATGGTTGATTTATTTTGTATTGTGATTGCGCAGCTAAGTAAATGTTTGAAGAAAATTAGTCTGTCAACACGATTTAAATTATGAGAAATTGAATAAAACTAAGATGCTTGACTAGATATATAAAGATTCTTTGATATATTTATATATTCTTTAATGGAAACACAAATCGAAAAACCAAAATTCAGTGGTCAATAACCACTACCAAACTTTATGAGCACACAATTTACTCAAGGAATTGGTTTTCTATTCCCGATTCTCAATTTTATTTCTTATTACATTAATATATTTTCTTTTAAGGTCCTAGGATGTCAGCATTCATCGGCTACCCGAGACCCATTCAAGGTAGTTGGACCACTTAATAAGAAACCAACCTACGCAATTCAATGATCAAAAGCATATTGCCGACTGTTTCTTTTACCCGTCTTTCGAAACCACCCAAACAAGACCCTCTCTCGCTATGGAACTACATAGATCTGAGATATCTTCCTGGCTAAGTTTTCTTTCTTTATATATTAAACTAAAACTGTTCATTTCGATGTTATCGACCATATAATATCCCTTTTATATTTTCGTAAACATGATGAAAATGTTTTGTAGGTCATTGCAATTTTTATAATAACCATTATTCTCGTACATCGATTTCTGTTTCAATATGTCTGTCTGTTCTAATAAAAGAACCATGAGTATGAATCTTGCATATGTTTTGCTGTGATCTCCATCGACATTGAACTACTTTCTCAGTAACAAGGAATTCTTACTCAATAAATAACTTTCATATTGTTTTATTCAATCTATCAATATTTTATTTAATAGCAACCGTTTCTTTTGAAGTGCTACTAACACTTGTTTGAATGAAAAACTTTTTTACGGATACATACATACAAACATATAGTAAGGATATACAAACATAAGTTGGGTCTCCAGCCATATAGCCCATATAATAATTTAAAGATCCTAACTTCCAAAATCGCCTTTTACGGCAAGAAATGCGTTAGTGCTTTACTAAGCCACTACACAACAATTATAATTATTATCTCTTAATATAGTTATGAGATTGAAACCCTTAAAAAAACTTACCATAGCTGCCGCTCTAAATTTTGATGACATCAAGCTGAATATCAGGGGGTTTAGCAACACGGAAAGGAATATGTTCATTTCTGCAAAGTACACGGTTGGGCACAGGTACTGAAAAGTAGAAAATAAATATTTTAATATCTTCGTTCACGTAGGAAACATAAAAATAAACAAGTAAGGTTTGGAGAAAATATTTTATTTTTTGGGTATAAGAATAACATACATACATATACTCACGGCTATAAATCCCTAGAAGGGGTAGCCAGAGCTAAGGAATTGGCATTCCTCAGCCACATTTGGAAAATTGAGTGGGGAAAGGATGGTAAAGTAAAGTAAAGGGTGATGGGTCTCCGGCCGGTATAAGAATAAATCAAAAGTATATTTTAAATTAATCTAAATTACAATTATCTCAGCCTACAAAATGTGGAAATCGGCATACATTTTTGAATCTAAATTACAGTTATTCTTTGCATGTATTGTATCAAAGCAAAATTCTCTGAATTGCTTATTTATAAATGAAGGTCAACGGCTTTTATATATTTCGAATACTTTTAATAAATCGGTTCAAATCAATCTAAACAACTTAATATTTATTTTGTCGAATCATACTCGCTTTAGTTTGTAGGTTATTAGTTATTCAAATGTTGTTTTAACCTGATGTAATTTGACCTTTAAATTAATGGTAATTGACAGAAATGAATAAAGATGTTTGGTTTGTAATCTTTAAATCTGAAATTTAAACTTAGTCTATGAACTTATTACATTTAAACTAAATAATAGATTATGTATAATATTTTCTCAAAAACGCCGGCGTCCGAAATATGAAGAATAAAAAAGCATACATGAAAAGATTAATGGATGTAAACGAAGCTAGAGAGGTTTGCCAGGACCGTACAAAGTGGCGATCGATAGTCTCTGCCTACCGCAATGGGATCTAACAGCGTCAGTATGTCTTATGTTATTTTATAGAATTAAATAAAAACTTGCTTGCAGTAGTCCGGGTTGATTAAAGATTTGGGACGTTTAGGGTAATACAATTTTTCGGTTACCTGATTAAAGACCCATTACTAATTATGTTTTATTTACAATCTTTCTTTTATTATAAATCTTATTTGGGATTTATAACTGTGAGTGTATATATTTATTATATAAGGAACAACAATGTTTTTCAAGGCAAATAGCTGATTCTATTGTGAAAAGATGATTCTATACTACTTACAGTTATAGTTAAACATATATTATTAATCATCTACTTATCTCATATCTACTCATCTTCAACCATATTATTCGACAAACAGTATTAGTTTTTTATACTTACATGGCCAATCAGTACCAAGTGTTCTATATCCATCATGAATATTACCATTCGAAAACCAAAGCAAGTTCCCCAGCTAAAGACGAATGTCAAAGTTAAGACTGCTGAAAAGAAAAAATAATTAATTAATAATAATTAACTAATAAATTATACAACTATACCTATCTAAACTAGACCAGCGAGAGAGGGACGATTTATTTTAACAAACAGATTTTTATTTTTTTCGAGCAAGGCAGTAAGTTAGGCTTAAGATTGATGTCTTAGGAACAATTCAATAAACTAATTTCCAAATCAGATGTGATGATGATAAATCATTATAAAATTGCATAATTGCATGAACATCACATTCTAAAAAAGGTCATTGGTCACTATATTTGAAGGCCAATACCACTTGATCTTAAAAGAACCGCTTCATTTTCCAATTAATACTACATATATAGGATTTACCTAACGAAAGGTTTTAGAAATGTCGAGGGGGTTGGGGGCTTGTAAACCGTGATATATATTGTCTATAGACATTTAAAATCATCTTGAATATATAATTGCACAATATTAATACTTGTTTGAAATATTTCATAGTTGTTAGCTTCTGCTATTGTGAACTAAAATTATAAAATTTCATTACAATACCTATTTATAGTTTATGACTTTGGCCACTTAATTTTAAATCGCTATAATTTTGGGTTCACAAACAAAATAAACCTGATTCTCACATAAAAACCTTCGCTACAGTGTAGCCATGAATATAAAATGTTTATTCATTAAAGTCGTAAAATATTTGAAGACTAATTTGAGCTGCCAATGAAACTAGATTGTACCCTTTTTAACATTCAATATAAAAAAAAATCGTAGAAGTGATATTAAATGTTTAAGCAAAAAATATGTTCATTTGTATTATATTAAATTAGATAGGTTAATAGTATATTTTCTTGAAAAAATATATGAAAGTAAGCCTTAATAAGTATAGTCTGGTATTTAGAAATGTTATATAATATGATAAAAGAAATATAAAATTTCTCCTATCGAAAGTTGGCACGAAAATTGAGGCTTCGAATTAAATTACATCATTAAAACTCCTTTGACAGATCATAAAAAATGTTTTTGTTAACGATATATTATACTACTCATTCTCTTTGTGATTTTTCATGTCAGTGACTTGGATAAATAACTTTATTGATTTACATAATACATAATAACAAAAAACTTAGTAGGTAGTAGGTGTAAAATAGAATATCAATATATTGAAAAACGATAACAGTAGACCGAAAACTTTCCATTCTTATTAATATAAAAATAATGTATTTCATGTTAAATAACTACTGTGGTCGTCATTGTGATGGCAGCAATATGAAGAGACATATTTAGTTTCTTTGATTGATTCAAATAAGAAGAAAAAATATATGATGTAAAGAAAATAAAATAAGGTGAGACGCAGTTTTTATTGTGACTTTGTACATTAGTACCGTAGGCCATCAAACGTTTGTTCATACATTCATCTTTATTCTTCACAATAAAGACGCCAGTTTTTTAGGGTTTCATAGCCCAATGGCAATTAATGAAATCCTCATAGTTTCATTATTTAATATTAAATATTTTTTCCGTATGCTTAAGTAATTTATCTTTGAAACCAAATACCCAAAGGATTACAAATACATAAGAATAACAAATAAAAGATAAATAACTTTGGCAGATCTTTTCTGTATTCTACGTAAGGAAATTGGTACAAAATTGGAAATAAATGAAAAGTCATCAAATATATGGATTTCAAATCAATTAATGAGGTGGATGTCTGCATTCGAAGTCCTTCAAATGCTATTAATGTTTTGCAAATGGTTTTTGTGAATCAATTAATTTGTAAGATTGAAACCGTGAAATTGGTAAAGTTTGTTCCTTCCCCTCAGAATGAGGGGAAAATACAATTACAATATAATTTCTCAAACAAAAAGAAAAATATAATATAATGCTATGTTGTTTTTGAGACATCGCATACTCAAAAAAAAACGATGATGATTGATGAATGATGTTGGGTCCATGTTTATTCTACACAAAAGAGCAATAAAAGCTATTTATAATTTAGGTTCACGAGATTCCCTTAGATAATTGTTTAAAACCATAAATATAATGACAGTGCCATGTCAATATATTTATGAAAACATCATGTATGTAAGAAAAAATTTGAAAGCAACTTCCAAAAACTGTAATAGCCATACTAGAAGTCTTAGAGATAACAATAAAATTTTAATTCAAAAGTACAGATTGTCAAAAATAAATACATCTTTTATGGGGTTATGTGTAAAATTTTATAATACAATACCTGATTACATTTTGAATCTCACAGAAAAGAAATTCAAAGTAATTATAAAACGCTGTCTTCATTTAAAAACTTATAACAGTTTAAATGATTATATGATAGATGAAACTGCTTGGTGTCACCAGGGTTCTTATCAGGATATTTCCAGTCATATACTAATATTGTAATACGACTAAGAAAAGATGTGTGTTGCTGAGTTTCTTCCGAGTTCTTCTCGCAACTATACACCTTCCGAATCCGAAGTAGAGTCAGTAGAGTAAGATTTAACTTATACGTAAGTTTGTGACGTTCAAAAAATAGAGAACAATTCTTTTTTATTTTTATTTTATTTTGCCGTGTAGTGCCGGCTTAAAATGTCGCTACCCCTTCTACCCACGGGTGTCGTAAGAGGCGACTAAGGGTATCGGGGCTTTTTATTGTAATTTTGGCGATGCGGTTGGAGACCCATCACCAAAAACCTTTATTTTACCGCTTTTTCCCCACTCAACTTCCAAAAGTGGCTGAGGAATTTATAATTCCTTGGCTCTGGCTACCCCTTCTAGGGAATTATAGCCGTGAGTATATGTATAATATGTATGTATGTATGTTTATTTTGAAATAAATATTTTTTATCGTTATCTTTATCTTTATCGCAAATTATTTTATTTCTCAAAGACGTTGTGGAATAAAGCTAAAATTGCCGTGTAGTGCCGGCTTAGAATGTCGCTACCCCTTTCTACCCACGGGTGTCGTAAGAGACGACTAAGGGTATTGGGGCTTTTTATTGGATTTTTGGGCGATGCGGTTGGAGACCCATCACCAAAATCCTTTATTTTTACCATCTTTTCCCCACTCAACTTCCAAAAGTGGCTAAGGATTTATAATTCCTTAGCTCTGGCTACCCCTTCTAGGGAAATATAGCCGTGAGTATATGTATGTATGTATGTATGCTAAAATCTTAGAATGCAGATTTAAGGCTTAATACTAAGAACACATTTTAACATTGAATTCAAAATACTAATAATATCTCAAAACAATAAATACATACCAATCATCCTATTCACCTTTCCTCTATTGTCAGGGCTATTTGACATTTGAACAGACGACCTTTTTAGCTTTTCATTTTGATTGACTTTGAAAGCAATTAGCGAATAGCATGTCAACATTGTCACCAACGGAAATATGAAAGTGGACAATCCTAGCACGCCATTAATCACTCGAGCTTTTTTTGTAGGCACAAGAAAACAAACTCTCTTATCATTTTCTTCGCTGTAAAGTAATTCTATGCTCTTAGGTTCCGGCCACGTTTCTATAAGCGCTAATATCCAAACGATCACAATAATCTTCATAACACGCTTATAAATTGGTGTCGCTGTAAGCCACATAGGTTTCCATACTGCAATTACTCTTTCGATGGCTAATGCTGTCATTGTTAATATGCCATTATTGAAAAGAAACACTGCAATCGACACTCGGATTTTGCACTCTAAAGTACTTATAAAGTATCCTGGCGTTAGAAGAGCAAAATCAGCTCTCACCAATATAAAAATGATAAATGTTAAATCCGACACTGCCAGGTTAAACAAGTAATAATTCGTAGCGGTCCGCATGGTTTTTTCTTTGATTATCACAACACAAGTAATTAGGTTTCCTATCATTCCTAGTATTAACACTATCAATATAATTGCCACTCTCACAGACGGTGATACAAACGTATTCTCACACATTGCTATTTTGATGAAACTTCTCCACGCTTCAAATTCTCTATCTGTTGCATTTCGACCAACGAAATCTGTTATGTTAACCATTTTGATAAACGTGTGTGTTGCTCAGCAAATGTATGTACACTAACGCAATAATCGCAGTCGGTTGTATGTTTGATTTACGGAGTTTGTTCTGACTATTAAATTAGTAAATGCTGATGTAAAACCAAAGAGAGCCAAAGTGGTTCATTGCTTTCGTGTGTTAAAATAATAACCTGTTGGAAGGTGACACCACAGTTTACTGATGAACCATTCAATCGTTTAATCATTTGAATGTTAAATCGCGTTCTATTCGTAAATCATATTTTTTTTGATAACATGAATTGACTTCCTTTATGTTTAAGTAGCGATATATCAGTGACATAATATTTTTAGATAGTTTTTTAATAATTATATTTATGAATATTGTTCTTTTAAGGATGGCATATTTAAATACAGGTAAAGATTTTAAAAATTGAAGTATTCATTTATTAGCCACGGGCGTATTAAAGTAAACTTTATAAAAAAATAAACTCAGAGTATAGTATTTTCTAAGATTTTCACGATTGCACATTATAATTGAAACAACTTTTGATTTTCGGATATTTTAATCGCGTATTATTACATTATTTTTAAAGCCCGACGTTTCGAAAACTTTTCAGTTATCATGGTCACGGGAAGACTGAGGTGTTATTTGTCATTATACAGTACTATAAAATTATTAATACTAACTACCTTCACAAAATTTTAAGTTACATTTGCGTTTAATATTTGCTATGTACAAAAAGAGCTAATGTTATCTGGAGTCTTGCTAGTGTTCTTCCCTCGCTTAGTTGTGCTAATGATCGGGTTCCAAGCAGGTGGTAATTGCCAACCATCATCTCTATTGAAGTTTGGATGTTTCTTTATTTCAATAGATTCGCGTATCATTCTAGGTATTATACGCGATTAAAATATCCGAAAATCAAAAGTTGTTTCAATTATAAACTCAGAGTACCCTAAATAAAATGGCATCCGGATAGTCGAATTATGCAATTTTATTTCCTTAGCCAGCTCGGCTACATTTTAAAGTTTAAAAAGGTTTATATATATGTACAGTACACACCCCATTTGCTCTGACTGGAATAGGTAGATACTAGCTCGGCTGCTCTAAGCTAAAATCAAGTATGTCGATTTTTGAGCGTTTGCTTTTTTTTACACCGTTGGATTCGTCATAGAAAGACCCTTATTTCTACATTATTAAAACTCAAAATATCTTCTTATTTAATGCGCTATTGATAAAAATAATATGGTAAGACTATGCTAAAAGCATTTTCATTCTGCATTGGCGTTACTGTAAAGGTCAAGTTAAAAAAAATATTAATTTCATTAGGAAACTACAGCACATCGGACATATCCAAAAATCATCAAGATCCGACAATCACTTTAGGAAATATTTAAATTTAAAGAAATAAAATGTTTTTTCGCTCTCCTGTAAAATTTGCCAAAAACGACATACTTGTTTTTAGTTTAACACAGCCGAGCTATTCCCAGTTTGTACGATCGTGGTGAACCTTTCGAAATCTATTTACATTCCTCAATACTTTCATACATGCTCTTTTAATATTCCCATTTACGACTTCGCCTTTATTTGATTTTAAACTAGAAAATATGTTAAATATAAGTTTCTAGTGATGTGTTATAAGTAAATAACATTGCCACGAGCAATGCAAACTTATAGTCTACATTTAGTTACCAGATCAGATTCAGAGCCAGAAACTCCTCAGCCACATTTGGAAGTTCATATATATATATATATATATATATATATATATATATATATATATATATATAAGGGAAGGGGCTTTATAAAGTGTGTTTGAGTGATGCGGTTGAAGACTATATATACATACACTTTATAAAGCCCCTTCCCTTAGTCGCCTAGTACAACATCCGTGGGTAGAAAGGGGTAGTGACATTCTAAGCCAGCACTATAGTATATAAGTTTCATTATTTTTGGATTTTATTAGAGTATTTTGAATAACCCTTGTTTTATTTTTTTCAGAGTTCATCACTAACGGATTTGATCTCAGCATTCGACACCAAAGCCCAATCACACAATGCTCTTCAAAAAATTACCGCCTTCAGTGGGTCATTTGACAAAACCCATAAACCCACTTTCTCGAAAGATGAATACGGAAAGTAAGTACTAAGAATAGTAGTTCTAACAAACCAAACTATTTAAGTAAAATCTAGAGGCCTGGAAACTAGAAATTTAAACACATAAACATACACTGACGTAGATATTTCTACATAAAAGCTCACATATACACATACGAGGGGCATGCCAAAAGAAACTAGATACTCAAAAATTATAAAATTTATTCTTTATTACAAGTATTGATCTTTTCAAAGTATTCACCCTGAGCACGTATATACTTTTCCATACGTCTGAACCAATTGGATATTACCTGTCACCACTCTTCTTTAGATACCTCAGAAATCTCGATATTAAAGGCAACCAGCACGTCTTCTTTGCTTTCAAACCTCTTCCCCTTTAATTTAATGTTTTTTACATGAATTCCTCATGTGGGGATTATTACTCATAAATAAAAGATGTTATTAAAGGAAAGAAAAATTTCGACACTGGCGGGGTTCGAACCCGCGACCTTCGGGTATACGCCCCCGTCGCTCTGCCAACTGAGCTACAGTGTCAGTTGGCATCCAGCGCGAAATTAGCGGGGATTATTACTCATAAATAAAAGATGTTATTAAAGGAAAGAAAAATTTTTCTTTCCTTTAATAACATCTTTTATTTATGAGTAATAATCCCCACATGAGGAATTCATGTAAAAAACATTAAATTATGTGATAGTTAGGCGTTTCCAACATTTGCATTCTATCTGAAAAGGTAGACAAGTGGCCGTCCGAATTAGTTAAAAATTCGGAGGTAGGAAACGCAAACACTACTTGAACGTGTAAAAAAGAAACAAAGGATAGAGAAATTTCGCGCTGGATGCCAACTGACACTGTAGCTCAGTTGGCAGAGCGACGGGGGCGTATACCCGAAGGTCGCGGGTTCGAACCCCGCCAGTGTCGAAATTTTTCTTTCCTTTAATAACATCTTCTCTTCCCCTTTAGTTTTTCTTTGATTTTTGGAAACAAGTAAAAATCACAAGGCGTTAAGTCAGGGGAATATGGCGGGTTAGGGAGAATTGACACATTTTTTGAGTTGAAAAAGTCTAGTGTTCTGGCCGACGTGTGCGGCGCCGCATTTTCGTGGTGCCAGAGAAGGTGTCGGATTCCTGACTTCGGTCGCTTGTCACACCAAGCTGATATTACAGTTGAAGCACAAACTGTCACATACCATTCGGAGTTCACCCTTATTTTATTCTCTAGCACAACAGTAGCAATATGACCCGTTTTGCAGCAAAACGAGGCGACCATTTGTTTCTGTGTGCTTCGTGCACGGCGAAATTTCGTTGGAGTTGGCTCGTCTTTAAAGCACCATACAGTCGACTTTCGCTTTGATTCGGGATCATAGTTATATAGCCATGTTTTGTCACCAGTCAGTATATCATAAACGTTTTTTTTCTCACCTCCGTTGAATTTGTCTATCATAAATAGGCACCAATCCACCCGACGGTCTTTCTGCTCATCGCTAAGTTTGTGCGGCACCTATCTCGAACAACGTTTACGGAGAGAAAGGTGGTCGTGAATTATGGTTTGCATTGCTGCTGATCCAATTACTAGTTTTTGCTCTAGCTTTACATATGTAATTCTCTCACGGATAAGTTTTTCGACTGCACGAACGTTTTCTTGCGTGACCGCAAGCAAACGTTTCGCAAGCAATTCAGCAAACCAATTGAATACTGTTGCTTGGGAACAAGCAGACTCACCAAAAGTAGAAGCCAAAAGTTCAAAACAAAACATTATTGAGGCTTTAAACCAGTTTTCAAGTCATAATAAATCATAACGCGAAAATCACGTCGACTAAGCTCCATTGTTGAAAGTGAATTCCCGCCAGATTCACGGAAAAATGATGCTCATTCAAATAAAAAATAAATAAAAGAAGTGTGTTCTATATCAAATATGTCAATAAAACCAGCCTATAAGATGGTGTATAGCTTGCCAGTGTCAATTAAATGAGGAAAGAGTATCTAGTTTCTTTTGGCATGCCCCTCGTACAATCAAGGCTATAAATCCCTAAAAAGGTTAGTCTCAGCTTCCGAATGATAATTCTTAGCTACAAACAAAGGAGCCCCTAATTATAAATGATTGTTAAGCCACAATAATGCTACAGAAGGAAAAAGTATTTTAAAGGGAGAAATTGTAGTTATGAGGTGCTAACTGCATTTCCTATAACTACTTGACATTTTCCCGATCCTTTAAAAGACATTGGATGAGATTAAGGTAAAACACGAGAAATAGGAGAGAATAGCTCTATTTATAGTTATGCTGGAAAATTTTGCAGTAATTCAATTTCAACATCAGTGTACGTACCAACGTGCCGAAACAAATGCTTTGTCTTTATTTATGAATTGCTTACTGTAGAATATTGGACGTGTGTAGTGTCGGCTTAGAATAACACTTAACATTCATTAAGTAGTTATTGTATGAGGCAACTTAGAAGATTGGCGCTTTTTATTGTGTTAGCAATTTGGCTTAGGTCAGATATTTATGTTCAAGAACCACGCCTCATTGTTGATAATAATTTTAAGTTAACCATTACTTTATTTATAAAGTTTATCAATAACATGTTTTTCCTGAATACTAATTGGATGTTGGATAAACGGATTCTTACAATTAAATACTTTTCGTATTTCACTACCTTTTTAATTCAATAACACAATAAATGAAAGAAATAATTTCAACAGACGATACACTTAATGAAAAACGAATAAAATTTAAATTATTTACTGTCTGGTCACTACGTGGTTATTGCATCATAATTGCATAATAATATACGTTCGCCGACATTTTATGTAGAGCTCGTGGCATTCATTGTTCTTTGTATTGTTAATTTTGTTCAAAAATGAAACATTCAGTTCATCTACATACAAAATTAATTTCACATAGTTCGATTTAAAACATAATTGAAATCAAATAAAACTGTTCCTATCCGTCCGAGAATTCATTTCTCATCTCTGAAATCATCTTTTTCTATTGATATCTTAATTAAATCGAATTCATATAGCTCCAGTTAAAGTCGTTTGGGAATTTATGATTCCTTCAAAACTATGTAGTGCATTTCATGAGTATTTTTATATAAAAAAATGCATTTGCTTAGAATATTAAAAACCCAAGTATTCCTAGGGCATAGTAAAATAATGAACATTCCATTTAGTATATATAGGCCATACTGTACGCTGTATTGTTTATAACCGTGTAGTGCAGGGTTAGAATGTCACTAACCCTTTCTACCCACGGGTGTAGTAAGAGGTGACTAAGGGTATGGGGCTCTTTGTAGTGGTTTTTGGGCGACGCGGTTGGAGACCCACCAACGATACTTTATTTCTACCATCTTGTCCCCAATCGAATTCCAAATGTAGCTGAGAAAGTTCTTGCTCTAAAACTCTGACTATCCCTTTTGATTATTGTGATTTATGGCCGTGAGTAAATGTATGAATGCTGTATCTTTATATACTAAGACATGGGTGTGATATTCTGAAGATAGTTGGAGCTTCTTGTGATGATTTGGCGATATAGTTGGAGACTCATCCTCAAAAAAAAAATCTCTCTCCTTTCCTTCCTACTACGATACAGCAAATAAATCTTAGATGCAAGGTTAGAAGTACTGGTAAGAAATTAAATTTGAGATCAACAAGTTTAACAACTTGTAAGCAATGAAGTTTGAGTTTATAAAATTTTCTTTAAGACTGAATGATTGTTCTCTTTTACTAAACCTGTTTGAATGTTCGAGTAAAAAACATTAAAGAATCAACAAGGGAAATAATTTCATTACCTTAATAGCAAAATAATTGAAGAACAATTCTTTGAATATTTACTAAACAAACAATCAATTGGATAACGCAAATGGAATGGTATATTAATTTACTTTTAATTGTACAGCGTTTATAAAGGCAGTTAGACAAAACTATTATACTTGCATTCCGTACTAGCTTATTAACTAAATTATTAGGGTTCCGTGCCTAAAAGTTAAAACGGAACAAGTATCAGTAAAGATTTTCTGTCTGAATATCTGTCTGTCTGGTTGTCAGCAGGCTGTACATGAACCGTAATAGGCATTTTGAGTTTTCATAGTTCACTCATATCTATATCACCAACCGTGATAGCCCAGTGGGTAGAACACTCGGTTATCGTGCAAACGACTAGTGTTCAAATCCTGGGTCGGGCCTACACCAATTTGTCTTTTCTAAAGACATATGTGTGGTTAATTTATCATGGTTGTTAACGGTGAGGGAAAACATCGTCAGGAAACCCACATGGCTGAGTTGTACTTAGTCATGTGACAGTGCATTCGTACAAAACGGCGATAGGCCTGCACCCTATCACGTGAGTACACTGTCCATGCAAAACGTGGGTACTCTAAACACCAGTTGACAAAGTCACGTGATGTTCAGAAGTATTAGTACCTCTGCCAACCCCTTCGGGGATATTTGGCGTGAACGTTTATGTTATGTTATGTTACTCATATCTCGTGCCGCCCGCAATAATAAATATGAAAAATAATTATTATAAAAAGTATTTGAAATATATCTAAAATACAAAAAGGATAGGATATGAATTAAAAGGGGGCTCTGATACAATAAATACTGCTATTTACCGGTAATATGTTACTGCGTTTTATTTAGTTACAGTTGAAAAATGGAAAAAGTTTCACCAGTATAAACTGTATGTTTGATTTTATATAAACATACCATAACATAAGTGTTCACGCTGTTTATCCCCAAAGGTACCAATACTTATGCACAAGGTGACAGCGCCACCTATTGTCCAAAGTAGATACCCACGTTTTGCTTAGACAGTGTACTCACGGGAAAGGGGGCAGGCCATCGCTATTTTGCACGAATACACTGTCACATGGCTTGGTACCACTCTGCCATGTGGGTTTCATTTCCTGGGATTGGGATTTCTGTGGGATGTTTCCCTCACCGTTAACAACCATGATAAATTAACCACACAAATGACTTTAGAAAAGACAAATTAGTGTAGGCCCGACTCGAGATTTGAACTCACGCCTGTCTGTTTACGGGCGAGTGTTCTACCCATTGGAATATCATGTCATTGATTTTATACTTGTAAAAAAAGTTTTATAACCTGCATACATACATATATTCACGGCCATAGATCCTAAAGAGGGGTAGCCAGAGCTTCAGAGCTAGAAACTCCTTTGCCACATTTGGAATTTGATAGGGGACAAGATGGTAGAAATAAAGTATCGTTGGTGATGGGTCTCCAACCGCGTCGCCCAAAAACCACTTTAAAGAGCCTCATACCCTTAGTCGCCTCTTACGACACCAATGAGTATAAAGGGGTAGTGACATTTTAAGCTGGCACTACTCGGAAAGTAATTTTCTTTTAACAGGTGTGCTGCGAGTAGCCATGTAGTAGCCTTTAAAACTATTTTTAAACTGGTCCTTGTTTATTGTTCTTTATAAGTCTACAAGCTTGTTTTCTAACCATAATTTTTTGTTTCGTTATAATAATTTTGTTAGTCCCAAGATTCTTAATTTAGATCTAAAATTTAAATAGATACGAATCTAAAACATACGCACGTGTTAACAGAGGTATGAAGACTGTGACAATAGTAAATTATGATACAAGTTCTCAAAGTAAGTCTTTAAACTCGAGCTGGTTTCTAAGTCAGTATCAAAATTGAGTACTTCGAGGAATCGAGCGCTGTAACGATTAATTGCGATTATTCTCAATACACTAAGTTAGGGTTAGGGTTAGCAGACAAAATCAGCAAACCAGCAGACTACATTTCGGCTTGAGCTTCATTACTGTACATAATAAAATGGCACAAAAAGGTCTCATTGACAAAAACGACTCCAGCTAATAAGTTATTATAAATTAAATAAAATGTGTTTAAATGGCTTCTGGATGCAAATTACAGCGACATAGAAAGCATTTTACACATTTCACATTTCTTTAAAATTAAATTACATATATTTACTCTTTCAAAACCTGACTCACCCTCCTCTTTTTTATTATTTAATTTAACTACATTTTACTCAATTCTTAACTAGAATCCTCAACTGGTTTCCGAAAATACAGGCAAAATTCTATATTACTGTAAATGTCTTACCAAATAAACATATATTTTTTATTGACGGGCTTCAATATTTTAAATTTTTATATTGTTTGAACTTTTGAGTTCTATAAATTCATTTGAATTAATTTCATCCGACACTGACTGGCAAACAATGAATTAAGCCATGTCCAATGTATTATTTGCGCAATACTCAATCCGAAATGATGTGTGTTTGCCAATGTCTACAAAATCTCAAGAGCCAAAAACATGGTGTTAGTCTTAGCACCTATATTTACGTAGATGTTATTTACGGGTATGACACATGAATTTAATTTATCACTATCTGAATTATTCAAGCCCTATTTAGTATGCTTCAATTCAGATCTTATTTGCTATGGACTTAGTTTGATTAATATCAAAGACATGTTGTTGTTGCTGTGTACAGTCACTTTAGACTGGCAATATCCTGCCTCACCCTTTTGGGAGCGGAGTTGGGAGTAATTAATTATTACAAAAACTATATTATTTTGCCATTATTATTTTTTGTTCCGTGTAGAGCCGGTTTTGTGAGCCGTGTAATGCCGGCTTAAAATATTACTACCCCTGTCTATCCACGGTTGTCGTAAGAGGCGACTAAGTATATGAATCTTTTTAAGGTGGTTTTTGAGCGGTGGGGTTGGAGATCCATCACCAACGATACTTTGTTTCGCCCATCTTGTCCCCTATCAATTTCCAAATATGACTGACGAGTTTTTAGCTGTAAAGCTCTGGCTATCCCTTTTTTGAGATTTATGGCCGTGAGTATATGTATGTATTATATTGCCGTACAAAAGTTCCAGCACACATTTTTGAGACAGGAGTAGGAATAAGTGGACAGGCGATCATTGTTGTCTTAACTTAATATGTAACAATAATCGAATATATTTTTGTAGTTACATAGAATTCGCTTAGAATATTACATGCACTTGTGGCGACAAGATTACTGGAACCTTTAAAGTTATTGTTGGCTGAATTGGCAGAAGACTCAATGACAATAAGCCATTTATTATGGAATCTTTTTCTCACTCAATTACCAAAAGTTACTGAGGAACTCCTTACTCCAAAGCTAAGGCTACCGGCTACCCGTTTTGGTAATTTATACCACGAGTCCTTACTTATTGGTATTTGTCGATAGACTAAATTATACTATGACTGAATCAGTGGTGAACTGTCGGTTGTTGCACTACTCTGTTCCTTCCCCTGCGTGTGGTTCTTTGTTTATTGAGGAAGGCATAAAATAATAAGGGCTTAGGATGGGTCTTTGGTCATATTGCCCAGAAATCACTAAAAAGCCCCATAACCCTTAGTCCCCTCGTATGACACCCACCACGGGAAAACATATTATTCTAATGCGCGACTTCATACTACTATACAATCAAATATATATTAAATATAGCTGCGTTGCTATGTCTATAAATAATATGTATATGAGTCGTAATGATGATAATAAAACACCAAAATAAAGCTACATTACTACTTTCATTCACATAAATCTTTTCATCATTGATTAATTATTCAGAGAGTTTCTTTTATTCAATCGTTACGGTATTCTATTAATACACTTAATTTGTAAAAGTCATTGAAGAATTTCATATAGTAGAGTAAGTATTTTTGAGGTTAAATCTCAAGAATATTCAAATAGAAATAACTGTTTCACCAAGATTTCTGTTATCCAAACTAATTGTTTGTAATTGTTTATACAAATCATCATCATGTTTTTAAGTTTTAACTGTCAAGCACACAATCTTATTAAACATACATACATACATATATATACACACGCCATTAGTTCCCATTGGGGTAGGCAGAGACTATTGATCGCCACTTCGTACGATCCTGACAAACCTCTCTAGCTTCGTTTACATCCATCAATCTTTTCATACATGCTCTTTTATTCTTTATACTTCAGACGCCAGCCTTTTTGAGCACACTCTCAATTTGGTCCAAGTGTGTTCTCCGTGGTCGTCTTCTACTAACATTACCATCCACACTAGCTCTATAGATTCCTTTTACCAATTTTCTATCATCCATCCTCTCTATGTGCCCAAACCATCTCAACATTCCTTTTTCTATCTTTCTTACAATATCATCTTTATAAAAAAAATACTTATTACAGTCCCTGACATAAATAAGTCCCAGGCTAATATTTGTTAGGAAAGCTAAGAATTATTTAGAACAAACAAGTAACAATGACATTAGCCATTAGTCCAATAAAGACAAAAAAGACTGAAATTCTCCGCTTTTCGGTATTTTCGAACTAACAATGATTTTGAAAGCTGGAAAAATTTGCTTTTATTTAGTTTCAAAACTCTGCATGCACCTAAAAATTCTAAATTATCACTTACACAGACAATTAAACATAACTGCTTAGCTCCTTTAGACACAGATTTTATAACTAAATTACCACAAAATAGTTTCGATATAAACCGTAAAATTAAAAGTAAAATTTCAGATGGCGACATTAGAGGTGCTGCGCAATTAATATTTTCTAGTGACACCTTAGCTCCCGACACCCCAGAAACGCTGCTATCGCTGCAGTCGAAGCATCCTACTTCAAACAGAGGCTTGACCATGCCAGATGCGCCGGACCAATCTATCGTCGCACCCGAGGCGACAGCACAGGAAATCATGGCGGCGATACTGTCTTTCAGGAACGGATCTGCTGGTGGCCTCGATGGTCTTACACCGCAACATCTGAAAGATCTTTTGTGTGGGTCCGTCGGGGAACACAGAGATGCGTTACTTGCTCAGTTAACCCGCTTAGTGAACCTCATGCTGTCGGGTCGGGTCTGTGACGATATTTTGGATATCTTATATGGCGCAAACCTTTGTGCTTTAAAAAAAAAAGACGGTGGTATACGGCCAATAGCTGTCGGCAACACAATTCGCCGCGTAGTGTCGAAAATTTGTTGCAAGTATATTCTACCGGATCTTGCAACATACTTTGAACCGAAACAGCTAGGTTTTGGCACTCGCGGTGGTTGTGAAGCTGCAGTACATTCGGCTCGCACTTACGTCGCACATGGGGCGGGCCAAGTCCTTTTGAAGGTGGATGTTAAAAATGCATTCAACTCAGTGGATCGGGCAGCCTTGTTGACTGAAGTTAAAAAAAAAGCTCCGCATATTTTCAACTATATTTGGCAATGTTATAGCAAACCTTCGAAATTATTATACAAAGAAAATTTAATTTCATCTTGTATCGGCTGTCAACAAGGTGATCCCTTAGGACCAGCAATATTCAGCCTAGCTATCCATCCATACATTGAATCAATCGCCTCTAAATTCAATGTATGGTACCTAGACGACGGGACCATAGGTGGTGAAGCGAATACAGTATTAAACGATTTTCAAAATTTAAAATTATCTTTTTCATCCATTGGCCTTGATTTTAATTTCAATAAATGCGAATTATATATTAAAAACTGTCTGCCCAATGAAAAAAAAAATGAAATAATAAATAAATTCAACGAAATAGCACCAAACATTACGGTCCTAAATAATGATTCGCTTCGTCTCCTTGGAGCCCCTCTAAACGAAAATTCTCTACCAGGTTTTATTCAAGACAAAATTTCAAATTTCAACCAATATTCGGAGCGTTTACAATCTATTAATCCCCATTTGGCCTATACAATTATAAAATATTGTTTGTTCGTCCCCAAATTCCCATATTTTTTAAGATGTTGCGACACTTCGAGGCTTGTTTCGGCTTTAAATGATTTAGACATTATTATACGAGATACGTTAAGCAAAATTCTAAATTGTAAATTTGATAACAATAACTGGGATCAGGCTACCCTACCAGTTCGGTTTGGAGGTTTGGGCGTACGCAAACCATCTGACGTGGCTTTACCAGCTTTCTTGTCATCAGTACATTCTACAATTGATCTATACAAAAAAATTGTCAGTCCCTCTCTAGGTGACACAGAGATCAGTGGAATGGACGATGCCAAGACTGCTTGGATTGCATTGCTTGGTCCAGATTCGAGTGTTCCGACAAACATGGCTTCTCAGAGGTCTTGGGATGACATTCTGTGCGGGCGGATTCAATTAAACCTCTTGAACTCTGCTTCCGATCCTGCACAGCGTGCTCGTCTCATGGCCTCTATGGAGCCTGAGTCGGGATACTGGTTGAATGCATTACCTTCTGAGACGATTGGTACGTTACTGGACAGGTCGACTTTTTGTTTGGGAGTATGTTTGAGAGTTGGTGCCAAAATCAATGAAATTCATCGTTGTCGTTGTGGAGTACAGGTTGACCAATGGGGCCACCACGGACTTTCATGCCCCCGCAGTGCAGGTCGCCTATCACGACATGCTGCCTTAAATGATATCATCCGTCGGGCTCTTGTCAGCGCCCACGTGCCAGCGACCTTGGAACCTCCTGGATTAATACGGGACGATGGCAAGAGACCTGATGGTATGACTTTGTTGCCTTGGAGAAATGGCAGGGCGCTGATATGGGATGCAACCTGTGTCGACACTCTTGCGCCTTGCCATTTATCCGGGTCGGCGGCGCGTGCAGGTACTGCTGCTGCCAACGCCGAGAGTTTCAAACGGCGTAAATACTCAGTATTAATAAATGACTATCATTTCATACCTTTCGCCGTTGAAACTCTCGGCCCGTGGGGCAACGAGGCGCGGCTGTTCTTTAAAGAACTGTCCGTTCGCCTTGTGGAAGTGTGTGGTGATCCCAGAGCTGGCAGCTACCTCGGCCAACGCATTAGCTTGGCCATCCAAAGAGGAAATGTTGCTAGCATATTGGGCACGTTACCCTACACCGACAACGATGAATTTCACGAAATTTTTCGTTTGTAATATATATATATTTAGTTTTAATTGATTTTTTATACCATGATTGTAAATAATTGTTATTTGTTATTTGAATAAACCTCAGTAAGTATATATTAATTCATTTATTAATCTTTTATCTGTCTTTCTGTCTATCGATGAAATACACCAACGCGTTATATCGCGCCAGTTCGTCTGATGAAGATGAAGAATGCGAAATGTTTTTGTTTCTAATATTTTCATGTCTATGTCAACCTAATAAGAATGTTAGGCATAAACTCGAATGACAAATGACAATTTAATACATACATACATATACTCACGCCATTATTGCCCATTGGAGAAGGCGGAGACTATTGATCGCCACTTTGTACGATCCTGGCAAACCTCTCTAACTTCGCTTATATCAATAAATCTTTTCATTCATGCTCTTTTATTCTTCATACTTCGGACGCCTGCCTTTTTGAGCTTACTTTTTGGGTCCAGGTGTGTCTTCCGTGGTCGTCGTCTCCTCACATTACCTTCCACAATGGCTCCATAGATCTCTTTCACCAATTAACTGTCATCCATCCTCTCTATGTGAACAAACTTGTACTTATTTTTTAATACAACCACTAACAATATTGTTACAATATAACACTGCCTCTTTTTCAATGGGATATTGAACATACTTAGCCGCAATAGTCAAAAGCATAGAAATACGCCACTGTAAAAATAAAATTCTAATTCGTGTAAAAAATGGCTCATGTAATGATATTTGTTTTGTTATGTTTTACAATCAATTGGCTGTAGTGATTTAAATTCATGTATGGTCCGTGTGTCACTACAAGTCTGGCGCTGACTGAAAATCAGTGTTGTGAGGTACTCACAACGACAATGCTGAGTCAGGCACCATTTTGTTGTTTTCGCGCATTTTGTAAGATCAACACTGTTTTTATTGTTAACTGTGTTTTTACCTTTATTTATTATTTTTTAAAAATATTTACATGTTCGTGTGTGACTGGCAACAATAAACGTTTTTCTTCTAATATTCGTGCATACATACATATACTCATACCGTTACGTCCAGTTAGGGTACCCGTACTTAGTACTTTTATTTCACCGAACAAAGCGCCCCATACATGTGATTAAATGTATACAAATACGATTTGCCGTATGTGTGCATGCGTAGAAGTTAACAACTTCGAGCAAAGTACATTTAGTTTGTCGGTTGTAATTGTGGTTCCTTGTAGCCTGTTACTTTATTGTTTTCTTTTTGCCCTAAGGTGATAAATCAAAGTCTTTTCTTTTAAAGATTTACTTCGTTACTTTGGACAGTCCCTTAACTTCCCAAACTTCATTTGCAGTAATTAATATTTTGATTTGAGCTCGTTGCATTCTTCATACTTTTATCTTCGGCGTACTTTCCTTAGTGTGTGCCGAAGATAACAAAACAAACAAACCCTTTTTGTAATTTTACTATAAACTTAATTTCGCGTTATGTTATATTTCACTCTGTCGCTAAACTATTTAGTTTTTTTCATGTTACCCTGTCGTTTTTTCGTCTTATTGACACAATATTTTTTGAGATGACGCAATAACTATGTCTTTTTTTTGCTAGACCTGTACCGGGATCCATGACTGAGCTGCGAGGAGCAGAGGCACAAGCAAGAGTATGTAATGAAATGAAAGAACTATGTAGTATCATTCACGACTATGGAAAAACGCCTTGCAAAGGTTTATTGCCCCCTGAACTACAAAATGCAACTAAAGTCATTTCATTCGGAGAGTTATTTTCGGTAAGTTTTATTTGTTTTAGTTTTTGATATGATTAGATTAAACAAAACCATATGATTTTCAAAAATAAATTATTATACAATAAAATACATGGTGCACTAATTGCAAAATTGGTGCGTTGTGTGTGTTACTGTAAAAGCTGGAACGGCGGTAAGATTAAGATTTAAGTGTAAGGCCTCTTTTCCATTACACGGTTGTTCAAACATATGGTGTGTAAGCCGTACGGTTGAAAAAACGTGCTAGCTTGTACATGATACGGCAAAATCACCGCGCGAGACATTGGTAAGTACTGGCTAGTAGCGCTTTTTACTCGGGCTGTGTAGGACGTGCTGCGTCATGAATTTTCTTACGAAAAAAAAGATTATAGTTGCTTATTACATATATAGGAAAAAGAAAATCTTCAAATGTGGGCTGGAAATGAATAAATATTTCTTTCTAGGAATCATATTTAAGCCGCTTATTTTTATAATCGTCGATGGTCTTATCCCATATTACAGGCCTTTCTTGAATCAACGTAATTAATAATTCTTGATTTATGTCCATTTTATAATAAAATCGCGAAACAGCGTATATAAGCGGTCACGAATCCGTGCGTACGTCCGGCACCGTCGACACACCCCGATAGACTGCCATACAACACTGGTCTACACAGCCCGAGTAAAAAGCGCTACTAGCCAGTACTTACCAATGTCTCGCGCGGTGATTTTGCCGTATCATGTACAAGCTAGCACGTTTTTTCAACCGTACGGCTTACACACCGTACGTTTGAACAACCGTGTAATGGAAAAGAGGCCTAAGTCTTAGGATTTGATAAAAGCAAGTATTTCTGAAAATACGACGATTATTTCGAGCTTCTACCATTCGAGATAAGTACATTCGAGGCTTATGTTTTTTGCTAGTATTACTAACAGTTATAATAAAACAACTTGAAAATTTTCTAAAGTTGGAAGTGAAATTTCTATGTTTGCTAATTTGTAATTGGTCTGGGCAACAAAAATATA
Source organism: Bedellia somnulentella (assembly GCA_963576735.1). NCBI lineage: Eukaryota > Metazoa > Arthropoda > Insecta > Lepidoptera > Bedelliidae > Bedellia > Bedellia somnulentella. The sequence continues at coordinate 6,397,451 of OY755182.1, read as the reverse complement.
GCAGAACTTTAGACGAACTCATGACCATATTTTAGGCAAGTACTAATCGACGTATAATGGGCGAAAGTATTTTTCAAATACATACAGCAAGGGATTTAGAATAAGAAATTCCTTAGCCACTTTTGGAAGTTGTAAGGGGATAAGTTTGTAAAACAAAGGTTTTTGGTTGTGGGTCTCCAAACGCATCGCCCAAAAATCACTTAAAATGCCCTAATACCTTTAGCGACCACCCACGGAAAGAAATCAGATTGTGCTTTGCTTTTCTACACAGCTATTTTAAATACGTGTCCAAATCTGATGAGCTTTAACTAAAGGGTTATTTCCGTAAAATAATTGGGTTAAAAAAGTAACAAAATACTATACTTTGCCCGTATTATATTTTATAAATAAGAACCTTTAAAAAAACTCTATGGGTAATTGTTGTAATAAAAATTAGGATTAACAACTCTCAATAATGAGCACAAAGATTGAAAATCATGAACGTATAAGAAAATTTTGCACCTGACCTGCGATAGAGGTATATAAATCGAAAATAAAGTGCTGATATTACGTAGTATATGCATTATTCAATAGCTATAATGGGGCTCTGAAAACGTGTTGCCATGTTATAACTACCAATAAATGTCTTCTATTGTCTACAATACTTATTACTGCTATACGCAGGTATTCGCCAGTTTTCCAAAAGAATGTACAAAAATATTGGCTCATGAAAAGATCTTTTAAAATCTGCTCTAATTCGGTATGCAAAGTTTTACAAAAGTGGTGCTTATTACGAAACCATTTCGAGATATTATGTTTTTAAAACATATTTTCTTGAAATTAAATCAAACAGAGCTAAGATGATCGTTATTTTAGCAAAAAACTGTAACAGTATTTGACCTTCAGCATTATGTCAAAGACATTCGTTCTTGCAGTTTATTAATAAAACATCGAAAATCATAGGTTTTTTTAGTATAATATCGTAATAATTTCATTTGGGATCACAAATTCGTGAAATATTTTGCAATTAGCAACATTTTTACTAAACATTTCGCTTTATTTGCATGTCGCTACGTGATATTTTCAATCGATGACGTCATTAAGTACAAAAGTTGAACAATCTTTAAAAAATCATAACTTTGCAATTACTGATTTTAAATGAAAAATATTAAAATCAGTTTTTCATTTTCGTGTTTGCTATCGAATAAAAATATTTAATAAATACCAAAAAAAAACTTTGCATACCGAATTACTTGGTATATTCTAAAATGAGTATTTCTGAATTCAGTAGAAAATATTTGGATTCGATAGAAATTAATGAAAAACTTAATCATTGTATAAAATAGTTACAAACAATACCGTTATGCTGATTATGTCGGACTTATAGTATGTAACAGGCGGTACTAGAAAACCAGCTCCCTAGCAATTTCTTGCGGATAGTTTGCCTTTTAGTTGCCATCTGTATTTAACTAGTATTATTTTTATATGTTGTTTTGTTTTATGTTTTATCAAATATATTTTTACATAATGAAGTTCAAGAGGCCGTCATATCACTTAAAGTGATCTGTTCTAGACAACTTTTGGAAGGTAAGCTCAGAAATCAGTTCTGTGAGTCAAAAGCTCACAGAAAATGCTGAGACAGCACCAATTCGCTGTTCGGGTGGCACGGGAAGTGCAGGACAATTTTTTTTTGTTTTTTATTGATTCTTTTTTTTGTTTTTTATATTTTTTGTTTTATAACTAATTTATTGTAAATGTTGTTAAAATTAAGCTGTAAATTATATTTTGTATTATGTTACTTGTTCCTCTTGTGCCTACAAATGGCGAATAAAAGTTTTTCTTTCCTTCTTTCAAATTATAAAAGTCATGTTAGGTAGGACTACAAAACGTAAAGATATGTATAAAAAAACCGAGTAAAAATGTGGAGAATTTTCAATGTTCTTTTAGATAGGAGGGGATGGCAGTACTAAACAAGATAGATTAAATAAAAATAGTTTAAAAATACTGATAAAGCTTTTGAAGCACATTTCACTTAGAAGGGAGAATAATTCCCAGTCAGTTAGTATAATGTTATTCACTTTTTAGTTAAATTAGCTTTAAAAGCGTGTTTTTAGTTTTTTTACTATATTTATTTTTAACCTTTTAGTACTGATACATCTGAAATTATTTAATCCTGGCGACCCTAATCAGGATTATGGGATGAGACTATAAAATTATTAGTTTGTTCTTGAATTTTTGAGAAAAGTTCAATTTTCGAATTAAATCGCTCCGTTTAAAGTGGGTCAAAATGCAGGTAAAGCTAATATATACAAGCGTGTTAAAAATGGACCTAGTGTATGCGCTCCGGCGGAGATGAATGGGAATAGCTACTTAAATCTGCTGGCATAAGCAGCTTATAAAGTCTTTTTTTTTTTTATTTTATGCGATCCAAAAGTTTTTTAAATGAAAGTTTTAAATCTTAAAGTTGATTTTGCTTCGTGGACAAAATTTTAGTCCCATGTCAACTGTGTAGTTATTAGAAAGTTACTTACGCGCGTAGGCCACTTCTTTGTTATTGAACTGCTCTGGAACGGCTTGACCGATTTCAACCAAATTTGGCACAGTTATCAAATGTACATTGCTAAGTGTCACATATCGTGATCAAACCCACCATAGAAGATTAATCATCGAAAAACTATTTGCCCATTGAAGTCAATAGGAAAAAGTTAATAGCTTCTTATTTAGAGCGCGTGTGGGAGTCATGTTAGAGCGCACACTACTGCGGACTCACTCGCACATAGCAGCGTATCACTCATATTCCCACATCGCGGTATGTTAATAATTTTCGAGTTAGCATAAATACAAATTATAAGTTGGTACAAAGCGGGTGTACTGGCCAATATATCGTTGCAGTTCCACACGCGTCTTAAAGATAAGACCGACTGCATAGACAGTAAGAAGACTAGGTTTACCTAACTCGCTCAGCTCAATTAATTTCAATCGCTATTTGCATTGAATTCCTAGTTTATTAATTAAATTAGTTAATAGCGACAGAAATAAGCGTAAGGAATTTGAACCTTTACTAAGTAAGGTGATAGTTTATTCGTAGGAAGTGGCGATAGGCTATCTCGAAAGGTACATTGAAGAGACCTAAAATACGTTCTTTAAAATACTTACAAAATTATTAAGATACTGGTAATTATTTATTCGCAATTAGTTCCATATCAGTTTTTTAACTATACCCCGTAAAGGTAAATACAGTTTGTTACCCTCAACAAAACCCTTACACATATAAAACAATAATGTGAAAGAACTTCCATTCCTAATCAGCCAGTGGTTAGCGGTAATTGAATCTAATAAATTTTGATATTAAGAAGTTTCACATTAATTATACGAAAATATTTGTATGAAACACGATACTCTGCTACAAAGTCAGCTTAACGATCAGTTGTTGTTAAAAGTATTTTGCGTCATCCAAATATGAATTCACCGACACATGGATATGACGAAGTAAATGTGTAAAGTGAGACGCTTTTATCTCAATTACGTGTCGTTATTGTCAGCTGAGAATATCACTAACCATATTTCATCCGCGAGCGTTCCAAGAGGTGACTAATCTTATCCCTTGTTTTAAATTTAAATATCCTTATACACTTTTTGCACACCCGCGCTTGGTAGACATTGTATATATAGTATAATTAACTATCCTTACTTAATAAGGATCTGAAGTTTTTATTAAAATCTAGTTAAATAATATAAAACAACCTCATACTAAAACAATCTCCACAATTATAAAGCATACACAAAACTATTTGTTATCACTTTCACCCAATTCATCATTTTTTTTAAAAATTTGTAGACTTTTTTTCTCTATCTAATCTAAATTTATATTTACACAAAAAAGGCAGGTGTCTGAAGTATGAAGAATAAAAGAGGAAGTTTGAAAAAATATTGATGGATGTGAATGAAGTTAGAGAGGTTTGCCAGGATTATACAAAGTGGCGATCGATAGTCTCTGCCCACCCCAATGGGAACTAACGGCGTGAGTAAATGTATGTATATATTATGTACAAAAACTTTTGTAAATATTTTTTTACTTAAAGTTTAAACGTATTTTTAGCACGAAAATATTAAAACCTAAGGTTACTCTAAATCATTCTGATCACACAGCTGAACTATTTTATGAGCACTCTATATTACGACTTGAGAATAAATTGAGCAGCTCATTACAAAAAAATACATTTGCGTCGGCTCAGTCCATTATTATTGATATAAAAATACACTGAAATACCGTCACAAGGTTACTTGAGATATTAAGATTGGTAGAGATTTCGTATATTTTATTGCAAATTGTTAAAAAATCTAACAGACAAAAATGCACAGTCCCTTGCCAACATTCCACAATAGAATACTGGCAAAAGTATAGGTGACGACAAATTCATTCCGCTTTTTACGTTTTATATTAATTATGTATCTCTAAATTTCATATTGAATGAAGTTGTCATATATTTTGATACTAAGAGTCGTCTGCATTCATTCATAATTGAAACTATAAAAGTGTAAATAAGATCATGAACCTTTATTTATTGAGTTGATTATGAGTTTGATGGAGATTATGCGTAATTATCTTATTACTTCTAAAAATCTTTTTCAGTTCATTCATATTTTCTTTTATTTTTTTCACGAGAGGAATTGATAGTATTTAATGGAAAAAGTTCAAGTTTTTTATTACAATCACTAAAATATTTGATTTCTACATTCTTTTTTGTGAAACAGATATTGTCAATTATCCAAAGGTTATTATAAAAAATATAAGGAAGATTGTTTATTAACTACCTCGTTGCGGCTTTTTATATATTCGATCCATTATACACAACCTTTATTGTACAATATTTTCCTTACCCGAGGGCCTTTTTGAGAAATTTCTAATACTTCTGGAGCTGTTGTTACCCCTTGATGCGATTTATAGCCTGAGCATATGTATTTATGTACAAAAGTCAGGAGGCAAAAGGCGGTCAAAACATTCCATGCCATATTGTACCCATACAAAACGGTGACCGACTTATATCTTGTCACGTAGGGACACTCGTCAGACGAAAAATATATAAGGGTGATCAACATTCTCTGTTATCTCTTTAAAGATATGCGTTAAAAGTATAGGTTGTTATGATAATAATTATTATCTTTTAAAGCCAAACAGTTCTGCCGACCCTTTCACAATTTTTTGGCCATACGAATTCATAGCTGTGTAGTGTCGGCTTAGAATAACACTACCCCATTTCTTCCGGTGGGTGTACGTAAGAGGCGACTAACGGTATTGGGGCTTTTAAGGGATTTTTGGGCGATGTGGTTGGAGACCCATCACCAACAACCTTTATTTCACTATCTTTTCCTGACGCAACTTCCAAAAGTGGCTGAGGCACTTCAAGTTCCTTAGCTCTGGCTACCCCTTCTAGGGATTTATAGCCGTGAGTATATGTATGTATGTATGTATGAATTCATAGACTCGTAAGCACTAGGTAGGTTTAAAAATTTAGAACATTGTTGTCGCCCAAAATTAAAATATGATCTTTTATAAACCTCTGGCAGGAATGTGTAACCTAGCATTAAACTTGTAAGCGATTCCAATAAATAAGACTAAGTAGAATTGAGCTCAACATATTGGAAAAATAAGATTAAACCTGATGTATGTTTCTCCATTAAAGACGAGTGAAATCTATAGACATGAGCTTAAATACATTTTACAGACAACAAAGTTTTGTTACAGGGAAAGTAATAAGTAATATTGTTTTATGTATAATTCATTTATGCCTAATATTGACTATAAATAACTTAAAATGAGAAAACAAACCTATAGAAATTTGAGTTTTTCCAGCCACTTTGATAAAATGAGTAGGAAAAACTTTTACAATATTTGATAGTAGGTGATGGTGAACACTACACAGCTTTGAATTTGTCCATTTTAAAAGTAATTTCATTCATTCATGTGAGTTTTCTCAAGATATGAATGGGGCATTGCGACTTCTTAAGTGATTTTTGGGCGTTGCGGTTGGTTATCCCTCACCAACTTTATTTAAAATTATTTACCTACCCTAATTACAAAAGTGGCTGAGTATTTTCTTAAGTTTTGGATGCCGTGAGTTTTTTTTTTATATTGTAAAATTGTCACAATAGCAAGAAAAAAAAAGATATTTGCAGAGATGTTAACAATTTTGTGTCACGTAATTTATTCAGCTAACCTCGGATCCAAAACCGCAAAATGCATTACGAATGTGAGAAATCAGAACTATCCCAAAACTTTCATACAAAGGACAGCGTTGATAACCTTTTTGTGGTAAAAGTCATTTAGCTAATATACATTAGATGCAAATATACCAGAACGGATACATTATATTTTTGTGTCAGATCTAAAAGTCGGAACAGAACGGTACTAACTTTCCGATTTTTTCACAAATAAGTTAATTATATAATATTGTGTATGGTACATACATACATGCATGCATACTATCATACATATACTCACGGCCATAAATCCAAAAACGGGGTAGTCAGAGCTTCAGAGTTAGAAACTCCTCAGCCCCATTTGGAAGTTGATAGGAGACAAGATGGTAGAAATAAAGTATCGTTGGTGATGGATCCGCATCGTCCAAATACCACTTAATAAAGCCCCATACCCTTAGTCGTCTCTTACAACACCCGTAGAAAAGGGTAGTGACATTCTAAGCCGGGACTACACGGCAAAATGTATGGTACTTTTAGCTCAAAGTGTAGCTGTTAATGAATCGCTAGAGAATCACTCTGTTATCTTTCTATTTGCTTATAAATCACCAAATACAATAAATTGTCTTGAAAGTTATGCGGCTATATAATGACAAATTCATTGCAACTCATATATTTGGGTCTTTACTAGGCGCTTCTTCGCAGAGACCATTGATCATAATATGAACTATAATTAATTTATTTGTACCACAAACAACCTTCTTCATTCAATAAACATTGTAGGTATGCAATAGTTTTAATCAAGGCTCTACCTTAATAATTAAAGTACCTATGCATAACTGAATTTCTATTTGAATTGCTGTCAGTCTGCATTCTTTGATCTTGTCAGACCCCATTTTACGTAGTGCCTATACTACTTCTAACTGATTTCATTTATTTTTTCCCGTATTTTATCTGAAATAAAACAATTTTTGTTATTGCTTTGAAAATGTGTTCATTGCGTCCACTTTTAATTATTTGTAAGTTGTTAGGTAATCCCTTCTTGGTAACTTAGTAATATTACTAAACGTAGGAATCAAGAAAAACACGTATTTTCGCACTTTGTGTTCCGATTCAATATTCTCGGAGTAGAAGCGATACGTGACAGAAATAAATTTCCTCCATTATTTTATTCTACTACTGTTATTTCGGGATTTGCACAATGGACTAGCATTTCATTATATAGTTTCATAAAAAGTAGCGATATTTCTAGGGTACAGAATGATCTTGTTAATAGCTGTGTGAATTTATTTTTCGACAATATAATATATATACAATATATATATATATAATATATATACTATGTTTATATTGATGTACGAGTTAATGGTAAATACGCAACACATCGCTAAATTGAGTTATCATAGTACTTTTAAGTAGTAGTAGTAGTCAAAGTACTTTTAATAGAAAGATACTTTTAACATTTTGTTTTTGGAATTATTTAAATATTAAATAAAATATTCAATACAGATTTTCAAACTCAAATAAGTGCCTGTCTGTTCTGGAAAGCTAAAAATAAGTGGCAAATTAAAATAACGGGAAAAATAAATTAATATCATGTATGTTATTTACCAGACATATAGACTACATGTACTTATTATTTATGTATCCTTTATAGCAGCTGAGAAAGGCATCAATGTTTAAATGGTTATATTAAGTAATTAACCGGCTGGGCCCGGTGAACACCCACATTCGTAACTCGTCGTAACTTAACGGTTTTTTTTAATTTACTTGTCATGTTAGTATACTAAGGTGTGGATATTGGAAGGAAAAGGGATGTCACGACGACAAAAACTATTTGTGTGGGTTTTTGTGCTTATTTGATAATCGCCTAATTATAATTATGTTGTTTGTTTTTTCATCTAAACTTAATAGTTTTCCGTATGGTAAATATGAGTTTTGCAATATTTTTCCCTGCAGTTTATATTCGCGAGAACTTTATTCACGGGCTATGAAGAAAAATTCGTATGATTTTGTTCAGTTTGACATAGTTTCTGTACGACACACATGTGTAATATATTTAGTTGTAATGAAAGTGCCGTGTAGTGGCGGCTTAGAATATCACTATCCTTTTCTACCCACGGGTGTCGTAAGAGGCGACTAAGGGTATTGGGGCTTATTAATGGTTCATTGGGCGATGTTTTTGGAGACCCATCACCAACAACCTTTATTTTACCATCTTTTCCCCACTTAACTTCCAAAAGTGGCTGAAGAATTTCACATTCCTTCGCTCTGGCTACCCCTTCTAGAGATTTATCGTGAGTATATGTATGTATGTTGTAATGAAAGGTCATTGTAATCCAATTGAGCCTAGTAATTACGTCCAAAGAGGTAATCTGAGGAACCGAGCACTGTAATTAATGACTAATGCTCTTGATCCTGAGTGTCACACGACTGTTCTCACTCAATATATTTTGTGAAGACAATTTGTTACTGAATATTATATTAATAAAGTTGTTGTCCAAAAAATATATTAAAAAGCGACTTGAGATGGAAAAAAATAATTAATTATCACAGCAGTTCTTGAACTCGTATGTGCGCAATTTCAGCCATGACCAACTGTGTTTGGGTCACTTAAGCTACAATAGACGTGATAACTTATAAATGCATAAAAACCTCCTTTCAAAAATACCGGTCCTGTTTGGGTGTACAATCAAATAGAAATACTTATTTAATCATCTGTTCAAACGAGATATATTGGCAGCCCCTTGCAAGATACAATTTTCATATTTGGAAAATACATTTTTGTTTTTCGTATACTTAAATTGTTAAGCTCTTTCCAGGAATCATACGTCTTTGTTTGCGTTCCTTTTAACGGTTTAAAATGTATTTGCAAAAAAAAAAAATTGAAATAAGTTCCAATCGCAACATACTTATTTTAAGAGCATGATTTAGAAAAAGCAACAAGGGCAGGTGGAAGACGGATAAATGCTACAAAACCTCAATCACACGGCTCACTCTCACCTAGACCTGTGGTCATAACTTTCTCGAAACTAAAGAAGCGTGAGGAGTTTCTGAAAAATGCGAAAAGCAGGAGAAATATCAACAGCGTAGAAATTGTCGACGGACCTACAAATCGCTTGTATATAAATGAACGATTAACGAAAGAAAACCGGCTTCTTTTTCGTGAAGCAAGGAACAGAGCCAAGCAACATAACTTTCGCTACGTGTGGGTCAACCAAGGAACGATTCTGGTCAGAAAATCAGAAGGTACGTCAGCAATCACAATACGAACAATGGAGGAGCTTGATCAACGTATTGGCACACTTACCGTTTAAAAAATGTTTTTGGAAGTCTCCATTATGGTACCTTCTTGTAAATCTCCTAATCAATCTTTTTTATAATGTTATTGTTTCACAGCCACATTATTTTAATTTGTATTTACACTTCACATATACACTATTAACACAAAATCAAATTCATATTATTTACTACTTTGCATCATTTTTGATAAACGTTTTTATTTTATATTTTATACATTACAATCGGTTCAATCATGTTCGCTGTCGTTTTCGTAGTAAATCTTTTGTATACAAAATGTTTGGAAAATACTTGCTCCCCAAGAATCTTTACTCTTGCCAGTCTTGCCCGATTATTCCAATTGAATGCAAATCTCAAGAAAAGGTAATCTGTTTTATATTATACTCATCCACATACATAAATGGTTGATAACGATATATTTCAGGTAACAAAAGACTTAGACAATCTAACTGTATCTAACGCAATAACTTGTCTCGTTGAAGAAGTTAATTCTCATGTACATCTACAACATAAGCTTAAAATATTGTCACAAAACATTAGAAGCGTAAATTGTAATCTTCCAGGGCTTCAGACTCTTATAGCAAGAATGAATTCAGAACCGGATATAATTACTCTAACCGAATGTTGGTTATCTAAATCACCCACAGTAACAGATTTGACTGGCTACAATCATTTTTTCACCAAAACAAATCGTAACCAAAATGATGGTGTAGTAACTTATGTCAAGGCTGGAATTAATTGCTACACTTATGAACCTGATGTGCTAGATGCTAACTGTCTCGTCACTGTGATAGAAAACTCAATAGTTTTGGTAAGTATTTATCGGTCTCCTAGCTTCAAGAATGTAGATAATTTTATTCTTTCTCTTGATTCACTGCTTGTGACACTAAAAAGATTTAAAAATATTTTCATAGTAGGGGATTTGAATATCGATATAATAAGTAGCCCGCTTACTAAACACGCTGATAGTTATTTTAACCTTACCTCATCTCATGGCCTCCTTCCTGGTCATTTGTTTCCAACTAGAAAAGACAGTTGTCTTGATCATGTCATGATAAAATCAATGCTTAGGACGAAAACTTTAGTAATAGAAAATACTCTTACGGATCATGACACTATTTACTTGTGTGTTGAATCATTAAAAATTAAGAAAGAAATCCAAAGTTTTACTACAAAAATAGATTACACAGGCATATCCAAAACATTATTAGATACAGATTTTAGTAAAGTTCTAAATGGTAATGACTGCAATACTGTAACTGAATGCTTTGCAAATATAATTACTAACATTATTGCAGATAATACAAGTACTAAAACTATATCAAAACGTAAAACTCCACTAAAACCATGGATAACTCCAGGTTTACTGCGTTGTATGAGAAATCGGGATCGAATGCATCTTAAACTTAAAAAGTCAACTCAGGACTCTATTTTACGGGTTTCATACAACCGATACCGAAATTTCTGCAACAATTTATTACGTAAGCTTAAACATGCGTATGAAAAATCAGAACTGGAGAAAGCCAGGGCAACAAATATTAAGGCTACATGGCAAGTTATAAACACACTCACAAACTATAAACCTAAAAAAACTAAAAACCTAAACTTACTGCTTAAAAATAACAATTACGAGGAAGCTGCAACAGGTATTAATGAATATTTTGCTAATGTGGGAAAGACAATTGCTAAAAACGTAAAAGAGCGTAATCCTGAGCTAACTGACAAATATACAACAAATTTCAGTCTGAGAGATTCATTTGTGCTCCTACCAAGCCACGGGGAAGAAATAATTAGCGCAATAAATAGCTTGAAAAATAAATTATCTACGGGACCCGATATGATTTCTGCAGTCATATTGAAACAAAATAAATACCAGCTATTGGCACCTTTGGTTCATATTGTAAACATGTCTTTTTCAAATGGAGTATTTCCGAATGTCCTCAAACATGCACATATTGTACCGATTCACAAGCAAGGTGATAAGTCAGATTACGCTAATTATAGACCAATCTCACTTCTTTCTACGGTGTCTAAAATAGTTGAGAAACTAATTAATTCACGCTTGATAAAATATTTAGAAACTAATAACATCATTTCATCTAACCAGTATGGTTTTCGTAATGGAGTTTCAACATCTGATGCGGTTAGTAATTTGACTAATACTATTGTCAAGGAACTGGATAAGGGAAAAAAGTGTCTGGGTATTTTCCTCGATCTTGCCAAGGCCTTCGATTCTGTGACCATCTCCATACTATTGCAGAAATTAGAAAGTTATGGCATTCGTGGCCTTCAGCTTCAGCTTTTTAGAGACTACTTAACAGACAGAACACAGTCTGTAAAATTGGGAGATGCTGTTAGTAAGCCATGCTTGGTAACCTACGGTGTGCCACAGGGAAGTGTCTTAGGCCCTACACTTTTCTTATTGTATATAAACGACCTTTGCAAGACTAAGCTAAACCAGGGTCAAATTTTTACGTTTGCGGATGACACGGCCTTGCTTTTCTGGGGCGAAGATTGGGAACTCGTTAAAGAGTATGCACAGGTTGGTTTTGATGAAGTTTGCAAGTGGATGGTTTCAAATTCGTTGAGCCTAAATTGTAAAAAGACAAAAGTTTTAACTTTCAGTATGCGAAAACATACACAGCCACAGCACGAGTTAAACATTTTGGCTCATACACTGAATTGTAAATACCGCACGGAACCAAGCACTTGCAAATGTCCAGTAATACAAACTGCCCGCACCGTTAAATATCTTGGAGTTATTATTGACAGTGAACTTACCTTTAGACCGCACATAGAACTTATTACTTCAAGAGTTCGCAAGTTAGTCGCAGTTTTTAATAAGTTAAAGCACGCTATGGACAAAACTACTTTTAGAATAGTGTATTCTGCATTGTGCGAATCACTGTTATCTTACTGTATTGATTCTTGGGGTGGAAGTTCAAAGTCATTACTACTACCACTTGAAAGGGCACAAAGAGCAGTCTTAAAGGTTGGATTAGGGTTGCCTTTTCTTTATCCAACCACTAATTTGTACAGGGAGGCAGATGTTTTGTCTGTTCGGAAACTATTTATATTAAAATTGGTTATGAAAATGCATAACAGTAGTCATAACAATGAAATCAATACACCGTATCCAAGAAGAAACTGTAACATTTTCAAGATACCAAAACTTAAAACAGTTTTCTCTGGTAGATTTAGTTTGTTTTTGGGTGGTTTTATTTATAACAAACTTTGCAATAAATTAAACATTAATGATGTGATTCGTCATGAGCTCAGGAAAAGTTTGACGTGCTGGTTGAAACAGTTGACATATGGCGAAACAGAGAACTTTTTATTGGTGCAAAAATGACGCAATATTAGAGTAATACAGACATCACATTTGACATTTACACGCACACACGCATACACACACTCACATACATCCACACTCACCCACCAACAAACTCACACACACACACTCACAAAAACATAACACTGTTTCAAAATATTTAGTTTTAGTTTTGTATTTTTAGTAGTTGTTAGTAACAATGGCTGTAATTTAAGAATAATTTTGTAAGTAATACTTTTTATAAAATCAAATTAGTAATTGTGTGAGGTCTTCCGCAATACAGGTCTTATCCTAGTGCGGGGCCGTTAGGAATCTGTAATATTAAGTTTTTATGCTAAATAAACAATTTTTTTTTTTTTTTTTTAAGATATTTGAAATGTTTAAGAATATAATTATTTTATGAATAGGAATTCTCATTTCTTTGCATTGATTAAAGGAATTAGTTCCTACATCAACATTTAGTCCATGTTTTTTTCATTCAATATTTATAATCTAATAGCATTATTCAAAAATAAGAAAATCATCAAAATCAAAAAATCCATACCAAATTTGCCAGAATATTCTTTTATGACCTTCCTATCAAGCGATTATTTACTGATCACAAAAGATATTCCTGCAAAAGAAATTTTGTAATTGAATTTTCTAAAAGGAAGATGGCATTTCAATTATGTTTAACAAGTTAAAATAACTTTGCCAATTCTTAACTCTAATCTTATATTTTCCGTTCGGGGTGAAACTCCTAATTGTATTTACATTTTAAAACAAGAAATTTATTTGTTTCCATGGCAAAGTAACAAAAAGTCTAAGACATCTTTTAAGCATTAACAGACGATAAAACACATACAATAAAATAAAAATGTAGAAAGAAAGTGAATTAGAAAACATGTATATTTTACTAGTTGCCGTGTAGTGCCGGTACAGAATATCACTAAACCTTTCTACCCACGGGTGTTGTAAGAGGCGACTAAGGCTATGGAGCTTTTTGCAGTAGTTTTTGGGCGATGCGGTCAAAACCCATCACCAACAATACTTAATTTCTACCATCTTGTCCCCTATAAATTTCCAAATGTGGCTGAGGAGTTTCTAGCTGTAAAGCTTTGGCCACCCTTTTTTGGGATTTATGGCCGTGAGTAAATGTACCTATATATATAAATTTCCTCACGGACTTATATCTTAAACTTCTAATTTCGAGACTTTATCTGACGAAACAATATGTTAGGTTGCTGGCTTAATTGTTCGAAAATTTAATTGGGATTTATATGGGCTGTGATAATGATCCGATAAAACTAAAGGTAGAAGAAAGAGACGCATCAAATTCTATGTGTTGATTCTATAACAATAAATGATTATAAGACTATACGAAACTATCAAAATTTCGTAAGTGACATAACTTTGAAACAATAATTTAGCATTTTCAATTCTGACATCATTAATAAAACCAAATGGAATAGTTTACATTTAACTAAATCAACAGGATATGTCTAGTGAAATGGCGCCTCTGATATCTTTATTTACAATGTTTACAAGTCCAAGCTTCCCGTTTTATAGTTCACATTATGTTGATGTGAGTCGATATACATTTACACTGTAAAGTCACGGCTAAAGTCAAGTTTACGTGGTACATCCGAGTTCAAAAGCGTATATCACACGGTGCCAAAATGAGTGACGCTTCCGTGTGACATCAGCACACATTCCTCGGCGATACGTCGCGCCAAGATTCAGTTTAAATTTAGAATTGGTTCACAAAATGCGACGGTTCATTCGCGCGTAATTAGGAACGTAAACACTCGCCCGGTCATGATTCGCACCGAACATGGCAAACAATGCAGATTCGAACAAATACACGTTCCGAACTTTGGTTTTGACGTGAACAAGATTTTAGTATTAATTTCCCTGTATTAAAGTCTGTACCGTACTAAATTTGGTTATTTGAAAATAAGGTATTTTTTTTTTTACTTTCAAAAACAAGCAAAAGATGAAAATTATATTACTTTTAAGCAAAAAGCTCGTATTTTTCCAAACTGATGAACAAGGAAAAAATATTTTTTATAATTCTATTCGTTTATTTCTTTGTTCACCAAAGTTATTTATAATTACAAAGTAAGTAGATAATTGTATAAACTTCTGCAGCAAAATATTAAACAAATCTGAGGAAAACTGTGACCAATAAACGATTAATTCGAACAAAATTAAAATATTAATAAAGAAAACAGAAAATGCACACTTAATTTAAAGCAGACAGCGTTGTCGGTCGGTATGTTTTGTTTTGGCTATAGATTCGTCTTTTGGCACGGTACTCACATATGAATCATACCTTCACTTCATTATTATTATCAGTTCAGTGATAAAACAAAGCTCAGTGCAAATAAAACGCATAGGGCAGAATCCAAGAGCTTTTTCTATCCGATTTTGCTTGTGTACACAACCTTTGCCCCGCTAGGGCGGCCTTCAGCTGCCCGGCACACATTGAGTCATGGTGAAACTGCACAGGGCCAGCAGCAATCAATTCCTTTCGAAAACATAATCCAAGAGCCATGGTTCAAAGTGGCGGTCAAATCAATACCTTTGTGTCCCTTTGAAAGTGAAATGTGTAGTTTGTTAATTTATTAAAATTTAGGGTAAATAGCGAAGGCATGGTTGAGTAATACTGTGATATATCTTTAAAAACATGGGTTTTATTTTGTCCTTTATCATGTGGGTATTATTAATGTTTCGACATTTTAAATAATTATAGTAGCTAGTAGAAACAATTATATTTTCCTAGCAAGAGAACAAACATGGTATATGTTCATGTGTGTTCACGGGAAGAAACGGGGTAGTGCTATTATAAGCCGACACTACACAGCGTTCATACAATTAATATATTTTAAAGATTAAAAAAGACGATGACAAAACTAAAGCGGTGATTCATATCTTTTTTTTCTGGGGATTAATGCAATATTAATCTTAATATAATTATATTATAAAATGGCAAATATTTAACACGGCAACTGAAATCCTTTTTAGGCAACTTTCTATTAAGTCACAAAAAAACTAACTTTGCAGTGATTAAATATTTTAGCAACTATTAAACTATACAAGCAACAAAATGCTAGGATCAAAAAACTAAAAAAACGGCTGCTACTGTAAGGTATCAAATACATCAAGCGGGATCAGTATAAAACTGGTTAAGGTATTATAAAACCTAATGTGGCGACTAATATTTCCGAGGGGATATCATACATTCTGCACTGGCAAGTATTGGATTTCATTATAAAACTACACATCTGGCAGCGATTTTCAGGTAGCTTTAAAACTGAAAATGGGTATTATAATAATGTTTTTGGATATTATATTATTTTTTGCAGATTCATAAATTCTCGAAAAGGCGGCAAATGCGCTCGTGTGTCTGAGCAGTGCGGAGGCTGCGGAGCGGGGGGTTTAGCGCGTTTCTTGCCAATAGCAAGCGGCAAGTTTTTGTGACTATAATATTAAGCAAATTACATATTTTGTGTATTGAAGTAAAAATTAATAAAAATAAAATAAATTAGGTTAGGTCAAAAGTTGCTTCACCCAGCCTATTGGGCAGATGCAATTAAGTTAGAGAAGGAAAACAGAGGGGGGACGGGGGGCGAAGCCAACCACATGGGGGGCATCGCATTAAAAAACAATTAATCACCACAATTGTATTTGTGCTAGGTTAGGTTAGGGTTAGCTTGTGTCCCTTAGAGCGGAAATAGGCACCCCACGAAGCGGGGTGACGTCGACACGCTGTTACTCAAAGTAGGTAGGTTCATTTAAAAGAGGGAAGGTTAATAAAATACACCAAGAAAAGTTTTATAGCAATTATAGCATGTCACAATTTGGTTAATTTAGATCCCAACAATTGTAGCCAAAAGTATTTTTTTAAGATCTTGTTTGTATTTATTTCAGACCCCATTTTAGAATTTATGAAAGCCTATTTTAACTTTTCTATCCGCCAAAAATTTGTCGCCTTAGAAGAAATTCAATTGCCACAAAAGAAAATCACTGCCAGATAAAATTTAAATAAAACCTCAAAACTCATTAAAAAGCCGCCGCTTTCTAGTTAAGATCCTCCGCTAATTAGTCGCCAAAGTAGATTATTTACTATCCATTTTCAGTTTTTTTACGACCCGGAATGGTATCAATTTGTCGCCGCGTTAAATACATGCCTTATAAAATTAATGGTAAATTAAATTATAAAATTAATGGTAAATTATTATTTTGAATTAATGGTAAATTATTATTTTCAATTAATGGTAAATTATTATTTTCAATTAATGGTAAATTATTATTTTAAATTAATTGAGTTTAAAGCTAAAAACTAACAATACTGTAAAACATAAATCAAATTAAATTTAATAGTTTTTTGGGATTTATGGCCGACTGTATATGTGTGTAATGTATGAATTAGTATGTAATTACTTTTTACATTATTCCTTTCTACAAAAATAAGTAACTGGATTTGTAGTAATTAGTTTAATGTTTTGTTTAACCGGTTTTATCCTATCTAACAGTATCTTTGTAAAATGGTCATAAATAGGAGACGTTAAACATACTTTTAATAAAAGTTTCGTACAGATTACTATGATAATATACTATGAAAATACAAAATAGATAATTAATTCAGAACAAAAAACCCGATATATATTTATAAATATATATGCCCTCAACGATATCATCCGTCGGGCTCTTGTCAGCGTCCATGTACCAGCTGTTTTGGAACCCCCTGGGTTGATACGGGACGATGGCAAGAGACCGGACGGTATGACTTTGTTGCCTTGGAGGAATGGCAGGGCGTTAATATGGGATGCAACGTGTGTTGATACCCTAGCGCCTTGCCATTTATCAGGGTCGGCATCGCAAACAGGTGCTGCTGCAGCCAATGCCGAGAGTTTCAAACGTCGAAAATATTCTGGATTACTGAATGATTATCATTTTATTCCATTCGCCGTTGAAACTCTCGGCACATGGGGCAACGAGGCGCGGGTTTTCTTAAAAGATCTCTCAGCCCGCCTAGTGGAAGTCAGTGGTGATCCTAGGGCTGGCAGCTACCTCGGCCAACGAATTAGCATAGCCATTCAAAGAGGAAATGCTGCCAGTATTTTAGGCACGATACCGCTTTGCGAGAGCGATGAATTTCATGAAATTTTCCATCTTTAGTAGGTATTTATTTAGTTTTATATTTTAATTTAGGTTGTAAATTGTCTATGTAAATATTTTTAATTATTCTTGAATAAAGTTTCACCTTTAAACCAATTTCACTCCTATAAAATAATTTCATCTCAAAACGTACTTTATAAATTAATGACCATGACCAAGCAATCAGATACCATTTAAATGCAATAAAATAATAATGATTTCCCATAAACGAGTTCCATATTGTTTGCTAACATCCAATATAACCGTATTAAATATATACATACATATACTCACGGCTATAAATCCCTAGAAGGGGTAGCCAGAGCTAACGAATTAGAAATTCCTCAGCCACTTTTGAAAGTTGCGTGGGGACAATATGGTAAAATAAAGTTTGTTGGTGATGGGTCTCCAACGGCATCGCCCAAAAATCCCTTAAAAAGCCCCAATACCGTTAGTTGCCTCTTACGTACGGGTGTAAAGGGTACCGGAAGAAAAGGGGTAGTGCTATTCTAAGCTGACACTGCACAGCAATAGATAGAGTTTTCTAAAATCTGAAAATAATAGAAGCAGTGGTTCAGTAAAGTACCCACGGTCTGACAAAGAACATGTAAAAAGGTCTTTGGAACTATGTTAAAAAATTGTTGTTAAATGTTTGGTTATACGCCACTTAATCTTGACTTAAATGAGATTTACTATCGATATCAAAATTTTTACTTCTTTTATTTATTAGTAATTGAATCTTGGAAATTGCTTTGGCTTCAGTCAAAATCTTTAAAAGGTAAATATTACGGTGATATCCAGGGTGACGATATTCCGTCTAGACCTTGGTTTTTCAAATGTAAATCTGCTGACAAATGGGTAGCATCCACTATTTGTAGACTTCGTTTGGGTCATTCGTGTACTCCGGTTCAACTTGCTAAAATAAGGATAAGGGTCAGTTCGATTTGCGAGTGTGGATTAGATGAAGGAACAGTGGACCATATTTTTTTCGCATGTCCTAATTTATCATTTTCTTTATATGATGTTTTGCCTCCTTTCATCCCTCTTCCTACTAATTTTAAAAATTTACTTTGTTTTGTATATACCCTTTTCATTAAAACTTTGTGTCATTTCATCATGGTACATAATATAAAATTAGAATGCATTATTATTTTTGTTCATATTGTTAATTTTGTAGTAAATATTATGTTGTTAATATTTATTTTATTTTTCAACCATGAATGATCAATGAGTGTCTGTTAATCAGTTTCAGAATTTTCTTAACTTTACAATATGTGTTTTCTTTTCACTGGACGTTGGCAAAGTTACTGTGTTGACACACACGTACACGGGCAAAGGCCATTGAAGAAAAATTGAATAGAATTGAATTTATTAGTAATAATCCCCACATGAGGCTTTCATGAACAAAAACATTCAAATTATCCAAGAAGAGGAATAATGTATGCGGATCAGAATGTTTTTTTACTTTTGTCTTTAAGCTACCAGTCGCATTTTTGTCCAAATTCCTTGGCAAATAATTGAAACAAAATTGATATACCATTAATTTGCAATATAACGCTAGACTAACTGACCTGCCTATCGTGCGTTATTAGCAGGGACGTGATTTAAATTATAATGAAATCGATGTTTTCTTTTCAGATATACACATGCATATCAGATAAACTAGTTGGTATACTTCTGAGGACAAGAAAACATCATCTCACATTTTTTGAAGGAGAAGTGTTATTCCAGGTTAGTACTCAGTAATAGCTATATAATAGTTATATTAAATTAAGCGACATGATAGTCCAGTGGGTAGAACACCGGCCCGAAAACAGAAAGGCGTGAGTTCCAATCCTGGGTCGGACCTACACCAATTTGTCTTTTCTAAAGTCATATGTGTAGTTAATTTATCATGGTTGTTAACGGTGAGGGAAAACATCGTGAGGAAACCCACATGGCTGAGTTGTACTTAGTCATGTAACAGTGTATTCGTACAAAACGGCGATAGGCCTGCCCCCTATCACGTGAGTGCACTGTCTAAGCAAAACGTGGGCACCTTCTCTGGACACTAGATGGCGCTTGCCATGTGAGTTTAGAAGTATTGGTACTCTGCCAACCCCTTCGGGGATAAACGGCGTGAACGTTTATGTTATGTAAATTAAATTATAAATTAATAAATATTAAAACACATTACACTATATTAAAATACACTTCAGGCATAAAACTCATGTCATAAGTTGATCAATGACGTAAAAGGCAAAACCGGCAAACCTATTACTTGTTAACCTTGTCGTTCATGTCCTTACATCCTGCTATAGAGAACTTAATGAAATAGAGCCGAATCCTGTACAAAATTGATGAAAGAATTCCGTCAAAAACCAATTGCCAAAACAAATTGTCCTTACATCCTGATTGGTTGATTCAAGTTCTGACCTTTTTTGGACATCCATATGCTTCGTTGCAGTTGCAGAAATACGCTGAATCATTTACGGATATTGATATTATTTGTTTATTCTATATTTAAAAATTAAGTTAAGTTCTCTATGCACCCTGTTTACTGTCAGGCGTCACGGCTGTCCCCACAGACTAGATTATATGTACATTTGCTGCACAGCTATAAAAAAGAACCAAAATGTTTATAATAAATTAGAATATCACTTCCTAATTATAATAATAAATTAAAAATAATAATAATAACGCAACCGAGAAGGGTCGGAAATATCTCGTTCTGGCTCACGAGATCACCGACATGTGGGCTGTGACTTCGACTGAAATAATCCCAATTGTTTTTTCCGCGAACGGGTTAATTCCAACCAGCCTCGCCACCAACTTGAGGCGGTTGGATTTCTGTGGCGTGTCGGTTCCAGCACAATTGCAGAAA
The DNA here is from genome assembly GCA_963576735.1 of Bedellia somnulentella. Classification (NCBI taxonomy): domain Eukaryota; kingdom Metazoa; phylum Arthropoda; class Insecta; order Lepidoptera; family Bedelliidae; genus Bedellia; species Bedellia somnulentella. The sequence goes on along the minus strand of OY755182.1, from coordinate 6,376,638 downwards.
ACGGTGCTGCTCGATACGGCTCGGATCGTCCGTCGGTTCTTGAACCTGACTCCCTGACCCTGACTGAATGTGCTTTTGTCGGGGTGTGCCGCCTCTCTCATTTAAAATTATAATAATAAATTAGAATATCACTACCCTGTTTCTTCCCATATTCGTATGAGGCGACTAAGGGCATTGAGGTTTCTAAGTGATTTTTATGCGATGTGGTTGGAGACTTGTCACCAAAAACCCTTATTTTAACAACCTTTTGTTGATTATAACAACAAAGTGGTTGAGAAATATCTTATTATGAAGCTTTCGCTGCCCCTTTTATGGATTTATGGCCGTGAGTATATGCATGTATGAATAACATAAATATATATATATATATATATATGATAACTTGCTGTTATACATTCCGCACGTCAGATCTCACTATGAAAATTCTATCTCCTTACAGGATTAATGAATTTTTATGGAGCACTAACATTTGTAAAAATTAAAGTTACCTACTTACATTATTGTTAGGATAGACCCTTTCATGAATCTGTTCAACAAAGACGAAGATTTCGCAAAGGTGATTATAATGGAATTAACGAGTATTTAAAACAAATTCAATGGCACACAGCTCTTGAAAATAAACGTCTGGATGACACTTTAGATTTCTTTTACGAAGTGTTAAACGATGCCATCACAAAATTTATTCCCGTTGATACTCGTAGTAAAAGCCACAACCATCCTGTCTGGTATAGTCCCCCACTTAAACGCTGTTTAAAAGAGAAATTTAAAGCTCACTAACGCTGGAAACGAACCAATAACCCACTAGATTATGACCAATTTTCATTATTACGAAAACGATGCAAGGATTTACAACGCACTTGCTATGGGGATTACATAACTACTATCCAAAATAACATAAAAGTTAACCCTAAAGCTCTTTGGTCTTTTATTAAATCACGTCGCGGCGGTTCATCGTATCCTAAAATATTCCAACACAACAACAAATCATTCGACTCTGGTCAATCAATCTGTGATGCATTTAATGACTTTTTCTGCTCTGTGTTTACCAAACCTGCTGACAACTACCCCGATATACCCTTATCTTCTCCACAGTGCGATACTGGTAAAACTATAAGTAATATAAGTACTAATGAGGAAGAGATTTACAAGTTGCTTCTTTCTCTGGACATCAACGGTGGTGCAGGCACTGATAATATTCCTCCCTTCTTTATTAAGAACTGCGCTAAGCCTCTTTCCACCCCTCTTTGTATAATTTATAATCGTTCTTTTCATGCAGGTATTTTCCCTAAAATCTGGAAGGACGCTTTGATAGTACCAGTTCACAAAAATGGTCCAAAATACAAAATTGCTAACTATAGACCCATTTCTATCCTAAACATTTTTGCTGTAGTCTTAGAGAAAATTGCTTATAAACGTATCTATCCTGTTGTTAAACATAGTATTCCGTCTCAACAGCATGGTTTTCTTAAAGGTAGATCTGTACTTTCCAACCTCATTGAATTCATAGATTTTGTCCTTGGTTGTATGGATAGAGGTATACAAGTTGACGTAGTCTATACTGATTTTCAAAAAGCTTTCGACCGAGGAGACCACGTGATTATTCTTCGCAAGCTTCTTGCTTTAGGGGTGCAAGGTGATTTCTTTAGATGGATAAAATCTTATATATCTAACCGTCATCAAGCTGTTGTTTTGGGTGGTTTTCGATCAGGTTTTGTTGACATACCATCAGGAGTACCCCAAGGATCCCATTTGGGTCCCCTTTTATATAATATTTATTTGTACGATATTTTTACAGCCATATGTGAGACCAATTTTATAATGTATGCAGATGACAAAAAGGTTTATTGTGGTATCCGACAAGCTAACGACTGTTATAAGCTACAAAGGGATTTGGATCGCCTCACCGATTACTATAACGAGAACAGAATAGATATAAATGTGTCAAAATGCGTGCAAATTACTTTTTCACGAAGTAATAAACCCATCATTAATACTTACTATATTAATAAACAGCCTATCCGGAGAGTTAATGCAGTAAAAGACCTCGGCGTTACTTTAGATTCAAAGCTTACTTTTGAACAACACATTGTTGATATCACTAATCGTGCATACAAAAATCTGGGCTTTGTAATGAGGACTTGTGAAACGTTTAAAGACCCTAAATGTGTACAGACGGTTTATTATGCCTATGTTCGCAGTATTCTGGAGTTCGCCTCAAGTGTTTGGTCCCCTCAGTACATTAAGTACAAGCATATGATTGAAAGAATACAACATATTTTTGTACGACACTTAAATTTTAAAACTAAGAACTTCCATAAGTGTTACGAAATGAGTTGTAAATTTCATAAAATGTTAAGATTAGAGGATCGCCGTATTTTAACTGACCTAACCGTTCTACATGATATAATACATGGTCGTTTGGATAACCCAAACTTACTTGCACAGGATGGACTTAACACGCCATCATATAGGACTCGCCATACCATAAATAGTTTGTTCTCCGTACCAATTTCCAGAACTAACTACTCACAGAACGCTCCTTTTAGTCGTATTTTATCCGAATATAATAAAAACTTCCATGATTTAGATCTATTTAATCTAAGTAGATGCGCATTCAAGAAAGCTGTAATGGACGTACTTTTTAATTCTTAAAATACATATTATATTATGAGTATAATTTTAATAACACATACATTCTTATATGCCTTTATGTATGTCACAGATTTTTATTTGTTTTACACACACACACACACACACACACACACACACACACACACACACACACACACACACACACACACACACACATATACACACACATGCACATACACACACCCTTGAGATATCGTGGATCAAAATAATTTTGCTTTAAATATTGTTGTTAATATATATTTTATTTCCTCTTAAAATTGTATGTATTTGTTAGAGTTACTTGCTATAAAAAAAAACATGTGTTGAAACTCAAATGTAACGTAAAAACAAGATTATTGTTAGATATGTTTTCTGTACATCTGTGAACATCTGTCATTGGCCTTACTTGATTTCTATTATTAACTGTGTATTATTACTTATGTCGCTGTTGATGTTCCTAATAAAAAAAAAAAAAAAAAAATGTATATCTTAGCTGATATTCCTTATCTATCTATATCATACTTTAATTATAATACTTTCTAACTTATATACTCATGCCCATTATTCCCATTGGCGTAGGCAGTGACTATCGATCACCACTTTCTACGACCTCGACAAATCTCTCTTGTTTCCCTTACATTCATTATTCTTCTCATACATGCTCTTTTATTATTCCCACTTGAGATCGCGGCCTTTATGAGAACGTAATCATTAACGTTATATTATAATTAAAACTTATCTTTCTCTTTTCAGAAACAAGATGATGACGTTCCCATATTTTTGGTGATGCCAATTAAAGATATAAAAGAATATTGTGACGACAAAGCAATGCAAGCTAGAAGATCAGTTTCACCGATGCCGCAATAAGTACAATAATGCTAGAATAGGAAATATATAAAACTAAGAACGCGAAAGCATCATAGCACTTGAAGGACGGTTAATGAGTTTAAGAGCTTATCGTCTGAATGCTCCACAGCTGTTGAAACTAAGTGCAACGTGGAATGTAGGTCATTGTAAAGTAATATTACAGTTCATAATAGTAAATAAGCAATTTTGTTACAGTTTTAAATTAATGTTGAATAAATATGCGTAAATATTTGTGATGAAAAAGGCAGCGTAAATCGAAAATGCTTTTTGACAATTTATTTGATAACAGACATACTTGTTATATAAAAGAAGCTTGTTATATTATTATAGTACAGAATAACCTTAGTCTATGAGTTTTAAATATATATACAAAAGATAGAAATAATAATTAAACAATATAAAAAATATTTTCAAAATCACTGCCGCTAGGGGGAAGGGTTCCCAAAAGGCTGGCTGCATTGCCTCTTTGTACGGCAATACTTATCCTTTGGGCAAAGTATGTGCCAGCCCTAGGATCCCCACTAGTTTCAACAAGGCGCGTAGATATATCCTTGAATAATCTACGCGCATCTGGACCCTATGGGCCGAGGGTCTCTACAGCAAAAGGAACAAAACTTTCGTCAAGGAAGCCATACTTACGTTTCTTAAGACCCTCGGCTTCATGAGCCGCAGCTCCAGCCCGAGCCGCAGTCCCTGACAAATGGGAAGGCGCCAGCGTATCAAAACAAGTTGCGTCCCACACAAGCGTCTTCCTGCTTTTATTTAATTTCATTTCTATACCTTTAATTAAATTCAACTCTAACATGTGGAGTTTAATGTATCATTTTGAAAATTCTAGTTTTTAACTCAATTTCTATATCAGTTTTTATATCAACTAAATATGCTATAAGATATTGTCGTTTTAAATTTATTGCGAAAATTCATAAAGTGTATATGAGCTATGTAATGTATGGATCTTTTTCAAAAGCAAACCCAGTTTTAGTCAATGCAAAGGTCTTAGCAATACCATAGAATGGTAAACCCAAAAATATGTCAATAAGATAAAGTATTGATGGGAATGTTTGTGTTAGCATTATATTGAGTTGAGGACAACGTGAGAAGTATTATTAAAACAACTATTTATTTTTGGATATTTAATCGAGTGTTATTACGTGGTTGATTAAATATCCGAAAATCAGGAGTTGTTTTAATTGTAATGTGCAGCCTCAAAAGTCTTCGAAAATACTATTATATCGTGAAAAGTTTTTTTTCTACTTTTACAGCTACTAGCGACCATTGATTCCTGTTGTGGTTTGGACTTGGAAATCATATCAGATTTTGATATTAGTATTTTATTCAGCTTATTGTCTTAAAAATAACAATTAAGTATTATTTGGATGTGGTTATCTTCTAATCTGTATCTGATAGATCGTAAAAGTAATAGGAAGCTCTCAATAAAAATCAAATACAGATAAGCCTTTTTAAGTCTGTATATTTATTTCCAAATGAATGACTTAATTGTTTTATATACCTATTGATAAGTCATGAGTTGTTCCATCCAAATCAATAAAGCAAATAAAAATCGTAATTTATTTATGAAATAATAAAAAATAATTTCATATTTCTTACTTTTGGTGTATGTTTCACGCTCACGTTTGAAAACTATTTTGTTATAGATTGGAAACTATCTAAAACATAAAAAAATATTATAAGTCGATATTTAAAAATATACTATTGACTTACTGGAAAGCCCGTTTAGTGATCAAAAATACTATAACTTTTTTATTATTATTTTTCGTTTTTATACCGGGGGAAATCCTCAAAGGATATCCCGCCACTCGAGAGAGCGGCGGGGGTATGTCAGACTTCTACTGACTAAAACGCCCCGGTTTCGGTACTGCTGGCCCTGCGGCCTATGCGGCGTCTTTTGTTGCCGGGCGGCTGAAGGCCGTCCTGGCGCGGCAAAGGAGTGTACCTAAGCTAAGTCGGATAGGGTGAGTATAAAAATAAAAGAGACTCTATCTTGAGTCTAGTGTGGCTCTAAATTCATGTTCATGTTCATCATGTTCTACGACCTCGCCGGCGGGGTCGGTGTCGGGAGTGGTGGTGGTTGTTGATGAGTCCGCGAGCGCTGGTGGCCCCTGAGGCCTTAAGCTCGCGGGTGATCGGGTCGTCGGTATCCGAGAGGACGCTTCGAGGGCGTCTCTCTCGAGTTCTGACATATATATAAAATACTAGAGCTATTTGGCTTTTATACGATTTTGGACCTCAACTATTAGAAAACAGTGAGTCATTGCGAAAGTGAACATGAAAAAAGCGGATTCCAATAATCTTCTTTTAAATTGGCCTGACATGAATTGCGAGTTTCATTCCACGATAAATATATTTTTGTTTGTAATGTCCGATACTGTTACAGTTTCTCAATTCTGCTATGCCTTAAGATTTTTGTTCGTGGTATGTAATATACAGATCACGTTAGCCCTAGACTAATTAGAACTTAATGACGTGTGCCTACACTCAGCGGGACCCCCTATCCTAAAACGATATGAGTATGTCTAGGATTTAGTTCCAAATTAGTTCTATCAAATGCAGTCAAAATTTGATTTTGTTCCGTCAAAATGGAAGAAGGGCGTTGGTTTTAATTCGACCTCCAGCCAGCGGGACACTTTTTATTTATAGGTCACAGGAACTTCAAATGGGTGTCAAACTTTAGTTCTACTTTCATTTATTCCGATCTAAGTGAAAACGGTGTTCTAGCGTAAATAATTACAAAAATAACAAGGTTCAAAAGAACCTCCAGCCAGCGGCCAACTTTTTTCAATGATGCTGTGGGATTCTAAAAGTTACATCAATCTCTTCCCTTAGTTTAGTTTTACTCAATTATCGGTTTTAAATGCTTCTATTTTATCTTTTAATAGTTAACAATGAAAAACAGAAACCTTCAATTATGCTTTTTATTTATACAGTGAAATACATATTTTCACAATTTAGTAATTATAGGTATCGAGTAGAACTAAACAAAGGGAAGAGATTGATGTAACTTTTAGGTTCCCACAGCATCATTGAAAAAAGTTGGCCGCTGGCTGGAGGTTCTTTTGAACCTTGTTATTTTTGTAATTATTTACGCTAGAACACCGTTTTCACTTAGATCGGAATAAATGAAAGTAGAACTAAAGTTTGACACCCATTTGAAGTTCCTGTGACCTATAAATAAAAAGTGTCCCGCTGGCTGGAGGTCGAATTAAAACCAACGCCCTTCTTCCATTTTGACGGAACAAAATCAAATTTTGACTGCATTTGATAGAACTAATTTGGAACTAAATCCTAGACATACTCATATCGTTTTAGGACAGGGGGTCCCGCTGAGTGCAGGCACACCTTAATGACTTGTATTATGGGATATAATATTATACAATACACATATAAATATCATCATATATCACCATCACATCATCACATAAATGTTGCTCTCAATGGGATTCAAACTCGCAACCTACAGACCAAAACTAGTCACCTATTCACTCAGCCACAGTGGACGTCAATCTAACATACCTACAAAATTGGCTAAAGAATTTTTGGTAACCAAGCTCTAGCCTCTCTTTTTTTGGAATCTTGTTTGGAGTAAAACAACAGCATGTAAATCCATAAAAATAAAAAAAATATGATGGAACAAACTCATCTTATCTTATTAAAAAAATATTATAACAGTAAAAGGATGTAAAATTTATAGATCGTTGATGTATTCGTTAAGTTCGTATGTTTTTGTGGGATTTATGTTAATTATTGTAAATAAGACATTTATTTATAAATTAAAATTAACGTTTATGTTGTGCTGTTTCACTAAATGAGAATAATAATTTCTTACAAGTAAAGTTGTCTAAGAACGCTGTTAAAATATTAATTTAAATTAATACCTGTAAAAAATCACTGTTGAAAAAACTAAATGTATTTTTTTGTTTTAGTAAAACTCTGTTCATATTTATATAATTTTATATTACTCACCTACCCTTTTTTGATTTGATTTAATGCTAATAAAGAGAACTTCAGTAATCTTATATTGCATGAAAAGAGATGCATTGAACTGATGAAAGTGAAAGGGGAGATTTTTTTTGTGGAAACTCACATTACTCCAAATGCAACTTATTTAGTCTGTTCGAGAAAGGTATTACAAACCAATCACCAGTGGCAATTCAATAATCTTCAACAAGCGCAAAATTGTTGATCGTTTTTGTGAGTAGCCTATCCATCTGCCCACCATGTTTTCTTCATTCATGTATTTTTCAACATTTAAGTTTATTTCTCTTAAAGCAGTGAAAAACATTACAACGTACATTTCGAATATAATTGAAAACACTTTGTATCACATTACAATAAAAAAAAAAAAACAAACCTCAAGTTATTAATAAGGTTATCCAATCTGCAACATCATACGAAACTTAGTTAAATCTCACACATTAATTTATGAGTCAAACCCTGAAAAATTTAACCCAAGACTCTGGATCGTTAGCTCAAGCTATAAATCCCAAAAAGAGGTAGCCGGTAGCCAAGGTTTCAGATTTGGAAAAATCTCACTTACTTTTGGAAGTTGAAAGTGTTAAGATGAAATCAAGCAGAAGCTAGATCAGATTTGGAAATATCTCACTTACTTTTGGAAGTTGAAAATGCAAATTATAGTAAAACTAGCTGAACCGGCAAACGTTGTTTTGCCATATAAATTATTACTAGGGAATTTCTATTCGACAAAATATAAGTTAGGGGTAGACAACCTTTATTATTTAGGTAGGAGTAAAAAATATATATATACCTATTCTTAGGGGTAGACAACCTTTATTTTTTAGGTAAGAGTATAAAAAATATATATACCTATTCTCAAACCAACCACTTTTCATTGAAATCGGTTCAGCCCACAGCCGCTTTGGAGGAGTTTGGTGACAACACAATTGATGACAACAAACACGTGAATTGCATGCATTAGTTACAGGATGGTTGTTCATGGGTCTTCGGCCACATCATATCGCCAAAAAATCACTTTAGAGGCCCTTCTTCTTCTTCTACTTCGTATGACACATGAAGGAAATAAAAGGGCTAATGCTATTCTGAGCCAATACCACACTTGGCAAAGGTGAAAGGACGTATTTTTATATTTTATCTGAAGTCTTGAATTACCCCCTATGGTAAAAGTGTCATAAATTTTCATATTTTGCTTTTAAACAAAGACGGGACAGGGCAAGTTTGAATGTACAGCGGTACTTTAATTAACTGGGTAATTGCTGTACGTGCAAGAAGATAAACAGTGACAGAGGTAAAGATTCAAATTGATATTATATAGTCGTGTGTGATCATAAATTAATTTTAAGGAGATACTATAAAGAGAAAAAGGCTGTTGAAATATAGCCCCGTTTTTACAGTCACGTTTATATCGTTACAGTAATGGAACATATGGTAAATGAACTAATCGAAGATACAAAGAGATAATGAAAATAATCAAATCAGTATTTTAGGCAAAAAAACAAAATAGCATAACATAAGAATAACTTTTGAGCAGCGGCGGCTTAATAAAATAATATCCCACTCACCTCTTTCTGTGAGTTTTTTATAAATCATTAGGCGATGTGGTTGACAACACTTAATCACATAACAAACATGCTTATTTATCTTATCGATATTTTCATCTTGGGATCTGACTTCCCCGCTTTGGGATTAAAAACGTTGGTCAAAGAATATTGAAGTAAAGTAAAAATATTTTTTATCTTTGATATACATAAGAATTGAAATGATCAAAAGCAACGTTTTAATTTAATTTATTTCTTAAACTTAATCGTAATACGTTTTAGTAAACTAGTACGCAGAAATTAAATATAACCTATGTTATTATATTTCTCTCTAATTGATAAATCGTTGTCGAAAAATATTTATTCAGAAACTTAACAACTCTGAAAAGACGTATTATTATACAGATTCAATATGATTTAAACATCAATAGAATAGACATAACAAATATTCTTACACATGAATAGGAAAATTCTTCATACTCGTCATGTATTCAATATTAAAATATTTTGTAATCGGATTTATAGCGTTGATAACAAATTTAGTTAAATACTTTCAGGATTATGTATTGTGAATCATTAATCGTATACCTCGTACTTATAATTCAAAGTAAATGCAAAATGATACATTTTATATTCATGGAATTATTTCGCTGCTTATTTTCCTTTCTTTCAAATATTTTACAACTTTAACTATATTATTAGTTGGTTATGTTATCATCACAAATTTTAAACAATATTTAATATCATACGCGTTCAGTATTTGCAGATATTTAAAAATCCTTTTTTTAAATGTTTATATTTACGTTTCAAAGTTTTCAATATTAATGCTCGATTGTCAGCTAAATTTCGAGTGGTCTAAATTTCTAGTTCACAGAGCGTGAATAGTTTAAAGCTTTTACGAGATTTAAGTTGGAAAATACACCTTATGCTGTTGCATGAAACGCATACTTCATTTCAATGGCTATTTGAAAAGGAATTTGATGTGGATTCGAGGTATTCGTATTCGATGTTTCCCGGTTTAAAGAGCCGACCTCGCTGGTAGCCGTTCTTGCCATACTGTTGAATGAACATAAAGGTGCTCCCGCACCAGGATCATTCACGTGTACTCTAACTTTAATCTTTGAGCATTACACTACAAAAATACCACCCTCACTGACCCTGACTGACCTTGACCTACCTTGTGATTACAAGGTGCGCATAGTAATGCTCGATTCTTTTTATGCACTGGTGAATTGCTCAAATCTGTAACGTTACATTACAAGCGGATGTCCCGGTGAGAAGGCACCTTAACACAAGCAAAAGAAGTAGAGTAATATTTTCAAGTGTATTACGGTAAATTTTCTTTGAATTCTTTTTCGGTTTTAACGGTTAGGGAAATCATCGAGAGAAAACCAACATGATTAAGTTGTACTTAGCTGATTGACATGTATTTGCATAAAGAGTCGATAGGCCTATTCCCTTATCATGTAAGTACACTTTTCTAGCAAAACGTGGGTACTCTAAACACCAGATGACAATAAATAAAGGAAAAAAAAATTTCGACAGCGGCGGGGATCGAACCCGCGTCCTCAGGTATACGCCCTCGTCGGTCTGCCAATTGAGCAACAGTGTCAATGGCTTCCAGTGCAAAATTCTTCTATCCTTTGTTTCTTATACACTTTTAAAGTAGTTGTTTAGTTAGTAAAAATTTTCTTTCCTTTATTTATCCTTTATTTATGAGTACATGAGGTTTGATAACCAAAAAGACTAAAATTACCAGATGACAATGCAACGTTATATTTCGAAGTATTAGTACATCTGCCAGACTCTTCAGAAATATACGGCGTGAACGTTTGAGTTGAGTTGAGCTGGCGGTAGAGAAAGTTTAAATGTGGGTTTTCAACCTTATCGCGCATCAATCACTTATAAAGTCTTATTTTATTTGTTTTGTTTGATACATTTGTCTTTTTTAAGACACCTTTTTCAAGAAAGGGAAAGTAGATATAAGTTACATAACCATGACCAATTGATGTTCACGTTACCTATTCGTATATAACACCTGACCTTAATGTAGAAAAGCTGCGTCTTTTAGCTTCCCGAGAATTTCGTAATGTCAATTATAAACTAGAGCAAATCAGAAAAACTTGGGAATAATTTTCCAGGAAAAAATAGCGAGGATCCGATAAGTTATCATTGAAGTTTGATAGCTTCCCGTAAACCGCCTGGAAATCTTCTAACTTAAGATATGGATTAGCGGTTTGGTGCCAAACTAAGTTACAATTTTTACAGAAGCGTAAATAAAAGTTTAAATATGAACAGCCGTGATAGTATGGGTAGAACGTCTGCCTGTCAATGCAGACAGGCATGAGTTCAAATCCCTGATCGGGTCTGCACCAATTTGTCTTTTCTCAAGTCATATGAGTGGTTAATTCATTATGGTTGTTAACGGTGAGGGAAAATATCGTGAGGAAACGCACCTAGTCGTGTGACAATGTATTCGTATGAAACGGCGATGGGCCTGCCCCCTATCACATACACTGTCCAGCAATGTCATGTGATGTTCTGGGATATACGGAGTTGAGGTTTAACTAAAGCTTGAGTTGAGTTGACGAATAAAAATATACATGCACTCACACCATTAGTTCCCGTTTGAATGTAATATCTTTCCAAACTAAGATAAATCTTACAAATTAAATTTGTGAGTTTATCCCCGGGGATCGAACCCGAGACCTCCGTACTTGAAGCCAAGCGCTTAACCACGGGACTATTACTACTAACTATTGTAAATGTGAACCAAACTTATGCACTAATGTAATATATTTCTTTAAGCTGGATAAGAAAATAGCTGCTGGCGAGGTAAACTTAAATGGATTGTAGGATATTAAGATGGTCTCTCTAGAGGTTTGTCTAGTGTTCGCTACAGTATAAACATTACAAGTTAAAAGTAATCCTGTTAATCTTTAAATTTGTGATTCGTATAGTATAGTTTTTATTAAAGAGGTATAGTTGTCATTTGCTTATAGAGCCTACAGTTCACATTTCTTCGTGTTAATGATTTACATTTATTTAAACAAAATGATGATGTATTGTTAGTTTGGTTAAATTTTGCTGTTGAATATTTAAATGCAAATTAAATTAAACATACTATTCTGTTTATCTCAAATATTTTCTTAATGAATTATTTTTACCGAATTTCACACAATGAAATTCAGCGTGTTTATCAGTATAGTGATATTTTATGCAAAATGTCATTTTTTAAACATACTTTTCTCTTTTTTCTGTTTTATGTTTGCGGAAATTTTATTTTACCTAGAATAAGATAACACTTACGTACCTATAATTGTCTGACACTTACTATAATAAGTTGATTGCTATACTTCTTTGCATGCAATTAACTCTCAAATGTGTATTAAAATTGTTATATTATATTTTTGTTTTGTTTAAATTAGGCGGTGTCGGCTGAAAACCAGCGTGTCTCGGAACGGTCTGTGTCCCGTTCCAGGCACACATGCTGAGACGACACCCTTTTGGCAATGTTAATTAATGTTTTTCCTATATATTTTTTTATCTTTGTGTTTTCTATTATGTGTCATTCTGTTTACGTTTGTGTGTGTGTGTGTGTTAATTTGCCAAATAAATGTCTTTTACTTTTTTACTTTTACTACTTTGCTGTATTCCAACTGCTTTAAAGGTAATTTGACGTAATTAAGCCTATTTGGATTGACAAATTGTATTTTTTAGACTATGCCGAGGCTTATACGAGGTGGTAACTTAGGGAGGCGCACAGCTCACGCTATTGCAACCACTAACAATCGCCAAAACCTCCTGCCAAATACAGCCATCAACGTAGACCAGAAATATTTGGAGGAATTTAACACTTCACTCGACGCTCTGGTTTACAATTGTTGCAATAACTGCCATCGGTTGAACTTATCCGCGACAGTTATTTATGATCATTAAACACACCAGTTGCAGTCATCAAAGCGAAGAACAATAACGCTACTGCAAGTTTAGCATCTGCCGATAAAGCACAAGGCTTGCAACCAATCCTCCATCTTAGTCTCCATCCTCTATCAACTGTCGGGTAATGTTGAATCAAAATCTTTGGACCAGACCAGAACGCTGGGAACAGTAGTAACACAAATAGCGATCGCAACCCATCCAACGAAACATCTGCGTGTGTTCTGGTCAAATTTGACAATTGCACTGATCCGACACTATGCTCTGGTGCAATTCCAGTCTTACCATTCTCTGGTGGTTTCACCAAAAGCTGTACTAGCTATAACCGAAAGCAATTCCCACTCACAGTTGCGTATGTAAGTCTCAGGGCATAAGTTTGGACCGCGCAGTGATTGATATTGGTACGCCTGAGTTCGGGTTGGGATTAACTTACGTTGCTTGCTCAAGAGTCCGCTCATATCAAGGGTTTATGCTTGATCCACCATTTCCGATTACTCGAATTTTGGCAATCAACAAACATTTAGGATTGATGGTGTGACGTGGAGAAATGGCTCGCATCCAAAATTTATCCGATCCATAAACGCATATGCATGTTTTTTTCAACAATAGAAATTGTTAACAATTTAAGTTTTCCAAAATCAGGACTCCAACTCCTTTGCGGTTTTGTGTAGAATCAATCACGCGTTTAGGTAAACTAACAAGTATATTCAAAGAATCAGAACAAATTGCATAGCAACGCGTGTTGAGATATTTGTAGAATAAATCGTTCAACGATAAATAATATCTGAGAATCAGGCAATTGCTCGCTTCGCTCCTCTTATTGGCATCCGAAGGTCCCATGCCAACCTAGTATCCACTATTTGTTTTTACATAAGTAATGTATTATATATTATATTCCACTTGTATAACTTTCGTGCTGTCACTGGAGAGCACTGACTGAAAATCAGTGCTGAGAGGTAACTCCTCACAGTTTTTGCTAAGTCAGCGCCATTTCGACGTTCAATGGCACAATGTTTTTTTTTAGTTTATCATTTTAATTTGTTAAGAATTTCCTCTTTTAGATTTTATGTTTTATGTTAACATTTAAGTTATTATTTTTATTGTTTTTTTTTTATTTTCACTGCTTTTTTGTAGTTGTAAATATTTCGTTTAACTTTTGTTTTTTTTGGTTTGGTTATTATTATTTTTGTGTTGCATATTAGTATAAGATCCCGCTGCTGAATCTCTACGTTCATAACGTACAAAGTCAAACACACATTTTAGCATAAGTTTATGAATAGGAGAATACACTGACAAGGCGCAGTCAGGCAAAAGTGGCCGCAAGCAATTTTAATTTAATTAATGTTTATTATTTTTCGGAGACAAATTTCGTTCACTTGTTTTCGAAATATTATAACATCCCCATCATAGCAGTGTATATAAAGAATATAAAAATCCATAGGTGCCGTTGCAAATTCGGCCGCAACTACCTCGCAGCCAGATGTAAGTAGGTTATATTTTGGAGTGTTTTATACGTTCATAAGTTACACGCATATTTTTTATATGAAATTAAAGCTATTTTTTTCCTAATATGATAATACATAGCTGCCTGTGAAAAAGCGGCCGCCAATTAGGGTTGCCATCTGTTAAAAACGCGATATATCCAAATATATTTCACAAACTGAGCTATTGTTACTATTTATATTTTATGACTTATATAATAACTATATTTATATTTTTTAAATACTTACTTACTTACCTATACTCACGCCCATTATTCCCATTGGGGTAGGCAGAGACCATCGATCGCCACTTAGTACCATCTTGAAAAACTTCTCTTGCTTCCCTTACATTAATTATTCTATAGCATGTATGAGATGCTCTTTTATTCTCCTCACTTCGGACCCTCGCCTTTATAAGAATTGTTTTCTGTCTGATCTAGATAAGTTTTACGTAATTAATATAATGGGAAATCACTAAAAATAATAAAATATTTATTTCAAAATAAAAAAATATTAAGTGAACAGGAAAAATGTGTATGTATAAAAACAAATTTTTGTTTATGTCTTATTTTTCACGAAAGAAAATATATACGAATACCACATTTGAAAAAATATTATTTTTATTACAGTTCGTTCACACAATTTTTAATTCCTCACTAAATATTAGTTAAAAAAACCAGCATATTTAAAAAAGTTGAGCCAGTCGTTGTCATAAAAGGCTCGAATGGCTGTGCATAATGCTGTTCTGATTCCCACGTTTCAAAAATACCATATATTCAGTGTATTCTCCTATTCATAAACTTATGTTAAAATGTGTGTTTGACTTTGTACGTTATGAATGTTATGATTCAGCAGCGGGATCTTATACTATATCTGATGTGACATATTTACGGCGAACAAATGTATTTCTTCTTCTTTCTTCTTCTATATGTCCGAACCATCTCAACATTCCTTTTTCTATCTTTCTTACAATATTATCTTTTACACCACACCTTACACGAATCACATCACGATCACATAACCTTACATTACCCTAAATCGCTACTTACGACACCCGCGGGTAGAATTGGGTAAGTGCTATTCTAAGCCGACAGTAGCTAGCCTAGAACTTAAAGTAAACTATTTTGTCTGTAAAGGTTTTTGTAAGCGACCTTTTACACTACTTTATGGCTTCTTTACATCCTTTTTTAACGATTTCTTCTTATTTACTTCTTATTTGCTTATTTACTTTGAATTATGCTAAAGACGGTATCGTAGTTGATACTCAAAATTGTCGACATTTAGATGTAGATTGCGTTTATGTTGCCAAATTTTTAAAATTGCATAAATTAGTTAGTTTTTTTATAAAATATAATTAATTAAATATTTTAACGTATAAATTAGACGTCACTTGCTCTGAAAAGAAGTTATTAGTTCTGTATAATAATGTTGTACGTTACTTATACATCGGTTTATTTTTATATGGTCTAATTGCTTTTTATTAAATCATATATAACTTTTCGAGCGGCCCAACTTCGACTGCGTGACATAACACAAATCATCATCAGACCCTTTTCTGTAGTAACGACATTATTGAGTACCGAGCCGTAGTCATTCTAAAATTGTGAATTTTGTCTCTCTGACATAACATAACATAAACGTTCTCGCCGTTTATCCCCGAAGGGGTTGGCAGAGGTACCAATATTTATGAACAACGTGACGGCGCCACCTAGTGTCTAAAATAGTTTAAACCACGTTTTGCTTAGACAGTGTACCCTCGTGATAGGGGCCAGGCCTATCGCCTACCTACATAGTTTAAACTTATCAATTTTTATTTAACTATTATAGTTAGGATTGTGCAAAAGGCTAACTGACTAACATGTACTGAGAAGCTCCGAAGGTCTGATGAGAGGCCGCTAGCTCGAGCCTGAAGGCACACTTTGCGGATGACTGTCACTATAGTGACTGTCTTCGCTTGCTGCTGAATGCCGTACGCTACGATGACGCTGTGGTTGGCCTAGGTCTAACATACCTGAGACAATTATAATATAAATCGTAAATGATAATATAATACCGCAACTGTTCTAATTAATAACGCCAGTAAAAGTATTTAACTGTGTGTACAATAAAAGTTTTTAAGTCTAATCTATTGACGTCCACTGTAAAAATTAGATTGCGCCAGAGATTTCTAAAACAACAAGTCTTGTTTTGCTATTATCCATTGTCTTCCGGTAAAGTTCAACGTTTGATCGCTTGGCCACACTGTATTTATCAATACATGAAAGCGTGTTCGGAACTGCAAGCTATTGAGTTAGCTGGTCAAACCATTAGTTTTTAAAAAGTAATAATCGAAACTTATGAGTTTGAAGTGCATGGGTAATTGAAGTCTTAAGACCACTTCGATCAACCATGCACCAGTCTTCCTGTAGTTAAAGTATGTTAACTGTTGATTGCTAGATCTTTTTAATATTTTTTGTGAATTTGAAATTCCAAAAGGGGTAATTCAGATTCCGAAGGTGTTTATCAACCTTTTAAAGATACCAGCTTTAAGCATTGGAATGTAGGTCATTCGATTGTATATGTCGCAGCCAACTGGTTAAATTAGCCAGCTGACAAAGCAGCTAGCCGCTTAATTAAACGCCAGCTCTTAGTCCAACCACTTGGCTGAACGTTATATCGCCGTTTGGTTATCTTGGGTGACTATGAGATTTTATGCAGCATGAAAATAAATTCGTATCAAACATTAAAAAAATATTTTTTTCTTATGTACTTCTTATGGCAGCAATACCTTAATTATATTTATTTGATACAATATTAACAATTAAATAGCACAAAGCTTTGGCACAGTAACTAAAAGTACTAACAGTTACCGACCTATTAAGAATAAACATGAGAATATAATAATAAAAAATATAAAGCACTCTTATATGTAAATTTTACCTATCTGCTTTTATATTATTTTATTTATTGAAATTTCCTTGATTGAACCGTTTCTTAAACACTTAAACAAAAACAATATAACTTTAACTGCACGGTCGTATTGTTTCTCCGTTATTGTTGTTGTTGACACTAGCGCTGCAGGTGAAAAATACAAGTACTAAATTCAAATCACCCGCCTGACTTAACGTCAACCCAATCCAACGGGGTAACCATTCAGTCACCCGGGTGCTTGGACGTTCAGTGACGACAATATTTTTTACAAGAGGGCTAGCCGTTTCACTAGGAGCCGGCGTTTAATTGAGCGGCTAGTTGCTTTGTCAGCTGGCTGATTTAACTAATTGGCTGCGACATATACATACATTGTATACTCACGGCTCTAAATCCCTAGAAGGGGTAGCTAGAACTAAGGAATTAGAAATTGCTCAGCCACTTTTGGAAAGTTAAGTTGGGAAAAGATGGTAAAATAAAGGTTGTTGGTGATGGGTTTCCACAACCACATTGACCAAAAATCCCTTAAAAGCCTCAATACCGTTAGTTGCCTCTTACATACACCCTCCGGAAGAAATGGGGTAGTTTCTAATGAATTCTAAACCGACACTACACGGCAAACTAATTATTTTCTCACATATTTACGAGTAAGACAGACATATTTTTTAAAAGGAACAGAGTCTTTTTTACTGTGACAAACAATTTGATGTCAATTTGCTTTGCTCTGCAGTATAACCACGAGAAAGATTGGCTTCCCATCGAGCAATTTTTCCATTAAAATGTCGCCTCGATTGCTGTTTTCTAACTTTGTTTCACAGCCTGTGTCACGATGGAATTAAAATCTTGAAAAAGCTGTCCTTTTTTATAAAATAGCTAATAAACAAATGTACATGATTCGTTGTTCATCTTTAAGTAGTTAGGTTCAATTATATAAAAAACAAACGAGTTTTATGGTATAAACAAAATCGCGCAAACATTTTTTTTATTACAAGATAGTTTAGCTTTATAATAATAATAGTTTATTCGGCCAAAAGTTACAACAAAAGTTTACATCTATTATTACATAGAATGACATATAAAAATATAAAACTATGGTCTTATAAATATAACATACAGTAACTTTTATCTTTTTCTATAATGAATCCCTGCCCTAAACTAGGAAGCTGTTCTGTATCTTGAGAAACAGTTTTCAATCTTAATTTGAAAAATAAAATTTCGATATTATTCTGTTTGTATAATTTCATTACAATTTTATTGTTTTGGCTTAAAAAAAGATTGAAAATTTTTAATTCACCACAAAATATTACATGCTGGCGCTGGTATTTATGTTTGAAAAGTCAAGGAGTAATTGAAATATACACCCTTTTTCTTTGTCACATGTTTTTCCTAAATATTGTTTCCGACAGAAAAACGGTTTTTAACATAAATATATATATACTTACGCCGTTAGTTCCCATTAGGGTGGGCAGAAACAATCGATCCACTTTGTACGATCCTGGCAAAACTCCCTAGCTTCGTTCACATCCGTCAATCTTTTCATACATGCTCTTTTATTTTTAACCGACTTCAAAAAAAGGAGTGTTCTCAATTCGACCGGTATATTTTTTTATTTTTTTTATGTTTGTTCGCCGATTACTTTGCCATTTATGAACCGATTTTGATTATTATTATTTTATTCCAAAGAAGATACTCCCGGATTGGTACCATGATGAGGATATCAGGGTCTGATGATGGGATCCTGGAGAAATCGAGAGGAACCCTCAAATTTTATAGGCAAATGTACCGCGTTTTACATATTTTCTGAACTTATATTGGCATTTGCTTCTGAAAATCATATTGTTATGCTGCTGAGCTGATGATAGAAGGTGTGGATCCTTAATCACTAGGTATTAGGAAACAGTTCTTTCCACATTCTATATAGATTTATACTCCTCTTCGTAGCTTTTATGAAGAGAAGTACAGGTTCACTAAACATTTCTTTTGTTATGTTATTGTTACCGAGAAAGTACCATGAGACCAGGATCTGATGATGGCATCCCAGGAAATCGAGGGGACTGTCGAAACTCACAATTATGTGACAGTGTATTTGTTCAAAACGCCGATAGGCCTGCCCTGTATAACGTGAGAACACTGCCTAATAAATCGTGGGTACTCTGAACAACAGGTGACAATGTCACGTGATATTCAGAAGTATTACTACCTCTGCTAACCCCTTCAGGGATATTCGGCGTGAGCGTTTGAGTCTTTCTTGAGATGTAGAATTGAAGACTATCGCCTTTCGAAGGATTTTAAGAACAATGTAAGGTTACATATGGTTGAGCCTATTTAATATCGTACTATAATAGAAATACCGGAAATACGAAGAATAATACAGTAACTGTCGCTTCCTCATCCGAGAGGCATCTTTGCCAGGTTTACCCATCTCTAAAACTCGTAAAATAAAATAATTTTTAACAAAAAGAAAACCGACTTCATAGAAAAGCAACCGAAAATAAACAATCTAGTACTAAAAAGTACGAAATAAGTTTTTTTAATTGAATATGAGTACTGTGATTGATACCTTAGCATTTATTCCACACGCGTCAGTTCAACCTACCTAAATATTACAATTCTCTTAAATTAATTTTTGAGTCGGTGCCAGACAAACAAAAGTAAATTCACCCTGCTATCTATCTCTGATTATTACAATCTAAACAATATATATCCATCGCCTAACGTTTTAAATGATAATACGTACAAAAATCAATTTACCCTACAACTACAAGGTACCCTACATTTTACATGTATATGAAGTGCGAAATACACACTTCTTAATATCAATTATCATCGAGGCTGGCACCGGCTCACAAATTAATTTAAGAGAATTTTAAGACGCCGTTAGTTCCCATTAGGGTGGGCAGAAACAATCGATCCACTTTGTACGATCCTGGCAAAACTCCCTAGCTTCGTTCACATCCGTCAATCTTTTCATACATGCTCTTTTATTTTATTATATACTTTTCAACTCTTATCATATATATATTTCATGAATGCTATCTTAATTAAAAACATTTCACACACATAACATTTCCTTCAACTTTAAAACTGAAGTATATTAAAAAAACAAAAGTTACGTAGTAGATTACAATGATATGTAGACTTTCATAGGTTAGAATTACTAATTTGTTTTTAATTACTTTTACAATGTTAGCTATGTAATACCGGCCAATTAGAACTACCTCATGTTTTACTCATAAATAAAAGATGTTATTAAAGGAAAGAAAAATTTCGACACTGGCGGGGTTCGAACCCGCGACCTTCGGGTATACGCCCCCGTCGCTCTGCCAACTGAGCTACAGTGTCAGTTGGCAGATCCAGCCAGCGCAAAATTTCTCTATCCTTTGTTTCTTTTTTTACACGTTCAAGTAGTGTTTTTTGCGTTTCCTACCTCCGAATTTTAAGGGCCAGCGCTGACTGCTGGCATGGCATGGCAAAGGATTTCGGTACAGATATAGCATTTTTAATCTTATTTCCATGCATATAGAATTCATTTTACTTCATTTTGACACAACGATGCCTACGTTCTGTCCTACCGCGGCCTCCCTCGGCATCGTTGTGTCAAAATGAATTCTATATGCATAGTAATAAAATCAAAAATGCTATATCTGTACCGAAATCCTTTGCCATGCCATGCCGGCAGTCAGCGCCGGCCCTAACTAATTCGGACGGCCACTTGTCTACCTTTTCAGATAGAATGCAAATGTTGGAAACGCCTAACTATCACATAATTTAATGTTTTTTGACATGAATTCCTCATGTGGGGATTATTACTCATAAATAAAAGATGTTATTAAAGAAATTCATGTCAAAAAACATTAAATTACCTCATGTTTTCCCGTTGGTATCGTGCAATGTGATTTATTATACGGGACATCCATTTTTCCTAGGTAGAAGATGCACAAAGAATCAGCGCTTCATGGTGGCTGTGTCCAACTCTTGCATTGCATATGCCATATATTAACCTGCAAAATCGCATCTTAATAGTATTCAGAAAACTGCTTGTGAGAGTGCGAGAATGCAGTCCGGAAGAGCGCTGTGTAATTTAGAGACTATTGTAAAGAATTCCAATAGTAAATGGATTGAGATTTTCTTTCTGTTGCACGTATAATTACAAGTTTTTTGGTGCAACACGATTGCTTGAATTAAGTAGTAGTACCTAAGATAGTTTAAGTTTTCCAGTTAAGGATTTTGCTTTGAAATGTACAATAGATGGTTTTCGGTTCGATTCTATTAATGCGTAATAAATAATTTAATAGTATTTATATATGATGTTTTTGTGTCACGTTTGCTAGGAATAGCACAACTTTATCTCTTCGAGTGTGGGGGAAACAATGGATGAATGGATCTTAAATGGTTTATCTTATATGGTGATCAAGGGTGGAATTTCATAGCCAAAAATCCTTTTTATCATTTCTTAATTATAATCTTATTATTTGATCCAAAATATAAGATTATAATTAATTTGTGCTCAAAAAGGCAGGT
The DNA here is from genome assembly GCA_963576735.1 of Bedellia somnulentella. NCBI lineage: Eukaryota > Metazoa > Arthropoda > Insecta > Lepidoptera > Bedelliidae > Bedellia > Bedellia somnulentella. Next base: position 6,354,761 of record OY755182.1, on the reverse strand, counting down.
GTCCAAAGTACGAAGAATAAAAGAGCATGTATGAAAAGATTGATGGATTTGAATGAAGCTAGAGAGGTTTGCCAGGATCGTACGAAGTGGCGATCGATAGTCTCTGCTTACCCCAATGGGAACGAACGGCGTGAGTATATGTATGTATGAATGCTTGTAATCTTATTATCAATTTGTGGCTACTTATAGTTGGGCAAAATGTCTAATGTAAATAATAATGAATCATGCACAAAGATAACTTATGTTAAGTGTTATGAGCTCCATAATTTCAGAAAGAAAGTATAAATAATCCAATGATTTTGTTTAAAAGTAATGTATTTGTCACAGGCTTTGAAGTGTTTTTAATCAAAATACGTAACTTTGTTTTATCTATAATTCATTTAAGATGGTTAAGATATGACCTTAAAAGGTCCAAATGGCACAAAATATCAAGATTCCTGGAAGCTTTCTATGAAAGGCTGCTCTCAAAGAGAACAATTACCGAACATTATTATAATGTGGAGCAAAAAACATAAAAATAATAATTTTATCTTATCTATATCACGGCTCATTCAAAAGACATATATACATATACTAACGGCTATATTCCCCTAGAAGGGGTAGCCGTAGCTAAGGAATTAAAAATTCCTCAGCCACTTTTGGAAGTTGGGTGGGGCAAAGATGGTAAAAATAAAGGTTTTTGGTGATGGCTCTCCAACCGCATCGCCCAAAAATCCAATAAAAAGCCCCAATACCCTTAGTCGCCTCTTACGACACCCGTGGGTAGAAAGGGGTAGCGACATTCTAAGCCGGCACTATACGGCTAAGACATGACTGTTAAACAAATAATTATACATACATGCACCTTATACATAACTCTCGCTATTGCTTCCAATTGGGGTAGGCAGAGGTTATCGATCACCACTTCGTACGATCCTGACAAACCTCTCCAGCTTCGTTTACATTCATAAAATTTTTAGACCTTCAGAATTAACTATTCTATGTTTCTGTTACAGGTGTTAAAAAGAAAGTTAAGTTATTTTAAAAGAGGGTCAGTTAAGTTGTATTTTATGCTGTACAATAAACAAATCTATTCCTTTCTTTCACCACTTGTTTCTCTATATTGGGTTGTATTTAAAATAGCTGTGTAGTGTCAGTGCTTAGTGCCCATTTCTTCCGGTGGGTGTACGTAGGAGGCGACTAACGGTGTTAGGGCTTTTGAGGGTTTTTTGGGCCATGCGGTTGTAGACCCATCACCAGCAACCTTTATTTCACCATCTTTTCCCCACGCAACTTCCAAAAGTGGCTGAGGAATTTCTAATTCCCTAGCTCTGGCTACCCCTTCAAGGGATTTATAGCCGTGAGTATGTGTATGTATGTATAAAAAAATATTTTCTTCTATAAGAAAGTGATGCAGACCAGTTATACATCGATATGAAGTGTTTCATTGCAATATAATACTATATAGCGTATATATAGTAAGCTACTAATTTATTCAGCAAGCTGCAATTTATAAAGTTAGGTCGAAACAATTGTTTCGTCCTTCATAATGTTTAAGTCTGTTACAACTAAAAGTTATAAACGACCCAACAAACCACACGGCTTATTAAAGCATCCAGTTATAGCAGTAGCAGGTTTTCTCTTGTAACATAAAAATATCAACCTTGTCATCTGGGGTGTAGTTTAAGAACAACTTTTGGTCTACATTTTTAGTAAATTCAGGCCACATTTTGTAGAGGCGAAAATGTGTTAATTGAAAGTTGTTACGACGACACATTTATTTTTTTACTTAAACTCAAACGTTCACGCCGTATAACCCCGAAGGGGTTGGCAGAGGTCACGAATAATTCAACGCATACTTCTTAACATCATGTGTCAATGTAGTGTACTAACTTTATAGGGTGCAGGCCTATCGCTGTTTTTTACAAACGAATACATTGACAAAGTCCAACGAAGCCATGTGGGTTTCCTCACGATTTTCCCCCTCACCATTAACAACCATGATAAATTAACCACACTTGACACACAAGACAAATGGCCCGAACCGGGATTTGAATCCTCATCGTCTGCACGATAAGCGGTGTTCTACCCACTGAGCTAGCACGGCTATTTTTTTACAGTTCAATTTAATTTATGTTGCCAAACTTTGGTATTTTAAACGTTTAGCTCTTAAATCCGACATATTTCAAACTAGAAAACGTTACTTCACCGCCAAAAGAGTGAAATGTACTTGATTCAGAAAGTGAACTCAAATTGGCAATTTCGTAGTTAGTATAACAGATTTTAGCTCAGTTGGGCAACTCTGCATAGCTTATTGTTTAACATTCGTATAAAATATGGATTATTAGAAAGAAAGAAAGAAAAATACGTTTATTCGCCGTTGTAGGCACAAGAAAAACAATTATATTACAAATACAACAAACAAAAAAACACATACAAAAATACAATAAAAAATACACATGTTCAACACTGAAACGCGACAATATAAGATATAGAGTATCAGTACTTCTTGCGCCACTGCAACAGCGAATCGGTACTGTCTCAGCATTTCCTGTGAGCCTTCGACTCACAGTACTGATTTTCAGACAGCACCACTATATAGTGACATCTGAGTCATCTCAAGAATCACGAACGGTAGAATATAAAAAAAGCAATAAAAAATAAAGCAATAAAAATAATGTCGATACTTATTACATATACCTATAATGAAGATATAAACTAAATACCTATTTAAATATTACCACATACATATCTATAATGGCTACGATTTATATATCAATTATACAAAATAACATAAAATTAAAGTGTGGGAAACTTAGCTTCAACGTAAAGACGTTGGTGATTACTTTTATTCCAGAATATCACTTTCGTATTTTTTTTTTGTATGTGAAAATATAAATGAAAGATTTATCAAAACTTTCTTTAAAAATAATAATAAACGGCACTAAGTTAAGCTGTAAAATGAATTAAGTGCCCATTGTCAGTAAAATAAGCATAATACAGTGCCGGCCTCTCGCTGTTTTGTCTGATTCAAGACTTGAACTCCTGCTTACTGGTGTCCCAGGCGGTGTTATTGACACTTAACTATTGAAACCTTCTAAATCCTAAATTTTATTAATTTTTTTTTTTTTTTAATAAAATGTTTAATTTATTTTCTTATATAAATTTACATATGCAATTTACAACTTACTTACTAATATTTACAAGTCACAATACGCGCCCCGTGTCATATCTGGTGTAAAAGTGCCTAGCACGCTTGCAGCATTGCCACGTTGTATGGCCAACGATATTTTTTGAACCAGATAAGACACGGAGCGTGGATCTGATCCAATGTCCCTCAAGCGCCGTCCAATGCTCCGGACAAGCTCCCACGCCTCATCGCACCACGCGCCGCTCACCTCGACCGCAAACGGCACGAACAAGTACTTGTCCTTCAGAGCCAGGTACTTCGCGTGCTTCTGAGCAGCTGCCCACTCCGCCGCGGCACGTGGGGCTCTCGTGGCTCTGGGTAGGTGGGATGCTGCGTATGTACTGACGCAGGTGGCGTCCCACACGAGGCATCGTCCCTTCTCCCACGGAATGAGAGTGAGTCCATCCGGACGTTTACCATCTGTCCTCAGCAATCCGGGAGGCTCCAGCACACACGGCACCCCGGCGGAAACAAGTGCACGGCGGAGCACATCATTCAGCATGTGATGACGTGAAAACCGACCAGCAGACTTAGCGCAGCTTAACTCGTGGTGCTCACGAACATCAACTGCTGCCCCGCACCTGCATCGGTGTGCATCGCACACGTTGCCTCCGAGCCGCAATGCCACTGCCACCCTTAAAGACTCATCGTCCAGGGCGGTGCCCAATCCGGGTGAAGGTAGAGCTTTCAACCAAGCACCAGATTCAGGTAGGCCTGCAGCTTTTATGCGAGCAACATCTGGCCCAGTAGCTATCTGTAGCATGTCCGATACCCTCTTTTCGCAACACGGATCGTCCCACTCCCTTTGTATGTGGGGTTTTTCAGGGTGATCTACTGCGGGACATACTGACGACCAAGCTTCCTTGGCCTCCCCAACAAATGGGATGTTGAGCTCGTCGCCCTGTAAACAAAGAATGTTAGCGACGAGTTCAACCACCCCATGCGAGGAAGCCAAAAAAGCTGGTAAGTTTGTGTCGTGTACCCGCCTTACACCCAACCCCCCGTGACGAATTGGCAGCGATGCTTGCAGCCATTGTGTCTCATCCATGCTCACGTTGAGGATCCGCTCCAATGCCACCCTAATGTATTCATCTACTTCAGCAACAGAGTCAGGATAAAGCCACGTTGGAGAGGTCCTCAACATGAACATTAACTTTGGAATACTTAGGCAACTTCGAAAGAGGGTAAACGCGACATGACTGGACAAATGATCCAAGTGCTGGCCAGCCTTTTTGAGGATTTTTACCTTATTTTGAATCGCGACCGGAACTGCGTCCCCGAAAATAGGGGCTCCAAGTAGTTCGAACGACCCTCGATCGATGATTTTAAAGTCTGGGAAGACCCGACGAAAGTCCTGTACGCATTCTGATGCGGTGTCATTACAGGGAAAAAGTTCGCACTTACTACCATTTACCACCAGGCCCAGATCCTCCAGCCTGGGAATCAATAACTCCAAATCCCTAAGAACTACGTCAGGCGCACCACCCAGAGTACCGTCATCAAGATACCATACGTTGAGCGGCGCGCCCAATGAATTTATAATGTCATTGATTGCCAGGCTGAAGAGAAGAGGGCCAAGTGGATCCCCCTGTTGAGCGCCCACCCGCGATGCGATTCTATTGCCATCAAAAAATAGGTGACTGGGAGCGACGTAACACTGCTCGAGAAACGGGCTAAGAGTAGGCACTCTAACCCTAGCCTCGGCCAGCATCACGTCCCTCTCAATACTATTGAATGCATTTTTAATGTCAATTTTAAGAATCACATCACCGGTGCGCGCAGGTGACATCGCGAATAGTCTGGTAGCGTGAATGGCCGCCTCGCAGCCAAGAGGGGTTCCAAAGCCCAACTGATGCGGACGTAAAATAGGTGCCATCTGATCACGAACCGACTGGCAACCCAATGTGGCTACAAGACGGCGAATAACACTACCTACTGCGATTGGTCTTATGCCACCATCTTTTTTCAAAAGGGCGCAGAGCGAACCACCGTAGAGGTAGGGGCACACCGCGGCATTTAATTCGCCTCTCAGGAGAAAATTGCTAAGCTTTGTGAGAGCTTCCAGCAGCCGCGGTCCATTGTCACCAGCTGTTGTAGCAATAAGCTCCTTGAGATGCAGTGGTCGCAAGCCATCCAGCCCGGCGGCTGAGCTGGAATGGAAAGACCCAACAGCAGCAGCTACCTCAGAGCTGGTAACTAGTAATGGCTGCGCAAAGTCTGAGGGGAAGGGCGAGCTAGGTACAGAGCGTAGTGGGGCCGGATGCCTCTCACGCAGTCTTTCGAGAGTGTGATTATCAGAGGGTGCCAGGGTACAATCGGAGGAGAGTAGTCTTACCGCTCCTCTTAGATCCCCGTCGTACACTTTTCCCTCAATCAGCTTATGGGCTGAAGTGGGATTCCGTGAGCCCCTGTCTGGTATGTCATCAACACTATCCCTACAGCCTATGTTCCGCTTAACTCTGCTAGTGAGAGATGCAGTTCCGTCTCTGTCCTTAGGTACCCGGAGCGAGGTGAAACTAAAAGAAAGGAAATCCCACCAGTCCTCAATTGAATTGCTTACCAAGCACCTATTGATGAGGCTAGCAAGTTTACCTGCGGCTAGATTGCGAGCGCCCTTAGGAATGTGTTTAAGAACACGTACGTGAGCTCTGCGGTCTCCAAGAGTCTCCAACTGGTCTAGAGCCGCCGGTGGTGGAGCGGTAGTGGCCGTGGTGAGGTCTGCAGGTGCCAGCGTCTGCCCTGAAGCTGCGATTGGTGGTGATGACTGTGGCGAGGCAGTGGGAGCTAACGGAATTGGAGCTTTAGGTTTGTGCATGCGCCCGTAATGTATGGCGAGGCCGTGTTTATTAAAGCGTTTTAGGCAACTTGAAGGACAGTGGGAGCAGGCAAGGTCAGCCACATCTGTTTGGGCCATTGTAAATAGAAAATTATACAACAAATTAAAACACTTAACTATAAATACCTATCAATCGCGATATACATGCAATTAAACTAAAGTAACTAATTAAACACATTAAAAACAAATAAGTTATACATTAAATTATTTTGTTAAATTATTCGCTGAATATAAATCATAAATTAATGCAAAGTGAATTAGATGAAATTCAAATGTTACAGTAATCAGCAAAATAGCAAAAATGTAAGGGAGGCAAAGCAGGCACCCACCACCAGAGCTGTTTGTTTATTAGTAGCGCTATTTATCTCCAAAATCAACATCACCGCATAATAAAACAAGAAACTACAAATAATTAAAATAACAATAACAAATAATTAAATTAGTTCAAATTGACAGAAAAAAAAAAGGAAAAAGAAAAATAAGTTGTTTGACGACAGGCGTGAGTCACGTGATAAAGTTTCAGCAGCTTTGATTTAGCGCCATCTCTTCATTAATACTGGCATCAACTCGTGTCCATTCGTCATCGTCGTAGTTTTGTGAGAGTAATAAAAAGTTATGTCTTTCGCTGTTTTGTTGCAGCACCATCTGTTGGGTGAAAGCGGCAACAACTTCCATTTTAGCAATATATCAATCTAAGTAAAGTTTGTGATACATATTATATTTATTTTAAGCAACGAAGCTGCATGCATTTTATTTACAAAGGTGCTGGTCTTGGTATTCTTGGTATGTGCTTCGAAGTTTAGGTACTTTGGTAAGCTAGGTGCTTCAGAACGGTAGGTCACCGGAAATTTAACTTTTATTCACCAGTCACCGGGAATTTAAAAAAAAAATAATAAAAATGTATCATAAAAAAGGCCGCCAGGCAGGCTGAACGCACGCCCTATGAGAGTTTAGGCAGCGGCTTCGTCCACTCGTCCACAGACACATTGATATTGTAGGCGAAAATATGTATATGATTCTACAATGTTTCTTAGCGGTGAAGTGTAGCGTGGGTTTGGTTGGTCCGTTAATTTTAAAATTTAAAACAAAGCAAAACACTTATATTGGTTGCACTTTCAAAATAATATTGTTATTTAACAAATGGAAATCACTCTTAAGTTAATTTGCATTTTTATTCCACAGGAGCACTTTAATTATCTATTTATAGTTTTATTAATCACTTTATTTTGGTTCTTTAGCACTGAATATTTTGGCACAGTTTTTAAAGTTTGAGAACACTTCAGCATAGGTTTTATTACGGAATAAACTATCATCTAAACGAGCAGACTGGCAATTAATGTAAAGAAGTAAATAAATGCGAGTATCCAGGTGTTTGCCATTTTAAATAATTATTTTTCACGGAGCTATTGATTACGCACGCGCGCGCGCCGAATCTATTCGATAATATTAATTTAATTTAGGTTCTATTCATTATCTATCGTAAAGCCTTTGTGTATGTAATTTAATTAAAAAACTAAAACCCAATATTTTGTTTATTTTTCTTAATACTCATTGTTGTTTGTCTGAAACGAAATAAGCTCACAACTGAATGAGGTGTCATCCACACGATTCTTTTATATTAAGTCTATGAAAAGCAATTGCGCTCTGTTTTATTCGTAATCAAAAATGTCTTTGTTTTCCCTTAGGGGCTTATTTAGAAACAAAATCCGTTTCTTTTTAAAATTTCAAAGAAATTTCAGTTTGTTAAGCTGCCGGCTGGTCCTCTTAATTGAGAGTTCAATACAACGTATATTGCAATTTCTCAAAAAATAAATTTTAAATTGAATTAAGTTGTTACTCCTTTATTAAAATTTTATCTTGGGTTGTGGCATTACAGCAACAAATTATATATAATTTCAATCAATTCTATGTGTGACGAGTAAGTTTTACTTTGCAACTAATAAAATCAGGCAAACCCTAAATCATAGACTGAGTTTCACCTTTGATTAACGAGGAAACTGAAAAATTCATCCGACAAATCCTTTTTTTTATCAAAATAGTTACTATATCTATAGTCCTTGAAGTTGCCATTGCATGTGAAATACCAATGTAATATCTTGTTATCATTATATAATTATTTCCAAAATTGAAACTAACTTATTTATTTAATATTTACATAGTATACACTATTAAATATATATTTCATCAACATTATTTGTTACGAAGATTTACAGTAGTCATCCTAATATTGGGCAGCCAAAACTAGTATAAATCGGAACGGAGCTTCTCAATTTCTGATATTTTGAAACCTACCAGAAAGTTAAGTAATGCAGATGCATCACCTTAAATAAGAAAGTTGTTTTTTTTAACATAGGACTGGTTATCTAATAGTCCGAGTAATATTTGACCGAAAGATAAACGCTTAATATAATATGTTCTCGTATCTGGTAAGTTTTTACACATTTCCGCACAGAACATGGTTTTGTAAGGCATTTTAAATGAAGCTTTTGTCAATTATGTATCATAAACTAATTTTGCCTAGAAGAACAGTAGCTAAATCAGGTTAGTCATTATCTTTGTTCGCGATGTTAAGGTCCAATGATGTTTGTATAGGTTTCTACTGAGAAGTCCTGAAGCATCATCGTTAAAAGAGCCGTGTCTTTCTATCCACTGGATTATATGCTGCTCCTTTTCTTCTATGGGTTTGTCTGCTTATTAAAAAATTATGTTATGATATTTAATGCAAAATCATAATACATCAGTTATTAACTTATTGCTACACAATTTTTAACGTTTCTTATTTCTAAGATAATTCATAGGTACTTAGGGATTGGTGAGCAAATTATAAGTCACAAAATAATATTTGATGATCACCTCTGAGATATCTCAACGTTAATATGGTCTTGCAAGATCTTTAAAAAAATGCTCCTACGTATGTTTTTATCAGGTTAGTTAAACCGTTAGTACCTATATACCATATATTTGAATGTACTTCCAAAATTAATTGTTCAGTTTCTGGGTGGTAGGGGCTTAAAATAACATTATCTAATTAATAGTCATAGATGTCTTACGAGGTTTTGGAGGATTTTAAGTGACCATTTTGACCACTCTTTAATAATAAAAATAATAATAAAAAAAATTATTCAGTTTCAAAAGTACATAATATTCGTCTTAACCTAGTTAGTTATTTAAAGTACAAAATATAACATTTTCCTGTTCCTGAGCTAGGTAATTTACCTGTATTTCAGGCAACAATAAACAAAAAAGGCTTAAACTATCAGTTTTCATATAATGGTATTGGTAAGTGGTGTATAAATTATTATCAGAACCGATTGTATCTAACTAATTGTATTATTATGATAAAAAATAAATAAAAACATCTTATATTAACTTATTATATTAAGCAATTCCTCTGATTCCGTGTATGTAAGATTTAATAGCCACGATTGAAGTTTTTTCTTGCATTCAAAGTTGTTTAAGTTATATAATACTAGTAATCTATTAATTTTATTATACAAGTAAGGTCCTAAAAATATAAAGAATCTATTTGTAATGGAATATTTTGCACTATAGGTATTCAAACATACTATATCCTTTCGCCTCCTGTTTAGTGTATCAGGGTTGAAGTATAAGCTAGCATGCTGTTTTAGAACAGTGAATAGAATAAAGAGCTGGCGCACAGTTAGCACTTTGCATTGTTTATATAGTTCGGTAGTAGGGAAATAGAAAGGGCGCGCAGTAGCTACTTTAATTAGCGCTCTTTGAGCTCGTTCCAGTTTTAACATAGTGGTTATGCCAGCACCTCCCCAAGATTTTATGCAATAAGTCAGTAAGGATTGACCAAGCGCTTGATAGATTTGCTTTATTAAAGCGTAGTCACATATGTGTCTCAACTTTTTAAATATTACTATAAGTTTTCTAATTCTATTACAGAGTGCATTAATATGGACCTTAAAAGTTAAAGTAACGTCGAGAGTAATTCCAAGATATTTGATGTTCATTGCTTTGGAGATAGTTGAGCATAGGCATGGTGCGCTATCAGTGCAAGTGCGGTGATGTGCATAAAGCGGGGTGTTATTGAGTAATGGTGTAGAAGTGTTCCTTGCGAAAATCATATACATAGTTTTATCAGTATTCAAGGACAGAAAATTATTAAAAAGCCAGTCATTCACTATACTAAAGCCAGATTGAGCGAATTTATAAGCTTCGTCAATTGTTTTTGCAGAAAAAAGTAAGGCTGTGTCATCTGCATATGAAACTATGGTGCCGTTATTAAGTTGGAGATTACATAGCTCATTAATATAAATCAAAAATAGGCTGGGTCCTAAGATACTACCCTGAGGGACGCCAAAGGGGTGGTTTTTTAAAAACGTGCTATAATTGTCTTCAATTTTTAGGCACTGAAGTCTATTACTAAGATAACTTTCAAATAATTTTAACTGAGTATCCCGAATGCCGATATTTTCTAATTTTTGCAATAAAATTGGAATTGAAATTGTATCAAAGGCTTTTTTGAGGTCGAGAAAAATCCATATAACATGCATACCTTTGTCCAAATTTTGCACAATTTCATTTGTAAGGCAATGGACTGCGTCATCAGTTGATAACTTTTTACGGAAACCAAACTGGCAACTTGAGAGAAAGGATATTTCATCTAAATATTTTATTAACCTACTGTTCATTATTTTTTCCAAAATTTTAGAGAAAGTGGGGAGAAGAGAAATTGGTCTGTAATTATTTGGTTGGTTTTTATCCCCGGATTTATAAATCGGAATAACCACAGCTTTTTTTAATGACTCGGGGAATATACCTTGAGACAAACAATTTTGAAATATGAGAGTTAACGGAGGGGCTAGTATATCCTTACAAAATTTCAAAACTTTACATGAGATGTTATCCCATCCGGGGGCACTATTACTTTTTAAGTTATTTATAATACCCTCTACTTCAGAGACGTCTGTATCGATCATAACAAATGATTTAAGCCTTGAAGGGTGTTTAGAATTAGCTTGATAGTATTTTTCAAAATTTGCCTTTGATTATATCTTTCCACTTCTTTCAATTTTAAAAGTGGCTGAGGAATTGCCAATTTTGCAGCTCTGGCTATCCGGCTATCCAATTTTTGGGAATAAAAGCCGTTAGTATACGAGGGGCATGCCAAAAGAAGTTAGATACTCTTTCCTTATTTAATTGACACTGGCAAGCTATACACCATCTTATAGGCTGGTTTTTCATTGACATATTTAAATATAGAACACACTTCTTTTATTTATTTGAATGAGCATCATTTTTCCCAGAATCTGGCGGGAATTCACTTGCTACAATGGAGCTCAGTCGACGTGATTTTCGCGCTATGATTTATTATGACTTTAAAAAAGGTTTAAAGCCTCAAGAATGTTTTGATCTTTTGGCTTCTACTTTTGGTGAGTCTGTTTGTTCCCGAGCAACAGTATTCTATTTGTTTGCTGAACTTAAAAGAGGACGGGGATGTCTCGAAGATGAAGCGAAGACAGGACGGCCGCCAACCGCGGTCACGCAAGAAAACATTCGTTGTTGGATAGTTTGCGATATTTCACAGTGTTCTAAAAACCAGCGCCAAAATCATATAAATAACTTAATATATCATAAACCGGTCCTTTTAGACAATTAGTCAGTTATAGATTTCTTCAAACTAATAGTTAAAACTAGCTGCGTAGTATCGGCTTAGAATAACACTACACTACTTCTCCCGTGGGTGTTCGTAAGAGGCGACTCAGGGTTTCGGGTTTGTTAAGTGATTTTCAGGCGATGCGGTTAGGGAGCTATCCTACACCACCTATATTAAAAGCTTTTTTTTATAATCTTTTCCTCACTCAACTTTCGAAGTTGAGTGAGGTGGATCTCCTAACAAATCAAATTAAACAAAGATTACATATAAACATTTTATAATTTAGTATAACTTTGGATTGCAGAGATTAGTACCCATTTTTTTAATACCTTACCTAAAACAAATTTATTTAATAAAACCCACCTTAATTAACAACGACATTCTGATAAAGGTTTTTGTTAAAGGTTCTGTACTTTTATGTAAACGTTTATACCAATTGCATGAATGTCCATAATTTAACTTTGAGTATTAACAAAAGTATATTAATGAAATTAAGTAGAAGCCTTTTGTATTAATATTGCTTTTTCCTCGTATACATTTTAACGCATATTAGATTTAATATCAATTTAAATTGCAATTTCAGTACATAAACTGTATTACTGTGTCACAATGACCTACATCACATATTGCACTTAGTTTCAACGGCTAGGAACATTCAGACTTTTCGCTCTTTAATACTCGTACATTAACGGTCCTTTCCGCGGTATTGTACTTTCACGTTCTTAGTTTTATATTTTTCTTATTCTAGCATTATGGTGGCATCGCATCGGTGAAACTCATCTACAGGCTTGCATTGATTTGTACAATATTCTCTTATTCTTATTCACTGAATTGGAATCAACTTATATATAATAATAATATAATAATAATAAATTTATTTATTAAGGCAACGAGACCCACGTGTTAATAACAATTTCCTTAGGCTATGTTAGTGACTAATTCTATCTTACGCTATGCTACATTATTTACAATATCTATTTATTTACAAAGGAGGCTAATACAGTGGAGCATATAGTGCGAGTCCAGCCTCCCCGCGATGAGTTGCAGGATGCTGTTGGAGCTGCCCCGCACCCTATCGAGCAGTGAGGCGGCTCGCAGGCGCATTGTCGCGAAGAAGCATTGAACTCGCGCCTCGGCGAACATGCCGTGTAGTGTTGGCTTAGAATAGCACTACCCCGTTTCTACCGATGGGTGTACGTAAGAGGCGACTAACGGTATTGGGGCTTTAAGGGATTTTTGGGCGATGCGGTTGGAGACCCATCACCAACAACCTTTACTTTACTATCTTTTCCCCACTCAATTTTCCAAAAGTGGCTGAAGAATTTCTTATTCTTTAGCTCTGGCTACCCCTTCTAGGGATTTATAGCCATGAGTATATGTATGTATGTATGTTATATATAGGCACGTCATCTCGCCTTTACTCTTTGGACGTCAGCTAAAATTATCCACCAAATTACCATTAATGGCGACCAAATTAATGGCGGTTTAACGTAATTAAATTAAATTGAACAACACAAAAAACCAATCTCATATCATGGAGGAGGTACATATATCATGCAAGGAGGTGAAATTTCCATAGTGAGATTTGTCGCGCGGTGTGACAGTAAATGATCAATGAGGTTATTATGTCTGCATTTGTGGGTATTAGAGCGGTTGACAAATTTATGAAGCTTGGTCTCAGCATTGGTCATTGCTATCTAACTTCTCATAACTGTAACATGGAATTGTGATGTTCATTGATCAGAAGCCGTAATAAATCTCAAAATTTTTATGTAATTTTTCTCATTCTACATTAATTATTTACATGTTTAATTTTAGCTGTATTTTCATGTAGGATTTTTAAAATAAAATTAGGAACACCGAAAAAAAATATATATTCAGCTCAGCTCGGCGCATTTTGTGCGGCAGTAGAGTGTCCAAAATGTCCAAATGAAATAAAAGAAAGTTTTAACTGAGGAAAGTATAAAAAAAAAGTTTAACGTCATGATCGTCGCTGGACCGGATATCGATGATTCTGTCTTACTTTAACTTGATCATTCGTCTGATGATCTGATGAAAAGTATTTAACCAAACGATACTTACATTTAATGGTGAAAAACAATCAAAAATCTAAAGAGATAACCTTTACACCTACTAATTACAAAAAAAAAATACCCAATAAAAATGCATGCCGTAGAAAATATTCTTAACAATAATTGAATCGCTTTGGCAATATAACAACACGAACCATTCAAGATATTTTTCTAAAAACATTAAAATAAAATATTTTGTGAGATATGCACAAAAACATGAGAAAGAAAATTTCGAATTGCGTCAATAGGTACTTGGACTTGTTATCAAAATTATTCCAATAATCTGGGACAAGATATAATAAACTTAACTATTACCAATTCAATGATTAGTAAAATATTAGATATTCCAATCTGTGACAAAAGTATAACTAAGTGATATCATAAAATATATCGAAAAGTGTGATACTGTACAAAAACATTTGTTAATATTGAAAAAGAAATGTATGATATGAAATGGGCGCGGGATACGTGGCCATTTTTTTAAAAACAAAAAAAGCCCTTTCTAATCTTGGCTGCAACCAAAAAATAACGGTTGAAAACACTTGAAGAAGTGTCGAAGAACGCTTAAAAGTTTTGAAGATTTTTCTTATATGAATTCTATCCGAATATATAATCCTATATGAATTGGAAACTAAACTGACACTATTATTCCTGAGAGTTTTTTTGTGTTTTTTTTTAAACATATGTTTTGTGGTTAAAGAATTATTTCTTTGTTTAATTTTGCCTACACCCAGTTTAAAATAATCATTTATCTGTAGGTACTTATTGAAGAGGAAATATTTGTTTTTAAGCCATTATTGCCGAATAGGTACCGAAATTATATTAACAATTTTAAAAGGAACATCGGTTACATTTCATACAAAGATCAACACGTTTAAGTAATATAAGAGATGAAACGTGACTGGATAACCTTAGATGTTTTAGAAGTACCACTACCCGTGTGAAGCTGGGGCGTGGCGGTCTACTAGTATTCATCAATAGAATAAATGATAAATATTACATAGCTTTAATATAACAACCATACATACATACATATAATCACGGCTATAAATCCCTGGAAGGGTAGCCAGAGCTTTGGAATAAGAAATTCTTCGGCCACTTTTGCAAATTAAGTGGGGAAAATATTGCAAAACAAACGTAGATAGAGATGGATCTCCAACCGCATCACCCAAAAATCACTAACAAAGCCCCAATACCCTTAGTCGCATCTTACAGATACCCACGGGTAAAAATGGGGTTGTCCTATTCTAAACTGACTTCACAGCTAAAATACAGAGCAATTAAAAAAAAGTATAAGATAGTCAGAAATATATCAATGCACGTTGGTATTAATAGAGGTCGACAGGGAATTAGCTTCGCAAGGCCGCAGCGTCTGAAGTGCACAGGATGTAAGGACATGAATGACAAGGTTAATAAGTAATAGGTAGCCTTTGATGCCATTGATTAACTTATGACGTGAGATTTATTTATGAAGTATAATATGACTATAATAACTAACCAGAATTAAAACTTCGCCTTCGAAAACAGTGAGATGATGTTTTCTTGTCCTTAGAAGTACAACAACAAGTAGGTATACCAATTGTTTATGTGATATATCTAGTGTTTCTTACAAAAATATACGATTTTGTTTCAAAATATTTCTTTCAATTCTTAGACTTACATTCACGGGTACAAATCTTATAGAGGGATAGTCAGAGTTTCAACGTTAGTTTTTCTGCTACGTTTGGAATTGGACTGAAGAAAGATTTTAAAATAAAGCATGGTTAGTGATGCGTCTAAACACATCGCTAAAACACAAATAACCTAAATCACCATCGTGTGACACCTACTGCAAAATATAGACTAGTGCCCTATTTTCATAGTTTGTAAGAGTCACATTATTGAGTACCTTAGTATCCGAATAACAAATAAACCGTGTGATTTTATCGTAGGAAAACTTTTTTACTAAATTCTTGATAGTCTTTGAAACGTTTTAGCACTAAGTAATTATTTGTCCAGTGAAATGTCAAAAAAAATGCACTTCTGCCACCTCTTACTGGATACACAGTGTAATGCTATGGGTATACCTCTCGTACGAATCGTGATCTAGAAGCAAGCAAGCAAGGCTGTATTGCCTAAATGTCCAAAAGTATAATTTATATATTCCGGACATAAAGTTGCCTTCGTGTTTTGCGGGGAATATAATGAATATCAAAATTATATATCCTGATTAGTTGAACGATTCTGTACCGGTTTTTATTGAAATAATTATAAAGTAAGCAATATACTTGAAAGAATCCCATTAATTCTATTTATTTATTGTTTTCCATAGCATTGCCACCTCCACACTTTAAAACCCAGGATATTGATGATACTCATAACTTTCTATGGAATAATGGTTAATGGCAAGCAACAATGTTCAAGAGATTGTGCTTACTTTGTTGGTTGAACACTGATGTATACTTTTTAAAAAACCTATCCTCTACTCGCGGTAATATATCCAAAAATGAAGTAGCAACCTTGAGAATTCCCCGGAATCAAAAAAATATTATCTACTTTTGGAAAATGGTAGGGGAGAAAAAAGTAAAAAAAAAAGGCTTTTGTAATAGGTCTCCAACGACATCGCCTAACAACTTCTTTAAAAGCCTACCCTATTCCAAGCCAACAATACACAAATCTTTTGATTCGAATGTAACAAATATAACAGATATAACTCTTTAAAATCCAGGACCATTCTTCAATTCAGATTTCGGTTAAAGTATTAAAATATGAAATTTATACTAACATACCATACCATAGTACTCGTAATAACAGGCATACAGTCAAAAGTCAAAAAGTTTATTCGTCAAAATTAAGTTAAAAAATAAAATGTTATTAAGTTTTTAATTCAAATAATGTTATAAACCTTTTAATTCTGTTAATTAGCCTATGCCACTATGCCAGTTACTGTTTTATAAAAACCAGAAAACGGTAAAACAAAACACATCTGCGTAAAATATGGAAAAAGTAACACAAGCCTTATATTTCAGAATACCAACATCTTACAATTCTTTTCATTATTGATGCAAACAGAACAAAAAGTATCTCTTGATAAAATACAAATAATTTAAACGACAAAACAACAAAATGAATAGGTTCGAAAAATCTAATTAAAGAATTTGTAAGTAGCTGATCTCAGTAACAAGGAATTCGTTTCAATCTTCCAGTAATACGCCGACATTCTTTTACAATTAACAAGCCCCTAGCTACCCCAACAGAGCGGAGGAAAAACGTCTGCCCTTTTATCATTAATTCTTGTCTTTCACAAGTTGTATACGCCTTAAGAGAAAAAAACTAAAAAGATACATCATTAAAAAACTTTTATTTGCTAATATCGGCGACCAAAAATATTTAAGTGAAAAGATATTTATATTTATTACAATTTATTTGAATGTGTAGTGTCGGCTTAGAATAGCACTACCCCATTTCTTCCGGTGGGTGTACGTAAGGGTGACTAACGGACTTGGGGCTTTTTAAAGGATTTTTGGGCGAGACGGTTGGAGACCCATCACCAACAACCTTTATTCTACCATCTTTTCCCCACTCAACTTCCAAAAGTGGCTGTGGAATTTCTAATTTCTCAGCTCTGGCTACCCCTTTTAGGGATTTATAGCCGTGAGTATATGTATGTATGTATGTATGTTATTTGAATGCTTGTAGATGTAATTTTCTAGTGAATTGTTTACGCTCTTTCAATATTTAGAATTACTGTCACTCCAATTAGTTTTAGTCTTAGATCATATATGATCTAAGGTTTTAGTGTGAAGATAATAGCATTCCTCATTGAATGGGTTATCTGACACTAAAATGAATTTTCTAATCGGTTATTTAAAACAAACTCTTTACATTCATCATATTAATAGATTACATCGTAAAGGTATATTTATTTATTTAATTAAAACTCGGGTAAGATAACTCCCATGTTACTAAATTTAGTAAAAATTGATAACACATGTAAGGTGTGGGATATTTGCTGAAAAAAAGTTAACTAGAACAGGTGTAGTAATGATATTATAAGCAAATTTTACACGGAAAGCTTATTTCGTATTACTAGAATAGCACTAGCCCATTTGTTCGTATGTTATGACTAATAGGCAACCTAAAGTTTCGAGAATTCATAACGGCCGTGGGTATGAGTATGTTTGTAAGAAATAAGGAGTTACTTTATCCACTTTTTACATTGGTTAAACTTGTTGTTTTAATGTAATATCAGCCCAGAATAGCAGTAATAATTAATTTCGGGTTTCGGGTAATTTAAAGTGACTATTGGGCGATATCTAACACCCGTTTGTTTTGTTTTATTATTATTATTATTTTCATTTTAATAATACATACATACATACATATACTCACGCCATTAGTTCCCATTGGGGTAGGCAGAGACTATTGACCGCCACTTCGTACGATCCTGACAAACCTCTCTAGCTTCGTTTACATCACATTTTTATTTTTCATACTTCGGACGCCAGCCTTTTTGAGCACACTCTCAATTTGGTCCGAGTGTGTTCTCCGTGGTCGTCCTCTACTAACATCACCATCCACACTAGCTCTATAGATCCCTTTTACCAATTTTCTATCATCCATCCTCTCTATGTGCCCAAACCATCTCAACATTCCTTTTTCTATCTTTCTTACAATATCATCTTTCACACCACACTTTTCACGAATAACACTATTTCTCACTCGGTCACATAATCTAACATTACAAATTTTTCTGAGGGACCTCATCTTTACTGCATTCACGCTGCTCTCATGCTTCTTCTGCCACACCCAACATTCGCTTCCATACATAAGCGTAGGAACAAGAACAGCATCATGCACAGCCATTCGGGCCTTTTCAGACACCAATTGACAGGTCATTAGGCTATTCATTGCTCCATTTACCGCATTACCCTTTTTCACTCTTCTTTCAATATCTTCATCAGATTTTCCATCCCTTGTAAACAAACTTCCCAGATATACAAACTCCTTCACCTGTTCCACATCCTTACCATCAATCGCAATCACGCATTCTGTTACATCTTCCTGTCTCTCAAAAACCATCGTTTTAGTCTTATCCACATTCACCCTCATTCCCTTTCTTACAAAAGACTCACATGAAATATTCATCATCTCTTACAACTCTTCTGCCGACGATGCAAGCAGTACTTGATCGTCAGCATACAAGAGGCATTTAATGATGAATCCACTCATTCTTAGTCCATAATCACTTTCACGCAACTCTGTCAAACAGTCATCCATGAACAAATTGAAGAGCCACGGAGAAGCTACACATCCCTGTCGGACACCCCTAGAGATTCCGAACCAGTCAGTGTTTTCCCCGTTTACTCTTACACATGCACTAGAATCCTCATAGAGTGATACTAATGCACGTATAAGTTGACTCCCCAAACCGAACTTGGATAACACCTCCCATAAAAACTTTCTTACCACCCTATCATACGCCTTCTCTAAATCAATGAAGGGGCAATACACCTTTTGGTTCTTAGCTAAGAACTTTTCGGTGATGCTCCTTAGAGAGAAGATTTGATTTATACATCCGATTCCTTTCCTAAATCCCGCTTGTACATCCCATATTTTCTCATCAGTTTCATTCATCACTCTTTCAATCAGTACCTTAGCATACAATTTACCAACAATGCTGAGTAAGCTGATGCCGCGGTAGTTTTTAGCCTCTTGGTGTGACCCCTTTCCTTTATATAGAGGCACAATCACCGCCTTGCACCAGTCTCGTGGAACTTTGCCACTCGACCAGCATTTTTGGAAAAAGAAGTACAACCAAGAAGCCACCAACCCTTTACCAGCCCTCAGCATTTCGATAGTAATCCTATTATACCCTGCCGCCTTCCCTACTTTCATACTTTTCATTGCTTTCATTATTTCTTCCATACTAATCTCACTGTCACTAAATTCACCCATCTCCTCGTTCCAATCAACATTACTGTCGATTGGCGAAGAAATGGATACATCCTCTTTTTCAAACAGTCCCTCAAAATAATTCTTCCATACCCGTTTCATGCTACTTTCATCCGTCGCCAATTCAGCCAGTTCATCTCTTATCACACTCACTCTCGTGTTTTGGGAAACTCCCTTTTCTTTCCGGATATATTTCCAGAATAACTTTTGGTTATTCCGGAAATTATCAGAAAGTTTCCTCTCACACCACTCTTGCAAATCCCGCTTTAACTTTTCTATTTTCTTCTTTACCACATTCTTAACTCTCTTATATTCATCTTCACTTTTCTGCACTACATCGTCAGTTACACTCGCATCCATCCGTTTACTAGCTTTAATCGCTAGTAAATCTAACCACGCTTTCTTTGTATCTCCAACCGCCTCTTTCGCAACTTTATCCCACCAACTTGTTGGTGGTCTATTTGACCTTTTACACACTCCACATACTTCCGTCGCACTTTCAACCATCGTCGATTTGAGCACATCCCATATTTCTTCCATTTCCATTTCATCCTTCATCTCCACACAACTTAGTCTATCATCCAATTTCCTCAAGTATTCATCTCTGATATTTTCATCTTCTTGCAGTTTTTCCACTTTTACTCTCGCAAAAATCGTTGTTGACACTTTAGGCCTGTGACGCCAACGCGTGCACAGACCCCTTAATCGTGATATAACGAGAAAGTGATCTGTGCCAACGTTCGTGCCCCTATAGACCCTGGTGTCAACAACTTTTGCTCTCAGCCTTTCATCAACTATCACAAAATCAATCATACTTCTCTCGCTTCGCCTCTGTTTTGTATACACATGGATATCTTTGTGTTTAAACAACGTGTTTGTAACACAAAGATTCCTCTCCAAACATACCTCAAGCAATTTCTCACCATTCTCATTCACCCTTTGATCACCAAACTTTCCTAAAACTTTTTCGCAACCGTTGCGTGACACACCAACCCAGCCATTAAAATCTCCTAACATTACAACTGATCACACCCATTCACAACATCGTCTAACAGATTCCAAAACTCCTCCCTCTTGGATAGGGATTTAGACATGTCCGGAGCATATACGCAAATTATGCGCATCCGGACTAGTCCCAATTTCACCTTAATCCACAGGAGCCTTGGACTCGCACATTCGTAATCTTTCATACACTGAGCCATCCTTTCAGATATCAGAAGTCCCACTCCTTGGCTAGCTCGGTCACTGTCAGCGACTCCAGACCAGATTGCTGTAATGTTGCTCAGTTGTGAAACTTCCTTTCCCTTATGCTTCGTCTCATTTACACATAGAAAATCCAGTTTTCTTTCATTCATAATCATACATACTTCACCTAATTTTTCAAACATTCCTCCACATACATTCATCGTACTGAAGCGGGTCCCTTTAGCCCACTTTTCGCCCCGTGAGCAACCATGGCGTGATGAGTGGCGAGCTACATCGCCACCTCCGTGTTTGTTTGTAGATGAACACATTTTGGCCCCACGAAAAGCAAGGGAAATAAACTGTCCACCTAGCCAGAGCCCCGCTTGACTAGGTAAGGTTATTTAGTACCCGGAGTGCACCAAGCTCCGGGACGGCGGCGGCACGCTAGCGACCAGGCTCACCTCTGGCCATGCATCCCTCGGTGCGGCAGACCTTGGATTGGTGTAAGAGCGAAAATAGAAAAGCCCTAATCCCTTAGTCGACTTCTACGAGGCACCCACGGGAAGAGATGGGGTAGTGCTATTCTAAGCCGACACTACACAGATTAATTTTAATAATGTTTGCTGTTTAACCTTCAAGCAGCAGACGATGTTGACGACTATTGTACAGACGATGAGGGTTTAAAACCCGGGTCGGGCCTACACCAATTTGTCTTTTCTAAACGTCATGTGTAGTTAAGTTACCATGGTTGTTAACGGTGAGGGACAACATCGTCAGGAAACCTACGTATCTGAGTTGTACTTTATCAAGTGACAGTGTACAAAACTGCGATAGGCCTGCTTCCTATCACGTGGGTAGAAGCAAAACGTGGGTATGCTGAACACCAGATGACAATGTCACGTGATGTTCAGAAGTTTTAGTATCTCTGCCAACCCCTTCGGGGATATACGTTGTGAACGTTTGAGTTTGAGGCTATAAACTTATTGTATCATATCCGTGCTCAGTTAAACCATTAGCTCACGACCCGGAGATCACGTATTCGATACCCGGGGGTAACACTCAAAGTTTGTAATATATCTCTGATTGAATGATGTTGTAATTGTGTACTGGTGATCTGTCATACAGGGAAACCTAGTATAGACACCAGCTCTCGCCACAAAGACTTATACTGTAAACTAATTTTTGTGACTTTTTGCTTTGTGTTGAGAAAAAATAAATACATTTTATTATTATTATTATATAAAATTAAGTTATAGAACGATCAATGTAGTGGAATGTAATCACTTTAACGGTTTTCACTACTATATAACTGTATTTTATGTAAAATAAAAAGAAATAAATGGTTGCGCTGGAGATAATATTTTTAAGAAAATTGAACTATAGGAAGGCTATCAATTATTGTCTATAGATTATATTTGGAAGGAGAACATAGTTTTTTTTAAACTAAGCGTCTAATATAAAGATAAATCCATTATACAAACTTACATGTATTTGACTTGACACAGATGAAAGTCTGTGATCGATATTACTTCTCTTTAACCCTTCAGCGTATGCCTTTTTGAGCGCGCCACTTAAAACGTTATTTTTGATAGTTATAAAGACTTGTTTTGCATGCTGTATTGTAGCCGCCGGGATCGATGAATTTTATTTTAGCGGAAATGCTAATTTTAACTTTTTAACGGTATTCTTCTGAGGGGTTAATGAACGTTATATTAATTTTTTCCACAGAAATTAACTTGGATATTATGTTTGCTTTTTGATCACGAATAGTTATAAAAAAGGAAATTAACTAAATTATATTTTGCGCATACACAAATGATGTGTGAGTTATAAATCAATAATGAAGTCTGTTTACGCCGTTTCTTACATCTACTTATAATGTGTGTATCATGTTCTATTCAAGTCAGTCATAATACAGACCTCGCAAGAGAACCCGTGTTTCATTATTTAAAATCAAAATAGTTAGTCCGACCCAGCAAACTCAACCTTATTACGTTAACAAAATGGTCCTATTCGAACCGCATACCAGCGCGCAGTAACCGATCGACGCAACTGATAAGGATTGTCGCGAAGCCGTTTTTTCTATATGAAGATTATTGGAGAACAATAGAAGCGGCCCGGGCGGTTATAGCTACTTATTGATATAGATGCAAAAGTGAATATTATAAAGTGAACGTTTTACGTAAACAAGTAATCAAGTGAATAACTATGGCCAATTTGGAAGAAATAACTTCGCTTTTGGAAGATTTATACGACTTGATTAATAAGTGCAAAACGAACTATAAAAAGTCTCCGAAACCAAGAATAACTAAAGGGTTTTTAGAAACAAGAATTCAATCTTTGGAAGATTATTGGAAATCATTTAAAGATGCACATCAAAATTTAATAAAGATTACTAACAAAGATCAACGGAAGACTATCAAATATTTTAAAGATGAAAAATATAGTGAATGCGAAGAAATTTATTTGGATTTGAAATCGGAAATGACGGATTCGCTTGAGTTATTCACTACAAAGAAAGAAGAAGCCACATCACAACAAGATTATGCATCAAATTATACGTCGAAAAAAGAGGGTTCTTATATCACTGAAGTCAAGCTTCCTCGAATAGTGTTGCCTTCTTATTCAGGTTCATATCAAGATTGGCAATCATTTGAAGATACATTTAATGCCCTAATACATACGAACAAATCATTAAGCAACGTACAAAAGTTTCATTACTTAAAGTCGTGTTTAGAAGGCGAAGCAAAAAGTACTATCAAGCATATACAAGTGACGGAGCGAAATTATGAAGAAGCTTGGAATACATTACGTAATAGATACAGCAACAAGCGTCTTATTGTGAATGCTACACTAAAAAGGTTATTTTCGTTTAGAAAAGTCAGCTCACAATCGGCGGGACAACTTAAATTCTTGATTGATGGGACTAAAGAATGTTTAAACAGTCTAAAAACAATGGACATTGCTACAGTTTCATGGGATCCTATCGTCATATTTTTAACAGCTCAAAAATTGGATACGGACACTCACAAAGAATGGGAAACGCTCGTTAGTCAAGAACATCAATCAGAACTACCCACTTTGCAAAATTTATGTACCTTTTTGGAAAATAAAATACAAACACTCGAAGTAACATCACAAGCTTCATCTAATACACAGAAGATACACAAAGAACGTTCCTTTCATACTTCAAGTACTCAAATGAATTGTAAATTATGTAACGGGGAGCACTATCTTTTCCATTGCAAGGAATTCGCAAAGCTTGACCCAGACAAAAGAAGCGAGGTTGTCAAAACCAATCGTTTATGCTACAACTGCTTATCACCAGGCCATCCAATATATTATTGCAAACAGAAGACTTCTTGTAAAATTTGCGGAAAGCGTCATCACTCACTTCTTTATTACTGTAAGAAGGAAGGGAAATCACAGGACCCCGAGAAGATTAGTTCATCACCTGGTATTTCCTCCGAACAAGCAAACAATGACGACACAAAAGATGATCATCAGGATGAGTCAATTGTAACAAACTTAGCACGAAAGCAGAAGAATGCATTGTTAGCAACTGCAATAGTACCGGTCAGAAGTGAGACTGGCCGAGAGACTTTGCTACGAGCATTGATTGACCCTGGATCGCAGGCGTCTTTTATTACTGAAAATGCAACTCAACTTATCAATCTCAAAAGAACTCTAATTCGAGGTTCCGTTATCGGCGTTGGGTCCACAACTACTGCGGTGCGTTATGCTGTCCAATTGGAACTATTGTCAAGATACGATAAACGCTTCAATCTCCAAGTTAAAACATACGTACTGAAGTCTATCACATCTACATTGCCGTGCACTACAATACAGCCGCAACCAAATTGGAAACACATAGAAGGCTTAACCCTAGCTGACCCAAATTATTTCGTGTCAAGTAAGATCGACTTATTGCTTGGTATTGATGTATACACAGAAATTGTCAAAAACAATTTGGTCAAAGGTCCACCAGGTTCACCTTTAGCGCAAGAAACAAACCTGGGCTGGATACTTTTTGGAAATATTCACAAAACTTTATCAACAAACACTCACCTTGTCGCCATGCACACCATGGACATCGACATGGATCAACTGCTAAAAAATCTTTGGGCTATAGACGACGATACAAAACACAGAAAATTAACCTCTGAAGAACGAGCATGTGAAGATATTTTTAACAAAGAGCATTCTAGAACACCAGAAGGAAGATATATTGTCAAGTTGCCATTCAAAAGATCACCACAAGAAGTCGGACAAACAAGAGAAATATCATTGAAGAGATTAGAACAAACAGAAAGAAAACTAGAAAAGAATCCAAAATTGAAAGAAGAATATGCTAACGTCATGGAAGAGTATATAAAGTTAAATCATATGGAAAAGGTTCCTGATGATGAAAAGAATAACCTTTCAATATATTTGCCACATCATTCTGTTGTGCGAGATAGTGAAACAACAAAAGTAAGAGTGGTATTCGACGCTTCGTGTAAGGGGTCAAACAACACTTCACTCAATGATTTATTACATGTCGGACCACAGCTACAGGAAGACTTGAGAAACTTAATCATGAGATGGCGTATGAAAGAAATATGTTACTTATCAGATATTCAAAAAATGTATCGCATGATTTTGGTGAAAAAAGAAGATGCTGACTGTCAGCGAATATTGTGGAGGAAAGATACTACTGCTGAAGTTGAAGATTATAGAATGCTGCGTGTGACTTTTGGTACTGCTTCTGCACCATACTTGGCAATCAAGACACTGAAACAATTATCACTAGATGAACGAGACAACTTCCCAATTGGAGCTAAAATACTAGATGAAGATTTCTACGTTGATGATTGTCTCAGTGGTGATTCAACTCTAGAAGGCGCTATAGAGGGCAGTAAACAGCTACGAAAACTCCTAGAAAAAGGCGGATTTATACTTCAAAAGTGGGCATCCAATAGTAAAGAGTTTCTAGATCAAATTCCACAATGTTTGAGAAGCACTAGCGTTGAGAATGGAATAACAGACGAAAGCATTATAAAAACATTAGGTTTAACCTGGAATATGACAAAAGATTCATTTCATTATCACACAAGATTACCTCCAAAACCAACATTGGTCACTAAAAGAACAATATTAGCAGATGTACAAAGCCTATATGATCCATTAGGATGGATTTCTCCATCGATCATCACAGCAAAGATGTTGATACAAAGTATCTGGAAGCAAAGACTTGATTGGGATGATATAGTTGAACAGAAAGATGAAGAAGAGTGGATTAGAATAAGACAAAGTTTTGATAATATAAACAAAATACGAATTAATAGATGGATATACACAACCAATAATTTAAGTGAAATTTATCTACATGGATACTGCGACGCTTCAAACAGAGGATATTGTGCCGTTGTTTATTATAGAGTAGAAACCCAGAACGGTAATATCAAAACGGGAATCATTGCATCAAGAACTAAATTAGCTCCCCTCAAACCAATGTCCCTTCCACGCTTAGAATTAAGTGGAGCTGTGCTTCTGGCGAGACTACTCAAGCAAGTCAGAGAGGCTATGAGATTGAAGGAAAGTCAATCATTTGCATGGACAGACTCGACAATCGTTTTGTCATGGCTGATGGGTGACCCAAACAGATGGAAAACGTTCGTCAGTAATCGAGTCGTTGAAATTTTAGATCATGTGTCAGTCACTCAATGGTTTCATGTCAAATCGAAGGATAATCCTGCGGATATAGGCTCAAGAGGAACAAACATAAATGATCTCATGCGCAATAAATTATGGTGGGAAGGGCCAGAATGGCTCAAGGATAAAAACATTAATTTTCCCAAACCAAACCTTCCAACTACAGAATTAGAAATGAAGAAAATAACACTAAATATACAAATAGAGCAAAATAAATCAAAATTAATTAATGAAGAATTCACCACATTACAAGAACTATTAAAAACAGTTGTTTACATGATAAGATTTCTAAATTTGAAGAAATTTCCAGAAAACATAAATAAGCAGATTACGACAGATGAAATAGAAAAAGCGTCAATAAAATGTATAAAAATAGCACAAATCGAAGAATTTAGTAAAGAGATAGAAGCCTTACAAAAGAAAAGAAACGTTGCGAGAGAAAGCAAGTTAAGAAATCTAAACCCTTACTTAGACGAACACGAGCTGATCAGGGTGGGCGGTAGATTGAGCCATGCTGACATAAGCAACAACCAGAAACATCCAATTATACTTGGCACACAAAGTCATCTTGCACAACTCATCGTTGCTGAAGCTCATCAAAAGACATTGCACGGTGGCATCCAACTTATGCTTTGTTATATTAAGTCTAAGTATTGGATTATAAAAGTGAAGAACCTTGTTAAGAAGCACATACACAAATGCATGATTTGTGCTCGATATAAAGCCACTTCGAGAACTCAACTAATGTCTGATCTTCCCAAGTCACGTACAACGCCCTCGAGACCTTTTCTAGTTAGCGGAATTGATTTTGCCGGTCCTTTGCAAGTCTTGATGTCAAAGGGCAGAGGAGCTAAAACCAATAAAGCATACATCGCTGTATTCATATGTATGTCTACTAAAGCCATACATTTAGAGTTGGTCGGCGACTTAACCTCAGAAGCTTTTATTGGATCGTTCAATAGATTCGTGTCACGACGTGGACGATGTATACAGATTTGGAGTGATAATGGCCGTAACTTTGTTGGTGCTAACAAAGAATTACAAGAGGCATGGAAACAGGCCAATCTTGACTTACCTGGTCATTTAGCAGACATCCTAGCAGCAGATGGCACAGAATGGAAGTTCATCCCCCCTCTTAGCCCTAATTTTGGCGGATTATGGGAAGCGGCCGTGAAATCAACTAAATATCACCTAAAAAGAATATTAAAAACTTCCCTTACTCTGAAGAGACCACCACCATACTCTGCCAGATAGAGGCTTGCCTCAATTCACGCCCATTGGTACCTATAGACACTTCAGACACAGAATTCGAACTTTTAACACCTGGACATTTCCTCATTGGAGAAGCTCCTATATCTATACCCAATCCAAATTTTGAAGATGTCAGTATAAGCAAATTGTCACGATGGCAACATACGCAGCGTCTGGTAGCAAGTTTTTGGCATCGATGGCAAAACGAGTATTTGACGAGACTTCAGACTCGTACTAAATGGATGACCAAGCAGAAGGAATATGAGATTGGCGATATCGTTCTTCTGAAAGATCAACTGCCGCCTGGAAAATGGGCAATTGGCCGTATAGTGGCCAAATATCCCGGTGAAGACAATCTCACAAGAGTCTATGGTATTAAGTGTCGTAGTGGTTTCGTTAAAAGAACTTTATCTAAAATTTGTCCTTTACCTGTTGATACAGATTGAATGTTTGCCTTAAATACTTATTGTTTGTAACTTTAATTTTAGTAACTAGTTTATTCGATTTAGAAATACCAAACACTTAATTTGCTGAAGCTTAATAAGAAATTAAAATTAGAATTAATTCTATAATTAATGCATATTTGATGCACTGTTTGTTAGTTAGTAGATCAGTACAAACAAAATTATTCAGTTTCATAGGAGTCAGCATTGTTTTATTTACTTTTAAACTATGTAATTTCTAAGATTGATGCTCTTTTTGAAATTTATATCGGATAGCTTTTTGTTAGTCATTTAATGTTTTCATGTTTAGTTAAGGAATTCGCCCTTCGGTGGGCGGGATGTTTACGCCGTTTCTTACATCTACTTATAATGTGTGTATCATGTTCTATTCAAGTCAGTCATAATACAGACCTCGCAAGAGAACCCGTGTTTCATTATTTAAAATCAAAATAGTTAGTCCGACCCAGCAAACTCAACCTTATTACGTTAACAAAGTCCATTGCAAGTCTTACACCCAATATATGCATTTTTCCATTGAATATGGCTCTGTCTGAGTCAGTAATTCAATATTAAAACAAACAAGCATTAACATCGCGTAATGCTCCGTAATTCTCAAAGGTAGCTCGGGGGTGCTTCCGTCCGGCCAATATTTGCGGTTACATAAGTGTCCTATAACTACAACGCTGGAAATGTACATGTTTTGTCTCAACCTCTATTATAGATCTATTATTTAAAGGGCTAATTAACTTAAACACTTACCTGTTACTCGTGAAATATGGCTGAAGACGGTTTAGTTTTAACGATATTTTTGCCGTATTTTTTTTGAACAATGAGTTTAGGTTTTTCCTAGGTATACGAGGGGCATGCCAATAGAAGTTAGATACTCTTTTCTCATTTAATTGACACTGGCAAGCTATACACCATCTTATAGGCTTGTTTTTTATTGACATATTTGAATATAGAACACACTCCTTTTATTTATTCTTATTTGAATGAGCATCATTTTTCCGAGAATCTGGCGGGAATTCACTTGCAACAATGGAGCTCAGTCGACGTGATTTTCGCGCTATGATTTATTATGACTTTAAAAAAGGTTTAAAGCCTCAAGAATGTTTTGAACTTTTGGCTGCTACTTTTGATGAGTTTGCTTGTTCCCGAGCAACAGTATTCAATTGGTTTGCTGAATTTAAAAGAGGACGGGGATGTCTTGAAGATGAAGCGAAGACAGGACGGCCCCAAACCGCGGTCACGCAAGAAAACGTTCATGCAGTCGAAAAAATTATTCGCGAAAACCGACGAATTACATATTTAGAGCCAGAGCGAGAACTAGGAATTGGATGAGCAGCAATGCAAACCATAATTTACGACCATCTTTCTCTCCGTAAACGTTGTTCGAGATGGGTACCGCACAAACTTACCGATGAGCAGAAAGACCGTCGGGTGGATTGGTGCCTATTCATTATAGGTATATTCAACGGAGGCTAGAAAAAAAACGTATATGATATACTGACTGGTGACGAAACATGGCTATATAACTATGATCCCGAATCAAAGCGACAGTCGACTGTATGGTGCTTTGAAGACGAGCCAACTCCAACGAAATGTCGCCGTGCACGAAGCACACAGAAACAAATGGTCGCCTCGTTTTTCTGCAAAACGGGTCATATTGGTACTGTTGTGCTATAGAATGAAAGAACGGTGAACTCCGAATGGTTTACAAAAATCAAAGAAAAACTAAAGGGGAAGAGGTTTGAAAGCAAACAAGATGCGCTGGTTGCCTATAATTTCAAGATTTCTGAGGTATCTAAAGAAGAGTGGTCACAGGTATTTTCCAACTGGTTCAGACGCATGGAAAAGTGTATACGTGCTCAGGGTGAATACTTTGAAAAGATCGATACTTCTAATAAAGAATCAATTTTATAATTTTTGATTATCTAGTTTCTTTTGGCATGCCCCTCGTATGATGAAAAAATTATGAAAAATTTATGGTGGTTTTGTCCAACTCTTATATGGAACCGCTGGTATGCGGGTCATATGCTTTGCCCCCGTAGCATAAAGCTTGTGAGAGCGAGTATGAAATGAGAAACTGACAGATTATCCATACAAAATCTATCAGTTTCTTACATCTCATGTGATGTACTCGCTCCCACAAGCCTCATGCTACTAGTGATGGACCTAGATGTTCTCATCTCGATTGTTCAGAAAACTATTCTGTGAGCGAGAATGTAGTCCGCAAATGCAAGGTAAAGCACGGCATAATTAGAGACTATTGTTCCGGATTTCAATAGTAAATGGACTGTACATTCGCCTTATATTGCACGTAAAGGTACACGTTTTGTCGTGCACCGCGGTTGCTTACAGTATCTAGTTTGAATTTTCAAGTGGAGGATTTCAAATTAAAATATGCAACACACAATGTTATGTTCTATCCACGCGTCATAAATAATTTCTGTATGTTTTATAAATAACATTGTTTTGCGTTGTGTTGGTTGGGATAGTACAAAAGTCTACCTAATCTCGTGCGGGAAAACTAAGGGCTCTGTGAAACTGGAGTGGTTAATATGTGAACTGGGTTTTAATTATATCACCACAAATACTTTTATTCACAATATTATATATTTTTTATCATCTTTTTAAACTGTTTTTATCAATATGTTATATGCCGTGAGAAGAAGGTACGATTGTTATAAAAAGACTTATGTAAATAGTTATTAATCGCACACTGTACGAACGTTATAGACTAGAATAGAATAGAAAACTCTTTATTGTTCATCACAGATAGAAACATTCTAAACATATTATTTATTAACTAGAAGTACAATCGGCGGTCTTATTGCTTAAAGCAATCTCTTTCAGACAACCTTTGAATGGTGAGATCAGTACGTTAATAGAAACAATAGGTAGATGTACAAGACATAATGAAATGGGAGTAACAACTATTTTACATTATTTAAATTAAACAAAAACTTTACAACTAAACTTATTTCAAGTAAATAATTAATTAATAATTAATAGTTTATAATCAAGACTAATAAATATAGTTTACACAAATAAAAATATGTAAATATACATACATACATATATGTAATGCCTAAAATTCTACTGAGTCATGTAGTTATAAAATACACACATACCTACAAATAATAAATTATTGTAATAAATACACACAAATATGCAACATTTTACTATATATCAGCAAGGTAAAGATTTTTGAAGATAGGGAGGGATTTGGCTTCCATTGTTACACACATTGTTAGATGTGTAACAATGGGTATGTGTGTGTATGTTTAATTATAACTTAGAATAAAATTTAAGAGGTGTATAAGTTTTAATGGAAGTACTTTAATTACTAGGAATGTTTTTTTTCATAAAATATTGTATCATTATTTCCTAAAATCTCTATGCATATTTTGTAATCTTATAGTGTTTGCTTGGTCTGGTGGGAATGACAATATAATTCATTTAACTTACTTAATTTCATCTGTATAAATTATCCATATTACAATTGATGTATAATTGTTTTGTTTTCAATAGTTATTTTAATTTGCGTTTTTCTGTATCGTCTGTATAACAATTCGGTATACAAAGTCTTTTTTGGTATTTATTAAATATTTTTATTCGATAGTAAACACGAAAATAAAAGACTAATTTGGATATTTTCCATTTAAAATGAGTAATTGTAAAGTTATGTTTTTTTAAAGATTGTTCAACTTTTGTACTTAATGACGTCATCGATTGATAAAATCACGTAGCGACATGCAAATGAAGTGAAATGTTTTATAAAAATGTCGCTGGTTGCAAAACATATCACGAATTTGTGATGTCAAATGAAATTATTACGATATTATACTAAACAAACCTATGATTTTCGATATTTTATTAATAAACTGCAAAACCGTATGTCTTTGAAACAACATTGAAGTTCAACACTGTTACAGTTTTTTGATAAAATAACAGTCATCTTAGCTTCAATTGATATAATTTCAAGAAAATATTGTTTATAACCATAATATCTCGAAATGGTTTTGTAATCAGCATCACTTTAGTAAAACTTTGCATACCGAATTGGTAGAAACTTTATAGGTCAAGAACTTCTCTGTATTTTTCTCTTATTTGAAATATTGTGTACCGTTTCTTTCTCAAATAAATAAATAAATAACCTTATCCATTACATAAATACTTCTTTGTGTATTAATCGTCCAAGATGGTAAGATATGACCACAAAAGGTCCGGATGTTGAAAATATCAACATACCTTGGGAGCTTTCCTTGAAAGGCTTCTTTCAAAGGAAGCAATTTACCGAACATTAGTGTAATGGGAAACAGAAAAATCGAGTCATGGAATATTATGGTAATATAAAAAACGAGAGCTACAGCGAATGTATATCAATGCTGATTCAAGAGACCTAATTTGTATATAAATTAAGCCATTTTCTTTCAATATCCGATATACGATCCTGGCAACCGCTTTGCTTTTCATTCAGCAATATTTTCATTCATGCTCTTTTAATCTTAAGGCTCTGTCACTTGTCTTTTTGAGCACTTTCACTATTTAAACATAATGTGTCCAGTATAAATATATTGTATTATGATGATTTTCCATAAAAATGGTTCGTTAATAATTAAAAACGGTACTTTTATGTAACGACTAGTGAATCGGTCCAGCTTCGCACAAGTATCGTAGTTTTAAAAATATCTGAGGTATCTTCAATCAGTGCTCGCCCTTTGTGAAATTTAGCGCAATGATTACAATTTATAGCACTCCTGAATAGTGAAGCTTTAAGATTGAGAAAGTGCTTTTATGAACGGTTCAGTATCTCCGAAAATAAGGCCTTGCAAACAAACGGTCGGAGTTACAAACTTTGAATACATCATACATATACTCACGGCTATCTTTTGTCCGCGCAACCGTTACACAAAAATAAACCTTATAGCATGATTCAGTACTCACGTGCGACGACGACGGCGCAATGGCTTATTTCATGTATAAGTTTGGTGTTTCTATATTGATTTCTATTATTCTTTTGTTATTTGATAGGTAATAATATTAATTTTAATATTTTAATATTAACAGAGAACTCGGTGGTCAGCTGCCAAACTGTCTACTAACTGCTCGTCAATGACTCGTGTTGAGTCGAAACGCGTCGCATGTTTGTGGTTGCCTGTGGTTTTCGCTTGCGGGTGTGTGTGTGGTGCATTGTCTGCTTTTCGATTTCTTGTAAGTGGGAGGGCGGGCGGTGCACAGTGCATGTTGCATGAAGACTGCAGGTATTATTTAGCGGAATTAAGCGAAGAAATTTATTAATATTAGTATTGCTATGGATTTCCGCAAAGTAACGCCTGATTCAATCCAATATTAATTTTTTTAAATAAGCGATGAGTGAGAGTATTATAAATGTAAGAGTAAACAAATATAATCAGAATACTCCGAACTGCTAAGCTACCAGGAGTTACATGTGTTATTGTGAGTCAACCATAAAAGATAGACAATATTTCCATAACATACATACATAATTTCTATTTAACTTTCACCAATAAGGCTGCACACGTAGCGGAAGCTTAAAAAATGGAGTAACTTCTCCCGTTTTCCCAAAATTTCCAAAATTCCCCTTCACTACTCTGCCGAAGAGTATACTATAACCTATAAATATATTTCATGTATAGAATTGACCTCTCCAGAGATTTATTATAAGTATAGATTCACAAATTTAGTATCCTCCAGACACCGTAGTTAGTACATATCGGTTCGACAAAATGGTCCAATAATCCCCCCGCTCTCACTGCACTTCACGCCCCTCAATGCTTGATTGCAAGCTTGAACATATATCCCCAAATTCTCGTAAATTATTTTATAAGGAAAGGAAAACAGCTAGCAACACCTTTTTTAAATTAACTACATTCATACATATTCACGGCTATAAGTCCTTAGAAAGGATAGACAGAGTTTTAAAAAAAGAAATTCATCAGCCACTTTTGGAACTTGAAGGGGGAAAAGATTGTAAAATAAAGTGCAATAAACATTGTAATACATTGTTGAGGTTCTTGGTAAGGTGTCTCCAACCGCATCACCCAAAAATTCCTTAAGAAGGCCCAATAACCTTAGTCGCCTCTTACGATCATCCATGGGAAGAAATAAAGTAGTGCTATTCTAAGCCGACACTACACTGCAAATAATGAATTGATAGTCGTGTTGGTTGGTTGGATATAGGTTTATTACTACCCAAGACTTAAGACTAACTTACATTATATAATGGCAAGAGGGGGACAAGATACACTCACACCTATTATATAACTATTATACTTAATTAAATGTATTAGTAAAATCCGGGGTAAGTCAAACAAATCGTAGGCCAAACAATTTGCCGCGTAATCACAATCATGTATTTTTTTAAAGACATTTCATAGTACTTTAATCACATATATATTTTTTTTACATTTCTTCTTCACAATAGTCATTAACTTTATTATATTTCGTTCATTTTTTGTAGTATTCTCTCTTACATTTTTATCATATATTTAAAATAGCTGTGGACAACCATGCTTCCTTCTCAAGTCATATATTTATTTATTCTTCCTCTCGGCTTATTCCGTTTATCCACCCTAAAAAATCCTCCCTAAGGCGGATATTCGGAAACGCGTGTCCGTCTATCCACCCTGAACGGGGTGGATATCCGGAATGCATATAATATGGTTCTTCCGATTTTCTACCCTGCGTACCTTTTCTTTTTCCTTCTACCTTTTCTGCCTGCGTACAGTCATTTACAGAAAAAAGACCCTAAGTTTGTAAGATATTTTTATTCAAACTGTAAGTAAGAAAGTAGGTATGTTTATCTTAAGTATTTTAATGTTCACGATGTTCCTTGGACCCATTTTGTGTTGTGTATGTTTCTGTAAATTACTGTACTTGGGGTAAAAAATCGGAAGAACCATATTATATGCATTCCGGATATCCACCCCGTTCAGGGTGGATAGACGGACACGCGTTTCCGAATATCCGCCTTAGGGAGGATTTTTTAGGGTGGATAAACGGAATAAGCCGATCTCTTATCAAGGTACACTAATATAATTATTGGGTCGGCCGCCCTATTACAATATTAAATATTCATACATTTAACTACATATCAAGGTACAAATAATAATCAACATATCATGATATTTATATACTTATAATAGAGTCTCTCTCTTTTAACACTCTTTTGGTGTCCAATTTTCTTCACGAAGGGTATTCAAGCGCGTCATGATCAGACAAAAAGGATTCAGAGATCTGTTTTGTTTGTACCTTGGTGTACCTTGTATGACTTTATATACTACTTTCAAAAACCTTCCGTTATTCTTACATTCCATATTTAGAAAAGATAAAAAGATAAGAAAAACATTTATTCATTGCTACACAGTTAACAATATAACTAAAAACATTAAAAACGAAACTAAATAAAAATTAAACAAAAAAAAAAACAAAAATATAAATAACAAGATTTTAAAAACAAGAGTTAACATTAAAAGCTATTGTCACAAGCCATACCCTGCGCAGCAATAAATTGGCGGCTGACTCAGCATTATCGTTGTGAGTAAATGCTCACAACACTGATTTTCAGTCACCGCCAGGAAACGCACGGACTAATGAAAACTAAACTCAGTGCATAATAAAAAATATACCTATACACAAGATAATATGTATACACATAGGTAACATAATAATAAATTAAAAAATAATTGTAATAGAACAAATACTAATATCAAGTAGTGAACAACTACATAAAATCAAAACAAAATATTATATTAATTATGAATATCTAACGAAATATATGTATAAAAGAGGCAATAAATAGACTTAATAAATACCGGGGCTAAAGAGTGTATGTAAAATACTTAAATAATTGTAACCTAGAAATAAATGTAAATAAAATAAAAGTATTATATTTAGTTATCAATTGGTAAATAATCGAAATAACAATTGAGTAATCAAGTCAAATGAACATCAAAAACTTATCAATTGAAACTACCATACTACAAACAACATTTCAAAAACTTTCAAATCCATCATGCAAACTTTGGCTACATTCCATTACCTGTTTTAATCATAACAATCACATCACGTTACTTTCTCAATCATACCACACACAGCGATCACTTAATAGAATTCTTCATGCCATATATGTATGCAACACTATCTCTCGTCGTAACGTATCATCGCCCCATACCAAAACAAACGCAAATATCATCCTAACAACAGCCATAATTTTTAACTCAATATTCTTATTTTCATCATTTTATGAGCCTTTTGCTTAAATTAATTTATAAACTATTCATACGTCTTTACTCTCAGATTTTGTTTCATTTTACCATCCCAATATATAGTTTTTTTTAGTAACTTTTTCGTATACGTATTACATTATAATATTGAAGTTAAATTGTTCTCATTATGCTTTATATAAACTTAATGTTAAAAACATTAATGTTATTTTTTTTATAAATAAGCCGTAGCCAGGACAATCTCGTAACATATTAAATGAAAAACATTTTAAAATATAATCGTACATGATATTCACGATACATAATTGGTTTATTTAATCAGTAACTACACAGTTCACATTGTGTATCATAAAGTATATCGTGTAATGATTTATCCTTCTAATATTAGCGCTAAAACATAAGTATACTAATTGAATGTTGACTTAAATTGTAATCAAATCGGTATCTCTCTAAATTAATATATTTAAATTACTAATTTTATATATTTAATATAAACATTATTAATTTAATGTTTTTTGACATGAATTCCTCATGTGGGGATTATTACTCATAAATAAAAGATGTTATTAAAGGAAAGAAAAAATTTCGACACTGGCGGGATTCGAACCCGCGACCTTCGGGTATACGCCCCCGTCGCTCTCGCCGGTTCGAATCCCGCCAGTGTCGAAATTTTTCTTTCCTTTAATAACATCTTTTATTTATGAGTAATAAACATTATTAACCTAAATCCATAAAAATAAGGAGCATTAAATTTAACGTTTCATTATTGTACCTATATGTTAAACTAGCTAATTACACAAATATTATTATAATTACGCACCGTACCACTGATTGTCATTTCCAGTCACTCAATATGATCATATTTTCGCACATAAAATTTTCAAGGTGATATCCACGTCCTCAGACCACTCAATGGAAAGCAAGCTGGTTCCATATTTCAGTCCTGGGTATGTCCGTTTAGGTTAAAGTACAGAATTGTCAGGTTTGGCTATATATGCAACATTCTACAAATTTAAATAATCCACAATTATTATTGTGTCAATCTTGTAAAATTTTATTTCTTTGTTTGTACTTAAACACTTTTATTTCACCAATTTGCACTGTTTTTTAAATATAAATTCTTGTTTCCGTGTTCAGCGCAGCCACTAGGCCGCACTGGCAGGGTCGCCATGCAATAATGTAATTAAACGACGTGTTAACTCTTTGAATATACGTTTATTACTACTAAAGACTTACAACTAACTTACATTATATAATGGCAAGAGGGGGACAAGATGCATTCACACTACACTACAACACAGCTTAAATTAACTACTAATCAGAAATTCAATTCATTAATTCTATACTAAGAAGAAGAACAACAGTAAGCTGTGCAGGTGGAGTTGTAAATGTCAAAGAAGTAGAGCTCTTTTTATTTAAACACTTTCTTTTAGAATTTCTACCTAAACGCAATATTATTTTATTGAAAATTGGAGAAAAAAATAATTTACACTCGCAACACTGACATGGCGGCGCATAAAAAATCATAATTTAAACAAAACAAATTAGCTTTGAATCATCGAAAATAAGTGGAAATAAACAATAGTAACCGGTAAAACGTGACTCCCAGTCCTTTAGCTTTGATATTTACTCTATTTTGACAAGTTGGAAGTACGTAAGTCGTCACTATTAATTTTTTTGTGGAGCTGTTTTGGCTTGTCACTTTCAAAGCTTCTAACCGACTGAGTGTGGGTGCGTTGCTTCGACTGGCAAGTGAAACCAACATGATAGGACTATCAATATGGCCGTGAGCGGAATTTGGGTACTCTTTATTCTATGTATAGATTGAATATAAATAGTTTTCTAGCGGTAAAGGAAAAACATTATAAGAAAACCCGAGATGAGTTGGACTTAGTCATGTAGTTGTTAACTATTTCTTAAAACCCTTACTGTCATCACTTCTTTCTCTTTATTAAGTATTATTTAAAAAATTGTATCTTCTGTACTATAAAATAGAGATGCAAACCAATTTTGCATGGCTAGGAAGTATTTCAATTCTGTGGAATACTTCTGAAGAGTTGGATACTCAGATAAATATAACTTTCTATTAACGAAATACTTTCTTTCACAAATTTTTTCGCATTTGAAACATATTAGTTTAAATTAATAATAATAAGAAATTAAAGTTTGTTAATTTGTTTATTTGTAAACCTAAGGGCTAATCTTTGGGAACACTGTATAATCATCAAAATTATTTCACAATCAAAAAAATTATTTATTCCGATTTACTAAAGGCTAAAAATTTTATCATTGCGCTAAAATTAATAAGGATGAGTAGTGATTGAAGAAACCTCAGATATTTGAAAGATAACCCCAGGCGAAGGCGTATCTAAGTCGAAAGATGTTTTTATGTTACTTTTGTACGGAATACAAATATTCATAAGTAATATTTGTATTGCTATGGATTTCCGCAAAGTAACGTCTGATTCAATCCAATAGCTTTTGTACGTGTTTTAACAAACATTAAGTAAAATTAAGGTAAATACTACATTTAACTACAAACCAAAAAATATATTTGCGAACTGATTTTTTAAGGATAAGTCTAAATTAATGTTGCGCTCTACATAAAGTTTAAGTTTGTTAACACCAAGAGTTATGAGCGACAACGAGAACCACCGCTTATTAAAGCACACGGTTATACGTAGTCCAACGGCTCTCTTTTGTAAAATAAGAACATTACCCTTAAAAGCAGTGCTGTAGTTTTAGGAAAACATTTTAGACCACACTTTTTGATAAAATTTCAGCTACATTTTGTAAAGACGAAGATGTTTCAAGAACAGTTTTGAATTTTTGTAACATTGTATTTTGATATCTTTTCTCAAAACAACTTTGGTTTGTTGTTTGGTAACTGAAATGGTGAGATCTGGAATCAGATATAATTGACGAACCTAATATTTTAAATGAGAAATATTTAGTATGGTGCCACAGGAATGGCTCACAGTAGTTAGGCCTGTCACCGTTTTGTTTGATTTCTCTTGGTATTCCACACAGTGCTATTTGCAGCGAACTATTAAAGCGTTCACTATATCAAATCTATCATCAAGGTACTACTCATTAATACAAGTAAAAATTTTGGTAGTCTAACTTAATTATAAAGTTGAGAGACTTAGCTTTGTGATTTTTTCTTATAACTTCATTTTGGTACGTCTGGAACAAAATAACCTCACAACTGAATTAGGTGTCATGTACAAGATATTTTCATATAAAGCCTATGAAAGACAATTGCACTCTGTTTTATCAATGTTGAAATTATATTTTACTCGTACTAAAAATATCTTTGTTTTACTTTCAGATTGTGTATAGAATGAATGAATGAATATAGAATATAGAAATGAATATAGTTATGAAAATATATTTAAGTTTGTTTGGCAGCTAGCTAGGTTTTCTAATGGATGGATCGATAATTGTTTTCTTACAAAGATTTCGATAGGAAATGGTTTTTGTCATAAATTACTTTTTCATTTTTATTTTACTATGGTACATGGCATTAGATCAACCAGTCATAGTTATAGTCATTTACTACCGCGTAAAGCGTAACTTTTACTTTGTAGCTATTTAAATCAAGCAACCCTTTAACAATGAACAGGATTTTACCTTCCATTTTCGTGGAAAAGAGAAACTGATGAGTTCACCTGAACAATCTTTTGATATCTGGGTAGTAACAATATTCGTAGTCCTTGAAGCTGGCTTTAAATGAAGAAAATGTTAACGACCCCGCATTTTGACACACGGCGGGTCAATAAGTCCGTGACTTTTTGAATTTCTGACCTCTTTACTGAAACAGCAACACTGCTCCTGTGAACAGGCATCTGTCAGTTGACTCCTGTCTAAATTTTAACACACACAGTTAGTTTGTGTTTGACAGCTATTTTTATTAGACTACTCACAAATTTGAGGAGAAAATGGAAAAAAGTGAATTTTGTGTGCTTATTAAGCATTATTTCTTGCGAAAAAAAAACCATTATCGAGACCAAGGCTAAGCTTGATAAATACTATGGGGACTCTGCACCATCGATTTCAATGGTAAAAAAGTGGTTTACTGAATTTCGTTGTGGCCGTACAAGCACTGAAGATGCCGAACGGCCTGGACGCCCAGTTGAAGTCTCTACACCCGAAACAATCGAAAAAATTCACGATATGGTGTTGGCCCACCGAAGATTGAAAGTGCGAGAGATTGTGGAAGCCGTAGGGATCTCGCATGGCTCAGTGGTTTCAATTTTGAATGATCACTTGGGCATGAGAAAGCTTTCCGCAAGATGGGTGCCGCGTTTGCTCACAGTCGACCACAAACGCAATCGTGTAACAACTTCACAGGAACGTTTGGCGTTGTTTAATCGCAATGTGGAGGAGTTTTTGCGCCGTTTTGTAACCGTGAACAAAACATGGATCCATCACAACACACCAGAGTCCAAAAAACAGTCAAAACAGTGGGTTTCTAAGGGTGAATCGGCGCCAAAGAAGGCCAAGGTGGGTTTGTCTGCCAATAAAGTTATGGCGACTGTTTTTTGGGATGCACGCGGGATAATCCACATTGACTACCTACAAAAGGGAAGAAAAATCAATGGGGAATATTAAGCCAACTTATTGGACCGATTCAATGACGATTTGAAAAAAAACCGACCTCATTTGGCCAAGAAAAAGTTTTTTTCCACCAAGACAATGCAAGGGTACACACATGTGCAGTTGCCATGGCAAAAATCCATGAATTGGGCTATGAATTGCTCCCTCATCCGCCCTATTCTCCAGATTTGGCTCCGAGCGACTACTGTTTGTTCCCAAACCTGTACTCGTAGAAATGGCTAGGTGGAAAAAGATTTGACTCTGTGGGAACATCAAAGATATACTGGCCAGTACACCCTGCTGCGTACCAACTTAGAATTTGTATTTATGTTTAGCTAGAGAAACATTTCGATACCACGATGTACGATTTTCCAATTCAGTTGATATAATTGAGATAATTTTATCCGCCAAATTTGCGACTAGGGTTGCAAAGTAATTATTACAGAGGTTTAATGAATCTTTTGTGTTGTCATATTTTGTAATGAGTTCAGTCGCCGAGTTGTGTCTTGGAGCTATATCGCAGATTGACTTTATTGCTTTCCAAAGCTTTTTAGGATGCTCCTTTCCTTATTCGAGAAGTTGATTTTCGTAACGTGTTTTTAGTTTTCTGAGTAAAGTATTACAGAAGTTTCTGTACCTAGTGAAAACGAGCTTTGCTGTGGCGTTATTTGGTGATTTTCTTGATTTAAGGTGAAGGCGGTCTCTGTGCTTCATACAGCGAATCAAGCCAGGAGTTATCCAAGGCTTGCAGTTAAACTTTGATCGGCTGACTGTAATAAGTTGAGTATTGATAAATGATTGGGGAAAAGATGGTAATAATGTTTCCGGCATTACGGGGCAATTTTCTTCAATAGAGTATGCAACAGCCACATCAAATGAATTTTCCGTATACACTGTCACATTATTAATGTTTTACACGTTCATGTAGGGTTTTCCATGCGATTTTAAATCAAAATTGTCTCATCTTTTAATTCAGGAATATGTTAGACAAAATTTACAGTGACATTGTAGGAATCTTACAAGAAGCGGCTGTGGCCACGTACTGTAGTACCATTAAAGGCAGGTAGGGTAAAGAGCTTGTTGGCTGGAATATGCATGTGTATCAGTCTCACATAGATGCTAAACATGAATATGTGGATCTCAATCGGAAAACCCAGTAGTGGGCAGGTCTACGATAATATGAGTACGAGTAGAAAAATATTGAAGTCTAGAGTCAAGTGGTGTCAAAATAATCAAGAGAAAATAAAAATGGACATCTTAGCTAAACATCGCTCAAATAAAAACTTCAATAAATTCTGGCAACCTACGAAGCACTTAAATATTAAACCTAGTTTGTCCAACCAAGTTGATGGGAAAAGTGACCATAACGTAGCAAATCTTTTTGAAGACCATTTTAAAATAGACCGCGTACTAGTTCCACCAGTGACCGCAGCGATTCCGGTGCACGATGCTGAGGCTGGCGTATGCTACGGCGAACTTACGGTATGGTTCTCATCTAAACAAATCGAGTCGGTAATCCGTCAAATGACGCGCGGTAAATCACATGGACACGACAGCCTCAGCATTGAGCATCTGCAATTCGCTGGTGTCCATCTGCCTTCGGTATTGTCTATGTTTTATACATTAAGTCTAGGTCACGGTTACCTCCCTAGTGATCTTACGAAAACTATAGTGTTACAATTGTTTTTAATTACAATGTTAAAAATGGAACCGGTGATATTGCGGATAAAAACAACTATAGGCCAATATCATTTGCGACCATATTAGCCAAGGTACTTGACAGTGTGTTGAACAGACACCTGTGTAGGCATACCCAGCCACATGACGCCCAGTTTGGTTTCCTACCCGAACTTTCCACTGAGAGCGCAATTCTTTGTTTAAAGTACGTTGTTAGGTATTACACAGATAGGCAAACACCTATTTACGCGTGTTTTTTGGACCTTTCGAAAGCTTTCGATCTTGTATCTTACGATGTGCTGTGGGAGAAAGTTGACGGGATGGGTGTGCCTGCAGAAGTGTCTGGTATCCTCAAATACTGGTATTTGAGTCAGACGAATAATGCAAGGTGGGGATCATCCCTATCAGATACCTACAAACTTAAATGTGGCGTTCGGCAGGGGGGAGTGTCTTCTCCGATTCTTTTTAACATCTAAATGAAATAACTGATCGAGGGATTGAGTAACATGCATGTTGGTTGCTCCATGAGTAGTATCCGCACAAATAATATAAGCTACGCCGATGACATGGTGTTGCTGGGCCCCTCGGTCGGTGCGCTCAGGCTGATGATGGGTATGTGTGAAAGCTATGCTGAAAGACATGGACTCAGATACAATACCAAGAAAAGTGAGTTAAAGGTTTTTGCGGCTGGTAACAAAACTCCTAAAAATGTACCACCAATAAGATTAAATGGGAAGGACCTCAAAAGAGTGGCAAAATTTTAATACTTGGGTCATATTGTATCTGAGGACCAAAAGGATGATCTCGATATTGAGCGCGAGCGCAGGGCGATGGCGGTCAGAGGCAACATGTTGGCCCGCAGGTTTGCTAGGTGCTCAAATCAAGTAAAGATAACTTTATTTAAAGCTTTGTCAAACTTTCTACACCTGCAGCCTGTGGGTTAGCTATACGCAGAAGACTTACAATGCACTGCGCGTGCAATATAATAATGTATTCCGGATGTTGTTGGGGCTGCCGCAATACTGCAGTGCGTCAACGATGTTCGCCGAAGCGCATACAGACGATTTTTATAGAATTATGCGTAAAAGAATCGCCTCAATTTACCGCAGGACACGCGAGAGCGCCAACACCATCCTTGGTACAATAGTTGACCGGTTTGACTGCCCAATGTATAAACATTGGGTTGTCAAACATGTCAGCCTAAAAAAATAAATTGGTTTATTATAAATATTAGTGTAATATAATAATAATCTGATAGACTGTTTTATTTTACATAAATCTAGAAAAGCCCCTGATCGCATATGGTAGAAGTGAATGTAATCTCTTGAAAAACTGAACGTGAATCTTAATATTTGTTGACCTAAATACTAACTAAGTTTTAAACTGAGCTTCAGCTTTTAAACAAATAATTTAATCAGATCAAATACCATTTGCTGTACGTTGCGGAATAGTTTATTAACAGCATCATCAATTAATGATACACAGTTTACCAACACAGTAGCAAATAAACTACAGTTTTGCGACATGAAATGCATTGCAATATAACTTTAATTACATCACATTGCAGTGATACAAAATGCTCAGAGTAAAATATGCTGCAAATTAAAACAAAAATTTATAGGTGTGTACTATATAGTGACGGCTTAGTATGGCACTAACCCACTTCTTGACACAAAAGCCGTAAAAGGTGACTTGACCTGACGGAAATGTGGCGGGACCCATCACCAACAATATTATTTTACAACCATTTACCCACCCAAGTTCCAAAAATGTCTTTGAGTACATATATGTACATTTGTATGTTTACGCGCTTTCGGCGTCTCAGAGGTACATCACACATCTAAACCTGTGATATAAACATTATGTTATCTCTGTCCCATATTGTTCTGAGTACCCACTTTTTGCCGCCTGGACAATGCATCTACATGACAAGGGGCCGGCTTATCTCTGCTTTGTAGCAACACTTTAGAACGTTATTAATTACAATTCAGCATGTTGGCGTGTTTCCTCACGATATTTACCCGCACCTTTCGCGTTGTGACCTTCAGAGTATTGGCGTATGTCTGACCAAAGTTATGAACGCTTGTTATTGTTAGGTGCAGTGTTGAAGTTGAAAAAATAACTAAGGTTTACCAAAAAATTATGTTTTTGGTCATTTATCAAACAATCATCTCGTAGAAATGTTTCGCTAAAGATAGGTTTTAATCTGAAGTA
Organism: Bedellia somnulentella; assembly: GCA_963576735.1. Lineage (NCBI taxonomy): Eukaryota > Metazoa > Arthropoda > Insecta > Lepidoptera > Bedelliidae > Bedellia > Bedellia somnulentella. The sequence goes on along the minus strand of OY755182.1, from coordinate 6,309,809 downwards.
TCATGTCTTAATTGCCCATCATAAATTTAACATTTTAAAACGTTTTGTTCTCATATAGAAGTATGATTCTATGTAATAATATTAAAAGCGATCAATAGAACGATTATGAAGATTTCTCAGAAACACTTTCGCCTTTAATAATCGTCTACTCCGTTCTGTCATACCGTTTGTTATACCGGTATGACACACACAACGGACAAAATCAGTCCGCTTTGTTCGCCTACGCTGTCGAACAGAACGGACTACGAAAAAAGTGTCCGGTTTGTTATACTGGTTAGTTTGACAGGTAAATAGTGTTGCGCTACACAATAATATAATAATATTGTTGTAAGTGGTGGGATTAAGAAAATTTTCAGGAGTGAAAAAACAACTATAGATAAAAAAACATACATTTTTTTACCAGAAATATTGGAATAATGCAATAATTTTGAGATGTTCGCCTCGAAGCAACTAAATCTTTACAACTAAAAACAGACTAACCAAACTGTGCCCCACTGCCTAATGCCGCGTTTACATTTATAGTTATAACATTTTCGTAAGATTACAACTATGATGTGTTATAATAACTTGGACGTTTGCTATGAAATAATGCTTTTTTTCGTGTTTTTGTAAGCATACATGAAGCCATACATAATTTTTCTATGAACTAGGATGGTCGTTAACCGAAAATACAAAAGACATAGTTTATGTTTGAAAATATGAATATTATTACAACAAAAAGTAAGTATCCTACATATACTCACGGCTATAAATCCCTAGAAGGGGTAGCCAGAGCCTCAGAATCAAGAATTCTTCAGTCACTTTTGATAGTCACATGGGGAAAATATAGTAAAGGTAAAGTTTCGTTGGTGATTGGTCTCCAGCCACATCGCTCAATAGCAATTTGAAAAACCCCATACCCTTAGTCGCCTTTTCGTGCACCCACGATATGAAATGCGATGGTGCTATCCTAAGCCGGCATTACACGTCAATATGTTTAAAAGTATAATTGAACTTGTGTTCGGGTTAAATTCTTGGGACCGGTCGTTGTGAAAATCTTAGGGAAGGCCGATGTCCAGCAGTAGATGTCTATTGGCTTAATGATGAGTAATGGTGATTTAAACCCACGCTTGTCTGCATGACAGGCGGTTGGATTAACCACTGAGCTATCCCAGTGTTTGGGTACTTTTAGTTTGCTTCAGGCAAAGCAATATTTTTTATTGAAACCAAACTCATTCGCATATAAGCAGCCAATATACGAAATTCTCATATAGCCTAGAGGCAACATACTTTAAACACTGTAAATGAATTTTTTTCCGAAAACAAAACAAACTTCAAAGCATGTCTAAAAGCTTTCATCGGTAAATGTTTCAATTTAAACTAGGTATGTCCGGTCCGATACGCTTTGCTAATAAAAGAAGCGAAACGGAAGTAGTTCACGCCAACTGTTTATTTACAATGTACTAACATGGAGAATTTTAGATTGTTATTATTTCTCAATGGTACTATTTATTCATATAGTTTTTATTTCAATCATCACTTGATGGGTCTTGATTGTTTTACTAATTCGGTTTATCATTTAAATGGTGTTGGTGCTCAATGAAGCACGAAATGTGAAAATTAGGGATTTGAAATGTAATGCCCCCTATCACGTGAGTACACTGTCTAAGCAAAACGTGGGTACCTTACCTGGACACTAGATGGCGCTGCCATGTGAGTCCAGAAGTATTGGTACCTCTGCCAACCCCTTCGGGGAAAAACGGCGTGAACGTTTATGTTATATGTTATGTTATGAAATGTAATGGCTTCGCTGCAATTTCTCTCTGGGTTTGTAAAGATTAGCTTTCAAAAGTTGCCGATAATCTTTTTCCGTAATAATGCATGGTCAGGAAATTTATTTCAGTAAGCACGAAATCATTTTTGTTCACGCACTGTATCGTTGAGCAATACAGTAAATTGTTGCTTTACAACCTTTCCCCACTAAATTTCTAAAGCTTCGGCTGCCTCTTCTTGAGATTTATAGCCCTGAGTACTACCACAACCCAAACAGTAAAACGAGTTACATTCTTTAGCCGAACGCTCAATCAATCACTTTGCGTAATGTTTACATGCTCCCAGTATTCACTATTCAGCCGAGAGTGCAATCTCATCTGTTTACTTAGTGCTTATAACTTGATATAGATCGTATGTAGTTCCTAAAGCCTTAGTAGGAGTAATCCATTGTTTAGAATGTTTACACGGCACGTGTGACCTTAGCTTTACACGTCTAAGAATAGAATAGTATATTGCCTTTACAACATAGTAAAACAGTTCTAATAATATAAAGTGTTGAAGTATTTCAAGCCTGACTTTACTATTCAATGGCTGTGAAACGAAAAATTGTGCTCAAGGCACAAAGGAATAGAACAATATTGTTGGACAAGATTAGGTTTTGTGGCTCTTTTTATTGAATATTTTTTAAGCCGTTGCCTATTTCCATCAATTATAATTACAAAGTCTAATATCAGTCGTCACTCCTTAAACCCTTAGGAGGACAAGCCGGAGTAGATTGCCCTTTTGCTGAGGTTGGCTCCTAGGAGAGCAGCCATACGTCGGAAGATTTACCGACGGAGTCACTCCCACTAGGCCCAGTCTCAGGCCTATTCGTCAAGTCCGACCGTTGTGCGTCTGTCAGTGACTCCGTATTCGTAGCCAAGTCCATTTTTGGTTGAGAGTTTTTGCCCCCCCCCCCCCAGAATACAAGGGGCAGCCTGTCGCTAACGCGACAGGGAGGGATTCTCGACCTGTGTCGATACCCTCCTGGGGTAGTTTACTGTTCTCTTTAAAACTCATCATTAGGGGCAAGGGTTTAGATGAAGGGCTGACAGGAAGCTGTGAATAGGCGCCCTGTCCAGTTCCTATCACAGGGAAAAGGTCGGAAGAAGAAAAGATATAGTAAAAAATACATCTCTTCATAAATAGATATATGATGGTATAAAATAAGTAGAAAATATTTAAAAGAAGTGGAATATATACTTAATCATAATAAAAGCCCTCCGCAATCAGCTACCTTCGCCACAGGAGTAAATGTTGCAATCGAGCGGGTCCCGTTATTGGCTAGGCATTACCAGGGTGCACAAACGTGGACGTTTGCAGTAGGACATTTGGTGAGTGTGCTGGATAGTTCACCCGCTGTCTGAACATACACAGGACCAAAATCCCTCAACTTACACCCCTTCCCCATCCCCTCAAAACTCAAAACTCTCAACAATCTTTAAAAGTAATTCTTATCAAACAAACTATAAAAATTTTAGACGTTTTTATTCGATTCACATATTTAAAAAAAAATACTATCAAAAAATAGAAGGGTAATTGATATACCACATTACCATTTATTTACTAAATGTTCAATTGTGTCTGGAAAAGTTGAGAAAAGGTTTTTCTATTAAACAATATTATTTCTGCAAAATATTTCAACTGTAATTATAATAACTAATTGAACATCTCCAAAGATTCCTGTAAAGTTACATTGAGCTGTAATTATTAATATTGCATTTTCGAAGGTTTAATATCCTTTTCCAATTGTAAGAAGGCTATTCAGATAAAATATGGCGCATTTTCAATCCTTCAGTTTACTTGGTGGTTGCAAGCAGTGGTTTCGTGTTTTGTAGCCGTCAGTACGTAGTAGGTAGGTAATGAGCTTCCGTGATATACGGAGTGAAAATATGTCGAATGTTAGCTCAGCTCAGGATGCTAAGGTGACAAATACATTTTGAGACCTCCCGTACCGTGACGTGACTATAATGTCAATGCACTTAAGTATACAGTGCAGGCTACAGCGAAAAGGCTAATAGGGAGTTTCTATTCAATACGGTGCTAACATATGTGAAACATCTAAAGTTTACCAGGAAAATAAACGAAAATACATTTAAGGCCCCTACTCTTAAATTTAAATCGAGAAAGGATAAATGATAAGGAATATACGGCGTGGACGTTGAGTTGAAGTTTTATTTAATCTACTTAATATTTGAGTAGTACAGTCGCCATCAGATATATCGGAGCGGCCGAGGTACTCAAATATATCTGAGCAGCAATAAATTTCAATAAATTCTTTACGGTAAATAAGGTCAATAAGATCTGAACATCCAATTCGCCACAAATATATGAGCAGTGGTTTTTCAATTAAATCTGAACACTCAAAGAGACAATAATAACAGAAAGCACAACTCGTCAAAGTTATCTGCTCAGACAGGGTGATCATAAATATCTGAACATTTAGAGAAAATATACCTTAAAACATTAGGCATACAGTTCAAATGTAATCGTACAGATGTAATGAATTTTCCTTTTACAAAATGAGTAGATATACAAAATATAAATATGCGAAAAGCAACTTTACAGTCTTGTTACAAGTGACACATTTGAATTAAATATTTGGCAATTCACAAAAACGTCAACATAACTGTCATTGCATATAATGCACTGCATTTATTTATCAAATATTTACAGATTTAATATGCTATACTTACGTATATAGATTGGCAATACAAATACGACAGGCGAGATAAAAAAAAAGTACAACGGTGTTCGTAAATGAGTGTGTGCGTGACATTAGTATGGCGGATCCCATACTAGCCCTATTAAAATTGATAAAAATTCACGTATTTGTTATTATCTATACATATAATAAATCTGTAGAAAAGTAATTTTTGTACATTGAAGAAATTGAAAAAAAAAATAGCCAGCGTGTGAACAGATAAGTAACAGAACCCATTTCCATCATTTTTAAATTTTTTGTCTGTTTGTCTGTTTATATGTTTGTTTGTGCGCGCAAAACGTAAAATCTACGAATTTAATGCTGAAAATGTTTATATACAAAAATTAAACGTAACTTGAGGTATAACTTAGTTTTTGTTTCATCGAAATCGGTTCACTCTATCAAAAGATATGATTAATTTTGTGAGTTCAAGAAGAAAAATATTACGTTACGCAATTCAGTATAGTACTTGCAACGACATCTTAAGTCTAAATATAGAACTAATGTTGATAGTTGGAATCCAAAGTCCGATAGATGGCGTTGTGCAAAAATAAAATAAAGAACCAAAATAAAATAAAGCAAAAATAAAATTTGCATTTTTTTAGCCCCTTTAACCCCTTATTTTAAAGTCGGTTAAAGTAATAGAAGCTACAGGAAACAAGCTAGGCGAAATTAATACAAGCTGCCAATATCAAGTGAATTCGCCGACTATGAAAATAACTGAAATGCTTTTAAATATTATCTTTACTTAGTTTCTTAAATTAGGCTTATTAATATTAATATATTATGTAAATAGTCTGCCTATTAATAAATCCAATTTGGTGAGCATAATTTTGAAATTCTTAGCCATTCTTCAAATGCACGTCACTTCACAACCAGTTTTCGTGAACGTTTATAATAAAAAACTGAATTTTGGTCTACATTAAACACCAAACCTCTCTGGCTTCGTTTACATCCATCAATCTTTTCATACATGCTCTTTTATTCTTCATACTGCGGACACCTGCCTTTTTGAGCACGTTTTCTATTTGATCCAAATCTGTCCTCCGAGGTCGTCCTCTACTAACATTACCTTCCACATTGGCGATAAAAAAAGTGTCAAGTACAAAGTGGCGATCGATAGTCTCTGCCTACCCCAATGGAAACTAACGGCGTGAGAATATGTACTCGTATGTATGTATGTATTAAACACCAGAAACATAAGACATCTTTTAAGTTCTACTTTTTTTAACACTAAAATGATGTAGTGACCTTAGTGACTAACCTTAATTTAGTTATATTTGCATATTATACATACATACATATACTCACGACTATAAATCCCTAGAAGGGGTAGCCTGAGCTAAGGAATTAGAAATTCCTCAGCCACTTTTGGAAAATTGAGTGGGGAAAAGATGGTAAAATAAAGGTTGTTGGTAATGGGTCTCCAACCGCATCGCCCAAAAATCCCTTAAAAACCCCCAATACCGTTAGTCGCCTCTTACGTACATCCACCGGAAGAAATGGGGTAGTGCTATTCTAAGCCGACACTACACAGCTACTACAGTGCATATTATGCCACTGATAAATCGATTTAATTCAATGTATTATCATAGTACAACCAACAACCGTAAACCCTAATAATAGTAAAGTACCTTTTTTGAGCGGTTTTATTTAGCTTACCCCGTTTGTTTTATTCTTTCTTGAGTGAAATTTAGTAATTTAGTTTTCACCCCCTTCCTGTCAACCGGTTAATATTTCTTTTCGGAAGGAAAAGACGTGATGAGCTCGAAGCAAAGAGTGATGAGCTCAAGGCCCGACCACCTGCGGCCATCAATAATAACTACCTATATATTGGAGGGGTACTGATTTTTCAACATACGTCATAGAACATTTGTCGGAAAGATTGGCTATGTCAGTCACATGAGAGCACATGAACACACTCTTAATAGCCGGATACCAGAACTTGCTGTGGCTGAAATCGGGCGGGATTGATATATGATCTATGTGCAAAATTCCGAAGTGTTAAAAACAAAAGGGCTTTATAAATATATTGATGCATTATGCAGATCTGCTAGGATCGTACAAGGTAGCGATCCTTAATCTTCGGCTAACCCTGTAACTGTATCTAAATAAACACTAATTCAAATGAGATACACACAGTTACGACCTTTTATTATTTCAACTGGATAATGGCTACTGTAATTAATTAAATATCATTATAAAATACTCAATAGTTCCTACATCACAATAAGTGTGCGCATTAGATTTCATTGGTTCTTTATTTTATTTCAAAAAGGTGATATACTCTTAACTAAACGACGTTTTTTTGTTCTCGACAATCACGCGAACGAAGTCGCGGGCACAGCTAGTATATTATATTTTTTTATCATATATTTGCATTGAAAACTTTGGTTTAAGATCTATAATAAAGCATAAAGACTTGTAATGCAATAAATAACTAAAAATTTTATGTTTGCCAAAGAATATGTATTCGATTTAGATTCTGTGCTCATCGATTTAATATACCCAAGATACAACGTCAACGCTTGTAAAGTGTCTCGACAAAACTGTGCTTAAATTACTTCTAAGCACAGTTGCGCTCTTAGTAACGCGTGCTTCGTTGTCAGGTAAACATGCCAAAGTGCTCCGTGAAAAAGTGCAAACATAATACTTTAACCACGTTGAAAAAGGATGGCATATCGTATTTTCGGTAAGTACTAGATAATATTTTTATAATAAAGTGAGTTTGTGGCAAAATACGCATTTAAAATCATTAAAACATAATTGTTTTAAATTTATTTTCAAACGTCTCTTCATTTGACATAACGCACTATGAAGTGGAACAAAGTCAAATACTAAATGAATAGAGTCGCTTATTGTTTTTTTTTTGCGGTATTTCAATAATATGGAATTAATATTAAATAACTATAGCCGGTCCAGAGAAGGTCAAAATTTACTCGATTGTGATTGGTGTTTTTTATTTTAGTAAAATATGTTTTTATTTATTATTCTAGATTTCCTAAAAATGAAATTGAAAGGGAAAAATGGCGGACAATAATAGCTAATGAGAGAAGTGAAGATTTTTTTAAACCAAATGATTCTAGTGTGGTTTGCTCTTGTCACTTCTCAGAAAATGACATGTATTATACGAAGAAAGGCTTTCGGAAAGTAAAGAAAGGGGTCATACCATGTATTGCGGTAAGTTTTTCCATAAAATATTGTAATCTAATGAGTACACAACATACGTGAACCTTTCAATGTTTTTCAGATCGAAAAATCAACGACACAATTTGAAAATGTATCACCAGTTTCGGCAAGGAATGATCCTAGCACAGCCAGACTTGAAGACGATTCGGAGGTAAGACAATATTGGAAATGTATGCTTGCAGTTTAGCTATTGCTAATATGTTCATGCTTCTGCGTTTGATCTAATCATGTCATTTATTTGTAGGTCGAAATTTTAACGACCCAACCAGTACCCTCTATCACAACTACCCCTCTAACATTAACAAACACACCCGCTAAGCCCACTGATATAGAGAAATCGTTAGTATTGCAGTCAAAATTAGAGATAAGCTAATTAAGTAATTCGTTCGAACTGGAGTTTATTATTATATAGGAACAGATAATAAACAAGTTTGTTGTTTCAGGAAATTAGTACAGTGGAAGCTGTGCCTCAAAACAAACAGATCACTGATCTCAATCGCTGTACGCCGTCTCCGATATCATCAGATTTGACCTCAATTTTGGATACTCCAAAAACATTTCATTACAAAAAAACACTCAGAATATTCCAAAAAACCATTGATTTAAAAAATAAACAAATCCAAAATTTAAAGAAAAAGAACAAGAGACTTATAAAGCGAAACTTAACACTTAAAGAAATCGTCACAGACTTAAAAAAAAAACGGCTCGTTAATGAATCGTTAAGTAATGATTTGACAAAGAACATTAACGAATCCAATGACAAAGTTGTAGACATTTTAACGACAAAAAGAAAAGTTTCCTTTGCCAAGTATCCCCCAGAACTTCGAAAATTTGCACTAACGCTGCATTTTTACTCTCCAGCAGCGTACAAATATTTACGTAAAGTATTTGCTCAAAATCTGCCACACCCAAATACATTATTTAGATGGTATCAAAATGTCGATGCCCAACCAGGGTTTACTGAAGAGGCTTTCTTAAGACTGGCTGATAAAGCGAAAATGACTTCAGAACCACTGTTATGCAGTTTAGTGGTTGATGAAATGTCTATAAGACAGCAAAAAACCTGGACTGGCAGAAAATTTGAAGGCCTTGTGGATTTAGGAATTGGATATGATGATTCAGATCTGAAAGCGTCCCAAGCTTACGTTTTTATTTTGGTATCTTTAAACCAGGCTTGGACACTGCCAGTTGCTTATTTTTTTATACATAGTCTAACTGGGGAAATGAAGTCGAACATGATATTACTGACACTTCAAAAATGCCATAATATAGGTGTAAAAATCGTTTCTTTAACTTTTGATGGCTGTAAAACCAATATTAACTGCATGAAAGCACTTGGTTGCAATCTTGATAATAAGGAAAACATGAAAACTACATTTTCTCATCCATGTGGAGGTTATGAGATTGCCGTGTTTTTAGACGCCTGCCACATGGTAAAACTCATGAGAAATCTATTGGAGGCGCAGAAATGCATATATGATGCTGAGGACAAAAAAATAAAATGGGACCTGATTTTGGCATTGCACAATCTGCAAGAAGAGAATAGTTTACATTTAGCCAACAAACTCAGTAGCAGGCACATACACTTCAAAAATGAAGTCATGAAAGTCAAGTTGGCTTCCCAATTACTCAGCAACAGCGTCGCAAATGCGATTAAATTTTGTGACAAAAAACTGCACATAGAAAAATTTGCCGATTCTGATGCCACGACCAAGTTTATTAAAATGATAAATGATCTTTTTGATATTTTAAATACCAGAAATTTGGAAGACTTTGGCTATAAAACGCCACTTAATGAAAAAAATGCAGGAAAAATTCTCGAACTGTGCGCAGATGCAAAAAAATACCTGCTTACATTAACTACGAAAGTTATGTACAAAAAGACCAAAATAGTTAATAAAGAAAAGAGAGTTGTATACGAGACAAAAAAAGTACCGTTATACCAATGCAGAGCAAATACAGGCGTCATAGGACTACTCACGTGCATCAACAGTTTAGAACATCTGTATTCGACCTTAATTCAGACTAAAACTTTGTTGTTTTTGATTACATATAAATTGAGTCAAGATCACGTTGAACTTTTCTTTGGCAAAATCAGAAGCCTAGGTGGTCATAACAACAATCCCAACACACGACAATTTAAATCAGCATACAAGAAGTTGTTGGCCCATTTAGAATTAAGCAAAAAATTCAGCGGTAATTGTTTACCACTGGAAAGCATACCAATTTTAAACAGCGGTGAATCAATCGCAAAAATAAATAATACCACTAATGGGATACGACGTGAGGATGAAGACGAAGAAAACATTTCTAAAACATTTTTACAAAACCGCAGCAATCAGAAAACAATTGAAGAAAACTACGACAGGAATTGTAATCATCTCGCCGAACGATTAGTATCAGAACAGAATACTGATGTGACTAACCAAATAGTGGGATATATTTCTGGATTTGTTGTCTACCATTTGGTAAAAAAAATTAACTGCGATGACTGTAAAAACCATTTACTAGCTACAGAAAAAGAATGGTTTCATAAACTGGTGGACGTTAAGGACGTAGGAGGTTTATGCTATGCATCCAAGGATGTATATTTTATATGCAGTAAATCGGAGAACATAATCAGGCACTACATTAAATTAAGTGGCGGAAAATCATTATTGAGGCAGTATGATGGCCCATATTTAACAATGAAAATTCTTCGGTCACTCGTAAACGTCACGCTATTTACAAACATAGATGCTCACAGAAGGAATCAGTTCAATCACATGTATGAACTGACCAAAGCTACAGTAAAGAAGTATGTAGATGTACGTTTGCATTACATTTGCAAAAAAGAAAATATTGACAAAAAAATCAGTTCGAAACGGCAAGTGTACAATAAACTGAACCTTTTTCAGGGTACATAGAAATGTTAGATGACGAGCTTAGCATCTAGTGTTAGTTATATGCAGTATATTTTATGCAGTCGGGTATTTTATTTCTTTCAATGATTTTTTTTATATCAGACTTTTTAGATGCCTAAAACTGAAAGTTATATGTATATTTAGAACCGCTATTAAAAACCCTTCATTTTGATATAATTGTTTTATTAAATTAATAAACCGAGTTAGTACTGAGTACAGTTAAAGACGACTCCATTATTCCTCTGTTCCAAAGCAAACATTGGTTATGGCTGTCACGCTGCGTAAACTGAATTCTTCTTAATATGCATTGATTTAAGGAATAGTATTGTTTAAAATAATCTTACCTACGGCTGACAGCAATAAAATTTTATGACTTGCGCGATGGTCTAATTTTGTAATGCCATAACAGCCCATCGCGCGCAATCGAAATCCCACCTCAACTCTATTGATGTAAGCTTGCATAAAAGGAAAATTTAAATGTTTTTAAGTACATTATGCGTTTTAGATTTGCCTTAGTAAACGCACACATGTAACTTAGTGATAGGACACATTTTAGACTTCGATTTGTAGGAGATAGTGAATCTAGGGTATATTAAATCGATGTCTGTGCTATTAAATATTAATAACTTTATCAAAAAATCACCAAGGTTAAGACATTGATTCCTTGGCTCTGGCTACCCCTTCTAGGGAATTATAACCGTGAGTATATGTATGTATGTATGTTAAGACATAAATACCAGAATTAACGAATTCGTCAATTATTTATTCGTAAATAAGTCAATTATTATTATTATTATTATTCGAGATAATACACTAGCAGCAATATTTTGCTGATGCGTGTATATCACTGCACTTGTTTTATATCTTTCATGTTTTATGCCAAAATCGTTTTAGGCTGGTATCGTGTTCGTGAGAGGTCCTGCCTTCGTTGACGTTTATGCTATGACGTTTGTCAGTTACTGTCAATCTATGTCCTTCCCTTCTATATCTATGATAATATAAAAGCTGCCAAATTAAAATAGGTACGAATGCTTTACAATATTTCATCCACTATTGCGTTAGTCACCATGGCCTAGCGGTTAAGTAATTAGTAATCATATTTATAATCCGTTGCGTCAGGGTTCAAGTCCTAACTTGTGTTTTGTTTTTGTATTTTAACAATAATACATGTACTTTTTTTACAAATTTTTTACTTTTAATTATAAGCCTTTAAATTTATTGTCCTCATTTAATATGCCGTGTAGTGTTGGCTTAGAATAGTACTACCCCATTCCTTCCGGTGGGTGTACGTAAGAGGCGACTAACGGTATTGGGGCATTTAATGGATTTTTGGGCGATGCGGTTGGAGACCCATCACCAACAACCTTTATATTACCATCTTTTCCCCACTAAAAAATCCAAAAGTGGCTGAGGAATTTTTAATTCCTTAGCTCTGGCTACCCCTTCTAGGGATCCATAGCCGTGAGTATATATCGTTATATATATATTTATGAATACGTATGGTACGTTAAAGAAGACAGCAGGAAAAAGTATAATTTTGTAAGAACTAGTTTATCCTTTTATTTTATTAAAACTGCATTTATATTTATGCTACCCTGGTACAAACAATGTAATTAAAAAATGGAATACATCGTTTCAAAAGTTCTAAGTTATTTTACCTCTTGGTGTTTTTGTACCAATGAAAAATTATTACGTACAACTAGTTGTACGGATTAGTTGGTCAGTGGAGAAAAACTCCCGGCAGAAAACTCTTATTAGTTTTGACATTGATAAAACCAAATGGTGGTTGCGTAGAAAATGTATTCCAGCGTAGTTAGTTAAAGAATTTAAAACTGTATGCCTAGTGCTATAAGGTACATTTTCCCTAAATGTTCAGATATTTATGATCACCCTGTCTGAGCAGATAACTTTGACGAGTTGTACTATCAGATATTATTGTCTCTTTGAGTGTTCAGATATAATTGAAAAACCACTGCTCATATATTTGTGGCGAATTGGATGTTCAGATCTTATTGACCTTATTTACCGTAAAGAATTTATTGAAATTTATTGCTGCTCAGATATATTTGAGTACCTCGGCCGCTCCGATATATCTGATGGCGACTGTACGAGCGCTATTATATCGACACGAAAACGATTAGAATGAGATGGCAGTATACGATATTAAGTAAGTGCGTAAGAGATGGCTGTTTTATCCCACGCGAAATCTAGTTTAAACAACGCTCGTACTTGTTATGCGATGATAATAGCACATACCGTGGAAGACGAGTGCATCTCCAAAGGTCTAATGAAAGGATATAAAACAATACAAACTTCAATTAGCTTCCCAAAAGTAATTTTGCTACGTTGAAAAAGTTATTGCTCCCTACATAACGTTTATGTTTGTCAATACTAAGCATTTTGAAAGACCAAGCAAATCACCATGCTTATTACAACAGTTAGTACCATGACTTTCTCTTGTAAAATGAAAATATGGTAATTTTTATGTATTATTATTATTTAATACAACAATTCTTTCACAATCAAAAAACTACAATATTCAGGAGTGCTATAGTATACTAGACTATACGTACTAACGTAACGTAGTAGACCTATACACAGCGTCATTACCATGCACTGAGAGTGCAGTACAACAACGCGTTCAGGGTGTTGATGAGGCTGCCCCGCTTCTGCAGTGCGTCCGGCATGTTCGCCGAGGCGCGAGTTCAATGCTTCTTCGCGACAATGCGCCTGCGAGCCGCCTCACTGCTCGATAGGGTGCGGGGCAGCTCCAACAGCATCCTGCAACTCATCGCGGGGAGGCTGGACTCGCACTATATGCTCCACTGTATCAGCCTCCTTTGTAAATAAATAGATATTGTAAATAATGTAGCATAGCGCAAGATAGAATTAGTCACTAACATAGCCTAAGGAAATTGTTATTAACACGTGGGTTTCGTTGCCTAAATAAATAAATTAGTCAGTTAAATTTTGGATAGGGTTAGCAATTTTTGCAGAATACTTTTAGATATTATAATACTCGTAGCCCAGTGGGTAGAACACTCGGTTATCGTGCAAACGACTAGTGTTCAAATCCTGGGTCGGGCCTACACCAATTTGTCTTTTCTAAAGACATATGTGTGGTTAATTTATCACGGTTGTTAACGGTGAGGGAAAACATCGTGAGGAAACCCACATGGCTGAGTTGTACTTAGTCATGTGACAGTGTATTCGTACAAAACGGCGATAGGCCTGCCCCCTATCACGTGAGTACACTGTCCATGCAAAACGTGGGTACTCTGAACACCAGGTGACAAAGTCACATGATGTTCAGAAGTATTAGTACCTCTGCCAACCCCTTCGGGGATATTCGGCGTGAACGTTTATGTTTATGTTACTTATAGATATTTGAACGATAAAACATCCCGTGTCCAACGTATCCATGATTTTTGTTGTGTACGTGTTTGTAAAAAATTTATAGTAAAATTAAGGTTAATACTAATTTAATATTTACAAACTAAGGTGGATAAAGCTACTTAAAATTATTTTGCTAGTCGGTATTTATAAAGCTAAGTCGCAAAAGGTTGCGCCCTACATAAAGTTAAAGTTTGTTAACACTAATACTTATGAACGACCAAACAAACCACAAGGCTTATTATGGCATATAGTTTAACGTAGTACTACAGTTATATTTTGTAATATCAAATTATTATCCTCAAAATCTGTACTGAAGTTTCAAGAGTAATTTTGGGTCCGCAATTTTACTAAAATTCAAGCTACATTTTAAAGCCACAAAGATGTGCAAATTGAGAGTAGTTTCGTCAAAATCTTCACTCTGGTTGGCCAGCTCTGCACAACCAACTGAAACTAATTGCAATCAGTTTGTAATAAACGTTTATTAATATTACAAAATCTCAAACTTCTCTACGAGTTTTGCTAATAAAAAATTGTGTAAGTTTGGATATTGATTTCATATATAGGATTAATTTGGTACGAATGCTAAGCATTAAAATAATTAAACGTCACATTTTAAACACAATACAGCATAGTATCCTTGTAAAACTACTGTCCTAGTAAGTAAGATTACAAGGATAGAGAATAGGTTTGTCCCTGATTTGTCCGAACCTGGTCTTAACTCTATGTTACTCTTATCTTACTAATCTTTTTATTAAGGTTCTATTCATTTGAAGTAAAACCTTTGCGAGTATTATCTCACTACAAAACAAAAAGACCTTTTAGTTTGGTTTTCTTACAACTTCATTGTTGTGCGCCTGAAACAAAATAAGCCCACAACTGAATTAGGTGTCATCTCCACGATTCTTTCATATTAATTTTTGTATTATTTTTGCTTTCTATTTTATTTATGTTGAAATTGTTTAATATTCGTTGTAAAAATCTCTTTGTTTTTCCTTAAGGGCTTATAAAGAATGAAATCTGTCCTTTCCTTTTATTTAAAAATTTAAAGTTTGTTAATCTGTCGGCTGGTTCTTTTAAATAAGCGATATTTTTTTTAGACTTGGTTTTAAATTTCTTTGAATTAAAATTTTATTGTAAATTTAGTTATTACTACCGTGATTGTATTATGGTGTGTGGCATTTAAGCAACCAGTTATATGTATACAGTCGTTTTCTAGTGTGTAAACTGTAAGTATTACGTCGTTTCTTTAGTTCTATTTGAATTAAGCATCCCTTTAATCATGAGCTGAATTTAATATTTGATTTTCCTGGAAAACAAGATCTTATGTATTCAACTGGCGAATCCTTTGATATCTAAATAGTTACTATATTTATAGTCCTTGATGTCCGCTTTGAATGAATAATATGTTAATAACCCTAAATTCTGAGTCATGGTGTGTAATTACTTTAATTAATTATATATTAATCAAATATAATCATAAATTGACTATTTGGATTGATTATCATTGCAGTAATTCATTCGTTAGATGCTTCTTTCAATATATATACTTGTATATAAAGATTATACAAGATTTTACCCGCGGTTTTGCTCGCATTTAGCCAAGGAATGAAATGCTAGAGGGCGTTCAATTAGTTCGATTTCAGAATTTATGACAATCATTTTCTATGTATATATTTGAAATTATTCCTATGTTACTTTTTATACCTCCAACGATATGTTTACAAAGTTTCATTATAATCAGTTAAGTAGTTTTTGCGTGAACATGTTAACACAGTACCATCGCATTTATTATATTAGTAGTAATGTTATCGTTTCAATAGGAAAAATGTTCCGATAGCTCAGTAGGAGGACTGTGGCTTCAAATGTAGAGAGACGTGGCGGGTTCAAAACCCAGAATAAGAACTACATATATTCGTCTTTTGTCAAATTATCTATTATATCTCAGCCCATATTTGATCCCAGTGATGTAATAGCCAAGCTACCTTAGCCCCCAATGTGTAATTTAGTGTTGTCAACCTATCAAAATGAAAACATAATTAAATATCAATAAATATCATGGTTTATTTTAGAATTCGACCCAAATACTCATCCTTAACGACCCATACTAAAAACCTCTTAATGTGCAAGATGAATTGCCAATTTTTAAAGGCCTTTTTTGGGTTATATATGTATGTCTGTTAATTATATCCAACCGCATCGCCCAAAAATTCCAAAATTTCCAATACATGGGTGAGTAAGGGTGTCTTAGAAGTCGTCTCTTACCAACATCATCAGGATATAATGGGATAATGCAATCCTAAGTGGACGTATATAGCTTACACACTTTTTGAACTGTCGTGGTTTAGTAGTACATTATTATACATATTTAATAATCGGGATTAACCAACGAATACGAATTTAAATCACTTATGTGATATGTTTGCCCGATGATTCGGCGCACCTACTGGTGCCATGATCAAAGACACCGTGAGGTAACCCAGATGGCAAAGTTGAACTAAGTCATGTCGTAATGTGGGAGTACTGTTAGATCGCACACTACTGCGGACTCACTCGCACATAGCAGCGTGTCACTAATATTCCTACATCGCGGTATGTAAATGTTTTTGTAACTAAGCATAAATACAAATTATAAGTTGGTACACAGTAGGGTGTGCTGGCCAGTATTTCTTTGCTGTTTTCACAATTAGTATATCTGCCTCCCCTTCGGAGATTTACGACAACAACGTATGTTTGAATCTTTGAGTAGTCTCTTATTATATATTTTTAAATAGAAACCTATTTATCATACTATACTTTACAATATCTTGGTATACAACAGTCACAGAAGTTATTGCATGTTTTTTTATCGAAGCAAGAGCAGATGATGCTCCTGAAGAAAAAAAAAGCGATAATAGATTTTGATTTTTTCTAATTTCAAGAGATAAAAAAGTTAAATAGCTCTTAATATCTGAGTGATTTAACCTAGCTTTCATTAATATAATTTATTAGTATATTAAGTCTATCTGCACTCCCCCTCAAATAATTTATGCTACAATTGCGTAACTAATATTTAACATTTATGATGGTTGATTTTATTGATACTTATTTCTTTTCACTTTAAGGTAGTACTTCCCAACTTATAAGCTGAAAAATATAGTTTGAGCTTTGGTAATTAAGTAGTCACTGTAGGAAGTACAGATGGTAAAATATGTGTGTACACAGTGTATAATAGTGGAAGGTTATTAAAAGATGGGTCGGGCACCCAATTGCTAAGTAAAAAAATATATACATGTCACGTAAGATATCTACGGAAAACAGAGGAAATTGAAGTTAAGCATATTTCTTGGAGTTTTACAATGGTATGCAACAACATAGAAAATGAATACAGCTGCATTAGTTATGAAACTGTGTCGCAGCTGTAAAAGCCGTTCTCCATTCACACTGGTTAGTACCATTACTATCTATTCCATTTAAAAATTAACACAAGTTTTCTTAAGAACACAATTGTTCTATTTATTACTTACTGATAAAACCTAAACTAGAGCCTTCTAAAATATATAAATAATACTATACTTGTGGGTGTGAAAGTGTATGGATTTGTGTAAAATGTTGATTACGTGAGTGTGTGTATGATTGTTGTTGTTTGTAATATTGTTTGATTATTGGTATAAAATGTTGAGTATGCCATCATATTTTTTCATAATGATTTTACTGTATTTATAGTTTCGGAATAAAGTTTTAATACATCAGCGTTAGCTGTCTTAAAGTATAAACATAAAAACCTGACCATAAAATTGGATATCTGCGTCTATTACCTTCCGAGAATTCTGTAATCTAAACTCTAAATCAAAACTAATCAGAAAAACTCGAGAATAATATTTTCCCAGAACATATAGCGAACGTCCGATAAGCTGCCAATGAAGTTTGATGACTTTCCGCAAACTGCCAAGAAATCTTTTTACTAAACAAATGGATTAGCAGTTTGGTGTTAAAATTAATCACAATTTTACTCAAGCATAAGTGAAAGTTTCAATATGAAGAGAGACTCAAAGACTCAAACGTTCACGCCGAATATCCCCGAAGGGGTTGGCAGAGGTACGAATATTTCTGAACATCACATGACATTGTCACCTGGTGTTCAGATTTCCCACGTTTTGCTTTGACATTGTATCACGTGAGAGAGGGCAGGCCTATCGCCGTTTTGTACAAATACACTGACTCATAACTAAGTACAACTTAGCCATGTGGGTTAACCTCACAATGTTTTCTCTCACCGTTAAAAACCGTGATTAATTAACCACACATACGTCTTTAGTTAACAACCGTGATTAATTATCCACACACAGTGTAGGTCCGGGATTAGATATATATACTCAATATGAAAGAATCGTGTGAATGACACCTAATTCAGTTGTAGGCGTATTTTGTTGGCATATTTTCAGACATACAGCAATGACGTTATGAGAAATGAAACCACAATGCTGAGACTTATTCAATAATTAAGTTACAGTTGCAATGTTTTTCCTCCTAATAATGCTTTTGCAATGCTTTTACTCCTAATTATAACCGAAATTTGTAAGATTTGGTGTACCTCAGGTCAATAGTTCAGTACTAGGCGAGGTGACTATGGGTATGGAGCTCTTTGTAAGTGGCTTTTGGGCCAAATGGCTGGAGACCCATCACAAATGATACTCTATTTTTACTATCCTTCACCCAATTAACTTCGAAAAGTGGCTGAGGAATTGTTGATTCCAAGGCACTGGCTACCCCTATTCGGTTTTCATAGCCAAGAGTTTATGAAAGTATGTATTTAAATACATTAATAAAAAAGCGCCATTAGTTCCCATTGGCATAGACTATCGATTGCCGATTAGTACGATCCTGGCAAAACTTAATTTACATTCATCAAGTTTTTCATACATGTTCATTTATTCTTTAGACTTTGGACGCTTACCTCTTTGGGTATATTCTCTTTTTGACTCAATTGGGTCCTCCGTGGTCGTCCTCTATTAAAACGGGTCAGTATGGCAACGTCTGAAACTATACGGCATACAAGAATCCATTTTTAGGAACCAGGTCATCGAAAAAGGAAAATAGCGTTCATACATAATAAATAACTTATATTCAGTTCGAGAATAGAGACGGAACTTTTTGAATAATAAACTACAGCATTTCTATTTAAGTAAAAGTATCGATTGTATAGGTATAGGCATACTTGATCTTGTATTCACCAACAAACCGCCATGTTTCAATGTGTCATTAGCCGAATCACCTCTTATTCCTATAGACTCACATCACCCACCACTAATGATCGACTTCCAAATATCTACTAATAACATGTTTAAGCCAAAACGTGTAGCTACCCCCAATTTTTATCTCGCAGATTATGATGCCATTCACAACGAACTGGCTTCTGTTGACTGGGATGAGGTGTGGACTGATGCTAAAGATGTCGATGACATGCTATCTTCATTTTATAATAAATTATTTTCTATTTTGAATGTTCATACTCCTGTTAGACGTCCCAAAGATTTTAAATATCCAGTCTGGTTTAGCCACTCACTCATAAAAATGTTGAAGGAGAAAAAAAAATATCACACAAAATTTAAAAAGTATGGTAATTCTTTAGATAACATTTCATACAAATTATTGCGAGCACGATGCGATACTGCTGCAAAAGAGGACTTCAATAATTTTAGAAAGCAAGCTCAAGAACATTTACGGTTTCGACCGAAATTGTTTTGGAAGTACATTAGGGATCAAAAATCTTCTACCCATTACGTTCCTAACGAACTATATCTAAAGGACAGATCTGCCAAAGGGGGTCAACAAATAGTAGATTTATTTAGCAGTTACTTTCAAGACGTGTACAAATTGACTCAGTTTCAGCCGAAAGCAAAGTGCTCCCCGTCCTTTGACGGTAATAGTCAGTCACCACTTACACACGTAATGGTTCAAGAATCAGATGTTTTAAAGTCACTGAAATTGCTAGAAACTGATAAAAGCCCGGGGCCAGATAGTTTGTCACCTTATTTACTAAAATGTTGTGCGGATCACCTCAGTAAACCTCTAACTGCAATATTTAATCAATCCCTCGCAACCGGTAAATTTCCTGCAGAATGGAAAACGGCTTATATTAGCCCGATACCAAAATCGGACACCCTCAGTGATATCTCACAGTATTGTCCTATTTCTCTTCTATCGGTTTGTGGTAAAATTTTTGAACAGCATGTCTATAAAGCAATTATGGCTCATATAAAACCACAAATTAGTATTGAGCAACATGGGTTTCTGCCTCAAAGATCAACAGAAACTAACCTTTTAAGTTATGTTACAGACGTTTCGAAAGCCCTAGAAAATAACCAAGAAGTACATGCTGTATACACGGATTTCAAAAAGGCGTTTGATTTAGTTGATCTCTTTCTGCTGGGTTGGAAGCTTGAAATGTATGGTATACATGGCTGTTTACTCCGATGGTGTATCTCCTATTTGGAAAATCGATCGCAATTAGTGGCTCTGGGAGGTTATAGGTCTAGCGCATACTCGGTCCCCTCAGGTATTCCACAGGGCTCAACTCTTGGACCGCTTTCCTTCATAATATTTATAAATGATTTGTGTAAATTATTGACATCCAATTTTAAATTATACGCTGATGATTTGAAAATTTATAGAGTAATTAATTCTTCAGCAGACATAGAAGCATTACAAAGTGACCTAAACAATGTTCAACAGTGGTGTACAGAAAACAGTATGCAACTAAATCCTACCAAATGCTTTTGCATTAACTTTAGTAGAAAATTAATACCTTCTAAACCAAATTATTTTATAAATAGTGTATTATTGACAGAGGTTAATTGTATAAAGGATCTGGGAGTTATTATTGATAACAAACTGTCCTTTGTTCCACATATAGATCACATAACTAAGAGAGCCCTTAAACTATCGGGTTTTCTAGTTAGACAACTGAAGTGCTTCAACAACTATAAGGTCACTAAAATAGTTTTCTACACTTTTGTGCGCAGTTTACTGGATTACTGTAGAGTTGTATGGAATCCGGGATACCAAGTACATAGTGACAGACTAGAACGAGTTCAAAAAAAATTTCTTTATAATCTTTCATATAACGACAATAAATGTAGAAGTTTAAAATCATATGAAGAGCGGCTGTCACACTATGAAATGGTATCTCTACGCGATCGAAGAAAAGCCACTGATGTTGCATTTTTGTGCAAGCTTATACAAAACAAGATAGATTGCCCTCATCTATTGGAAAAACTTGATCTTTCTGTTCCTCGTATGGCAAGTCGCCTTCAAAATCGTGTTACATTTCAGGTACCCTTTTATAAAACTGTTCTTGGTCATCATTCTCCCATGTATCGAATATGCTCATCAACTAATGCCATCCGTGCATCCGCTGATATATTTCATGATTCTGTGACCTCAGTCAAAAAAATAGTTTTAGATTTATAAATAAGTTATTTATAAATAAGTTAAGTTTTTAGGTTAATGTTACAATTAGAATTAGATTAACGAAATTGTAGTTCACTTAATTCAAGTTCATAAAGGCATACTGTGTCTACTCTTAGTAGGATTTCATTTATATCTGTTCACTAACGCATTTTGTTTATTCTTAAGTTATAATGTAATCCAGTTTGTAGACCAAATAATAAAAAAAAAAAAAAATAAAAAAAAAATAGGTCTTAAAAAGTAAATATCATTATGAAACTTGATGTCTACAACGAAAGGTTTGTTAGGATTGTACAAAGTAGCGATCGATAGTCTCTGCCTACCCCAATGGGAAGTAATGGCTTGAGCTATGTATATAGTGTATGCAAGATAAAAATATTTATTTTACAAATCATGTCTTTTGAATTAGTGTTACTATGCATAAGATAAAACTCTTTTTTTTTCCATAATATTTCGCGATGAGTATTTTTACTCCACATTATAATAATATTCAGTAATTACTCCCTTTGAGAGAAGCCTTTCAAAGAATGGTCCCAGGGGATCTGGATTTTTTGCGGACATCTGGACCTTCGTGTTCATATCTAAACCTTCTTGGACGATTGCAGACTTATATAACATTTAGATAAAAAAATAACAGATCAAAGATTATGATAAAATTAATAGTTAATAAGAAAATTGTTTAGATTATTTACAACTGCTTTCTGAGTTTTAAGACCTCTAACAAGTTGGTATTATTTTAGTTGCAATTTTTGTTTAGAGACAAAAACATATATTTTGTCTTTGTCGTTATTCCTATTTATGATTGGCCTGAATATACCAACATACATATTGTTACTCATATTACCGTAGTTTGTTATTGATAACTATTAACTTGCGCCATTTCATTTACCTACCGTCTTATATTCATTAATACTTACATTTACTCACGGCTAAAAAAATGTACTACTAGATGGGGTAGCCAGAGCTAAGGAATTAGAAATTCCTCTGCCACTTTTGGAAATGTGAGTAGGGAAAAGATGGTAAAAATAAAGGTTGTTGGTGATGGGTCTCCAACCGCATCGCCTAAAAATCCCTTAAAAGCCTCGGTACCGTTAGTCGCCTCTTACGTACACCCATCGGAAGAAATGGGGTAGTGCTATTCTAAGCCGACACTACACAGCAGCTTATATTCATGGCAACAAATTGATAAAATGGCAGGTAACCTATTAACCACCCAAGCAAAACGTGGGTACTCTGAACACCAGGTGACAATGTCACGTGATGTTCAGAAGTATTAGTACCTCGGCCAACCTCTTCGGGGATATTTGGCGTGAACATTTGAGTCTTTGAGTCTTGAGTCTATGCAAAAATCGCGTCAGTCGCGAAAAGATTGAGTTGTGGATAATATTTTATCGGTCAATTCGAACGAATAACGAAAAACGGATCATTTGGACAATATATGTAGGTGGAGTATTTGAATGAGTCAGTATGGGAGACTCTGAAATAAGTTTTGTATATTTTGCTCTAATACGCCTCAGTTTGAAGATAAAAGAAACAATGCTTTTCTTGAGACATAAAATATTTATCGTAATTTTTCAATGGATCTATTATTATTTTTTCGGAGATAGGGAACACAAACACTACTTAAAAGTGTAAAAGAAACAAAGGATAGAAGAATTTCGCACTGGCAGCCATTGATACGGTAGCACAATAGGCTATTTGACTGTAATAAAAATATACATTTCTTTTATTTCATTAGTCTTTATATTTCTTTTTTGGAGCAATATGTAATAATGCGAGATAAAAATATTGCATTATTTCACTAAAATCCGTCTTCTTAAATAAGTATTTTTTATGCAACTGTCACGTGACTAAAAACGACCGTGATTGGCTATTTCTATAATGACGTAGATCGCGCATAAACAGTCAGTGTATCGCTTCGCTCATTGGTGTTTAATGCGGAATTGACGTCATTTGTGCTTACAGCCGCCATATTACTTAAAGTGGCGTTTTCGCGGCACATTTGAATATTGCATTTTCTTTATCGATCTTTTAATAAAATAGCTAAAATAAAGACAGAAAACTACAAATTAACACCGTAAGATAGTTTTCAAAACTTAGTCAAATAGCCTATTGGCAGAGCGACGGGGGCGTATACCCGAGGTCGCGGGTTCGATTCTCGCCTGTATCGAAGTTTTTGTTTCCTTTATTTATTAGTTAAAATACATTTTGTACAAATATTGTTCTTCAATAGAAGTACCTATTCCAGAGAATCTTCACTCAATATATAGTAACATTTAGTGAAGTGTAGTAGATTAATTAATCTATCTATTCTGTAAAAACTTTTATGTCTGTTGAGATTTTATACTTTGAAGTTTTATATAGTGAATTCATATATTTTTATAAAATATTTTATATGAAAAATATCAAAACTGGGATTTTGCCTAATTTATCATTTAATGTGCTAAAGCACTTAAAACGAATATGCTGGTTAAAATATTCAAATCTCGCATATAATGAGAGGATGGAGCCATTTAAATAAATATTGACGTAGAATTATTTTATCGATATCGAGACTCATTTAATAAACCTTATTAATATTCTTACACAGAATCAGAGAAAAAAGCAACGTTATGTGAGTTAATATCTCAAAAAAGGGTAGCCAAATCTTTAGAGATGTATATTACTTTACCACTTTTGGTGAGGTCAAGATTATTAAATAAAGTATGATTAGTATTGAGTCTCCAACCACATCGCCGAACTGAAATAAAAACTCCAGTATACTTAGTGATCTCGTTCGATATTCAACGGCGACACTTCACAGCTATATAACCCCCAAGTTTAATGACACAACGCACTGCGTATCTAAGACAATTATTGTGCTTTATGACTAATAATAAAATACGAAGATTAAGAATATATGAACAAATCTACTGTTGTTTGCTGAAATTACCGTAGATATAAAAATTTTTACGTACCCAGAAGTAAACATCAAACATAATAAATTATTACAAAAATATAATTAAAGTTTACTCTGTTTCCTCATGTTTGTTTTTAAACAAGGATTATTTAAATTATTACATATTACACAGTTGTAAGAACAACATCGAAAACAGGACAGAAAATTAAGTTACAGTATTTCAAGACTTTTCAATGACAACAAGATTTACGCAATAATATCGTTAAAGCTAATTGTCTGCTTTATAACTTTTGGTACTGTCTTATACTGGTACTGGTAACATAGTTCACGAGTAACGGGTAAGTGTCAAAGAAAATGGGCACTTTAAAGAAGAGATCGTTAATAAAAGTTGTAAAGAAGCCATTCGGTATTATTCAAAATTCAAATACAATGAACTTTTATTATACACTGGTCAATACTAATCTGGGTTTACTTTACATCTCTTAAAAGGATATGACCCGATCTTTATTTCAAAAGAGCTTCATCTTCTATATAAATTTGATATGTGACATATTTAATGTGAGTAGAAACCACTTCGGAGGACTCACATGGACCAAACACAGAGTGTGCTTAAATCAAGGATACTCTACACTATGGATGGGCCCTGTGGTGCTATATCTAAAAAACGTTATGCAAATAACGGGAGATAACATCGATATTCAATAACAGTGCGAAATAAATGTTTATAAATGGTTAAATAGTGATATCAGTTACAAAAAGGCAAAACGAATGTTGACTAACTTATAAGCTTACATTCTGATGATGGCATCCCAGGAAATCGAGGGGACTGTCGAAACTCACAATTATGTGACAGTGTATTTGTTCAAAACGCCGATAGGCCTGCCCTGTATAACGTGAGAACACTGCCTAATAAATCGTGGGTACTCTGAACAACAGGTGACAATGTCACGTGATATTCAGAAGTATTACTACCTCTGCTAACCCCTTCAGGGATATTCGGCGTGAGCGTTTGAGTCTTTCTTGAGATGTAGAATTGAAGACTATCGCCTTTCGAAGGATTTTAAGAACAATGTAAGGTTACATATGGTTGAGCCTATTTAATATCGTACTATAATAGAAATACCGGAAATACGAAGAATAATACAGTAACTGTCGCTTCCTCATCCGAGAGGCATCTTTGCCAGGTTTACCCATCTCTAAAACTCGTAAAATAAAATAATTTTTAACAAAAAGAAAACCGACTTCATAGAAAAGCAACCGAAAATAAACAATCTAGTACTAAAAAGTACGAAATAAGTTTTTTTAATTGAATATGAGTACTGTGATTGATACCTTAGCATTTATTCCACACGCGTCAGTTCAACCTACCTAAATATTACAATTCTCTTAAATTAATTTTTGAGTCGGTGCCAGACAAACAAAAGTAAATTCACCCTGCTATCTATCTCTGATTATTACAATCTAAACAATATATCTCCATCGCCTAACGTTTTAAATGATAATACGTACAAAAATCAATTTACCCTACAACTACAAGGTACCCTACATTTTACATGTATATGAAGTGCGAAATACACACTTCTTAATATCAATTATCATCGAGGCTGGCACCGGCTCACAAATTAATTTAAGAGAATTTTAAGACGCCGTTAGTTCCCATTAGGGTGGGCAGAAACAATCGATCCACTTTGTACGATCCTGGCAAAACTCCCTAGCTTCGTTCACATCCGTCAATCTTTTCATACATGCTCTTTTATTTTATTATATACTTTTCAACTCTTATCATATATATATTTCATGAATGCTATCTTAATTAAAAACATTTCACACACATAACATTTCCTTCAACTTTAAAACTGAAGTATATTAAAAAAACAAAAGTTACGTAGTAGATTACAATGATATGTAGACTTTCATAGGTTAGAATTACTAATTTGTTTTTAATTACTTTTACAATGTTAGCTATGTAATACCGGCCAATTAGAACTACCTCATGTTTTACTCATAAATAAAAGATGTTATTAAAGGAAAGAAAAATTTCGACACTGGCGGGGTTCGAACCCGCGACCTTCGGGTATACGCCCCCGTCGCTCTGCCAACTGAGCTACAGTGTCAGTTGGCAGATCCAGCCAGCGCAAAATTTCTCTATCCTTTGTTTCTTTTTTTACACGTTCAAGTAGTGTTTTTTGCGTTTCCTACCTCCGAATTTTAAGGGCCAGCGCTGACTGCTGGCATGGCATGGCAAAGGATTTCGGTACAGATATAGCATTTTTAATCTTATTTCCATGCATATAGAATTCATTTTACTTCATTTTGACACAACGATGCCTACGTTCTGTCCTACCGCGGCCTCCCTCGGCATCGTTGTGTCAAAATGAATTCTATATGCATAGTAATAAAATCAAAAATGCTATATCTGTACCGAAATCCTTTGCCATGCCATGCCGGCAGTCAGCGCCGGCCCTAACTAATTCGGACGGCCACTTGTCTACCTTTTCAGATAGAATGCAAATGTTGGAAACGCCTAACTATCACATAATTTAATGTTTTTTGACATGAATTCCTCATGTGGGGATTATTACTCATAAATAAAAGATGTTATTAAAGAAATTCATGTCAAAAAACATTAAATTACCTCATGTTTTCCCGTTGGTATCGTGCAATGTGATTTATTATACGGGACATCCATTTTTCCTAGGTAGAAGATGCACAAAGAATCAGCGCTTCATGGTGGCTGTGTCCAACTCTTGCATTGCATATGCCATATATTAACCTGCAAAATCGCATCTTAATAGTATTCAGAAAACTGCTTGTGAGAGTGCGAGAATGCAGTCCGGAAGAGCGCTGTGTAATTTAGAGACTATTGTAAAGAATTCCAATAGTAAATGGATTGAGATTTTCTTTCTGTTGCACGTATAATTACAAGTTTTTTGGTGCAACACGATTGCTTGAATTAAGTAGTAGTACCTAAGATAGTTTAAGTTTTCCAGTTAAGGATTTTGCTTTGAAATGTACAATAGATGGTTTTCGGTTCGATTCTATTAATGCGTAATAAATAATTTAATAGTATTTATATATGATGTTTTTGTGTCACGTTTGCTAGGAATAGCACAACTTTATCTCTTCGAGTGTGGGGGAAACAATGGATGAATGGATCTTAAATGGTTTATCTTATATGGTGATCAAGGGTGGAATTTCATAGCCAAAAATCCTTTTTATCATTTCTTAATTATAATCTTATTATTTGATCCAAAATATAAGATTATAATTAATTTGTGCTCAAAAAGGCAGGTGTCCAAAGTACGAAGAATAAAAGAGCATGTATGAAAAGATTGATGGATTTGAATGAAGCTAGAGAGGTTTGCCAGGATCGTACGAAGTGGCGATCGATAGTCTCTGCTTACCCCAATGGGAACGAACGGCGTGAGTATATGTATGTATGAATGCTTGTAATCTTATTATCAATTTGTGGCTACTTATAGTTGGGCAAAATGTCTAATGTAAATAATAATGAATCATGCACAAAGATAACTTATGTTAAGTGTTATGAGCTCCATAATTTCAGAAAGAAAGTATAAATAATCCAATGATTTTGTTTAAAAGTAATGTATTTGTCACAGGCTTTGAAGTGTTTTTAATCAAAATACGTAACTTTGTTTTATCTATAATTCATTTAAGATGGTTAAGATATGACCTTAAAAGGTCCAAATGGCACAAAATATCAAGATTCCTGGAAGCTTTCTATGAAAGGCTGCTCTCAAAGAGAACAATTACCGAACATTATTATAATGTGGAGCAAAAAACATAAAAATAATAATTTTATCTTATCTATATCACGGCTCATTCAAAAGACATATATACATATACTAACGGCTATATTCCCCTAGAAGGGGTAGCCGTAGCTAAGGAATTAAAAATTCCTCAGCCACTTTTGGAAGTTGGGTGGGGCAAAGATGGTAAAAATAAAGGTTTTTGGTGATGGCTCTCCAACCGCATCGCCCAAAAATCCAATAAAAAGCCCCAATACCCTTAGTCGCCTCTTACGACACCCGTGGGTAGAAAGGGGTAGCGACATTCTAAGCCGGCACTATACGGCTAAGACATGACTGTTAAACAAATAATTATACATACATGCACCTTATACATAACTCTCGCTATTGCTTCCAATTGGGGTAGGCAGAGGTTATCGATCACCACTTCGTACGATCCTGACAAACCTCTCCAGCTTCGTTTACATTCATAAAATTTTTAGACCTTCAGAATTAACTATTCTATGTTTCTGTTACAGGTGTTAAAAAGAAAGTTAAGTTATTTTAAAAGAGGGTCAGTTAAGTTGTATTTTATGCTGTACAATAAACAAATCTATTCCTTTCTTTCACCACTTGTTTCTCTATATTGGGTTGTATTTAAAATAGCTGTGTAGTGTCAGTGCTTAGTGCCCATTTCTTCCGGTGGGTGTACGTAGGAGGCGACTAACGGTGTTAGGGCTTTTGAGGGTTTTTTGGGCCATGCGGTTGTAGACCCATCACCAGCAACCTTTATTTCACCATCTTTTCCCCACGCAACTTCCAAAAGTGGCTGAGGAATTTCTAATTCCCTAGCTCTGGCTACCCCTTCAAGGGATTTATAGCCGTGAGTATGTGTATGTATGTATAAAAAAATATTTTCTTCTATAAGAAAGTGATGCAGACCAGTTATACATCGATATGAAGTGTTTCATTGCAATATAATACTATATAGCGTATATATAGTAAGCTACTAATTTATTCAGCAAGCTGCAATTTATAAAGTTAGGTCGAAACAATTGTTTCGTCCTTCATAATGTTTAAGTCTGTTACAACTAAAAGTTATAAACGACCCAACAAACCACACGGCTTATTAAAGCATCCAGTTATAGCAGTAGCAGGTTTTCTCTTGTAACATAAAAATATCAACCTTGTCATCTGGGGTGTAGTTTAAGAACAACTTTTGGTCTACATTTTTAGTAAATTCAGGCCACATTTTGTAGAGGCGAAAATGTGTTAATTGAAAGTTGTTACGACGACACATTTATTTTTTTACTTAAACTCAAACGTTCACGCCGTATAACCCCGAAGGGGTTGGCAGAGGTCACGAATAATTCAACGCATACTTCTTAACATCATGTGTCAATGTAGTGTACTAACTTTATAGGGTGCAGGCCTATCGCTGTTTTTTACAAACGAATACATTGACAAAGTCCAACGAAGCCATGTGGGTTTCCTCACGATTTTCCCCCTCACCATTAACAACCATGATAAATTAACCACACTTGACACACAAGACAAATGGCCCGAACCGGGATTTGAATCCTCATCGTCTGCACGATAAGCGGTGTTCTACCCACTGAGCTAGCACGGCTATTTTTTTACAGTTCAATTTAATTTATGTTGCCAAACTTTGGTATTTTAAACGTTTAGCTCTTAAATCCGACATATTTCAAACTAGAAAACGTTACTTCACCGCCAAAAGAGTGAAATGTACTTGATTCAGAAAGTGAACTCAAATTGGCAATTTCGTAGTTAGTATAACAGATTTTAGCTCAGTTGGGCAACTCTGCATAGCTTATTGTTTAACATTCGTATAAAATATGGATTATTAGAAAGAAAGAAAGAAAAATACGTTTATTCGCCGTTGTAGGCACAAGAAAAACAATTATATTACAAATACAACAAACAAAAAAACACATACAAAAATACAATAAAAAATACACATGTTCAACACTGAAACGCGACAATATAAGATATAGAGTATCAGTACTTCTTGCGCCACTGCAACAGCGAATCGGTACTGTCTCAGCATTTCCTGTGAGCCTTCGACTCACAGTACTGATTTTCAGACAGCACCACTATATAGTGACATCTGAGTCATCTCAAGAATCACGAACGGTAGAATATAAAAAAAGCAATAAAAAATAAAGCAATAAAAATAATGTCGATACTTATTACATATACCTATAATGAAGATATAAACTAAATACCTATTTAAATATTACCACATACATATCTATAATGGCTACGATTTATATATCAATTATACAAAATAACATAAAATTAAAGTGTGGGAAACTTAGCTTCAACGTAAAGACGTTGGTGATTACTTTTATTCCAGAATATCACTTTCGTATTTTTTTTTTGTATGTGAAAATATAAATGAAAGATTTATCAAAACTTTCTTTAAAAATAATAATAAACGGCACTAAGTTAAGCTGTAAAATGAATTAAGTGCCCATTGTCAGTAAAATAAGCATAATACAGTGCCGGCCTCTCGCTGTTTTGTCTGATTCAAGACTTGAACTCCTGCTTACTGGTGTCCCAGGCGGTGTTATTGACACTTAACTATTGAAACCTTCTAAATCCTAAATTTTATTAATTTTTTTTTTTTTTTAATAAAATGTTTAATTTATTTTCTTATATAAATTTACATATGCAATTTACAACTTACTTACTAATATTTACAAGTCACAATACGCGCCCCGTGTCATATCTGGTGTAAAAGTGCCTAGCACGCTTGCAGCATTGCCACGTTGTATGGCCAACGATATTTTTTGAACCAGATAAGACACGGAGCGTGGATCTGATCCAATGTCCCTCAAGCGCCGTCCAATGCTCCGGACAAGCTCCCACGCCTCATCGCACCACGCGCCGCTCACCTCGACCGCAAACGGCACGAACAAGTACTTGTCCTTCAGAGCCAGGTACTTCGCGTGCTTCTGAGCAGCTGCCCACTCCGCCGCGGCACGTGGGGCTCTCGTGGCTCTGGGTAGGTGGGATGCTGCGTATGTACTGACGCAGGTGGCGTCCCACACGAGGCATCGTCCCTTCTCCCACGGAATGAGAGTGAGTCCATCCGGACGTTTACCATCTGTCCTCAGCAATCCGGGAGGCTCCAGCACACACGGCACCCCGGCGGAAACAAGTGCACGGCGGAGCACATCATTCAGCATGTGATGACGTGAAAACCGACCAGCAGACTTAGCGCAGCTTAACTCGTGGTGCTCACGAACATCAACTGCTGCCCCGCACCTGCATCGGTGTGCATCGCACACGTTGCCTCCGAGCCGCAATGCCACTGCCACCCTTAAAGACTCATCGTCCAGGGCGGTGCCCAATCCGGGTGAAGGTAGAGCTTTCAACCAAGCACCAGATTCAGGTAGGCCTGCAGCTTTTATGCGAGCAACATCTGGCCCAGTAGCTATCTGTAGCATGTCCGATACCCTCTTTTCGCAACACGGATCGTCCCACTCCCTTTGTATGTGGGGTTTTTCAGGGTGATCTACTGCGGGACATACTGACGACCAAGCTTCCTTGGCCTCCCCAACAAATGGGATGTTGAGCTCGTCGCCCTGTAAACAAAGAATGTTAGCGACGAGTTCAACCACCCCATGCGAGGAAGCCAAAAAAGCTGGTAAGTTTGTGTCGTGTACCCGCCTTACACCCAACCCCCCGTGACGAATTGGCAGCGATGCTTGCAGCCATTGTGTCTCATCCATGCTCACGTTGAGGATCCGCTCCAATGCCACCCTAATGTATTCATCTACTTCAGCAACAGAGTCAGGATAAAGCCACGTTGGAGAGGTCCTCAACATGAACATTAACTTTGGAATACTTAGGCAACTTCGAAAGAGGGTAAACGCGACATGACTGGACAAATGATCCAAGTGCTGGCCAGCCTTTTTGAGGATTTTTACCTTATTTTGAATCGC
The DNA here is from genome assembly GCA_963576735.1 of Bedellia somnulentella. Taxonomy (NCBI): domain Eukaryota; kingdom Metazoa; phylum Arthropoda; class Insecta; order Lepidoptera; family Bedelliidae; genus Bedellia; species Bedellia somnulentella. Next base: position 6,277,758 of record OY755182.1, on the reverse strand, counting down.
GACCGGAACTGCGTCCCCGAAAATAGGGGCTCCAAGTAGTTCGAACGACCCTCGATCGATGATTTTAAAGTCTGGGAAGACCCGACGAAAGTCCTGTACGCATTCTGATGCGGTGTCATTACAGGGAAAAAGTTCGCACTTACTACCATTTACCACCAGGCCCAGATCCTCCAGCCTGGGAATCAATAACTCCAAATCCCTAAGAACTACGTCAGGCGCACCACCCAGAGTACCGTCATCAAGATACCATACGTTGAGCGGCGCGCCCAATGAATTTATAATGTCATTGATTGCCAGGCTGAAGAGAAGAGGGCCAAGTGGATCCCCCTGTTGAGCGCCCACCCGCGATGCGATTCTATTGCCATCAAAAAATAGGTGACTGGGAGCGACGTAACACTGCTCGAGAAACGGGCTAAGAGTAGGCACTCTAACCCTAGCCTCGGCCAGCATCACGTCCCTCTCAATACTATTGAATGCATTTTTAATGTCAATTTTAAGAATCACATCACCGGTGCGCGCAGGTGACATCGCGAATAGTCTGGTAGCGTGAATGGCCGCCTCGCAGCCAAGAGGGGTTCCAAAGCCCAACTGATGCGGACGTAAAATAGGTGCCATCTGATCACGAACCGACTGGCAACCCAATGTGGCTACAAGACGGCGAATAACACTACCTACTGCGATTGGTCTTATGCCACCATCTTTTTTCAAAAGGGCGCAGAGCGAACCACCGTAGAGGTAGGGGCACACCGCGGCATTTAATTCGCCTCTCAGGAGAAAATTGCTAAGCTTTGTGAGAGCTTCCAGCAGCCGCGGTCCATTGTCACCAGCTGTTGTAGCAATAAGCTCCTTGAGATGCAGTGGTCGCAAGCCATCCAGCCCGGCGGCTGAGCTGGAATGGAAAGACCCAACAGCAGCAGCTACCTCAGAGCTGGTAACTAGTAATGGCTGCGCAAAGTCTGAGGGGAAGGGCGAGCTAGGTACAGAGCGTAGTGGGGCCGGATGCCTCTCACGCAGTCTTTCGAGAGTGTGATTATCAGAGGGTGCCAGGGTACAATCGGAGGAGAGTAGTCTTACCGCTCCTCTTAGATCCCCGTCGTACACTTTTCCCTCAATCAGCTTATGGGCTGAAGTGGGATTCCGTGAGCCCCTGTCTGGTATGTCATCAACACTATCCCTACAGCCTATGTTCCGCTTAACTCTGCTAGTGAGAGATGCAGTTCCGTCTCTGTCCTTAGGTACCCGGAGCGAGGTGAAACTAAAAGAAAGGAAATCCCACCAGTCCTCAATTGAATTGCTTACCAAGCACCTATTGATGAGGCTAGCAAGTTTACCTGCGGCTAGATTGCGAGCGCCCTTAGGAATGTGTTTAAGAACACGTACGTGAGCTCTGCGGTCTCCAAGAGTCTCCAACTGGTCTAGAGCCGCCGGTGGTGGAGCGGTAGTGGCCGTGGTGAGGTCTGCAGGTGCCAGCGTCTGCCCTGAAGCTGCGATTGGTGGTGATGACTGTGGCGAGGCAGTGGGAGCTAACGGAATTGGAGCTTTAGGTTTGTGCATGCGCCCGTAATGTATGGCGAGGCCGTGTTTATTAAAGCGTTTTAGGCAACTTGAAGGACAGTGGGAGCAGGCAAGGTCAGCCACATCTGTTTGGGCCATTGTAAATAGAAAATTATACAACAAATTAAAACACTTAACTATAAATACCTATCAATCGCGATATACATGCAATTAAACTAAAGTAACTAATTAAACACATTAAAAACAAATAAGTTATACATTAAATTATTTTGTTAAATTATTCGCTGAATATAAATCATAAATTAATGCAAAGTGAATTAGATGAAATTCAAATGTTACAGTAATCAGCAAAATAGCAAAAATGTAAGGGAGGCAAAGCAGGCACCCACCACCAGAGCTGTTTGTTTATTAGTAGCGCTATTTATCTCCAAAATCAACATCACCGCATAATAAAACAAGAAACTACAAATAATTAAAATAACAATAACAAATAATTAAATTAGTTCAAATTGACAGAAAAAAAAAAGGAAAAAGAAAAATAAGTTGTTTGACGACAGGCGTGAGTCACGTGATAAAGTTTCAGCAGCTTTGATTTAGCGCCATCTCTTCATTAATACTGGCATCAACTCGTGTCCATTCGTCATCGTCGTAGTTTTGTGAGAGTAATAAAAAGTTATGTCTTTCGCTGTTTTGTTGCAGCACCATCTGTTGGGTGAAAGCGGCAACAACTTCCATTTTAGCAATATATCAATCTAAGTAAAGTTTGTGATACATATTATATTTATTTTAAGCAACGAAGCTGCATGCATTTTATTTACAAAGGTGCTGGTCTTGGTATTCTTGGTATGTGCTTCGAAGTTTAGGTACTTTGGTAAGCTAGGTGCTTCAGAACGGTAGGTCACCGGAAATTTAACTTTTATTCACCAGTCACCGGGAATTTAAAAAAAAAATAATAAAAATGTATCATAAAAAAGGCCGCCAGGCAGGCTGAACGCACGCCCTATGAGAGTTTAGGCAGCGGCTTCGTCCACTCGTCCACAGACACATTGATATTGTAGGCGAAAATATGTATATGATTCTACAATGTTTCTTAGCGGTGAAGTGTAGCGTGGGTTTGGTTGGTCCGTTAATTTTAAAATTTAAAACAAAGCAAAACACTTATATTGGTTGCACTTTCAAAATAATATTGTTATTTAACAAATGGAAATCACTCTTAAGTTAATTTGCATTTTTATTCCACAGGAGCACTTTAATTATCTATTTATAGTTTTATTAATCACTTTATTTTGGTTCTTTAGCACTGAATATTTTGGCACAGTTTTTAAAGTTTGAGAACACTTCAGCATAGGTTTTATTACGGAATAAACTATCATCTAAACGAGCAGACTGGCAATTAATGTAAAGAAGTAAATAAATGCGAGTATCCAGGTGTTTGCCATTTTAAATAATTATTTTTCACGGAGCTATTGATTACGCACGCGCGCGCGCCGAATCTATTCGATAATATTAATTTAATTTAGGTTCTATTCATTATCTATCGTAAAGCCTTTGTGTATGTAATTTAATTAAAAAACTAAAACCCAATATTTTGTTTATTTTTCTTAATACTCATTGTTGTTTGTCTGAAACGAAATAAGCTCACAACTGAATGAGGTGTCATCCACACGATTCTTTTATATTAAGTCTATGAAAAGCAATTGCGCTCTGTTTTATTCGTAATCAAAAATGTCTTTGTTTTCCCTTAGGGGCTTATTTAGAAACAAAATCCGTTTCTTTTTAAAATTTCAAAGAAATTTCAGTTTGTTAAGCTGCCGGCTGGTCCTCTTAATTGAGAGTTCAATACAACGTATATTGCAATTTCTCAAAAAATAAATTTTAAATTGAATTAAGTTGTTACTCCTTTATTAAAATTTTATCTTGGGTTGTGGCATTACAGCAACAAATTATATATAATTTCAATCAATTCTATGTGTGACGAGTAAGTTTTACTTTGCAACTAATAAAATCAGGCAAACCCTAAATCATAGACTGAGTTTCACCTTTGATTAACGAGGAAACTGAAAAATTCATCCGACAAATCCTTTTTTTTATCAAAATAGTTACTATATCTATAGTCCTTGAAGTTGCCATTGCATGTGAAATACCAATGTAATATCTTGTTATCATTATATAATTATTTCCAAAATTGAAACTAACTTATTTATTTAATATTTACATAGTATACACTATTAAATATATATTTCATCAACATTATTTGTTACGAAGATTTACAGTAGTCATCCTAATATTGGGCAGCCAAAACTAGTATAAATCGGAACGGAGCTTCTCAATTTCTGATATTTTGAAACCTACCAGAAAGTTAAGTAATGCAGATGCATCACCTTAAATAAGAAAGTTGTTTTTTTTAACATAGGACTGGTTATCTAATAGTCCGAGTAATATTTGACCGAAAGATAAACGCTTAATATAATATGTTCTCGTATCTGGTAAGTTTTTACACATTTCCGCACAGAACATGGTTTTGTAAGGCATTTTAAATGAAGCTTTTGTCAATTATGTATCATAAACTAATTTTGCCTAGAAGAACAGTAGCTAAATCAGGTTAGTCATTATCTTTGTTCGCGATGTTAAGGTCCAATGATGTTTGTATAGGTTTCTACTGAGAAGTCCTGAAGCATCATCGTTAAAAGAGCCGTGTCTTTCTATCCACTGGATTATATGCTGCTCCTTTTCTTCTATGGGTTTGTCTGCTTATTAAAAAATTATGTTATGATATTTAATGCAAAATCATAATACATCAGTTATTAACTTATTGCTACACAATTTTTAACGTTTCTTATTTCTAAGATAATTCATAGGTACTTAGGGATTGGTGAGCAAATTATAAGTCACAAAATAATATTTGATGATCACCTCTGAGATATCTCAACGTTAATATGGTCTTGCAAGATCTTTAAAAAAATGCTCCTACGTATGTTTTTATCAGGTTAGTTAAACCGTTAGTACCTATATACCATATATTTGAATGTACTTCCAAAATTAATTGTTCAGTTTCTGGGTGGTAGGGGCTTAAAATAACATTATCTAATTAATAGTCATAGATGTCTTACGAGGTTTTGGAGGATTTTAAGTGACCATTTTGACCACTCTTTAATAATAAAAATAATAATAAAAAAAATTATTCAGTTTCAAAAGTACATAATATTCGTCTTAACCTAGTTAGTTATTTAAAGTACAAAATATAACATTTTCCTGTTCCTGAGCTAGGTAATTTACCTGTATTTCAGGCAACAATAAACAAAAAAGGCTTAAACTATCAGTTTTCATATAATGGTATTGGTAAGTGGTGTATAAATTATTATCAGAACCGATTGTATCTAACTAATTGTATTATTATGATAAAAAATAAATAAAAACATCTTATATTAACTTATTATATTAAGCAATTCCTCTGATTCCGTGTATGTAAGATTTAATAGCCACGATTGAAGTTTTTTCTTGCATTCAAAGTTGTTTAAGTTATATAATACTAGTAATCTATTAATTTTATTATACAAGTAAGGTCCTAAAAATATAAAGAATCTATTTGTAATGGAATATTTTGCACTATAGGTATTCAAACATACTATATCCTTTCGCCTCCTGTTTAGTGTATCAGGGTTGAAGTATAAGCTAGCATGCTGTTTTAGAACAGTGAATAGAATAAAGAGCTGGCGCACAGTTAGCACTTTGCATTGTTTATATAGTTCGGTAGTAGGGAAATAGAAAGGGCGCGCAGTAGCTACTTTAATTAGCGCTCTTTGAGCTCGTTCCAGTTTTAACATAGTGGTTATGCCAGCACCTCCCCAAGATTTTATGCAATAAGTCAGTAAGGATTGACCAAGCGCTTGATAGATTTGCTTTATTAAAGCGTAGTCACATATGTGTCTCAACTTTTTAAATATTACTATAAGTTTTCTAATTCTATTACAGAGTGCATTAATATGGACCTTAAAAGTTAAAGTAACGTCGAGAGTAATTCCAAGATATTTGATGTTCATTGCTTTGGAGATAGTTGAGCATAGGCATGGTGCGCTATCAGTGCAAGTGCGGTGATGTGCATAAAGCGGGGTGTTATTGAGTAATGGTGTAGAAGTGTTCCTTGCGAAAATCATATACATAGTTTTATCAGTATTCAAGGACAGAAAATTATTAAAAAGCCAGTCATTCACTATACTAAAGCCAGATTGAGCGAATTTATAAGCTTCGTCAATTGTTTTTGCAGAAAAAAGTAAGGCTGTGTCATCTGCATATGAAACTATGGTGCCGTTATTAAGTTGGAGATTACATAGCTCATTAATATAAATCAAAAATAGGCTGGGTCCTAAGATACTACCCTGAGGGACGCCAAAGGGGTGGTTTTTTAAAAACGTGCTATAATTGTCTTCAATTTTTAGGCACTGAAGTCTATTACTAAGATAACTTTCAAATAATTTTAACTGAGTATCCCGAATGCCGATATTTTCTAATTTTTGCAATAAAATTGGAATTGAAATTGTATCAAAGGCTTTTTTGAGGTCGAGAAAAATCCATATAACATGCATACCTTTGTCCAAATTTTGCACAATTTCATTTGTAAGGCAATGGACTGCGTCATCAGTTGATAACTTTTTACGGAAACCAAACTGGCAACTTGAGAGAAAGGATATTTCATCTAAATATTTTATTAACCTACTGTTCATTATTTTTTCCAAAATTTTAGAGAAAGTGGGGAGAAGAGAAATTGGTCTGTAATTATTTGGTTGGTTTTTATCCCCGGATTTATAAATCGGAATAACCACAGCTTTTTTTAATGACTCGGGGAATATACCTTGAGACAAACAATTTTGAAATATGAGAGTTAACGGAGGGGCTAGTATATCCTTACAAAATTTCAAAACTTTACATGAGATGTTATCCCATCCGGGGGCACTATTACTTTTTAAGTTATTTATAATACCCTCTACTTCAGAGACGTCTGTATCGATCATAACAAATGATTTAAGCCTTGAAGGGTGTTTAGAATTAGCTTGATAGTATTTTTCAAAATTTGCCTTTGATTATATCTTTCCACTTCTTTCAATTTTAAAAGTGGCTGAGGAATTGCCAATTTTGCAGCTCTGGCTATCCGGCTATCCAATTTTTGGGAATAAAAGCCGTTAGTATACGAGGGGCATGCCAAAAGAAGTTAGATACTCTTTCCTTATTTAATTGACACTGGCAAGCTATACACCATCTTATAGGCTGGTTTTTCATTGACATATTTAAATATAGAACACACTTCTTTTATTTATTTGAATGAGCATCATTTTTCCCAGAATCTGGCGGGAATTCACTTGCTACAATGGAGCTCAGTCGACGTGATTTTCGCGCTATGATTTATTATGACTTTAAAAAAGGTTTAAAGCCTCAAGAATGTTTTGATCTTTTGGCTTCTACTTTTGGTGAGTCTGTTTGTTCCCGAGCAACAGTATTCTATTTGTTTGCTGAACTTAAAAGAGGACGGGGATGTCTCGAAGATGAAGCGAAGACAGGACGGCCGCCAACCGCGGTCACGCAAGAAAACATTCGTTGTTGGATAGTTTGCGATATTTCACAGTGTTCTAAAAACCAGCGCCAAAATCATATAAATAACTTAATATATCATAAACCGGTCCTTTTAGACAATTAGTCAGTTATAGATTTCTTCAAACTAATAGTTAAAACTAGCTGCGTAGTATCGGCTTAGAATAACACTACACTACTTCTCCCGTGGGTGTTCGTAAGAGGCGACTCAGGGTTTCGGGTTTGTTAAGTGATTTTCAGGCGATGCGGTTAGGGAGCTATCCTACACCACCTATATTAAAAGCTTTTTTTTATAATCTTTTCCTCACTCAACTTTCGAAGTTGAGTGAGGTGGATCTCCTAACAAATCAAATTAAACAAAGATTACATATAAACATTTTATAATTTAGTATAACTTTGGATTGCAGAGATTAGTACCCATTTTTTTAATACCTTACCTAAAACAAATTTATTTAATAAAACCCACCTTAATTAACAACGACATTCTGATAAAGGTTTTTGTTAAAGGTTCTGTACTTTTATGTAAACGTTTATACCAATTGCATGAATGTCCATAATTTAACTTTGAGTATTAACAAAAGTATATTAATGAAATTAAGTAGAAGCCTTTTGTATTAATATTGCTTTTTCCTCGTATACATTTTAACGCATATTAGATTTAATATCAATTTAAATTGCAATTTCAGTACATAAACTGTATTACTGTGTCACAATGACCTACATCACATATTGCACTTAGTTTCAACGGCTAGGAACATTCAGACTTTTCGCTCTTTAATACTCGTACATTAACGGTCCTTTCCGCGGTATTGTACTTTCACGTTCTTAGTTTTATATTTTTCTTATTCTAGCATTATGGTGGCATCGCATCGGTGAAACTCATCTACAGGCTTGCATTGATTTGTACAATATTCTCTTATTCTTATTCACTGAATTGGAATCAACTTATATATAATAATAATATAATAATAATAAATTTATTTATTAAGGCAACGAGACCCACGTGTTAATAACAATTTCCTTAGGCTATGTTAGTGACTAATTCTATCTTACGCTATGCTACATTATTTACAATATCTATTTATTTACAAAGGAGGCTAATACAGTGGAGCATATAGTGCGAGTCCAGCCTCCCCGCGATGAGTTGCAGGATGCTGTTGGAGCTGCCCCGCACCCTATCGAGCAGTGAGGCGGCTCGCAGGCGCATTGTCGCGAAGAAGCATTGAACTCGCGCCTCGGCGAACATGCCGTGTAGTGTTGGCTTAGAATAGCACTACCCCGTTTCTACCGATGGGTGTACGTAAGAGGCGACTAACGGTATTGGGGCTTTAAGGGATTTTTGGGCGATGCGGTTGGAGACCCATCACCAACAACCTTTACTTTACTATCTTTTCCCCACTCAATTTTCCAAAAGTGGCTGAAGAATTTCTTATTCTTTAGCTCTGGCTACCCCTTCTAGGGATTTATAGCCATGAGTATATGTATGTATGTATGTTATATATAGGCACGTCATCTCGCCTTTACTCTTTGGACGTCAGCTAAAATTATCCACCAAATTACCATTAATGGCGACCAAATTAATGGCGGTTTAACGTAATTAAATTAAATTGAACAACACAAAAAACCAATCTCATATCATGGAGGAGGTACATATATCATGCAAGGAGGTGAAATTTCCATAGTGAGATTTGTCGCGCGGTGTGACAGTAAATGATCAATGAGGTTATTATGTCTGCATTTGTGGGTATTAGAGCGGTTGACAAATTTATGAAGCTTGGTCTCAGCATTGGTCATTGCTATCTAACTTCTCATAACTGTAACATGGAATTGTGATGTTCATTGATCAGAAGCCGTAATAAATCTCAAAATTTTTATGTAATTTTTCTCATTCTACATTAATTATTTACATGTTTAATTTTAGCTGTATTTTCATGTAGGATTTTTAAAATAAAATTAGGAACACCGAAAAAAAATATATATTCAGCTCAGCTCGGCGCATTTTGTGCGGCAGTAGAGTGTCCAAAATGTCCAAATGAAATAAAAGAAAGTTTTAACTGAGGAAAGTATAAAAAAAAAGTTTAACGTCATGATCGTCGCTGGACCGGATATCGATGATTCTGTCTTACTTTAACTTGATCATTCGTCTGATGATCTGATGAAAAGTATTTAACCAAACGATACTTACATTTAATGGTGAAAAACAATCAAAAATCTAAAGAGATAACCTTTACACCTACTAATTACAAAAAAAAAATACCCAATAAAAATGCATGCCGTAGAAAATATTCTTAACAATAATTGAATCGCTTTGGCAATATAACAACACGAACCATTCAAGATATTTTTCTAAAAACATTAAAATAAAATATTTTGTGAGATATGCACAAAAACATGAGAAAGAAAATTTCGAATTGCGTCAATAGGTACTTGGACTTGTTATCAAAATTATTCCAATAATCTGGGACAAGATATAATAAACTTAACTATTACCAATTCAATGATTAGTAAAATATTAGATATTCCAATCTGTGACAAAAGTATAACTAAGTGATATCATAAAATATATCGAAAAGTGTGATACTGTACAAAAACATTTGTTAATATTGAAAAAGAAATGTATGATATGAAATGGGCGCGGGATACGTGGCCATTTTTTTAAAAACAAAAAAAGCCCTTTCTAATCTTGGCTGCAACCAAAAAATAACGGTTGAAAACACTTGAAGAAGTGTCGAAGAACGCTTAAAAGTTTTGAAGATTTTTCTTATATGAATTCTATCCGAATATATAATCCTATATGAATTGGAAACTAAACTGACACTATTATTCCTGAGAGTTTTTTTGTGTTTTTTTTTAAACATATGTTTTGTGGTTAAAGAATTATTTCTTTGTTTAATTTTGCCTACACCCAGTTTAAAATAATCATTTATCTGTAGGTACTTATTGAAGAGGAAATATTTGTTTTTAAGCCATTATTGCCGAATAGGTACCGAAATTATATTAACAATTTTAAAAGGAACATCGGTTACATTTCATACAAAGATCAACACGTTTAAGTAATATAAGAGATGAAACGTGACTGGATAACCTTAGATGTTTTAGAAGTACCACTACCCGTGTGAAGCTGGGGCGTGGCGGTCTACTAGTATTCATCAATAGAATAAATGATAAATATTACATAGCTTTAATATAACAACCATACATACATACATATAATCACGGCTATAAATCCCTGGAAGGGTAGCCAGAGCTTTGGAATAAGAAATTCTTCGGCCACTTTTGCAAATTAAGTGGGGAAAATATTGCAAAACAAACGTAGATAGAGATGGATCTCCAACCGCATCACCCAAAAATCACTAACAAAGCCCCAATACCCTTAGTCGCATCTTACAGATACCCACGGGTAAAAATGGGGTTGTCCTATTCTAAACTGACTTCACAGCTAAAATACAGAGCAATTAAAAAAAAGTATAAGATAGTCAGAAATATATCAATGCACGTTGGTATTAATAGAGGTCGACAGGGAATTAGCTTCGCAAGGCCGCAGCGTCTGAAGTGCACAGGATGTAAGGACATGAATGACAAGGTTAATAAGTAATAGGTAGCCTTTGATGCCATTGATTAACTTATGACGTGAGATTTATTTATGAAGTATAATATGACTATAATAACTAACCAGAATTAAAACTTCGCCTTCGAAAACAGTGAGATGATGTTTTCTTGTCCTTAGAAGTACAACAACAAGTAGGTATACCAATTGTTTATGTGATATATCTAGTGTTTCTTACAAAAATATACGATTTTGTTTCAAAATATTTCTTTCAATTCTTAGACTTACATTCACGGGTACAAATCTTATAGAGGGATAGTCAGAGTTTCAACGTTAGTTTTTCTGCTACGTTTGGAATTGGACTGAAGAAAGATTTTAAAATAAAGCATGGTTAGTGATGCGTCTAAACACATCGCTAAAACACAAATAACCTAAATCACCATCGTGTGACACCTACTGCAAAATATAGACTAGTGCCCTATTTTCATAGTTTGTAAGAGTCACATTATTGAGTACCTTAGTATCCGAATAACAAATAAACCGTGTGATTTTATCGTAGGAAAACTTTTTTACTAAATTCTTGATAGTCTTTGAAACGTTTTAGCACTAAGTAATTATTTGTCCAGTGAAATGTCAAAAAAAATGCACTTCTGCCACCTCTTACTGGATACACAGTGTAATGCTATGGGTATACCTCTCGTACGAATCGTGATCTAGAAGCAAGCAAGCAAGGCTGTATTGCCTAAATGTCCAAAAGTATAATTTATATATTCCGGACATAAAGTTGCCTTCGTGTTTTGCGGGGAATATAATGAATATCAAAATTATATATCCTGATTAGTTGAACGATTCTGTACCGGTTTTTATTGAAATAATTATAAAGTAAGCAATATACTTGAAAGAATCCCATTAATTCTATTTATTTATTGTTTTCCATAGCATTGCCACCTCCACACTTTAAAACCCAGGATATTGATGATACTCATAACTTTCTATGGAATAATGGTTAATGGCAAGCAACAATGTTCAAGAGATTGTGCTTACTTTGTTGGTTGAACACTGATGTATACTTTTTAAAAAACCTATCCTCTACTCGCGGTAATATATCCAAAAATGAAGTAGCAACCTTGAGAATTCCCCGGAATCAAAAAAATATTATCTACTTTTGGAAAATGGTAGGGGAGAAAAAAGTAAAAAAAAAAGGCTTTTGTAATAGGTCTCCAACGACATCGCCTAACAACTTCTTTAAAAGCCTACCCTATTCCAAGCCAACAATACACAAATCTTTTGATTCGAATGTAACAAATATAACAGATATAACTCTTTAAAATCCAGGACCATTCTTCAATTCAGATTTCGGTTAAAGTATTAAAATATGAAATTTATACTAACATACCATACCATAGTACTCGTAATAACAGGCATACAGTCAAAAGTCAAAAAGTTTATTCGTCAAAATTAAGTTAAAAAATAAAATGTTATTAAGTTTTTAATTCAAATAATGTTATAAACCTTTTAATTCTGTTAATTAGCCTATGCCACTATGCCAGTTACTGTTTTATAAAAACCAGAAAACGGTAAAACAAAACACATCTGCGTAAAATATGGAAAAAGTAACACAAGCCTTATATTTCAGAATACCAACATCTTACAATTCTTTTCATTATTGATGCAAACAGAACAAAAAGTATCTCTTGATAAAATACAAATAATTTAAACGACAAAACAACAAAATGAATAGGTTCGAAAAATCTAATTAAAGAATTTGTAAGTAGCTGATCTCAGTAACAAGGAATTCGTTTCAATCTTCCAGTAATACGCCGACATTCTTTTACAATTAACAAGCCCCTAGCTACCCCAACAGAGCGGAGGAAAAACGTCTGCCCTTTTATCATTAATTCTTGTCTTTCACAAGTTGTATACGCCTTAAGAGAAAAAAACTAAAAAGATACATCATTAAAAAACTTTTATTTGCTAATATCGGCGACCAAAAATATTTAAGTGAAAAGATATTTATATTTATTACAATTTATTTGAATGTGTAGTGTCGGCTTAGAATAGCACTACCCCATTTCTTCCGGTGGGTGTACGTAAGGGTGACTAACGGACTTGGGGCTTTTTAAAGGATTTTTGGGCGAGACGGTTGGAGACCCATCACCAACAACCTTTATTCTACCATCTTTTCCCCACTCAACTTCCAAAAGTGGCTGTGGAATTTCTAATTTCTCAGCTCTGGCTACCCCTTTTAGGGATTTATAGCCGTGAGTATATGTATGTATGTATGTATGTTATTTGAATGCTTGTAGATGTAATTTTCTAGTGAATTGTTTACGCTCTTTCAATATTTAGAATTACTGTCACTCCAATTAGTTTTAGTCTTAGATCATATATGATCTAAGGTTTTAGTGTGAAGATAATAGCATTCCTCATTGAATGGGTTATCTGACACTAAAATGAATTTTCTAATCGGTTATTTAAAACAAACTCTTTACATTCATCATATTAATAGATTACATCGTAAAGGTATATTTATTTATTTAATTAAAACTCGGGTAAGATAACTCCCATGTTACTAAATTTAGTAAAAATTGATAACACATGTAAGGTGTGGGATATTTGCTGAAAAAAAGTTAACTAGAACAGGTGTAGTAATGATATTATAAGCAAATTTTACACGGAAAGCTTATTTCGTATTACTAGAATAGCACTAGCCCATTTGTTCGTATGTTATGACTAATAGGCAACCTAAAGTTTCGAGAATTCATAACGGCCGTGGGTATGAGTATGTTTGTAAGAAATAAGGAGTTACTTTATCCACTTTTTACATTGGTTAAACTTGTTGTTTTAATGTAATATCAGCCCAGAATAGCAGTAATAATTAATTTCGGGTTTCGGGTAATTTAAAGTGACTATTGGGCGATATCTAACACCCGTTTGTTTTGTTTTATTATTATTATTATTTTCATTTTAATAATACATACATACATACATATACTCACGCCATTAGTTCCCATTGGGGTAGGCAGAGACTATTGACCGCCACTTCGTACGATCCTGACAAACCTCTCTAGCTTCGTTTACATCACATTTTTATTTTTCATACTTCGGACGCCAGCCTTTTTGAGCACACTCTCAATTTGGTCCGAGTGTGTTCTCCGTGGTCGTCCTCTACTAACATCACCATCCACACTAGCTCTATAGATCCCTTTTACCAATTTTCTATCATCCATCCTCTCTATGTGCCCAAACCATCTCAACATTCCTTTTTCTATCTTTCTTACAATATCATCTTTCACACCACACTTTTCACGAATAACACTATTTCTCACTCGGTCACATAATCTAACATTACAAATTTTTCTGAGGGACCTCATCTTTACTGCATTCACGCTGCTCTCATGCTTCTTCTGCCACACCCAACATTCGCTTCCATACATAAGCGTAGGAACAAGAACAGCATCATGCACAGCCATTCGGGCCTTTTCAGACACCAATTGACAGGTCATTAGGCTATTCATTGCTCCATTTACCGCATTACCCTTTTTCACTCTTCTTTCAATATCTTCATCAGATTTTCCATCCCTTGTAAACAAACTTCCCAGATATACAAACTCCTTCACCTGTTCCACATCCTTACCATCAATCGCAATCACGCATTCTGTTACATCTTCCTGTCTCTCAAAAACCATCGTTTTAGTCTTATCCACATTCACCCTCATTCCCTTTCTTACAAAAGACTCACATGAAATATTCATCATCTCTTACAACTCTTCTGCCGACGATGCAAGCAGTACTTGATCGTCAGCATACAAGAGGCATTTAATGATGAATCCACTCATTCTTAGTCCATAATCACTTTCACGCAACTCTGTCAAACAGTCATCCATGAACAAATTGAAGAGCCACGGAGAAGCTACACATCCCTGTCGGACACCCCTAGAGATTCCGAACCAGTCAGTGTTTTCCCCGTTTACTCTTACACATGCACTAGAATCCTCATAGAGTGATACTAATGCACGTATAAGTTGACTCCCCAAACCGAACTTGGATAACACCTCCCATAAAAACTTTCTTACCACCCTATCATACGCCTTCTCTAAATCAATGAAGGGGCAATACACCTTTTGGTTCTTAGCTAAGAACTTTTCGGTGATGCTCCTTAGAGAGAAGATTTGATTTATACATCCGATTCCTTTCCTAAATCCCGCTTGTACATCCCATATTTTCTCATCAGTTTCATTCATCACTCTTTCAATCAGTACCTTAGCATACAATTTACCAACAATGCTGAGTAAGCTGATGCCGCGGTAGTTTTTAGCCTCTTGGTGTGACCCCTTTCCTTTATATAGAGGCACAATCACCGCCTTGCACCAGTCTCGTGGAACTTTGCCACTCGACCAGCATTTTTGGAAAAAGAAGTACAACCAAGAAGCCACCAACCCTTTACCAGCCCTCAGCATTTCGATAGTAATCCTATTATACCCTGCCGCCTTCCCTACTTTCATACTTTTCATTGCTTTCATTATTTCTTCCATACTAATCTCACTGTCACTAAATTCACCCATCTCCTCGTTCCAATCAACATTACTGTCGATTGGCGAAGAAATGGATACATCCTCTTTTTCAAACAGTCCCTCAAAATAATTCTTCCATACCCGTTTCATGCTACTTTCATCCGTCGCCAATTCAGCCAGTTCATCTCTTATCACACTCACTCTCGTGTTTTGGGAAACTCCCTTTTCTTTCCGGATATATTTCCAGAATAACTTTTGGTTATTCCGGAAATTATCAGAAAGTTTCCTCTCACACCACTCTTGCAAATCCCGCTTTAACTTTTCTATTTTCTTCTTTACCACATTCTTAACTCTCTTATATTCATCTTCACTTTTCTGCACTACATCGTCAGTTACACTCGCATCCATCCGTTTACTAGCTTTAATCGCTAGTAAATCTAACCACGCTTTCTTTGTATCTCCAACCGCCTCTTTCGCAACTTTATCCCACCAACTTGTTGGTGGTCTATTTGACCTTTTACACACTCCACATACTTCCGTCGCACTTTCAACCATCGTCGATTTGAGCACATCCCATATTTCTTCCATTTCCATTTCATCCTTCATCTCCACACAACTTAGTCTATCATCCAATTTCCTCAAGTATTCATCTCTGATATTTTCATCTTCTTGCAGTTTTTCCACTTTTACTCTCGCAAAAATCGTTGTTGACACTTTAGGCCTGTGACGCCAACGCGTGCACAGACCCCTTAATCGTGATATAACGAGAAAGTGATCTGTGCCAACGTTCGTGCCCCTATAGACCCTGGTGTCAACAACTTTTGCTCTCAGCCTTTCATCAACTATCACAAAATCAATCATACTTCTCTCGCTTCGCCTCTGTTTTGTATACACATGGATATCTTTGTGTTTAAACAACGTGTTTGTAACACAAAGATTCCTCTCCAAACATACCTCAAGCAATTTCTCACCATTCTCATTCACCCTTTGATCACCAAACTTTCCTAAAACTTTTTCGCAACCGTTGCGTGACACACCAACCCAGCCATTAAAATCTCCTAACATTACAACTGATCACACCCATTCACAACATCGTCTAACAGATTCCAAAACTCCTCCCTCTTGGATAGGGATTTAGACATGTCCGGAGCATATACGCAAATTATGCGCATCCGGACTAGTCCCAATTTCACCTTAATCCACAGGAGCCTTGGACTCGCACATTCGTAATCTTTCATACACTGAGCCATCCTTTCAGATATCAGAAGTCCCACTCCTTGGCTAGCTCGGTCACTGTCAGCGACTCCAGACCAGATTGCTGTAATGTTGCTCAGTTGTGAAACTTCCTTTCCCTTATGCTTCGTCTCATTTACACATAGAAAATCCAGTTTTCTTTCATTCATAATCATACATACTTCACCTAATTTTTCAAACATTCCTCCACATACATTCATCGTACTGAAGCGGGTCCCTTTAGCCCACTTTTCGCCCCGTGAGCAACCATGGCGTGATGAGTGGCGAGCTACATCGCCACCTCCGTGTTTGTTTGTAGATGAACACATTTTGGCCCCACGAAAAGCAAGGGAAATAAACTGTCCACCTAGCCAGAGCCCCGCTTGACTAGGTAAGGTTATTTAGTACCCGGAGTGCACCAAGCTCCGGGACGGCGGCGGCACGCTAGCGACCAGGCTCACCTCTGGCCATGCATCCCTCGGTGCGGCAGACCTTGGATTGGTGTAAGAGCGAAAATAGAAAAGCCCTAATCCCTTAGTCGACTTCTACGAGGCACCCACGGGAAGAGATGGGGTAGTGCTATTCTAAGCCGACACTACACAGATTAATTTTAATAATGTTTGCTGTTTAACCTTCAAGCAGCAGACGATGTTGACGACTATTGTACAGACGATGAGGGTTTAAAACCCGGGTCGGGCCTACACCAATTTGTCTTTTCTAAACGTCATGTGTAGTTAAGTTACCATGGTTGTTAACGGTGAGGGACAACATCGTCAGGAAACCTACGTATCTGAGTTGTACTTTATCAAGTGACAGTGTACAAAACTGCGATAGGCCTGCTTCCTATCACGTGGGTAGAAGCAAAACGTGGGTATGCTGAACACCAGATGACAATGTCACGTGATGTTCAGAAGTTTTAGTATCTCTGCCAACCCCTTCGGGGATATACGTTGTGAACGTTTGAGTTTGAGGCTATAAACTTATTGTATCATATCCGTGCTCAGTTAAACCATTAGCTCACGACCCGGAGATCACGTATTCGATACCCGGGGGTAACACTCAAAGTTTGTAATATATCTCTGATTGAATGATGTTGTAATTGTGTACTGGTGATCTGTCATACAGGGAAACCTAGTATAGACACCAGCTCTCGCCACAAAGACTTATACTGTAAACTAATTTTTGTGACTTTTTGCTTTGTGTTGAGAAAAAATAAATACATTTTATTATTATTATTATATAAAATTAAGTTATAGAACGATCAATGTAGTGGAATGTAATCACTTTAACGGTTTTCACTACTATATAACTGTATTTTATGTAAAATAAAAAGAAATAAATGGTTGCGCTGGAGATAATATTTTTAAGAAAATTGAACTATAGGAAGGCTATCAATTATTGTCTATAGATTATATTTGGAAGGAGAACATAGTTTTTTTTAAACTAAGCGTCTAATATAAAGATAAATCCATTATACAAACTTACATGTATTTGACTTGACACAGATGAAAGTCTGTGATCGATATTACTTCTCTTTAACCCTTCAGCGTATGCCTTTTTGAGCGCGCCACTTAAAACGTTATTTTTGATAGTTATAAAGACTTGTTTTGCATGCTGTATTGTAGCCGCCGGGATCGATGAATTTTATTTTAGCGGAAATGCTAATTTTAACTTTTTAACGGTATTCTTCTGAGGGGTTAATGAACGTTATATTAATTTTTTCCACAGAAATTAACTTGGATATTATGTTTGCTTTTTGATCACGAATAGTTATAAAAAAGGAAATTAACTAAATTATATTTTGCGCATACACAAATGATGTGTGAGTTATAAATCAATAATGAAGTCTGTTTACGCCGTTTCTTACATCTACTTATAATGTGTGTATCATGTTCTATTCAAGTCAGTCATAATACAGACCTCGCAAGAGAACCCGTGTTTCATTATTTAAAATCAAAATAGTTAGTCCGACCCAGCAAACTCAACCTTATTACGTTAACAAAATGGTCCTATTCGAACCGCATACCAGCGCGCAGTAACCGATCGACGCAACTGATAAGGATTGTCGCGAAGCCGTTTTTTCTATATGAAGATTATTGGAGAACAATAGAAGCGGCCCGGGCGGTTATAGCTACTTATTGATATAGATGCAAAAGTGAATATTATAAAGTGAACGTTTTACGTAAACAAGTAATCAAGTGAATAACTATGGCCAATTTGGAAGAAATAACTTCGCTTTTGGAAGATTTATACGACTTGATTAATAAGTGCAAAACGAACTATAAAAAGTCTCCGAAACCAAGAATAACTAAAGGGTTTTTAGAAACAAGAATTCAATCTTTGGAAGATTATTGGAAATCATTTAAAGATGCACATCAAAATTTAATAAAGATTACTAACAAAGATCAACGGAAGACTATCAAATATTTTAAAGATGAAAAATATAGTGAATGCGAAGAAATTTATTTGGATTTGAAATCGGAAATGACGGATTCGCTTGAGTTATTCACTACAAAGAAAGAAGAAGCCACATCACAACAAGATTATGCATCAAATTATACGTCGAAAAAAGAGGGTTCTTATATCACTGAAGTCAAGCTTCCTCGAATAGTGTTGCCTTCTTATTCAGGTTCATATCAAGATTGGCAATCATTTGAAGATACATTTAATGCCCTAATACATACGAACAAATCATTAAGCAACGTACAAAAGTTTCATTACTTAAAGTCGTGTTTAGAAGGCGAAGCAAAAAGTACTATCAAGCATATACAAGTGACGGAGCGAAATTATGAAGAAGCTTGGAATACATTACGTAATAGATACAGCAACAAGCGTCTTATTGTGAATGCTACACTAAAAAGGTTATTTTCGTTTAGAAAAGTCAGCTCACAATCGGCGGGACAACTTAAATTCTTGATTGATGGGACTAAAGAATGTTTAAACAGTCTAAAAACAATGGACATTGCTACAGTTTCATGGGATCCTATCGTCATATTTTTAACAGCTCAAAAATTGGATACGGACACTCACAAAGAATGGGAAACGCTCGTTAGTCAAGAACATCAATCAGAACTACCCACTTTGCAAAATTTATGTACCTTTTTGGAAAATAAAATACAAACACTCGAAGTAACATCACAAGCTTCATCTAATACACAGAAGATACACAAAGAACGTTCCTTTCATACTTCAAGTACTCAAATGAATTGTAAATTATGTAACGGGGAGCACTATCTTTTCCATTGCAAGGAATTCGCAAAGCTTGACCCAGACAAAAGAAGCGAGGTTGTCAAAA
Source organism: Bedellia somnulentella (assembly GCA_963576735.1). Classification (NCBI taxonomy): domain Eukaryota; kingdom Metazoa; phylum Arthropoda; class Insecta; order Lepidoptera; family Bedelliidae; genus Bedellia; species Bedellia somnulentella. The sequence continues at coordinate 6,258,071 of OY755182.1, read as the reverse complement.
CCAATCGTTTATGCTACAACTGCTTATCACCAGGCCATCCAATATATTATTGCAAACAGAAGACTTCTTGTAAAATTTGCGGAAAGCGTCATCACTCACTTCTTTATTACTGTAAGAAGGAAGGGAAATCACAGGACCCCGAGAAGATTAGTTCATCACCTGGTATTTCCTCCGAACAAGCAAACAATGACGACACAAAAGATGATCATCAGGATGAGTCAATTGTAACAAACTTAGCACGAAAGCAGAAGAATGCATTGTTAGCAACTGCAATAGTACCGGTCAGAAGTGAGACTGGCCGAGAGACTTTGCTACGAGCATTGATTGACCCTGGATCGCAGGCGTCTTTTATTACTGAAAATGCAACTCAACTTATCAATCTCAAAAGAACTCTAATTCGAGGTTCCGTTATCGGCGTTGGGTCCACAACTACTGCGGTGCGTTATGCTGTCCAATTGGAACTATTGTCAAGATACGATAAACGCTTCAATCTCCAAGTTAAAACATACGTACTGAAGTCTATCACATCTACATTGCCGTGCACTACAATACAGCCGCAACCAAATTGGAAACACATAGAAGGCTTAACCCTAGCTGACCCAAATTATTTCGTGTCAAGTAAGATCGACTTATTGCTTGGTATTGATGTATACACAGAAATTGTCAAAAACAATTTGGTCAAAGGTCCACCAGGTTCACCTTTAGCGCAAGAAACAAACCTGGGCTGGATACTTTTTGGAAATATTCACAAAACTTTATCAACAAACACTCACCTTGTCGCCATGCACACCATGGACATCGACATGGATCAACTGCTAAAAAATCTTTGGGCTATAGACGACGATACAAAACACAGAAAATTAACCTCTGAAGAACGAGCATGTGAAGATATTTTTAACAAAGAGCATTCTAGAACACCAGAAGGAAGATATATTGTCAAGTTGCCATTCAAAAGATCACCACAAGAAGTCGGACAAACAAGAGAAATATCATTGAAGAGATTAGAACAAACAGAAAGAAAACTAGAAAAGAATCCAAAATTGAAAGAAGAATATGCTAACGTCATGGAAGAGTATATAAAGTTAAATCATATGGAAAAGGTTCCTGATGATGAAAAGAATAACCTTTCAATATATTTGCCACATCATTCTGTTGTGCGAGATAGTGAAACAACAAAAGTAAGAGTGGTATTCGACGCTTCGTGTAAGGGGTCAAACAACACTTCACTCAATGATTTATTACATGTCGGACCACAGCTACAGGAAGACTTGAGAAACTTAATCATGAGATGGCGTATGAAAGAAATATGTTACTTATCAGATATTCAAAAAATGTATCGCATGATTTTGGTGAAAAAAGAAGATGCTGACTGTCAGCGAATATTGTGGAGGAAAGATACTACTGCTGAAGTTGAAGATTATAGAATGCTGCGTGTGACTTTTGGTACTGCTTCTGCACCATACTTGGCAATCAAGACACTGAAACAATTATCACTAGATGAACGAGACAACTTCCCAATTGGAGCTAAAATACTAGATGAAGATTTCTACGTTGATGATTGTCTCAGTGGTGATTCAACTCTAGAAGGCGCTATAGAGGGCAGTAAACAGCTACGAAAACTCCTAGAAAAAGGCGGATTTATACTTCAAAAGTGGGCATCCAATAGTAAAGAGTTTCTAGATCAAATTCCACAATGTTTGAGAAGCACTAGCGTTGAGAATGGAATAACAGACGAAAGCATTATAAAAACATTAGGTTTAACCTGGAATATGACAAAAGATTCATTTCATTATCACACAAGATTACCTCCAAAACCAACATTGGTCACTAAAAGAACAATATTAGCAGATGTACAAAGCCTATATGATCCATTAGGATGGATTTCTCCATCGATCATCACAGCAAAGATGTTGATACAAAGTATCTGGAAGCAAAGACTTGATTGGGATGATATAGTTGAACAGAAAGATGAAGAAGAGTGGATTAGAATAAGACAAAGTTTTGATAATATAAACAAAATACGAATTAATAGATGGATATACACAACCAATAATTTAAGTGAAATTTATCTACATGGATACTGCGACGCTTCAAACAGAGGATATTGTGCCGTTGTTTATTATAGAGTAGAAACCCAGAACGGTAATATCAAAACGGGAATCATTGCATCAAGAACTAAATTAGCTCCCCTCAAACCAATGTCCCTTCCACGCTTAGAATTAAGTGGAGCTGTGCTTCTGGCGAGACTACTCAAGCAAGTCAGAGAGGCTATGAGATTGAAGGAAAGTCAATCATTTGCATGGACAGACTCGACAATCGTTTTGTCATGGCTGATGGGTGACCCAAACAGATGGAAAACGTTCGTCAGTAATCGAGTCGTTGAAATTTTAGATCATGTGTCAGTCACTCAATGGTTTCATGTCAAATCGAAGGATAATCCTGCGGATATAGGCTCAAGAGGAACAAACATAAATGATCTCATGCGCAATAAATTATGGTGGGAAGGGCCAGAATGGCTCAAGGATAAAAACATTAATTTTCCCAAACCAAACCTTCCAACTACAGAATTAGAAATGAAGAAAATAACACTAAATATACAAATAGAGCAAAATAAATCAAAATTAATTAATGAAGAATTCACCACATTACAAGAACTATTAAAAACAGTTGTTTACATGATAAGATTTCTAAATTTGAAGAAATTTCCAGAAAACATAAATAAGCAGATTACGACAGATGAAATAGAAAAAGCGTCAATAAAATGTATAAAAATAGCACAAATCGAAGAATTTAGTAAAGAGATAGAAGCCTTACAAAAGAAAAGAAACGTTGCGAGAGAAAGCAAGTTAAGAAATCTAAACCCTTACTTAGACGAACACGAGCTGATCAGGGTGGGCGGTAGATTGAGCCATGCTGACATAAGCAACAACCAGAAACATCCAATTATACTTGGCACACAAAGTCATCTTGCACAACTCATCGTTGCTGAAGCTCATCAAAAGACATTGCACGGTGGCATCCAACTTATGCTTTGTTATATTAAGTCTAAGTATTGGATTATAAAAGTGAAGAACCTTGTTAAGAAGCACATACACAAATGCATGATTTGTGCTCGATATAAAGCCACTTCGAGAACTCAACTAATGTCTGATCTTCCCAAGTCACGTACAACGCCCTCGAGACCTTTTCTAGTTAGCGGAATTGATTTTGCCGGTCCTTTGCAAGTCTTGATGTCAAAGGGCAGAGGAGCTAAAACCAATAAAGCATACATCGCTGTATTCATATGTATGTCTACTAAAGCCATACATTTAGAGTTGGTCGGCGACTTAACCTCAGAAGCTTTTATTGGATCGTTCAATAGATTCGTGTCACGACGTGGACGATGTATACAGATTTGGAGTGATAATGGCCGTAACTTTGTTGGTGCTAACAAAGAATTACAAGAGGCATGGAAACAGGCCAATCTTGACTTACCTGGTCATTTAGCAGACATCCTAGCAGCAGATGGCACAGAATGGAAGTTCATCCCCCCTCTTAGCCCTAATTTTGGCGGATTATGGGAAGCGGCCGTGAAATCAACTAAATATCACCTAAAAAGAATATTAAAAACTTCCCTTACTCTGAAGAGACCACCACCATACTCTGCCAGATAGAGGCTTGCCTCAATTCACGCCCATTGGTACCTATAGACACTTCAGACACAGAATTCGAACTTTTAACACCTGGACATTTCCTCATTGGAGAAGCTCCTATATCTATACCCAATCCAAATTTTGAAGATGTCAGTATAAGCAAATTGTCACGATGGCAACATACGCAGCGTCTGGTAGCAAGTTTTTGGCATCGATGGCAAAACGAGTATTTGACGAGACTTCAGACTCGTACTAAATGGATGACCAAGCAGAAGGAATATGAGATTGGCGATATCGTTCTTCTGAAAGATCAACTGCCGCCTGGAAAATGGGCAATTGGCCGTATAGTGGCCAAATATCCCGGTGAAGACAATCTCACAAGAGTCTATGGTATTAAGTGTCGTAGTGGTTTCGTTAAAAGAACTTTATCTAAAATTTGTCCTTTACCTGTTGATACAGATTGAATGTTTGCCTTAAATACTTATTGTTTGTAACTTTAATTTTAGTAACTAGTTTATTCGATTTAGAAATACCAAACACTTAATTTGCTGAAGCTTAATAAGAAATTAAAATTAGAATTAATTCTATAATTAATGCATATTTGATGCACTGTTTGTTAGTTAGTAGATCAGTACAAACAAAATTATTCAGTTTCATAGGAGTCAGCATTGTTTTATTTACTTTTAAACTATGTAATTTCTAAGATTGATGCTCTTTTTGAAATTTATATCGGATAGCTTTTTGTTAGTCATTTAATGTTTTCATGTTTAGTTAAGGAATTCGCCCTTCGGTGGGCGGGATGTTTACGCCGTTTCTTACATCTACTTATAATGTGTGTATCATGTTCTATTCAAGTCAGTCATAATACAGACCTCGCAAGAGAACCCGTGTTTCATTATTTAAAATCAAAATAGTTAGTCCGACCCAGCAAACTCAACCTTATTACGTTAACAAAGTCCATTGCAAGTCTTACACCCAATATATGCATTTTTCCATTGAATATGGCTCTGTCTGAGTCAGTAATTCAATATTAAAACAAACAAGCATTAACATCGCGTAATGCTCCGTAATTCTCAAAGGTAGCTCGGGGGTGCTTCCGTCCGGCCAATATTTGCGGTTACATAAGTGTCCTATAACTACAACGCTGGAAATGTACATGTTTTGTCTCAACCTCTATTATAGATCTATTATTTAAAGGGCTAATTAACTTAAACACTTACCTGTTACTCGTGAAATATGGCTGAAGACGGTTTAGTTTTAACGATATTTTTGCCGTATTTTTTTTGAACAATGAGTTTAGGTTTTTCCTAGGTATACGAGGGGCATGCCAATAGAAGTTAGATACTCTTTTCTCATTTAATTGACACTGGCAAGCTATACACCATCTTATAGGCTTGTTTTTTATTGACATATTTGAATATAGAACACACTCCTTTTATTTATTCTTATTTGAATGAGCATCATTTTTCCGAGAATCTGGCGGGAATTCACTTGCAACAATGGAGCTCAGTCGACGTGATTTTCGCGCTATGATTTATTATGACTTTAAAAAAGGTTTAAAGCCTCAAGAATGTTTTGAACTTTTGGCTGCTACTTTTGATGAGTTTGCTTGTTCCCGAGCAACAGTATTCAATTGGTTTGCTGAATTTAAAAGAGGACGGGGATGTCTTGAAGATGAAGCGAAGACAGGACGGCCCCAAACCGCGGTCACGCAAGAAAACGTTCATGCAGTCGAAAAAATTATTCGCGAAAACCGACGAATTACATATTTAGAGCCAGAGCGAGAACTAGGAATTGGATGAGCAGCAATGCAAACCATAATTTACGACCATCTTTCTCTCCGTAAACGTTGTTCGAGATGGGTACCGCACAAACTTACCGATGAGCAGAAAGACCGTCGGGTGGATTGGTGCCTATTCATTATAGGTATATTCAACGGAGGCTAGAAAAAAAACGTATATGATATACTGACTGGTGACGAAACATGGCTATATAACTATGATCCCGAATCAAAGCGACAGTCGACTGTATGGTGCTTTGAAGACGAGCCAACTCCAACGAAATGTCGCCGTGCACGAAGCACACAGAAACAAATGGTCGCCTCGTTTTTCTGCAAAACGGGTCATATTGGTACTGTTGTGCTATAGAATGAAAGAACGGTGAACTCCGAATGGTTTACAAAAATCAAAGAAAAACTAAAGGGGAAGAGGTTTGAAAGCAAACAAGATGCGCTGGTTGCCTATAATTTCAAGATTTCTGAGGTATCTAAAGAAGAGTGGTCACAGGTATTTTCCAACTGGTTCAGACGCATGGAAAAGTGTATACGTGCTCAGGGTGAATACTTTGAAAAGATCGATACTTCTAATAAAGAATCAATTTTATAATTTTTGATTATCTAGTTTCTTTTGGCATGCCCCTCGTATGATGAAAAAATTATGAAAAATTTATGGTGGTTTTGTCCAACTCTTATATGGAACCGCTGGTATGCGGGTCATATGCTTTGCCCCCGTAGCATAAAGCTTGTGAGAGCGAGTATGAAATGAGAAACTGACAGATTATCCATACAAAATCTATCAGTTTCTTACATCTCATGTGATGTACTCGCTCCCACAAGCCTCATGCTACTAGTGATGGACCTAGATGTTCTCATCTCGATTGTTCAGAAAACTATTCTGTGAGCGAGAATGTAGTCCGCAAATGCAAGGTAAAGCACGGCATAATTAGAGACTATTGTTCCGGATTTCAATAGTAAATGGACTGTACATTCGCCTTATATTGCACGTAAAGGTACACGTTTTGTCGTGCACCGCGGTTGCTTACAGTATCTAGTTTGAATTTTCAAGTGGAGGATTTCAAATTAAAATATGCAACACACAATGTTATGTTCTATCCACGCGTCATAAATAATTTCTGTATGTTTTATAAATAACATTGTTTTGCGTTGTGTTGGTTGGGATAGTACAAAAGTCTACCTAATCTCGTGCGGGAAAACTAAGGGCTCTGTGAAACTGGAGTGGTTAATATGTGAACTGGGTTTTAATTATATCACCACAAATACTTTTATTCACAATATTATATATTTTTTATCATCTTTTTAAACTGTTTTTATCAATATGTTATATGCCGTGAGAAGAAGGTACGATTGTTATAAAAAGACTTATGTAAATAGTTATTAATCGCACACTGTACGAACGTTATAGACTAGAATAGAATAGAAAACTCTTTATTGTTCATCACAGATAGAAACATTCTAAACATATTATTTATTAACTAGAAGTACAATCGGCGGTCTTATTGCTTAAAGCAATCTCTTTCAGACAACCTTTGAATGGTGAGATCAGTACGTTAATAGAAACAATAGGTAGATGTACAAGACATAATGAAATGGGAGTAACAACTATTTTACATTATTTAAATTAAACAAAAACTTTACAACTAAACTTATTTCAAGTAAATAATTAATTAATAATTAATAGTTTATAATCAAGACTAATAAATATAGTTTACACAAATAAAAATATGTAAATATACATACATACATATATGTAATGCCTAAAATTCTACTGAGTCATGTAGTTATAAAATACACACATACCTACAAATAATAAATTATTGTAATAAATACACACAAATATGCAACATTTTACTATATATCAGCAAGGTAAAGATTTTTGAAGATAGGGAGGGATTTGGCTTCCATTGTTACACACATTGTTAGATGTGTAACAATGGGTATGTGTGTGTATGTTTAATTATAACTTAGAATAAAATTTAAGAGGTGTATAAGTTTTAATGGAAGTACTTTAATTACTAGGAATGTTTTTTTTCATAAAATATTGTATCATTATTTCCTAAAATCTCTATGCATATTTTGTAATCTTATAGTGTTTGCTTGGTCTGGTGGGAATGACAATATAATTCATTTAACTTACTTAATTTCATCTGTATAAATTATCCATATTACAATTGATGTATAATTGTTTTGTTTTCAATAGTTATTTTAATTTGCGTTTTTCTGTATCGTCTGTATAACAATTCGGTATACAAAGTCTTTTTTGGTATTTATTAAATATTTTTATTCGATAGTAAACACGAAAATAAAAGACTAATTTGGATATTTTCCATTTAAAATGAGTAATTGTAAAGTTATGTTTTTTTAAAGATTGTTCAACTTTTGTACTTAATGACGTCATCGATTGATAAAATCACGTAGCGACATGCAAATGAAGTGAAATGTTTTATAAAAATGTCGCTGGTTGCAAAACATATCACGAATTTGTGATGTCAAATGAAATTATTACGATATTATACTAAACAAACCTATGATTTTCGATATTTTATTAATAAACTGCAAAACCGTATGTCTTTGAAACAACATTGAAGTTCAACACTGTTACAGTTTTTTGATAAAATAACAGTCATCTTAGCTTCAATTGATATAATTTCAAGAAAATATTGTTTATAACCATAATATCTCGAAATGGTTTTGTAATCAGCATCACTTTAGTAAAACTTTGCATACCGAATTGGTAGAAACTTTATAGGTCAAGAACTTCTCTGTATTTTTCTCTTATTTGAAATATTGTGTACCGTTTCTTTCTCAAATAAATAAATAAATAACCTTATCCATTACATAAATACTTCTTTGTGTATTAATCGTCCAAGATGGTAAGATATGACCACAAAAGGTCCGGATGTTGAAAATATCAACATACCTTGGGAGCTTTCCTTGAAAGGCTTCTTTCAAAGGAAGCAATTTACCGAACATTAGTGTAATGGGAAACAGAAAAATCGAGTCATGGAATATTATGGTAATATAAAAAACGAGAGCTACAGCGAATGTATATCAATGCTGATTCAAGAGACCTAATTTGTATATAAATTAAGCCATTTTCTTTCAATATCCGATATACGATCCTGGCAACCGCTTTGCTTTTCATTCAGCAATATTTTCATTCATGCTCTTTTAATCTTAAGGCTCTGTCACTTGTCTTTTTGAGCACTTTCACTATTTAAACATAATGTGTCCAGTATAAATATATTGTATTATGATGATTTTCCATAAAAATGGTTCGTTAATAATTAAAAACGGTACTTTTATGTAACGACTAGTGAATCGGTCCAGCTTCGCACAAGTATCGTAGTTTTAAAAATATCTGAGGTATCTTCAATCAGTGCTCGCCCTTTGTGAAATTTAGCGCAATGATTACAATTTATAGCACTCCTGAATAGTGAAGCTTTAAGATTGAGAAAGTGCTTTTATGAACGGTTCAGTATCTCCGAAAATAAGGCCTTGCAAACAAACGGTCGGAGTTACAAACTTTGAATACATCATACATATACTCACGGCTATCTTTTGTCCGCGCAACCGTTACACAAAAATAAACCTTATAGCATGATTCAGTACTCACGTGCGACGACGACGGCGCAATGGCTTATTTCATGTATAAGTTTGGTGTTTCTATATTGATTTCTATTATTCTTTTGTTATTTGATAGGTAATAATATTAATTTTAATATTTTAATATTAACAGAGAACTCGGTGGTCAGCTGCCAAACTGTCTACTAACTGCTCGTCAATGACTCGTGTTGAGTCGAAACGCGTCGCATGTTTGTGGTTGCCTGTGGTTTTCGCTTGCGGGTGTGTGTGTGGTGCATTGTCTGCTTTTCGATTTCTTGTAAGTGGGAGGGCGGGCGGTGCACAGTGCATGTTGCATGAAGACTGCAGGTATTATTTAGCGGAATTAAGCGAAGAAATTTATTAATATTAGTATTGCTATGGATTTCCGCAAAGTAACGCCTGATTCAATCCAATATTAATTTTTTTAAATAAGCGATGAGTGAGAGTATTATAAATGTAAGAGTAAACAAATATAATCAGAATACTCCGAACTGCTAAGCTACCAGGAGTTACATGTGTTATTGTGAGTCAACCATAAAAGATAGACAATATTTCCATAACATACATACATAATTTCTATTTAACTTTCACCAATAAGGCTGCACACGTAGCGGAAGCTTAAAAAATGGAGTAACTTCTCCCGTTTTCCCAAAATTTCCAAAATTCCCCTTCACTACTCTGCCGAAGAGTATACTATAACCTATAAATATATTTCATGTATAGAATTGACCTCTCCAGAGATTTATTATAAGTATAGATTCACAAATTTAGTATCCTCCAGACACCGTAGTTAGTACATATCGGTTCGACAAAATGGTCCAATAATCCCCCCGCTCTCACTGCACTTCACGCCCCTCAATGCTTGATTGCAAGCTTGAACATATATCCCCAAATTCTCGTAAATTATTTTATAAGGAAAGGAAAACAGCTAGCAACACCTTTTTTAAATTAACTACATTCATACATATTCACGGCTATAAGTCCTTAGAAAGGATAGACAGAGTTTTAAAAAAAGAAATTCATCAGCCACTTTTGGAACTTGAAGGGGGAAAAGATTGTAAAATAAAGTGCAATAAACATTGTAATACATTGTTGAGGTTCTTGGTAAGGTGTCTCCAACCGCATCACCCAAAAATTCCTTAAGAAGGCCCAATAACCTTAGTCGCCTCTTACGATCATCCATGGGAAGAAATAAAGTAGTGCTATTCTAAGCCGACACTACACTGCAAATAATGAATTGATAGTCGTGTTGGTTGGTTGGATATAGGTTTATTACTACCCAAGACTTAAGACTAACTTACATTATATAATGGCAAGAGGGGGACAAGATACACTCACACCTATTATATAACTATTATACTTAATTAAATGTATTAGTAAAATCCGGGGTAAGTCAAACAAATCGTAGGCCAAACAATTTGCCGCGTAATCACAATCATGTATTTTTTTAAAGACATTTCATAGTACTTTAATCACATATATATTTTTTTTACATTTCTTCTTCACAATAGTCATTAACTTTATTATATTTCGTTCATTTTTTGTAGTATTCTCTCTTACATTTTTATCATATATTTAAAATAGCTGTGGACAACCATGCTTCCTTCTCAAGTCATATATTTATTTATTCTTCCTCTCGGCTTATTCCGTTTATCCACCCTAAAAAATCCTCCCTAAGGCGGATATTCGGAAACGCGTGTCCGTCTATCCACCCTGAACGGGGTGGATATCCGGAATGCATATAATATGGTTCTTCCGATTTTCTACCCTGCGTACCTTTTCTTTTTCCTTCTACCTTTTCTGCCTGCGTACAGTCATTTACAGAAAAAAGACCCTAAGTTTGTAAGATATTTTTATTCAAACTGTAAGTAAGAAAGTAGGTATGTTTATCTTAAGTATTTTAATGTTCACGATGTTCCTTGGACCCATTTTGTGTTGTGTATGTTTCTGTAAATTACTGTACTTGGGGTAAAAAATCGGAAGAACCATATTATATGCATTCCGGATATCCACCCCGTTCAGGGTGGATAGACGGACACGCGTTTCCGAATATCCGCCTTAGGGAGGATTTTTTAGGGTGGATAAACGGAATAAGCCGATCTCTTATCAAGGTACACTAATATAATTATTGGGTCGGCCGCCCTATTACAATATTAAATATTCATACATTTAACTACATATCAAGGTACAAATAATAATCAACATATCATGATATTTATATACTTATAATAGAGTCTCTCTCTTTTAACACTCTTTTGGTGTCCAATTTTCTTCACGAAGGGTATTCAAGCGCGTCATGATCAGACAAAAAGGATTCAGAGATCTGTTTTGTTTGTACCTTGGTGTACCTTGTATGACTTTATATACTACTTTCAAAAACCTTCCGTTATTCTTACATTCCATATTTAGAAAAGATAAAAAGATAAGAAAAACATTTATTCATTGCTACACAGTTAACAATATAACTAAAAACATTAAAAACGAAACTAAATAAAAATTAAACAAAAAAAAAAACAAAAATATAAATAACAAGATTTTAAAAACAAGAGTTAACATTAAAAGCTATTGTCACAAGCCATACCCTGCGCAGCAATAAATTGGCGGCTGACTCAGCATTATCGTTGTGAGTAAATGCTCACAACACTGATTTTCAGTCACCGCCAGGAAACGCACGGACTAATGAAAACTAAACTCAGTGCATAATAAAAAATATACCTATACACAAGATAATATGTATACACATAGGTAACATAATAATAAATTAAAAAATAATTGTAATAGAACAAATACTAATATCAAGTAGTGAACAACTACATAAAATCAAAACAAAATATTATATTAATTATGAATATCTAACGAAATATATGTATAAAAGAGGCAATAAATAGACTTAATAAATACCGGGGCTAAAGAGTGTATGTAAAATACTTAAATAATTGTAACCTAGAAATAAATGTAAATAAAATAAAAGTATTATATTTAGTTATCAATTGGTAAATAATCGAAATAACAATTGAGTAATCAAGTCAAATGAACATCAAAAACTTATCAATTGAAACTACCATACTACAAACAACATTTCAAAAACTTTCAAATCCATCATGCAAACTTTGGCTACATTCCATTACCTGTTTTAATCATAACAATCACATCACGTTACTTTCTCAATCATACCACACACAGCGATCACTTAATAGAATTCTTCATGCCATATATGTATGCAACACTATCTCTCGTCGTAACGTATCATCGCCCCATACCAAAACAAACGCAAATATCATCCTAACAACAGCCATAATTTTTAACTCAATATTCTTATTTTCATCATTTTATGAGCCTTTTGCTTAAATTAATTTATAAACTATTCATACGTCTTTACTCTCAGATTTTGTTTCATTTTACCATCCCAATATATAGTTTTTTTTAGTAACTTTTTCGTATACGTATTACATTATAATATTGAAGTTAAATTGTTCTCATTATGCTTTATATAAACTTAATGTTAAAAACATTAATGTTATTTTTTTTATAAATAAGCCGTAGCCAGGACAATCTCGTAACATATTAAATGAAAAACATTTTAAAATATAATCGTACATGATATTCACGATACATAATTGGTTTATTTAATCAGTAACTACACAGTTCACATTGTGTATCATAAAGTATATCGTGTAATGATTTATCCTTCTAATATTAGCGCTAAAACATAAGTATACTAATTGAATGTTGACTTAAATTGTAATCAAATCGGTATCTCTCTAAATTAATATATTTAAATTACTAATTTTATATATTTAATATAAACATTATTAATTTAATGTTTTTTGACATGAATTCCTCATGTGGGGATTATTACTCATAAATAAAAGATGTTATTAAAGGAAAGAAAAAATTTCGACACTGGCGGGATTCGAACCCGCGACCTTCGGGTATACGCCCCCGTCGCTCTCGCCGGTTCGAATCCCGCCAGTGTCGAAATTTTTCTTTCCTTTAATAACATCTTTTATTTATGAGTAATAAACATTATTAACCTAAATCCATAAAAATAAGGAGCATTAAATTTAACGTTTCATTATTGTACCTATATGTTAAACTAGCTAATTACACAAATATTATTATAATTACGCACCGTACCACTGATTGTCATTTCCAGTCACTCAATATGATCATATTTTCGCACATAAAATTTTCAAGGTGATATCCACGTCCTCAGACCACTCAATGGAAAGCAAGCTGGTTCCATATTTCAGTCCTGGGTATGTCCGTTTAGGTTAAAGTACAGAATTGTCAGGTTTGGCTATATATGCAACATTCTACAAATTTAAATAATCCACAATTATTATTGTGTCAATCTTGTAAAATTTTATTTCTTTGTTTGTACTTAAACACTTTTATTTCACCAATTTGCACTGTTTTTTAAATATAAATTCTTGTTTCCGTGTTCAGCGCAGCCACTAGGCCGCACTGGCAGGGTCGCCATGCAATAATGTAATTAAACGACGTGTTAACTCTTTGAATATACGTTTATTACTACTAAAGACTTACAACTAACTTACATTATATAATGGCAAGAGGGGGACAAGATGCATTCACACTACACTACAACACAGCTTAAATTAACTACTAATCAGAAATTCAATTCATTAATTCTATACTAAGAAGAAGAACAACAGTAAGCTGTGCAGGTGGAGTTGTAAATGTCAAAGAAGTAGAGCTCTTTTTATTTAAACACTTTCTTTTAGAATTTCTACCTAAACGCAATATTATTTTATTGAAAATTGGAGAAAAAAATAATTTACACTCGCAACACTGACATGGCGGCGCATAAAAAATCATAATTTAAACAAAACAAATTAGCTTTGAATCATCGAAAATAAGTGGAAATAAACAATAGTAACCGGTAAAACGTGACTCCCAGTCCTTTAGCTTTGATATTTACTCTATTTTGACAAGTTGGAAGTACGTAAGTCGTCACTATTAATTTTTTTGTGGAGCTGTTTTGGCTTGTCACTTTCAAAGCTTCTAACCGACTGAGTGTGGGTGCGTTGCTTCGACTGGCAAGTGAAACCAACATGATAGGACTATCAATATGGCCGTGAGCGGAATTTGGGTACTCTTTATTCTATGTATAGATTGAATATAAATAGTTTTCTAGCGGTAAAGGAAAAACATTATAAGAAAACCCGAGATGAGTTGGACTTAGTCATGTAGTTGTTAACTATTTCTTAAAACCCTTACTGTCATCACTTCTTTCTCTTTATTAAGTATTATTTAAAAAATTGTATCTTCTGTACTATAAAATAGAGATGCAAACCAATTTTGCATGGCTAGGAAGTATTTCAATTCTGTGGAATACTTCTGAAGAGTTGGATACTCAGATAAATATAACTTTCTATTAACGAAATACTTTCTTTCACAAATTTTTTCGCATTTGAAACATATTAGTTTAAATTAATAATAATAAGAAATTAAAGTTTGTTAATTTGTTTATTTGTAAACCTAAGGGCTAATCTTTGGGAACACTGTATAATCATCAAAATTATTTCACAATCAAAAAAATTATTTATTCCGATTTACTAAAGGCTAAAAATTTTATCATTGCGCTAAAATTAATAAGGATGAGTAGTGATTGAAGAAACCTCAGATATTTGAAAGATAACCCCAGGCGAAGGCGTATCTAAGTCGAAAGATGTTTTTATGTTACTTTTGTACGGAATACAAATATTCATAAGTAATATTTGTATTGCTATGGATTTCCGCAAAGTAACGTCTGATTCAATCCAATAGCTTTTGTACGTGTTTTAACAAACATTAAGTAAAATTAAGGTAAATACTACATTTAACTACAAACCAAAAAATATATTTGCGAACTGATTTTTTAAGGATAAGTCTAAATTAATGTTGCGCTCTACATAAAGTTTAAGTTTGTTAACACCAAGAGTTATGAGCGACAACGAGAACCACCGCTTATTAAAGCACACGGTTATACGTAGTCCAACGGCTCTCTTTTGTAAAATAAGAACATTACCCTTAAAAGCAGTGCTGTAGTTTTAGGAAAACATTTTAGACCACACTTTTTGATAAAATTTCAGCTACATTTTGTAAAGACGAAGATGTTTCAAGAACAGTTTTGAATTTTTGTAACATTGTATTTTGATATCTTTTCTCAAAACAACTTTGGTTTGTTGTTTGGTAACTGAAATGGTGAGATCTGGAATCAGATATAATTGACGAACCTAATATTTTAAATGAGAAATATTTAGTATGGTGCCACAGGAATGGCTCACAGTAGTTAGGCCTGTCACCGTTTTGTTTGATTTCTCTTGGTATTCCACACAGTGCTATTTGCAGCGAACTATTAAAGCGTTCACTATATCAAATCTATCATCAAGGTACTACTCATTAATACAAGTAAAAATTTTGGTAGTCTAACTTAATTATAAAGTTGAGAGACTTAGCTTTGTGATTTTTTCTTATAACTTCATTTTGGTACGTCTGGAACAAAATAACCTCACAACTGAATTAGGTGTCATGTACAAGATATTTTCATATAAAGCCTATGAAAGACAATTGCACTCTGTTTTATCAATGTTGAAATTATATTTTACTCGTACTAAAAATATCTTTGTTTTACTTTCAGATTGTGTATAGAATGAATGAATGAATATAGAATATAGAAATGAATATAGTTATGAAAATATATTTAAGTTTGTTTGGCAGCTAGCTAGGTTTTCTAATGGATGGATCGATAATTGTTTTCTTACAAAGATTTCGATAGGAAATGGTTTTTGTCATAAATTACTTTTTCATTTTTATTTTACTATGGTACATGGCATTAGATCAACCAGTCATAGTTATAGTCATTTACTACCGCGTAAAGCGTAACTTTTACTTTGTAGCTATTTAAATCAAGCAACCCTTTAACAATGAACAGGATTTTACCTTCCATTTTCGTGGAAAAGAGAAACTGATGAGTTCACCTGAACAATCTTTTGATATCTGGGTAGTAACAATATTCGTAGTCCTTGAAGCTGGCTTTAAATGAAGAAAATGTTAACGACCCCGCATTTTGACACACGGCGGGTCAATAAGTCCGTGACTTTTTGAATTTCTGACCTCTTTACTGAAACAGCAACACTGCTCCTGTGAACAGGCATCTGTCAGTTGACTCCTGTCTAAATTTTAACACACACAGTTAGTTTGTGTTTGACAGCTATTTTTATTAGACTACTCACAAATTTGAGGAGAAAATGGAAAAAAGTGAATTTTGTGTGCTTATTAAGCATTATTTCTTGCGAAAAAAAAACCATTATCGAGACCAAGGCTAAGCTTGATAAATACTATGGGGACTCTGCACCATCGATTTCAATGGTAAAAAAGTGGTTTACTGAATTTCGTTGTGGCCGTACAAGCACTGAAGATGCCGAACGGCCTGGACGCCCAGTTGAAGTCTCTACACCCGAAACAATCGAAAAAATTCACGATATGGTGTTGGCCCACCGAAGATTGAAAGTGCGAGAGATTGTGGAAGCCGTAGGGATCTCGCATGGCTCAGTGGTTTCAATTTTGAATGATCACTTGGGCATGAGAAAGCTTTCCGCAAGATGGGTGCCGCGTTTGCTCACAGTCGACCACAAACGCAATCGTGTAACAACTTCACAGGAACGTTTGGCGTTGTTTAATCGCAATGTGGAGGAGTTTTTGCGCCGTTTTGTAACCGTGAACAAAACATGGATCCATCACAACACACCAGAGTCCAAAAAACAGTCAAAACAGTGGGTTTCTAAGGGTGAATCGGCGCCAAAGAAGGCCAAGGTGGGTTTGTCTGCCAATAAAGTTATGGCGACTGTTTTTTGGGATGCACGCGGGATAATCCACATTGACTACCTACAAAAGGGAAGAAAAATCAATGGGGAATATTAAGCCAACTTATTGGACCGATTCAATGACGATTTGAAAAAAAACCGACCTCATTTGGCCAAGAAAAAGTTTTTTTCCACCAAGACAATGCAAGGGTACACACATGTGCAGTTGCCATGGCAAAAATCCATGAATTGGGCTATGAATTGCTCCCTCATCCGCCCTATTCTCCAGATTTGGCTCCGAGCGACTACTGTTTGTTCCCAAACCTGTACTCGTAGAAATGGCTAGGTGGAAAAAGATTTGACTCTGTGGGAACATCAAAGATATACTGGCCAGTACACCCTGCTGCGTACCAACTTAGAATTTGTATTTATGTTTAGCTAGAGAAACATTTCGATACCACGATGTACGATTTTCCAATTCAGTTGATATAATTGAGATAATTTTATCCGCCAAATTTGCGACTAGGGTTGCAAAGTAATTATTACAGAGGTTTAATGAATCTTTTGTGTTGTCATATTTTGTAATGAGTTCAGTCGCCGAGTTGTGTCTTGGAGCTATATCGCAGATTGACTTTATTGCTTTCCAAAGCTTTTTAGGATGCTCCTTTCCTTATTCGAGAAGTTGATTTTCGTAACGTGTTTTTAGTTTTCTGAGTAAAGTATTACAGAAGTTTCTGTACCTAGTGAAAACGAGCTTTGCTGTGGCGTTATTTGGTGATTTTCTTGATTTAAGGTGAAGGCGGTCTCTGTGCTTCATACAGCGAATCAAGCCAGGAGTTATCCAAGGCTTGCAGTTAAACTTTGATCGGCTGACTGTAATAAGTTGAGTATTGATAAATGATTGGGGAAAAGATGGTAATAATGTTTCCGGCATTACGGGGCAATTTTCTTCAATAGAGTATGCAACAGCCACATCAAATGAATTTTCCGTATACACTGTCACATTATTAATGTTTTACACGTTCATGTAGGGTTTTCCATGCGATTTTAAATCAAAATTGTCTCATCTTTTAATTCAGGAATATGTTAGACAAAATTTACAGTGACATTGTAGGAATCTTACAAGAAGCGGCTGTGGCCACGTACTGTAGTACCATTAAAGGCAGGTAGGGTAAAGAGCTTGTTGGCTGGAATATGCATGTGTATCAGTCTCACATAGATGCTAAACATGAATATGTGGATCTCAATCGGAAAACCCAGTAGTGGGCAGGTCTACGATAATATGAGTACGAGTAGAAAAATATTGAAGTCTAGAGTCAAGTGGTGTCAAAATAATCAAGAGAAAATAAAAATGGACATCTTAGCTAAACATCGCTCAAATAAAAACTTCAATAAATTCTGGCAACCTACGAAGCACTTAAATATTAAACCTAGTTTGTCCAACCAAGTTGATGGGAAAAGTGACCATAACGTAGCAAATCTTTTTGAAGACCATTTTAAAATAGACCGCGTACTAGTTCCACCAGTGACCGCAGCGATTCCGGTGCACGATGCTGAGGCTGGCGTATGCTACGGCGAACTTACGGTATGGTTCTCATCTAAACAAATCGAGTCGGTAATCCGTCAAATGACGCGCGGTAAATCACATGGACACGACAGCCTCAGCATTGAGCATCTGCAATTCGCTGGTGTCCATCTGCCTTCGGTATTGTCTATGTTTTATACATTAAGTCTAGGTCACGGTTACCTCCCTAGTGATCTTACGAAAACTATAGTGTTACAATTGTTTTTAATTACAATGTTAAAAATGGAACCGGTGATATTGCGGATAAAAACAACTATAGGCCAATATCATTTGCGACCATATTAGCCAAGGTACTTGACAGTGTGTTGAACAGACACCTGTGTAGGCATACCCAGCCACATGACGCCCAGTTTGGTTTCCTACCCGAACTTTCCACTGAGAGCGCAATTCTTTGTTTAAAGTACGTTGTTAGGTATTACACAGATAGGCAAACACCTATTTACGCGTGTTTTTTGGACCTTTCGAAAGCTTTCGATCTTGTATCTTACGATGTGCTGTGGGAGAAAGTTGACGGGATGGGTGTGCCTGCAGAAGTGTCTGGTATCCTCAAATACTGGTATTTGAGTCAGACGAATAATGCAAGGTGGGGATCATCCCTATCAGATACCTACAAACTTAAATGTGGCGTTCGGCAGGGGGGAGTGTCTTCTCCGATTCTTTTTAACATCTAAATGAAATAACTGATCGAGGGATTGAGTAACATGCATGTTGGTTGCTCCATGAGTAGTATCCGCACAAATAATATAAGCTACGCCGATGACATGGTGTTGCTGGGCCCCTCGGTCGGTGCGCTCAGGCTGATGATGGGTATGTGTGAAAGCTATGCTGAAAGACATGGACTCAGATACAATACCAAGAAAAGTGAGTTAAAGGTTTTTGCGGCTGGTAACAAAACTCCTAAAAATGTACCACCAATAAGATTAAATGGGAAGGACCTCAAAAGAGTGGCAAAATTTTAATACTTGGGTCATATTGTATCTGAGGACCAAAAGGATGATCTCGATATTGAGCGCGAGCGCAGGGCGATGGCGGTCAGAGGCAACATGTTGGCCCGCAGGTTTGCTAGGTGCTCAAATCAAGTAAAGATAACTTTATTTAAAGCTTTGTCAAACTTTCTACACCTGCAGCCTGTGGGTTAGCTATACGCAGAAGACTTACAATGCACTGCGCGTGCAATATAATAATGTATTCCGGATGTTGTTGGGGCTGCCGCAATACTGCAGTGCGTCAACGATGTTCGCCGAAGCGCATACAGACGATTTTTATAGAATTATGCGTAAAAGAATCGCCTCAATTTACCGCAGGACACGCGAGAGCGCCAACACCATCCTTGGTACAATAGTTGACCGGTTTGACTGCCCAATGTATAAACATTGGGTTGTCAAACATGTCAGCCTAAAAAAATAAATTGGTTTATTATAAATATTAGTGTAATATAATAATAATCTGATAGACTGTTTTATTTTACATAAATCTAGAAAAGCCCCTGATCGCATATGGTAGAAGTGAATGTAATCTCTTGAAAAACTGAACGTGAATCTTAATATTTGTTGACCTAAATACTAACTAAGTTTTAAACTGAGCTTCAGCTTTTAAACAAATAATTTAATCAGATCAAATACCATTTGCTGTACGTTGCGGAATAGTTTATTAACAGCATCATCAATTAATGATACACAGTTTACCAACACAGTAGCAAATAAACTACAGTTTTGCGACATGAAATGCATTGCAATATAACTTTAATTACATCACATTGCAGTGATACAAAATGCTCAGAGTAAAATATGCTGCAAATTAAAACAAAAATTTATAGGTGTGTACTATATAGTGACGGCTTAGTATGGCACTAACCCACTTCTTGACACAAAAGCCGTAAAAGGTGACTTGACCTGACGGAAATGTGGCGGGACCCATCACCAACAATATTATTTTACAACCATTTACCCACCCAAGTTCCAAAAATGTCTTTGAGTACATATATGTACATTTGTATGTTTACGCGCTTTCGGCGTCTCAGAGGTACATCACACATCTAAACCTGTGATATAAACATTATGTTATCTCTGTCCCATATTGTTCTGAGTACCCACTTTTTGCCGCCTGGACAATGCATCTACATGACAAGGGGCCGGCTTATCTCTGCTTTGTAGCAACACTTTAGAACGTTATTAATTACAATTCAGCATGTTGGCGTGTTTCCTCACGATATTTACCCGCACCTTTCGCGTTGTGACCTTCAGAGTATTGGCGTATGTCTGACCAAAGTTATGAACGCTTGTTATTGTTAGGTGCAGTGTTGAAGTTGAAAAAATAACTAAGGTTTACCAAAAAATTATGTTTTTGGTCATTTATCAAACAATCATCTCGTAGAAATGTTTCGCTAAAGATAGGTTTTAATCTGAAGTATCATGTCTTAATTGCCCATCATAAATTTAACATTTTAAAACGTTTTGTTCTCATATAGAAGTATGATTCTATGTAATAATATTAAAAGCGATCAATAGAACGATTATGAAGATTTCTCAGAAACACTTTCGCCTTTAATAATCGTCTACTCCGTTCTGTCATACCGTTTGTTATACCGGTATGACACACACAACGGACAAAATCAGTCCGCTTTGTTCGCCTACGCTGTCGAACAGAACGGACTACGAAAAAAGTGTCCGGTTTGTTATACTGGTTAGTTTGACAGGTAAATAGTGTTGCGCTACACAATAATATAATAATATTGTTGTAAGTGGTGGGATTAAGAAAATTTTCAGGAGTGAAAAAACAACTATAGATAAAAAAACATACATTTTTTTACCAGAAATATTGGAATAATGCAATAATTTTGAGATGTTCGCCTCGAAGCAACTAAATCTTTACAACTAAAAACAGACTAACCAAACTGTGCCCCACTGCCTAATGCCGCGTTTACATTTATAGTTATAACATTTTCGTAAGATTACAACTATGATGTGTTATAATAACTTGGACGTTTGCTATGAAATAATGCTTTTTTTCGTGTTTTTGTAAGCATACATGAAGCCATACATAATTTTTCTATGAACTAGGATGGTCGTTAACCGAAAATACAAAAGACATAGTTTATGTTTGAAAATATGAATATTATTACAACAAAAAGTAAGTATCCTACATATACTCACGGCTATAAATCCCTAGAAGGGGTAGCCAGAGCCTCAGAATCAAGAATTCTTCAGTCACTTTTGATAGTCACATGGGGAAAATATAGTAAAGGTAAAGTTTCGTTGGTGATTGGTCTCCAGCCACATCGCTCAATAGCAATTTGAAAAACCCCATACCCTTAGTCGCCTTTTCGTGCACCCACGATATGAAATGCGATGGTGCTATCCTAAGCCGGCATTACACGTCAATATGTTTAAAAGTATAATTGAACTTGTGTTCGGGTTAAATTCTTGGGACCGGTCGTTGTGAAAATCTTAGGGAAGGCCGATGTCCAGCAGTAGATGTCTATTGGCTTAATGATGAGTAATGGTGATTTAAACCCACGCTTGTCTGCATGACAGGCGGTTGGATTAACCACTGAGCTATCCCAGTGTTTGGGTACTTTTAGTTTGCTTCAGGCAAAGCAATATTTTTTATTGAAACCAAACTCATTCGCATATAAGCAGCCAATATACGAAATTCTCATATAGCCTAGAGGCAACATACTTTAAACACTGTAAATGAATTTTTTTCCGAAAACAAAACAAACTTCAAAGCATGTCTAAAAGCTTTCATCGGTAAATGTTTCAATTTAAACTAGGTATGTCCGGTCCGATACGCTTTGCTAATAAAAGAAGCGAAACGGAAGTAGTTCACGCCAACTGTTTATTTACAATGTACTAACATGGAGAATTTTAGATTGTTATTATTTCTCAATGGTACTATTTATTCATATAGTTTTTATTTCAATCATCACTTGATGGGTCTTGATTGTTTTACTAATTCGGTTTATCATTTAAATGGTGTTGGTGCTCAATGAAGCACGAAATGTGAAAATTAGGGATTTGAAATGTAATGCCCCCTATCACGTGAGTACACTGTCTAAGCAAAACGTGGGTACCTTACCTGGACACTAGATGGCGCTGCCATGTGAGTCCAGAAGTATTGGTACCTCTGCCAACCCCTTCGGGGAAAAACGGCGTGAACGTTTATGTTATATGTTATGTTATGAAATGTAATGGCTTCGCTGCAATTTCTCTCTGGGTTTGTAAAGATTAGCTTTCAAAAGTTGCCGATAATCTTTTTCCGTAATAATGCATGGTCAGGAAATTTATTTCAGTAAGCACGAAATCATTTTTGTTCACGCACTGTATCGTTGAGCAATACAGTAAATTGTTGCTTTACAACCTTTCCCCACTAAATTTCTAAAGCTTCGGCTGCCTCTTCTTGAGATTTATAGCCCTGAGTACTACCACAACCCAAACAGTAAAACGAGTTACATTCTTTAGCCGAACGCTCAATCAATCACTTTGCGTAATGTTTACATGCTCCCAGTATTCACTATTCAGCCGAGAGTGCAATCTCATCTGTTTACTTAGTGCTTATAACTTGATATAGATCGTATGTAGTTCCTAAAGCCTTAGTAGGAGTAATCCATTGTTTAGAATGTTTACACGGCACGTGTGACCTTAGCTTTACACGTCTAAGAATAGAATAGTATATTGCCTTTACAACATAGTAAAACAGTTCTAATAATATAAAGTGTTGAAGTATTTCAAGCCTGACTTTACTATTCAATGGCTGTGAAACGAAAAATTGTGCTCAAGGCACAAAGGAATAGAACAATATTGTTGGACAAGATTAGGTTTTGTGGCTCTTTTTATTGAATATTTTTTAAGCCGTTGCCTATTTCCATCAATTATAATTACAAAGTCTAATATCAGTCGTCACTCCTTAAACCCTTAGGAGGACAAGCCGGAGTAGATTGCCCTTTTGCTGAGGTTGGCTCCTAGGAGAGCAGCCATACGTCGGAAGATTTACCGACGGAGTCACTCCCACTAGGCCCAGTCTCAGGCCTATTCGTCAAGTCCGACCGTTGTGCGTCTGTCAGTGACTCCGTATTCGTAGCCAAGTCCATTTTTGGTTGAGAGTTTTTGCCCCCCCCCCCCCAGAATACAAGGGGCAGCCTGTCGCTAACGCGACAGGGAGGGATTCTCGACCTGTGTCGATACCCTCCTGGGGTAGTTTACTGTTCTCTTTAAAACTCATCATTAGGGGCAAGGGTTTAGATGAAGGGCTGACAGGAAGCTGTGAATAGGCGCCCTGTCCAGTTCCTATCACAGGGAAAAGGTCGGAAGAAGAAAAGATATAGTAAAAAATACATCTCTTCATAAATAGATATATGATGGTATAAAATAAG
The DNA here is from genome assembly GCA_963576735.1 of Bedellia somnulentella. Classification (NCBI taxonomy): domain Eukaryota; kingdom Metazoa; phylum Arthropoda; class Insecta; order Lepidoptera; family Bedelliidae; genus Bedellia; species Bedellia somnulentella. Next base: position 6,234,274 of record OY755182.1, on the reverse strand, counting down.
TAGAAAATATTTAAAAGAAGTGGAATATATACTTAATCATAATAAAAGCCCTCCGCAATCAGCTACCTTCGCCACAGGAGTAAATGTTGCAATCGAGCGGGTCCCGTTATTGGCTAGGCATTACCAGGGTGCACAAACGTGGACGTTTGCAGTAGGACATTTGGTGAGTGTGCTGGATAGTTCACCCGCTGTCTGAACATACACAGGACCAAAATCCCTCAACTTACACCCCTTCCCCATCCCCTCAAAACTCAAAACTCTCAACAATCTTTAAAAGTAATTCTTATCAAACAAACTATAAAAATTTTAGACGTTTTTATTCGATTCACATATTTAAAAAAAAATACTATCAAAAAATAGAAGGGTAATTGATATACCACATTACCATTTATTTACTAAATGTTCAATTGTGTCTGGAAAAGTTGAGAAAAGGTTTTTCTATTAAACAATATTATTTCTGCAAAATATTTCAACTGTAATTATAATAACTAATTGAACATCTCCAAAGATTCCTGTAAAGTTACATTGAGCTGTAATTATTAATATTGCATTTTCGAAGGTTTAATATCCTTTTCCAATTGTAAGAAGGCTATTCAGATAAAATATGGCGCATTTTCAATCCTTCAGTTTACTTGGTGGTTGCAAGCAGTGGTTTCGTGTTTTGTAGCCGTCAGTACGTAGTAGGTAGGTAATGAGCTTCCGTGATATACGGAGTGAAAATATGTCGAATGTTAGCTCAGCTCAGGATGCTAAGGTGACAAATACATTTTGAGACCTCCCGTACCGTGACGTGACTATAATGTCAATGCACTTAAGTATACAGTGCAGGCTACAGCGAAAAGGCTAATAGGGAGTTTCTATTCAATACGGTGCTAACATATGTGAAACATCTAAAGTTTACCAGGAAAATAAACGAAAATACATTTAAGGCCCCTACTCTTAAATTTAAATCGAGAAAGGATAAATGATAAGGAATATACGGCGTGGACGTTGAGTTGAAGTTTTATTTAATCTACTTAATATTTGAGTAGTACAGTCGCCATCAGATATATCGGAGCGGCCGAGGTACTCAAATATATCTGAGCAGCAATAAATTTCAATAAATTCTTTACGGTAAATAAGGTCAATAAGATCTGAACATCCAATTCGCCACAAATATATGAGCAGTGGTTTTTCAATTAAATCTGAACACTCAAAGAGACAATAATAACAGAAAGCACAACTCGTCAAAGTTATCTGCTCAGACAGGGTGATCATAAATATCTGAACATTTAGAGAAAATATACCTTAAAACATTAGGCATACAGTTCAAATGTAATCGTACAGATGTAATGAATTTTCCTTTTACAAAATGAGTAGATATACAAAATATAAATATGCGAAAAGCAACTTTACAGTCTTGTTACAAGTGACACATTTGAATTAAATATTTGGCAATTCACAAAAACGTCAACATAACTGTCATTGCATATAATGCACTGCATTTATTTATCAAATATTTACAGATTTAATATGCTATACTTACGTATATAGATTGGCAATACAAATACGACAGGCGAGATAAAAAAAAAGTACAACGGTGTTCGTAAATGAGTGTGTGCGTGACATTAGTATGGCGGATCCCATACTAGCCCTATTAAAATTGATAAAAATTCACGTATTTGTTATTATCTATACATATAATAAATCTGTAGAAAAGTAATTTTTGTACATTGAAGAAATTGAAAAAAAAAATAGCCAGCGTGTGAACAGATAAGTAACAGAACCCATTTCCATCATTTTTAAATTTTTTGTCTGTTTGTCTGTTTATATGTTTGTTTGTGCGCGCAAAACGTAAAATCTACGAATTTAATGCTGAAAATGTTTATATACAAAAATTAAACGTAACTTGAGGTATAACTTAGTTTTTGTTTCATCGAAATCGGTTCACTCTATCAAAAGATATGATTAATTTTGTGAGTTCAAGAAGAAAAATATTACGTTACGCAATTCAGTATAGTACTTGCAACGACATCTTAAGTCTAAATATAGAACTAATGTTGATAGTTGGAATCCAAAGTCCGATAGATGGCGTTGTGCAAAAATAAAATAAAGAACCAAAATAAAATAAAGCAAAAATAAAATTTGCATTTTTTTAGCCCCTTTAACCCCTTATTTTAAAGTCGGTTAAAGTAATAGAAGCTACAGGAAACAAGCTAGGCGAAATTAATACAAGCTGCCAATATCAAGTGAATTCGCCGACTATGAAAATAACTGAAATGCTTTTAAATATTATCTTTACTTAGTTTCTTAAATTAGGCTTATTAATATTAATATATTATGTAAATAGTCTGCCTATTAATAAATCCAATTTGGTGAGCATAATTTTGAAATTCTTAGCCATTCTTCAAATGCACGTCACTTCACAACCAGTTTTCGTGAACGTTTATAATAAAAAACTGAATTTTGGTCTACATTAAACACCAAACCTCTCTGGCTTCGTTTACATCCATCAATCTTTTCATACATGCTCTTTTATTCTTCATACTGCGGACACCTGCCTTTTTGAGCACGTTTTCTATTTGATCCAAATCTGTCCTCCGAGGTCGTCCTCTACTAACATTACCTTCCACATTGGCGATAAAAAAAGTGTCAAGTACAAAGTGGCGATCGATAGTCTCTGCCTACCCCAATGGAAACTAACGGCGTGAGAATATGTACTCGTATGTATGTATGTATTAAACACCAGAAACATAAGACATCTTTTAAGTTCTACTTTTTTTAACACTAAAATGATGTAGTGACCTTAGTGACTAACCTTAATTTAGTTATATTTGCATATTATACATACATACATATACTCACGACTATAAATCCCTAGAAGGGGTAGCCTGAGCTAAGGAATTAGAAATTCCTCAGCCACTTTTGGAAAATTGAGTGGGGAAAAGATGGTAAAATAAAGGTTGTTGGTAATGGGTCTCCAACCGCATCGCCCAAAAATCCCTTAAAAACCCCCAATACCGTTAGTCGCCTCTTACGTACATCCACCGGAAGAAATGGGGTAGTGCTATTCTAAGCCGACACTACACAGCTACTACAGTGCATATTATGCCACTGATAAATCGATTTAATTCAATGTATTATCATAGTACAACCAACAACCGTAAACCCTAATAATAGTAAAGTACCTTTTTTGAGCGGTTTTATTTAGCTTACCCCGTTTGTTTTATTCTTTCTTGAGTGAAATTTAGTAATTTAGTTTTCACCCCCTTCCTGTCAACCGGTTAATATTTCTTTTCGGAAGGAAAAGACGTGATGAGCTCGAAGCAAAGAGTGATGAGCTCAAGGCCCGACCACCTGCGGCCATCAATAATAACTACCTATATATTGGAGGGGTACTGATTTTTCAACATACGTCATAGAACATTTGTCGGAAAGATTGGCTATGTCAGTCACATGAGAGCACATGAACACACTCTTAATAGCCGGATACCAGAACTTGCTGTGGCTGAAATCGGGCGGGATTGATATATGATCTATGTGCAAAATTCCGAAGTGTTAAAAACAAAAGGGCTTTATAAATATATTGATGCATTATGCAGATCTGCTAGGATCGTACAAGGTAGCGATCCTTAATCTTCGGCTAACCCTGTAACTGTATCTAAATAAACACTAATTCAAATGAGATACACACAGTTACGACCTTTTATTATTTCAACTGGATAATGGCTACTGTAATTAATTAAATATCATTATAAAATACTCAATAGTTCCTACATCACAATAAGTGTGCGCATTAGATTTCATTGGTTCTTTATTTTATTTCAAAAAGGTGATATACTCTTAACTAAACGACGTTTTTTTGTTCTCGACAATCACGCGAACGAAGTCGCGGGCACAGCTAGTATATTATATTTTTTTATCATATATTTGCATTGAAAACTTTGGTTTAAGATCTATAATAAAGCATAAAGACTTGTAATGCAATAAATAACTAAAAATTTTATGTTTGCCAAAGAATATGTATTCGATTTAGATTCTGTGCTCATCGATTTAATATACCCAAGATACAACGTCAACGCTTGTAAAGTGTCTCGACAAAACTGTGCTTAAATTACTTCTAAGCACAGTTGCGCTCTTAGTAACGCGTGCTTCGTTGTCAGGTAAACATGCCAAAGTGCTCCGTGAAAAAGTGCAAACATAATACTTTAACCACGTTGAAAAAGGATGGCATATCGTATTTTCGGTAAGTACTAGATAATATTTTTATAATAAAGTGAGTTTGTGGCAAAATACGCATTTAAAATCATTAAAACATAATTGTTTTAAATTTATTTTCAAACGTCTCTTCATTTGACATAACGCACTATGAAGTGGAACAAAGTCAAATACTAAATGAATAGAGTCGCTTATTGTTTTTTTTTTGCGGTATTTCAATAATATGGAATTAATATTAAATAACTATAGCCGGTCCAGAGAAGGTCAAAATTTACTCGATTGTGATTGGTGTTTTTTATTTTAGTAAAATATGTTTTTATTTATTATTCTAGATTTCCTAAAAATGAAATTGAAAGGGAAAAATGGCGGACAATAATAGCTAATGAGAGAAGTGAAGATTTTTTTAAACCAAATGATTCTAGTGTGGTTTGCTCTTGTCACTTCTCAGAAAATGACATGTATTATACGAAGAAAGGCTTTCGGAAAGTAAAGAAAGGGGTCATACCATGTATTGCGGTAAGTTTTTCCATAAAATATTGTAATCTAATGAGTACACAACATACGTGAACCTTTCAATGTTTTTCAGATCGAAAAATCAACGACACAATTTGAAAATGTATCACCAGTTTCGGCAAGGAATGATCCTAGCACAGCCAGACTTGAAGACGATTCGGAGGTAAGACAATATTGGAAATGTATGCTTGCAGTTTAGCTATTGCTAATATGTTCATGCTTCTGCGTTTGATCTAATCATGTCATTTATTTGTAGGTCGAAATTTTAACGACCCAACCAGTACCCTCTATCACAACTACCCCTCTAACATTAACAAACACACCCGCTAAGCCCACTGATATAGAGAAATCGTTAGTATTGCAGTCAAAATTAGAGATAAGCTAATTAAGTAATTCGTTCGAACTGGAGTTTATTATTATATAGGAACAGATAATAAACAAGTTTGTTGTTTCAGGAAATTAGTACAGTGGAAGCTGTGCCTCAAAACAAACAGATCACTGATCTCAATCGCTGTACGCCGTCTCCGATATCATCAGATTTGACCTCAATTTTGGATACTCCAAAAACATTTCATTACAAAAAAACACTCAGAATATTCCAAAAAACCATTGATTTAAAAAATAAACAAATCCAAAATTTAAAGAAAAAGAACAAGAGACTTATAAAGCGAAACTTAACACTTAAAGAAATCGTCACAGACTTAAAAAAAAAACGGCTCGTTAATGAATCGTTAAGTAATGATTTGACAAAGAACATTAACGAATCCAATGACAAAGTTGTAGACATTTTAACGACAAAAAGAAAAGTTTCCTTTGCCAAGTATCCCCCAGAACTTCGAAAATTTGCACTAACGCTGCATTTTTACTCTCCAGCAGCGTACAAATATTTACGTAAAGTATTTGCTCAAAATCTGCCACACCCAAATACATTATTTAGATGGTATCAAAATGTCGATGCCCAACCAGGGTTTACTGAAGAGGCTTTCTTAAGACTGGCTGATAAAGCGAAAATGACTTCAGAACCACTGTTATGCAGTTTAGTGGTTGATGAAATGTCTATAAGACAGCAAAAAACCTGGACTGGCAGAAAATTTGAAGGCCTTGTGGATTTAGGAATTGGATATGATGATTCAGATCTGAAAGCGTCCCAAGCTTACGTTTTTATTTTGGTATCTTTAAACCAGGCTTGGACACTGCCAGTTGCTTATTTTTTTATACATAGTCTAACTGGGGAAATGAAGTCGAACATGATATTACTGACACTTCAAAAATGCCATAATATAGGTGTAAAAATCGTTTCTTTAACTTTTGATGGCTGTAAAACCAATATTAACTGCATGAAAGCACTTGGTTGCAATCTTGATAATAAGGAAAACATGAAAACTACATTTTCTCATCCATGTGGAGGTTATGAGATTGCCGTGTTTTTAGACGCCTGCCACATGGTAAAACTCATGAGAAATCTATTGGAGGCGCAGAAATGCATATATGATGCTGAGGACAAAAAAATAAAATGGGACCTGATTTTGGCATTGCACAATCTGCAAGAAGAGAATAGTTTACATTTAGCCAACAAACTCAGTAGCAGGCACATACACTTCAAAAATGAAGTCATGAAAGTCAAGTTGGCTTCCCAATTACTCAGCAACAGCGTCGCAAATGCGATTAAATTTTGTGACAAAAAACTGCACATAGAAAAATTTGCCGATTCTGATGCCACGACCAAGTTTATTAAAATGATAAATGATCTTTTTGATATTTTAAATACCAGAAATTTGGAAGACTTTGGCTATAAAACGCCACTTAATGAAAAAAATGCAGGAAAAATTCTCGAACTGTGCGCAGATGCAAAAAAATACCTGCTTACATTAACTACGAAAGTTATGTACAAAAAGACCAAAATAGTTAATAAAGAAAAGAGAGTTGTATACGAGACAAAAAAAGTACCGTTATACCAATGCAGAGCAAATACAGGCGTCATAGGACTACTCACGTGCATCAACAGTTTAGAACATCTGTATTCGACCTTAATTCAGACTAAAACTTTGTTGTTTTTGATTACATATAAATTGAGTCAAGATCACGTTGAACTTTTCTTTGGCAAAATCAGAAGCCTAGGTGGTCATAACAACAATCCCAACACACGACAATTTAAATCAGCATACAAGAAGTTGTTGGCCCATTTAGAATTAAGCAAAAAATTCAGCGGTAATTGTTTACCACTGGAAAGCATACCAATTTTAAACAGCGGTGAATCAATCGCAAAAATAAATAATACCACTAATGGGATACGACGTGAGGATGAAGACGAAGAAAACATTTCTAAAACATTTTTACAAAACCGCAGCAATCAGAAAACAATTGAAGAAAACTACGACAGGAATTGTAATCATCTCGCCGAACGATTAGTATCAGAACAGAATACTGATGTGACTAACCAAATAGTGGGATATATTTCTGGATTTGTTGTCTACCATTTGGTAAAAAAAATTAACTGCGATGACTGTAAAAACCATTTACTAGCTACAGAAAAAGAATGGTTTCATAAACTGGTGGACGTTAAGGACGTAGGAGGTTTATGCTATGCATCCAAGGATGTATATTTTATATGCAGTAAATCGGAGAACATAATCAGGCACTACATTAAATTAAGTGGCGGAAAATCATTATTGAGGCAGTATGATGGCCCATATTTAACAATGAAAATTCTTCGGTCACTCGTAAACGTCACGCTATTTACAAACATAGATGCTCACAGAAGGAATCAGTTCAATCACATGTATGAACTGACCAAAGCTACAGTAAAGAAGTATGTAGATGTACGTTTGCATTACATTTGCAAAAAAGAAAATATTGACAAAAAAATCAGTTCGAAACGGCAAGTGTACAATAAACTGAACCTTTTTCAGGGTACATAGAAATGTTAGATGACGAGCTTAGCATCTAGTGTTAGTTATATGCAGTATATTTTATGCAGTCGGGTATTTTATTTCTTTCAATGATTTTTTTTATATCAGACTTTTTAGATGCCTAAAACTGAAAGTTATATGTATATTTAGAACCGCTATTAAAAACCCTTCATTTTGATATAATTGTTTTATTAAATTAATAAACCGAGTTAGTACTGAGTACAGTTAAAGACGACTCCATTATTCCTCTGTTCCAAAGCAAACATTGGTTATGGCTGTCACGCTGCGTAAACTGAATTCTTCTTAATATGCATTGATTTAAGGAATAGTATTGTTTAAAATAATCTTACCTACGGCTGACAGCAATAAAATTTTATGACTTGCGCGATGGTCTAATTTTGTAATGCCATAACAGCCCATCGCGCGCAATCGAAATCCCACCTCAACTCTATTGATGTAAGCTTGCATAAAAGGAAAATTTAAATGTTTTTAAGTACATTATGCGTTTTAGATTTGCCTTAGTAAACGCACACATGTAACTTAGTGATAGGACACATTTTAGACTTCGATTTGTAGGAGATAGTGAATCTAGGGTATATTAAATCGATGTCTGTGCTATTAAATATTAATAACTTTATCAAAAAATCACCAAGGTTAAGACATTGATTCCTTGGCTCTGGCTACCCCTTCTAGGGAATTATAACCGTGAGTATATGTATGTATGTATGTTAAGACATAAATACCAGAATTAACGAATTCGTCAATTATTTATTCGTAAATAAGTCAATTATTATTATTATTATTATTCGAGATAATACACTAGCAGCAATATTTTGCTGATGCGTGTATATCACTGCACTTGTTTTATATCTTTCATGTTTTATGCCAAAATCGTTTTAGGCTGGTATCGTGTTCGTGAGAGGTCCTGCCTTCGTTGACGTTTATGCTATGACGTTTGTCAGTTACTGTCAATCTATGTCCTTCCCTTCTATATCTATGATAATATAAAAGCTGCCAAATTAAAATAGGTACGAATGCTTTACAATATTTCATCCACTATTGCGTTAGTCACCATGGCCTAGCGGTTAAGTAATTAGTAATCATATTTATAATCCGTTGCGTCAGGGTTCAAGTCCTAACTTGTGTTTTGTTTTTGTATTTTAACAATAATACATGTACTTTTTTTACAAATTTTTTACTTTTAATTATAAGCCTTTAAATTTATTGTCCTCATTTAATATGCCGTGTAGTGTTGGCTTAGAATAGTACTACCCCATTCCTTCCGGTGGGTGTACGTAAGAGGCGACTAACGGTATTGGGGCATTTAATGGATTTTTGGGCGATGCGGTTGGAGACCCATCACCAACAACCTTTATATTACCATCTTTTCCCCACTAAAAAATCCAAAAGTGGCTGAGGAATTTTTAATTCCTTAGCTCTGGCTACCCCTTCTAGGGATCCATAGCCGTGAGTATATATCGTTATATATATATTTATGAATACGTATGGTACGTTAAAGAAGACAGCAGGAAAAAGTATAATTTTGTAAGAACTAGTTTATCCTTTTATTTTATTAAAACTGCATTTATATTTATGCTACCCTGGTACAAACAATGTAATTAAAAAATGGAATACATCGTTTCAAAAGTTCTAAGTTATTTTACCTCTTGGTGTTTTTGTACCAATGAAAAATTATTACGTACAACTAGTTGTACGGATTAGTTGGTCAGTGGAGAAAAACTCCCGGCAGAAAACTCTTATTAGTTTTGACATTGATAAAACCAAATGGTGGTTGCGTAGAAAATGTATTCCAGCGTAGTTAGTTAAAGAATTTAAAACTGTATGCCTAGTGCTATAAGGTACATTTTCCCTAAATGTTCAGATATTTATGATCACCCTGTCTGAGCAGATAACTTTGACGAGTTGTACTATCAGATATTATTGTCTCTTTGAGTGTTCAGATATAATTGAAAAACCACTGCTCATATATTTGTGGCGAATTGGATGTTCAGATCTTATTGACCTTATTTACCGTAAAGAATTTATTGAAATTTATTGCTGCTCAGATATATTTGAGTACCTCGGCCGCTCCGATATATCTGATGGCGACTGTACGAGCGCTATTATATCGACACGAAAACGATTAGAATGAGATGGCAGTATACGATATTAAGTAAGTGCGTAAGAGATGGCTGTTTTATCCCACGCGAAATCTAGTTTAAACAACGCTCGTACTTGTTATGCGATGATAATAGCACATACCGTGGAAGACGAGTGCATCTCCAAAGGTCTAATGAAAGGATATAAAACAATACAAACTTCAATTAGCTTCCCAAAAGTAATTTTGCTACGTTGAAAAAGTTATTGCTCCCTACATAACGTTTATGTTTGTCAATACTAAGCATTTTGAAAGACCAAGCAAATCACCATGCTTATTACAACAGTTAGTACCATGACTTTCTCTTGTAAAATGAAAATATGGTAATTTTTATGTATTATTATTATTTAATACAACAATTCTTTCACAATCAAAAAACTACAATATTCAGGAGTGCTATAGTATACTAGACTATACGTACTAACGTAACGTAGTAGACCTATACACAGCGTCATTACCATGCACTGAGAGTGCAGTACAACAACGCGTTCAGGGTGTTGATGAGGCTGCCCCGCTTCTGCAGTGCGTCCGGCATGTTCGCCGAGGCGCGAGTTCAATGCTTCTTCGCGACAATGCGCCTGCGAGCCGCCTCACTGCTCGATAGGGTGCGGGGCAGCTCCAACAGCATCCTGCAACTCATCGCGGGGAGGCTGGACTCGCACTATATGCTCCACTGTATCAGCCTCCTTTGTAAATAAATAGATATTGTAAATAATGTAGCATAGCGCAAGATAGAATTAGTCACTAACATAGCCTAAGGAAATTGTTATTAACACGTGGGTTTCGTTGCCTAAATAAATAAATTAGTCAGTTAAATTTTGGATAGGGTTAGCAATTTTTGCAGAATACTTTTAGATATTATAATACTCGTAGCCCAGTGGGTAGAACACTCGGTTATCGTGCAAACGACTAGTGTTCAAATCCTGGGTCGGGCCTACACCAATTTGTCTTTTCTAAAGACATATGTGTGGTTAATTTATCACGGTTGTTAACGGTGAGGGAAAACATCGTGAGGAAACCCACATGGCTGAGTTGTACTTAGTCATGTGACAGTGTATTCGTACAAAACGGCGATAGGCCTGCCCCCTATCACGTGAGTACACTGTCCATGCAAAACGTGGGTACTCTGAACACCAGGTGACAAAGTCACATGATGTTCAGAAGTATTAGTACCTCTGCCAACCCCTTCGGGGATATTCGGCGTGAACGTTTATGTTTATGTTACTTATAGATATTTGAACGATAAAACATCCCGTGTCCAACGTATCCATGATTTTTGTTGTGTACGTGTTTGTAAAAAATTTATAGTAAAATTAAGGTTAATACTAATTTAATATTTACAAACTAAGGTGGATAAAGCTACTTAAAATTATTTTGCTAGTCGGTATTTATAAAGCTAAGTCGCAAAAGGTTGCGCCCTACATAAAGTTAAAGTTTGTTAACACTAATACTTATGAACGACCAAACAAACCACAAGGCTTATTATGGCATATAGTTTAACGTAGTACTACAGTTATATTTTGTAATATCAAATTATTATCCTCAAAATCTGTACTGAAGTTTCAAGAGTAATTTTGGGTCCGCAATTTTACTAAAATTCAAGCTACATTTTAAAGCCACAAAGATGTGCAAATTGAGAGTAGTTTCGTCAAAATCTTCACTCTGGTTGGCCAGCTCTGCACAACCAACTGAAACTAATTGCAATCAGTTTGTAATAAACGTTTATTAATATTACAAAATCTCAAACTTCTCTACGAGTTTTGCTAATAAAAAATTGTGTAAGTTTGGATATTGATTTCATATATAGGATTAATTTGGTACGAATGCTAAGCATTAAAATAATTAAACGTCACATTTTAAACACAATACAGCATAGTATCCTTGTAAAACTACTGTCCTAGTAAGTAAGATTACAAGGATAGAGAATAGGTTTGTCCCTGATTTGTCCGAACCTGGTCTTAACTCTATGTTACTCTTATCTTACTAATCTTTTTATTAAGGTTCTATTCATTTGAAGTAAAACCTTTGCGAGTATTATCTCACTACAAAACAAAAAGACCTTTTAGTTTGGTTTTCTTACAACTTCATTGTTGTGCGCCTGAAACAAAATAAGCCCACAACTGAATTAGGTGTCATCTCCACGATTCTTTCATATTAATTTTTGTATTATTTTTGCTTTCTATTTTATTTATGTTGAAATTGTTTAATATTCGTTGTAAAAATCTCTTTGTTTTTCCTTAAGGGCTTATAAAGAATGAAATCTGTCCTTTCCTTTTATTTAAAAATTTAAAGTTTGTTAATCTGTCGGCTGGTTCTTTTAAATAAGCGATATTTTTTTTAGACTTGGTTTTAAATTTCTTTGAATTAAAATTTTATTGTAAATTTAGTTATTACTACCGTGATTGTATTATGGTGTGTGGCATTTAAGCAACCAGTTATATGTATACAGTCGTTTTCTAGTGTGTAAACTGTAAGTATTACGTCGTTTCTTTAGTTCTATTTGAATTAAGCATCCCTTTAATCATGAGCTGAATTTAATATTTGATTTTCCTGGAAAACAAGATCTTATGTATTCAACTGGCGAATCCTTTGATATCTAAATAGTTACTATATTTATAGTCCTTGATGTCCGCTTTGAATGAATAATATGTTAATAACCCTAAATTCTGAGTCATGGTGTGTAATTACTTTAATTAATTATATATTAATCAAATATAATCATAAATTGACTATTTGGATTGATTATCATTGCAGTAATTCATTCGTTAGATGCTTCTTTCAATATATATACTTGTATATAAAGATTATACAAGATTTTACCCGCGGTTTTGCTCGCATTTAGCCAAGGAATGAAATGCTAGAGGGCGTTCAATTAGTTCGATTTCAGAATTTATGACAATCATTTTCTATGTATATATTTGAAATTATTCCTATGTTACTTTTTATACCTCCAACGATATGTTTACAAAGTTTCATTATAATCAGTTAAGTAGTTTTTGCGTGAACATGTTAACACAGTACCATCGCATTTATTATATTAGTAGTAATGTTATCGTTTCAATAGGAAAAATGTTCCGATAGCTCAGTAGGAGGACTGTGGCTTCAAATGTAGAGAGACGTGGCGGGTTCAAAACCCAGAATAAGAACTACATATATTCGTCTTTTGTCAAATTATCTATTATATCTCAGCCCATATTTGATCCCAGTGATGTAATAGCCAAGCTACCTTAGCCCCCAATGTGTAATTTAGTGTTGTCAACCTATCAAAATGAAAACATAATTAAATATCAATAAATATCATGGTTTATTTTAGAATTCGACCCAAATACTCATCCTTAACGACCCATACTAAAAACCTCTTAATGTGCAAGATGAATTGCCAATTTTTAAAGGCCTTTTTTGGGTTATATATGTATGTCTGTTAATTATATCCAACCGCATCGCCCAAAAATTCCAAAATTTCCAATACATGGGTGAGTAAGGGTGTCTTAGAAGTCGTCTCTTACCAACATCATCAGGATATAATGGGATAATGCAATCCTAAGTGGACGTATATAGCTTACACACTTTTTGAACTGTCGTGGTTTAGTAGTACATTATTATACATATTTAATAATCGGGATTAACCAACGAATACGAATTTAAATCACTTATGTGATATGTTTGCCCGATGATTCGGCGCACCTACTGGTGCCATGATCAAAGACACCGTGAGGTAACCCAGATGGCAAAGTTGAACTAAGTCATGTCGTAATGTGGGAGTACTGTTAGATCGCACACTACTGCGGACTCACTCGCACATAGCAGCGTGTCACTAATATTCCTACATCGCGGTATGTAAATGTTTTTGTAACTAAGCATAAATACAAATTATAAGTTGGTACACAGTAGGGTGTGCTGGCCAGTATTTCTTTGCTGTTTTCACAATTAGTATATCTGCCTCCCCTTCGGAGATTTACGACAACAACGTATGTTTGAATCTTTGAGTAGTCTCTTATTATATATTTTTAAATAGAAACCTATTTATCATACTATACTTTACAATATCTTGGTATACAACAGTCACAGAAGTTATTGCATGTTTTTTTATCGAAGCAAGAGCAGATGATGCTCCTGAAGAAAAAAAAAGCGATAATAGATTTTGATTTTTTCTAATTTCAAGAGATAAAAAAGTTAAATAGCTCTTAATATCTGAGTGATTTAACCTAGCTTTCATTAATATAATTTATTAGTATATTAAGTCTATCTGCACTCCCCCTCAAATAATTTATGCTACAATTGCGTAACTAATATTTAACATTTATGATGGTTGATTTTATTGATACTTATTTCTTTTCACTTTAAGGTAGTACTTCCCAACTTATAAGCTGAAAAATATAGTTTGAGCTTTGGTAATTAAGTAGTCACTGTAGGAAGTACAGATGGTAAAATATGTGTGTACACAGTGTATAATAGTGGAAGGTTATTAAAAGATGGGTCGGGCACCCAATTGCTAAGTAAAAAAATATATACATGTCACGTAAGATATCTACGGAAAACAGAGGAAATTGAAGTTAAGCATATTTCTTGGAGTTTTACAATGGTATGCAACAACATAGAAAATGAATACAGCTGCATTAGTTATGAAACTGTGTCGCAGCTGTAAAAGCCGTTCTCCATTCACACTGGTTAGTACCATTACTATCTATTCCATTTAAAAATTAACACAAGTTTTCTTAAGAACACAATTGTTCTATTTATTACTTACTGATAAAACCTAAACTAGAGCCTTCTAAAATATATAAATAATACTATACTTGTGGGTGTGAAAGTGTATGGATTTGTGTAAAATGTTGATTACGTGAGTGTGTGTATGATTGTTGTTGTTTGTAATATTGTTTGATTATTGGTATAAAATGTTGAGTATGCCATCATATTTTTTCATAATGATTTTACTGTATTTATAGTTTCGGAATAAAGTTTTAATACATCAGCGTTAGCTGTCTTAAAGTATAAACATAAAAACCTGACCATAAAATTGGATATCTGCGTCTATTACCTTCCGAGAATTCTGTAATCTAAACTCTAAATCAAAACTAATCAGAAAAACTCGAGAATAATATTTTCCCAGAACATATAGCGAACGTCCGATAAGCTGCCAATGAAGTTTGATGACTTTCCGCAAACTGCCAAGAAATCTTTTTACTAAACAAATGGATTAGCAGTTTGGTGTTAAAATTAATCACAATTTTACTCAAGCATAAGTGAAAGTTTCAATATGAAGAGAGACTCAAAGACTCAAACGTTCACGCCGAATATCCCCGAAGGGGTTGGCAGAGGTACGAATATTTCTGAACATCACATGACATTGTCACCTGGTGTTCAGATTTCCCACGTTTTGCTTTGACATTGTATCACGTGAGAGAGGGCAGGCCTATCGCCGTTTTGTACAAATACACTGACTCATAACTAAGTACAACTTAGCCATGTGGGTTAACCTCACAATGTTTTCTCTCACCGTTAAAAACCGTGATTAATTAACCACACATACGTCTTTAGTTAACAACCGTGATTAATTATCCACACACAGTGTAGGTCCGGGATTAGATATATATACTCAATATGAAAGAATCGTGTGAATGACACCTAATTCAGTTGTAGGCGTATTTTGTTGGCATATTTTCAGACATACAGCAATGACGTTATGAGAAATGAAACCACAATGCTGAGACTTATTCAATAATTAAGTTACAGTTGCAATGTTTTTCCTCCTAATAATGCTTTTGCAATGCTTTTACTCCTAATTATAACCGAAATTTGTAAGATTTGGTGTACCTCAGGTCAATAGTTCAGTACTAGGCGAGGTGACTATGGGTATGGAGCTCTTTGTAAGTGGCTTTTGGGCCAAATGGCTGGAGACCCATCACAAATGATACTCTATTTTTACTATCCTTCACCCAATTAACTTCGAAAAGTGGCTGAGGAATTGTTGATTCCAAGGCACTGGCTACCCCTATTCGGTTTTCATAGCCAAGAGTTTATGAAAGTATGTATTTAAATACATTAATAAAAAAGCGCCATTAGTTCCCATTGGCATAGACTATCGATTGCCGATTAGTACGATCCTGGCAAAACTTAATTTACATTCATCAAGTTTTTCATACATGTTCATTTATTCTTTAGACTTTGGACGCTTACCTCTTTGGGTATATTCTCTTTTTGACTCAATTGGGTCCTCCGTGGTCGTCCTCTATTAAAACGGGTCAGTATGGCAACGTCTGAAACTATACGGCATACAAGAATCCATTTTTAGGAACCAGGTCATCGAAAAAGGAAAATAGCGTTCATACATAATAAATAACTTATATTCAGTTCGAGAATAGAGACGGAACTTTTTGAATAATAAACTACAGCATTTCTATTTAAGTAAAAGTATCGATTGTATAGGTATAGGCATACTTGATCTTGTATTCACCAACAAACCGCCATGTTTCAATGTGTCATTAGCCGAATCACCTCTTATTCCTATAGACTCACATCACCCACCACTAATGATCGACTTCCAAATATCTACTAATAACATGTTTAAGCCAAAACGTGTAGCTACCCCCAATTTTTATCTCGCAGATTATGATGCCATTCACAACGAACTGGCTTCTGTTGACTGGGATGAGGTGTGGACTGATGCTAAAGATGTCGATGACATGCTATCTTCATTTTATAATAAATTATTTTCTATTTTGAATGTTCATACTCCTGTTAGACGTCCCAAAGATTTTAAATATCCAGTCTGGTTTAGCCACTCACTCATAAAAATGTTGAAGGAGAAAAAAAAATATCACACAAAATTTAAAAAGTATGGTAATTCTTTAGATAACATTTCATACAAATTATTGCGAGCACGATGCGATACTGCTGCAAAAGAGGACTTCAATAATTTTAGAAAGCAAGCTCAAGAACATTTACGGTTTCGACCGAAATTGTTTTGGAAGTACATTAGGGATCAAAAATCTTCTACCCATTACGTTCCTAACGAACTATATCTAAAGGACAGATCTGCCAAAGGGGGTCAACAAATAGTAGATTTATTTAGCAGTTACTTTCAAGACGTGTACAAATTGACTCAGTTTCAGCCGAAAGCAAAGTGCTCCCCGTCCTTTGACGGTAATAGTCAGTCACCACTTACACACGTAATGGTTCAAGAATCAGATGTTTTAAAGTCACTGAAATTGCTAGAAACTGATAAAAGCCCGGGGCCAGATAGTTTGTCACCTTATTTACTAAAATGTTGTGCGGATCACCTCAGTAAACCTCTAACTGCAATATTTAATCAATCCCTCGCAACCGGTAAATTTCCTGCAGAATGGAAAACGGCTTATATTAGCCCGATACCAAAATCGGACACCCTCAGTGATATCTCACAGTATTGTCCTATTTCTCTTCTATCGGTTTGTGGTAAAATTTTTGAACAGCATGTCTATAAAGCAATTATGGCTCATATAAAACCACAAATTAGTATTGAGCAACATGGGTTTCTGCCTCAAAGATCAACAGAAACTAACCTTTTAAGTTATGTTACAGACGTTTCGAAAGCCCTAGAAAATAACCAAGAAGTACATGCTGTATACACGGATTTCAAAAAGGCGTTTGATTTAGTTGATCTCTTTCTGCTGGGTTGGAAGCTTGAAATGTATGGTATACATGGCTGTTTACTCCGATGGTGTATCTCCTATTTGGAAAATCGATCGCAATTAGTGGCTCTGGGAGGTTATAGGTCTAGCGCATACTCGGTCCCCTCAGGTATTCCACAGGGCTCAACTCTTGGACCGCTTTCCTTCATAATATTTATAAATGATTTGTGTAAATTATTGACATCCAATTTTAAATTATACGCTGATGATTTGAAAATTTATAGAGTAATTAATTCTTCAGCAGACATAGAAGCATTACAAAGTGACCTAAACAATGTTCAACAGTGGTGTACAGAAAACAGTATGCAACTAAATCCTACCAAATGCTTTTGCATTAACTTTAGTAGAAAATTAATACCTTCTAAACCAAATTATTTTATAAATAGTGTATTATTGACAGAGGTTAATTGTATAAAGGATCTGGGAGTTATTATTGATAACAAACTGTCCTTTGTTCCACATATAGATCACATAACTAAGAGAGCCCTTAAACTATCGGGTTTTCTAGTTAGACAACTGAAGTGCTTCAACAACTATAAGGTCACTAAAATAGTTTTCTACACTTTTGTGCGCAGTTTACTGGATTACTGTAGAGTTGTATGGAATCCGGGATACCAAGTACATAGTGACAGACTAGAACGAGTTCAAAAAAAATTTCTTTATAATCTTTCATATAACGACAATAAATGTAGAAGTTTAAAATCATATGAAGAGCGGCTGTCACACTATGAAATGGTATCTCTACGCGATCGAAGAAAAGCCACTGATGTTGCATTTTTGTGCAAGCTTATACAAAACAAGATAGATTGCCCTCATCTATTGGAAAAACTTGATCTTTCTGTTCCTCGTATGGCAAGTCGCCTTCAAAATCGTGTTACATTTCAGGTACCCTTTTATAAAACTGTTCTTGGTCATCATTCTCCCATGTATCGAATATGCTCATCAACTAATGCCATCCGTGCATCCGCTGATATATTTCATGATTCTGTGACCTCAGTCAAAAAAATAGTTTTAGATTTATAAATAAGTTATTTATAAATAAGTTAAGTTTTTAGGTTAATGTTACAATTAGAATTAGATTAACGAAATTGTAGTTCACTTAATTCAAGTTCATAAAGGCATACTGTGTCTACTCTTAGTAGGATTTCATTTATATCTGTTCACTAACGCATTTTGTTTATTCTTAAGTTATAATGTAATCCAGTTTGTAGACCAAATAATAAAAAAAAAAAAAAATAAAAAAAAAATAGGTCTTAAAAAGTAAATATCATTATGAAACTTGATGTCTACAACGAAAGGTTTGTTAGGATTGTACAAAGTAGCGATCGATAGTCTCTGCCTACCCCAATGGGAAGTAATGGCTTGAGCTATGTATATAGTGTATGCAAGATAAAAATATTTATTTTACAAATCATGTCTTTTGAATTAGTGTTACTATGCATAAGATAAAACTCTTTTTTTTTCCATAATATTTCGCGATGAGTATTTTTACTCCACATTATAATAATATTCAGTAATTACTCCCTTTGAGAGAAGCCTTTCAAAGAATGGTCCCAGGGGATCTGGATTTTTTGCGGACATCTGGACCTTCGTGTTCATATCTAAACCTTCTTGGACGATTGCAGACTTATATAACATTTAGATAAAAAAATAACAGATCAAAGATTATGATAAAATTAATAGTTAATAAGAAAATTGTTTAGATTATTTACAACTGCTTTCTGAGTTTTAAGACCTCTAACAAGTTGGTATTATTTTAGTTGCAATTTTTGTTTAGAGACAAAAACATATATTTTGTCTTTGTCGTTATTCCTATTTATGATTGGCCTGAATATACCAACATACATATTGTTACTCATATTACCGTAGTTTGTTATTGATAACTATTAACTTGCGCCATTTCATTTACCTACCGTCTTATATTCATTAATACTTACATTTACTCACGGCTAAAAAAATGTACTACTAGATGGGGTAGCCAGAGCTAAGGAATTAGAAATTCCTCTGCCACTTTTGGAAATGTGAGTAGGGAAAAGATGGTAAAAATAAAGGTTGTTGGTGATGGGTCTCCAACCGCATCGCCTAAAAATCCCTTAAAAGCCTCGGTACCGTTAGTCGCCTCTTACGTACACCCATCGGAAGAAATGGGGTAGTGCTATTCTAAGCCGACACTACACAGCAGCTTATATTCATGGCAACAAATTGATAAAATGGCAGGTAACCTATTAACCACCCAAGCAAAACGTGGGTACTCTGAACACCAGGTGACAATGTCACGTGATGTTCAGAAGTATTAGTACCTCGGCCAACCTCTTCGGGGATATTTGGCGTGAACATTTGAGTCTTTGAGTCTTGAGTCTATGCAAAAATCGCGTCAGTCGCGAAAAGATTGAGTTGTGGATAATATTTTATCGGTCAATTCGAACGAATAACGAAAAACGGATCATTTGGACAATATATGTAGGTGGAGTATTTGAATGAGTCAGTATGGGAGACTCTGAAATAAGTTTTGTATATTTTGCTCTAATACGCCTCAGTTTGAAGATAAAAGAAACAATGCTTTTCTTGAGACATAAAATATTTATCGTAATTTTTCAATGGATCTATTATTATTTTTTCGGAGATAGGGAACACAAACACTACTTAAAAGTGTAAAAGAAACAAAGGATAGAAGAATTTCGCACTGGCAGCCATTGATACGGTAGCACAATAGGCTATTTGACTGTAATAAAAATATACATTTCTTTTATTTCATTAGTCTTTATATTTCTTTTTTGGAGCAATATGTAATAATGCGAGATAAAAATATTGCATTATTTCACTAAAATCCGTCTTCTTAAATAAGTATTTTTTATGCAACTGTCACGTGACTAAAAACGACCGTGATTGGCTATTTCTATAATGACGTAGATCGCGCATAAACAGTCAGTGTATCGCTTCGCTCATTGGTGTTTAATGCGGAATTGACGTCATTTGTGCTTACAGCCGCCATATTACTTAAAGTGGCGTTTTCGCGGCACATTTGAATATTGCATTTTCTTTATCGATCTTTTAATAAAATAGCTAAAATAAAGACAGAAAACTACAAATTAACACCGTAAGATAGTTTTCAAAACTTAGTCAAATAGCCTATTGGCAGAGCGACGGGGGCGTATACCCGAGGTCGCGGGTTCGATTCTCGCCTGTATCGAAGTTTTTGTTTCCTTTATTTATTAGTTAAAATACATTTTGTACAAATATTGTTCTTCAATAGAAGTACCTATTCCAGAGAATCTTCACTCAATATATAGTAACATTTAGTGAAGTGTAGTAGATTAATTAATCTATCTATTCTGTAAAAACTTTTATGTCTGTTGAGATTTTATACTTTGAAGTTTTATATAGTGAATTCATATATTTTTATAAAATATTTTATATGAAAAATATCAAAACTGGGATTTTGCCTAATTTATCATTTAATGTGCTAAAGCACTTAAAACGAATATGCTGGTTAAAATATTCAAATCTCGCATATAATGAGAGGATGGAGCCATTTAAATAAATATTGACGTAGAATTATTTTATCGATATCGAGACTCATTTAATAAACCTTATTAATATTCTTACACAGAATCAGAGAAAAAAGCAACGTTATGTGAGTTAATATCTCAAAAAAGGGTAGCCAAATCTTTAGAGATGTATATTACTTTACCACTTTTGGTGAGGTCAAGATTATTAAATAAAGTATGATTAGTATTGAGTCTCCAACCACATCGCCGAACTGAAATAAAAACTCCAGTATACTTAGTGATCTCGTTCGATATTCAACGGCGACACTTCACAGCTATATAACCCCCAAGTTTAATGACACAACGCACTGCGTATCTAAGACAATTATTGTGCTTTATGACTAATAATAAAATACGAAGATTAAGAATATATGAACAAATCTACTGTTGTTTGCTGAAATTACCGTAGATATAAAAATTTTTACGTACCCAGAAGTAAACATCAAACATAATAAATTATTACAAAAATATAATTAAAGTTTACTCTGTTTCCTCATGTTTGTTTTTAAACAAGGATTATTTAAATTATTACATATTACACAGTTGTAAGAACAACATCGAAAACAGGACAGAAAATTAAGTTACAGTATTTCAAGACTTTTCAATGACAACAAGATTTACGCAATAATATCGTTAAAGCTAATTGTCTGCTTTATAACTTTTGGTACTGTCTTATACTGGTACTGGTAACATAGTTCACGAGTAACGGGTAAGTGTCAAAGAAAATGGGCACTTTAAAGAAGAGATCGTTAATAAAAGTTGTAAAGAAGCCATTCGGTATTATTCAAAATTCAAATACAATGAACTTTTATTATACACTGGTCAATACTAATCTGGGTTTACTTTACATCTCTTAAAAGGATATGACCCGATCTTTATTTCAAAAGAGCTTCATCTTCTATATAAATTTGATATGTGACATATTTAATGTGAGTAGAAACCACTTCGGAGGACTCACATGGACCAAACACAGAGTGTGCTTAAATCAAGGATACTCTACACTATGGATGGGCCCTGTGGTGCTATATCTAAAAAACGTTATGCAAATAACGGGAGATAACATCGATATTCAATAACAGTGCGAAATAAATGTTTATAAATGGTTAAATAGTGATATCAGTTACAAAAAGGCAAAACGAATGTTGACTAACTTATAAGCTTACATTGGAATGAAGTTACCATGACCGAGGCATCTGGATTTTTGCTGAAAACAATTGGAAAAGGTACGCAAATTTATAAGCGTTAATCTAAAATTCAGTTACAAACGAAATTGATACAGTGAAAATTTTAAATTGTTTGTTTAATACCCGATGAGAGTTAAAATTTTCAAACAATCACAAGCAAAACAAACACTGCAGAAATCTGTCATTCTGTCACAGCTGCGTATCTACCTTTACCTGTCATTGTCAAAGTCAAACCACGGTCCAAATCACGGTCAAATCAATCAATGTCAATAATTTAGTGATACCACTTATAAAGCAGTGTTGCCACTCTAAATGTTAAAAGTGTGGTAAGAAAAATACAAGAAAATATACTAACTATAATTATATTTTATTAAAAAATGGAATTTAATAACCAATAAACATGAAATGTATAAAATGCAATAAAGTCGTACCAAAACGAAATCTTAAATGTTCAATCTGTGGAAACGTGTATGACGAAGCTTGCTCTAATGTTAGTGAAAAAAGGTACCAATTAATGACTAGTGTACAGAAAAAGGAATAGAAATGTGATACATGTATAACAAAACATAGAAAAGACAAAACATTAAATAAAACCAATATGACTCTTCGAAAAAGGCAGGATCAAAATGATGTACAACTGATTCCCACACAACTAGAAAGAAGCGTTTCCGACGAAAGTTTATGACATTCTACGGCACTAGATAATAGTATATCAGCAAGCTTACCAAATTTTTCTTTATCCCAAAGCTCAGATATTACTGAATTAAATATGAAAACGACTATTTAAAGAGTGAACTGTTAACGGCACACGAAGAAATCGAAAAGCTTAAAATAGAAAATGATGAAATAAAGCAATCATTTGAAAAATTTTGCAATAAAAACACAATAAATAATAAAGCCAATTTAATGAAATCCCCATCGACATCCACACCTAACCATTGCAATGAAAATTCTTTTGTGTCGAAAAAAACAAAAGTTGGGAAAACTATTACACCAACGCCTAAAATCCCTCCAAAAACTTCAGATATCGAAATATTTGAGGTCAATAACGACCTAAATAATTCAGGAAAGCAACCAAAGCCAGGCCAAAAAGAATGTATTAAAAAGCAAAAACAACAAGTCATAATATTGGCTGACGAGCAAGGCCGAGGATTAGCAGGTACTTTACAAAATCTATTGGGAGATTCATTCAAAGTATTTTGTATGTATAAACCTGGAGCACCAATTCATGAAATATTAAAACCGATGAGATTGTGTAAAGAGCCATTAACCAAAAATGATTACATCATAATTATTGGTGGCATGCATGATTGTGATCCCTATAGACTCTTGTCTCACCTTAATTTCAATTTGCACAATACATCGGAGCCTCATATTATAATATGCCAACATAAAAACAATTATTATATAAATGAAAATAAATTAAATAATGAATTAAAATTTTTATGCAGCCCAATCAGCAGATCAAGCAGTCCAAACGGAAAGTCATAAAATGAATAGCGTTGCTGAAATGAGCGGAACTGATATTCCTTTTTTAGAAAACTAGTTTAAAAAAAAATACAGTTTTACATCAGAATATTGAAGGATTACTTAATAAACAAGGAAATATAGAAATAGTTTTGAGTGAATTCTCAAATAAAGGGATTATTTTTGATGTAATTTGTTTTACTGAACATTTTATTCGAGCTGGACATGACAGCTTGCTACAAATAAATGGGTATAACTTAGCAGCTGCTTTTCATCGTATTGATAAAAATAGAGGTGGTTCCTGTATTTTACTACGCGATGGACTGAAATATGAAATGATTGACGAAATATCAGTCATAGCATCACCAATGGATTTTGAATGTTGTGGTATATTCATTTTAAATTTAAATATTTTCATGCTGTGTGTTTATAAAATTCCATGTAGTAATATAAGTGTATTTTTGGATAAACTTAATGTTGTTCTAAATAAGATAGGCAAAGATAATCACAGGATTATTATATGCGGAGATTTCAATATAGATTTCAAAAAACCAAGTGATGCTAAAACAAAGCAAGTCTTAAGTTTATTGCATAATCATAACTTAAGACCACAAATTAATGAGTACACAGATGTGACTTACAATTCAAGAACTTGTATCGATAATATTTTGACAAACTTTAAAGGGCTAGGAAAAGTACAAAAATTAGGTCTCTCTAGACATTTTGCTCAATGTTTTCAGTTTTCGTCTGTTAATATAGATAAATACACAAAGTTTTGATATGAGTATAAACCAGATTTATCAAAGGATAACGTTAGGAAATTTCTCAGTTGTATAAATAATATAAATTATGAGTATGTTCTTAGTGAAACTGATTTCTCACTAGCATTTGATATATTTTATAATGATCTTAAATTATTTTATGATTTACATTTCTCTATTATAAAAGTAAAGAGAAGTACCAAAAATAATGTAACTTGGATAACGAAAGGATTAAGAAAATCTAGTGACATGAAAAGAAAACTGTATTACAGTATTATCAAAAATTACTCTAAATATTCAAAAATTCTACAAAAATGTGTGGCTAAATCAAATTAAATTTGTAATGAGCGATACATAAAAACATCTGAAAATACTTGTAAAGCATCTTGGAATGTAATAAAAAACAGTAAACTTTTAAGAATGCCTCAATTTATTCGTGCAATTGAATTTAAAGAGGGAATTGAACGAAATCCGAAGCAACTTTGTAAAATATTTAATGATTTTTTTGTAAAAGAAGTTTCCAGCAATTGCACTGGCGGTAGAACAAAGTTTAAGGACCACAAACTTAAATCTTTCTTTATAGCGCCTACTTCTGAAAATGAGGTCAAAACTATTATAAAAATACTAATTCTGTCGGGATTGATAAGATTACCACAAAAATTCTGAAATAATGCGCAAATGCAATATGTGTCCCCTTGTCTTACCTAATTAACCTTTCTTTTCAACAAGGAGTATTCCCAAGCCAGTTGAAGATTTCCATTGTAAAACCTCTTCATAAAAAAGGTTCGAAAACTAAGATAGATAATTATAGACCAATAACCCTTATTCCGATACTATCGAAAATATTTGAAAAAGCTATGTTAGTCCGATTGACCGAATTTGTAGAAAAAGAACATATACTCAAACCGGAACAGCATGGGTTTCGAAAAAATAAATCGACAGTTTTAGCTATATTTAATTTGATCAAAAGTGTAATTGAGTCAATGGAAAAAAAGGTCCCAATCTGTGCAATAGCTATGGACTTAACTAAAGCATTTAATTATATGTGTCGACCTACTTTACTTTATAAACTAGAGAGGTATGGAATCAGAGGCAATGCTTTGAAATGGATAGAATCATATATCAATAACAGATATGTATGTACCTCTCTCATAGGGTTATCAAATAAAACAAAAAATTTACAGGAATATCGGTCTAACATTCTCATGGATGAATATGGAGTCCCCCAGGGAAGTATCTTGGGCCCATTTTTATTTCGTCATTTGGCCTAGACCTCGCTTTTATAACATACCCTTTTTATATTATAAATCGATAAAGGACATCAAACTTAACAACTTTGCCCATGGAATGCCTATCTAAAATATTGTAATTTTCAAAATAAAATAATATTTAAAAATTGTCGTACCTAGTTCAAACTGAGAATGTATACAATGAGATTCCTTGCTTCAGTGAAAATAAAAAATAAAAAAAAAACATTTGATATATGCTTTTCGCTCTGTAAACAAAAATATAACTTCTTTCTGTATTTTCCAGTTGTATTGATCGTCGTTGAAAAATAATATCATGAAAATAAACCGGTAAGCGAGCGATTGAACTGGAAAATACCGAAAGAGGTTATGTTTTTGTTTACACCATAGATCAAATGTTTTTTTTTTATTTTTTATTTTCACTGAAGCAAGGAATCTCATTGTATACATTCTCAGTTTGAACTAGGTACGACAATTTTTAATTATTATTTTATTTAAAAAATTACAATATTTTAGATAGGCATTCCATGGGCAAAGTTGTTTAGTTTGATGTCCTTTATCGATTTATGATATAAAAAGGGTATGTTATAAAAGCGAGGTCTAGGCCAATTGTAAAATGATTTTGTACGCCGACGATAGTGTTGCTCTAATTTCAGATTCAAATGAATGTCCTTACGAAGATAAAATTAATAACGAATTTAAAAAAAATGTACAATGGACGGCCGAAAATAATTTGAAATTAAATTTTGGAAAAACTAAACTCATACAGTTTTATCATCCACAATCATCAGCTCAGGATGTAACACTCAAATATAATGATACAATGATAGAACAAGTAAATAGCATTTCATTGTTAGGTATAACCATTGACAAAAGTATTAATTGGAAATCTCATTTTAGTAATTTGTGTACTAAACTCAATAAATATTTATATGTTTTAAAACGTGTTGTAAAACTCTTGTCACTTAACTTTGGCAAATTGGCGTATAATGGTTATGTTTCCTCCATTCTTCGATATGGAATTATAATGCGGGGAATTTCTACGGATATCCAGTCTGTATTTATTGCACAAAAAAAATGTGTAAGAGCCTTATGCAAAATAAATGACCAAACTGAGTCTTGCAGGCCACTTTTCAAATTATTAAAAATTCTGCTACTAGCTTGCATTTACATATATGAAGTGTGTGTTTTTGTAAAGAGTAATAAATCACTTTTTAAGAATATGCCACTAACAAGGAGTGATAGACTATTATATTTTTTTTTATGTAGTTAACTTAAAATGATGATGATATCTCTGTGGCATAGGGTTATATTTTATTTTATTTGTATATTTTTCACTGACTTCAATTTATGAATAGTACAGTTAGAGTTATATAAGAACATTAATTTTATTAATTAATTAACAATACTGCATGATGACATTTCTATGAATTTCAATAAAATGACGTAGTTAAACTATGTACTAATGTCGTACACTCGAAAGAGTAGATTGTGACAGTCACTATTATAAATTTATGTAACATCTTTTGTTGTATCCGCAATCATGACAATAAAATGGTTTCAATGGTTTCAATGGTTTCAATGATGTTTTTTAGGATACGTAAATAATGGAATGATATTTTGGGCTTTAACCTGTAGCTCATACAATTATTCGTACACTTTTTTACTCATTTACTTACTTGCTTTTTTATCTTTATTAATAGTTTTTCGTTTTTTTCGCACTTACCATTTTACATTGAGCTGTGTATTTTTGAGCGGGAGTAAATTTAATTGTTTGTCAATGGTAGTAATAATTCAAAATTAGCCATCAATGTTAGCGTCTCTGTGGCGTAGCGGTATATCTAACCTCTATGACAATTCGAGAGACCCGGAATCAAATCTCAAGGGACACAAGCTTTTTATAAAAAATATATATGTTGTGTTAGCTTAGAATAACAGCAAGAACTATCGCAACATGACATAGGCTATCATTCATCTCGGACAATCCCTATATTTCCGAGCAATCTCTGCTGCAAACTCACCAACCATCACCGACGGTCAGTGTCAGGGCTGCACCCACTGGGCCTCCGCCCCGCAGCGCCATCTGTACTTAGTATTTTCTAAGACTTTCGTGATTGAACATTACAATTAAAACAACTATTATAAAACTAAGCCCATGTTATAACACGCGATTAAAGAACCGAAAATCAATATTTACTATCCGTACTAGGAGAAAGATAATTACTCGAACATAGAAACTTGGTACGAAATGGTTTGTTTCATGATATCTATCATATATTTTATGGAAATAAGGGGTTGAAATAGTAAATGAAAGTTAGTACAGAGATTTTTGTCATTTCTGTATTTAGAAACTTGAAACTTGGTGCGATTGACTGTTATAATATAACCACTACTAAAAGGAATTTAAGAAATTCATACATCAATCATTGGATGCAAAAAATGTAGTCCACGCGGACGTAGTCACGGGCAAAATGCTAGTAGTTTATATAACTGGAAATATTGGGTAAACGAAAGCATCATTGAGCTACTTTTGAGAATTGGCCGGAATTGTGCTTGTTTTTTTTTTATAAATAAATATATATATTTCCTTAGTCAGGCAGAACTAGTTTTAGTTTTCAGTAGCACAATACATACGTACATAATAATTCCCTAAAAAGGGAACCCAGAGCTTTAGAATAAGATATTCCCCAGCCACATTGGAGGTTAAGTGGACCAAAGATAGTTAAATTAAGGTTGTTAGTGATGGTTCTCCAATCGTATCGCCCAAAAATCTATTAAAAAGCCCTAATACCCTTAGTTACCTCTCACGTACACCCGCGGGAAGAAACGGGGTAGTGCTATTCTAACTTAGAGCCTTACTTATAATATGAGTGTACGCATAAAATAATATGAAGTATATTTTTGTCTCGAAAACTACATGTCCAATAGAAAGAAATTATTTCAGTGTTAGATAGCCTATTTTGTATGATATACTGTATGGCGCAGCTTCTCGAACGCTGCCAACCGAGCTGGATTCGACGGTTGGCCTCATTCTCGAAGTTGGCCCTACCTAACCGAATGGTTTGTCCCAGGTATACATATCGGTCAACAACTCCCAGCGTAGAGTCTTTAAGCTCGACAGGAGTGGGTACAACATGACTATGGCATGACTTTCGTCTTGTCCATGTTCATTTTAAGACTTACTCTCTCAGATACTCTACTGCGGTCATTCAGCATTTTTCTCAATTCTTCAGTGGTTTCAACCAAAATTACAATATCATCAGCAAATCGAAGATGCGCTATACGCGATGTACTCGCTGTTGATGTTGATTTCAAGCTCTCCTCAGTCCAGAAGCTTAAAGAGATCTTATGATGCCGCAGTGAACAGTGAATTTCGAAAGAATCACATTTCCCTGTCTCACTCCTCACTGCAATTAGATTGGATTCGTGTTCTGGTCCGGGAGTTGGACCGAAATTGCGTTTTAATACAATCACTTTAAAGCCGTCAATTTAGAGTCAACTTATACGAGCATTGGTATGACTCTATGAAGATTCCAGTGCATCTGTAAGAGTAAATGGGAAAATGCGGACTGGTTCAGAATCTCTCTGGGTGTCCAATAAGGATCTGTAGCTTCTCCATGGCATGGTTTGAGTTGTGTGAAAGTGATTATAGAATAAAAATGTGAGTATCCACCATTAAATGCCACTTATACCCTGACAATCAAGTGTTACTTTGCTTCATCGATGGAAGAGTTGTAAGATAAGATGTTCATTGCAACTGCTTTTTTTGAAGGAATAAGAATGAGTGTGAATAAACCAAAACCATGGTTTTTTAGAGGAGGGAAATGTGACAGGAGATGCAATTAAAATTGATGGTAAGAAAGAGGAAAAGTGAAGTGCGAAGTGGTGTGAAAGTGTGTGGCAATTCGTATATCTCGAAAATTTGTTTACTAGGGAAGGAAAATTGACGACAATGAAAGAAGAATGAAAAAGGGTAAGGCAACAAATGGAGTAATGTATAGACTAATGACCAATCAGTCTGTATCTATAAAATCCCGAATAGTGCATAATGCTGTTCTAGTTCTTACGCTTATGCATGTTAGCAAATATTTGGTTTAGCAGAATGTAAATGTAATGTGCTTAGCATGACAAATAGTAATTCGTTAAAGGTGCAGTGGTGGTGTGAAAATGATATTGTAAAAAAGATAGAAAAAGGAATGGTAAGATGGTTTGGGAGCATAGAAAAAAATTGTGGTAGTAAATTTGATGGTTATGTTTGTAGAGGAAAAAGTGCAAGTGAAGCTCGAGAGGTTTGCCAGAATCGTACGAAGCGGCGATCGATAGTCTCTGCCTACCCCGATGGGAACTAATGGCGTGAGTATATGTATGTAGGTTTGCACATTTTCCGCTTCATTCTTATAGGAATTTCCTGGAAGCAAAATAATCTAGGATTGTAGGGTTATTTTTTATATTTTACGGAAGCAAAGAACAGTTTATTAACTGAGAAGCTGTCGGCTACTACCCAATTTCTTTCTGTGAGGTGACCAGGATATTGGAGCTTTTTCAAGAGAGCTACCTCTTCTAGTCATTTATACCCGTGAGTACATTAATCATTCAACTTTATTTGAACAAGTTATAATCTACATATACAAATATAATCTGGTAAAAAACTTACGGAAGCATAATATTGTAAACAAATATACAGCGTTAATCTGAGCATAATTTCGTTTAAGCCATAAAACCGTAACTGTTATTACGACTTATTGTTCTGTTATTTCTTTCGTGGCAAAAGGTCGACTTTATCGTTACAACCAAATGCTTCTCTAGAATGCAAGATAAACTGACATACGACTTTAGGCATATTATTTAAGCAATGAGTTGAGATAGAAATATCGGTGTTAGATGGACGAAAAGAGCTAAAAAAACTGAGTTCATTGGATTAAAAAAACATTTTTGACGAAAGTACACATCCGACCTAATGCTTCTGAGGTCGAGATATATCGTCATCCTAAATTTAATTCAAGCGGTACAGTGTAATTCTAAGTATTTCAAAAACTGAGACCATTCACGAGAAATTAAATTGTTCAAGCATTCTCAAATGCAAGGATCAGCTATCATTAATATTAGTTCTTTAATTTTCTTTTGGACGCTGCTATTAGAGAATAAGAGTTATTTAATGTTATTTTCTTATAGGTTTTTCACTTTAATCGTATACAACTTGTGAACGACAAGAATTAACGATAAAAGAAGAACAGGCATTTTTTGTTCGTCCAGCTTGGGTCTACGTATTACTGGAAAATTGAAAAGAATTCCTTTTTACTGACATCAGATACTTACAATCGCTTTAATTAGATTTTTTGAACTTATTTATTTTTCAAACAAATATCTAATGTGCAAAGTTTTCTTTTGTGTGTTCAACAAAATGAATGGTGAAGATATTTAAAACTACTTTGTAACATACTGAATTATTATGCTTGTGATATGATATAATCTTTTAGTATATTTTTTGGGTTAGTTTTGTTTCAATGTTTTCTGGTTCTTTTAAAAGAATTCCTAGTATAATTACGTGGACTAAGTAAAATAATTTTAAATTTATATAATGCCCATTAGAGTTGTGTTAGTTCAGTTATAATCATAAAAACAATTTGTAAAAATACATGCTTAATTCGGCTCTCTTCAAATATATGGCGTTAAAGTTAAGACGCGGGTGTTTGTGAGGTTATGACTGAGTAAACATAGTACTGAGGAAAATAAAATTATATTTTTTAAGTTTCAAGATAAATAAATATGAATGTGAAAAGTCAACGACACTGCCCAATTAAAACTAGGAGAAAACCCCGCGAGTCAAGTCCTCTTGATGCTAGATAATAATTTTATTTTCTGAAATCTTAAACTTTTAAAAATTCTCGTTGTGTAAACAAATGGATTATATTATTATTTTGATTATATATTTTAAGATAAGTATAAAATTCATACCTAACTTTGCTTACGATTATTGTTCCAAAAAAAATATTGCTGATGATTTGGAATGAATTACTCCGCAGCCAAATTAAAAGTAAAGTGGGAAAAATACAATAAATTAAATATTAATTCTGGATCAGTCTCATAAGACAACCTTACTTGCCACAAAAGAGATTTACATACATACATATACTCACGGCTATAAATTCCAAAAAGAGGTAGCCAGAGCTTCAGAACTAAAAACTCCTCAGCCACATTAACTCACTCCTTCAGCTTACTAACTTTTGGAGAAAAGCAGCAACAAATCGGTTACGGAAAAGTCAGTCAACACAGTTTTTTTCATTCTTTAATTAGATGACAATGTGATGATAATGTCTTTGTCCAAGATGAGTATTTAATTTTCATTTTATTTTGATTTATTGAATGATCATAAAAAGAACAAATGGGTTTGTAAAACCTTCATTACATTTGTTATAAACGAAGAATTTATACAATTATAATAAACCGTATGGAAGACTCTATTCCCTTCACTAGGTTCAAGTATCACTTAAGCGTATCATTGTCTTCATATGTTGTTTTCTTTTTGTCGGCGGTGTAGTTTTCATACATAGGTTAGACATAATTCTTCTCATACAGGACGGCGCCGGGTTGTGCCCCCGGGCTTCGTCAGCGGGCCGGCGGGCTCAGTGGGTATTGCGCTAAAAGATAACATTCTAAATACCTTGTCGAACTCTCTAAATACCTCGTGTCGAAACTCGATACTCGTAACGCCTATAGCCAAACTGGGCGACAAAATGATTTCAAAGTGTCTTGTGGAACGCAAGGTTTGAATAATTGGCCTCGAACTCGTTTTTAAAACACACCCTTTTTATCTTTAAATTGCTTAAGGACGTCAAATTAAACAACTTTGCCTATGGAATACTTATCTAAAATATTGCAATTTTCAAAATAATTAATACATAAAAAGCTTCACTGCCTAGATCAAACAGGGAAAGTATGTTGAGTTTCTTAGCCTCAGCTGAAATAAAATCCAAACATCTTGTGA
Organism: Bedellia somnulentella; assembly: GCA_963576735.1. Classification (NCBI taxonomy): domain Eukaryota; kingdom Metazoa; phylum Arthropoda; class Insecta; order Lepidoptera; family Bedelliidae; genus Bedellia; species Bedellia somnulentella. The sequence goes on along the minus strand of OY755182.1, from coordinate 6,201,635 downwards.
TTTGACCAGATGTTTTTTTATTAATATTATATAACATGTTAAATGGTTAAATAACAAGATGTTTTGATTTTATTTACCTAAGGCTAAGAAACTAACCATACGATCCCAGTTTGATCTAGGCAGTGACACTTTTTAATTATTCATTATTTTGAAAATTACAATATTTTAGATAAGCATTCCCCAGCCGAAGTTGTTTAGTTTGATGTCTTTTATCAATTTAAAATATAAAAAGGGTATGTCTAAAAACGAGGTCTAGGCCAATTGGCCATTATTATGAGTGATGTTCCGAACTCTAGTGTGTTTAATGTATACCAAAAATATATTAAATTTGTAACAATAACTGATGGAAATAGGCAACGGCGTGAAAAATATACAATAAATAGAGCTACAATTCTAATCTTCAATAACATTCTTCGACTCTTGAGCACAACTTAGGAACAATTGCAACGAAGCCTCATTAACCCCCGAGTCGCGTATTGTGTTTTTGATGGAAATCCTACCCTTGGATGATTAGACGCCCAGGTGGTTACAATGAAAAATATCTGGGTACTCTTAATTGTACCGTTGAGGAAATATCGTTTTTAAAATCCTGCATGTTAGCATATAACAGATATTTTAAATAAAGAGATCCCGTGAACTAGTTCCGTTTAACTCCTCTTATTGGCAGCATATATAGCAGCTTTGATGTTTTTTACAATAGCCCGTTTTTTTTAACAAAAATTTTTAAATTACAGTTTTAAAGTAGTAGTAGTAAGTAAAAATTTCATACATTGGCTGCATATATGCAAATATGTTTGCAAAGGCAAAAACAGCGCAGTGCAGTGTGAGGACAACATTTCACCGTTGAGCATCGGCTTTAAATAGCACTATACGATTTTGTATTAAGGTTTTGTATTAGGCTAAAAAGAAGGTTTTTAATTGTTAGTTTGGGCAATGTCGAATAAGAAACCGTATATTGTGTAGAAATAATATCATAATTATAATATTGATATAAATGATATTGTTTAAAGTACATTTAGTATTTCATCACAGCCCATGCATATCCTAATCAAATGGTTAAAATCTACTCTGAAAATGGTCTGGACCTAATCCACCCTGCTGGTATAGTGCAGGTTAATAGAATAAAAACAACTCAAACTCAAACAAGGGAGGAAACGCACATTGCTAAGTTATACTTTGTCATGTGACAGTATAGTCGTACAAAACAGCGATAGGCCTGCCCTCTATCACGTGAGTACACTATAAAAGCAAAACGTAGGTACTCTGAACACCAGGTGACAATTTCACGTGATGTTCAGAAGCAATGTTTTTGAGAGAGAGGAGAATATGACCGAAAACGTGATTGAGATTAATGGTAAGAGGGTGGAACAAGTGAATGACTTTGTATATCTGGGAAGTTTGTTTACTAGAGATGGAAAGTGTGTTGAAGATATCGTGAGAAGAGTTAAAAAGGGTAGTGGGATTAATGGAGCACTAGATAGTCTAATGTCTAGTCAATCGGTGTCCAAAAAGGCACGAATGGCTGTGCATGATGCTGTTCTTGTTCCTACGCTTATGTATGGCAGTGAATGTTTGGTTGGGTGGGTTGAGTGAATGCAGCAGAAAAGTTTGTAATGTGAGGTTATGTGATCTTTTGAGGAATGACGTGATTTGTGAAACGTGTGGTGTAAAAGATAATATTGTAAGTAAGATAGAAAAAGAAATGTTGAGATAGTTTGGGCACATTGAGAGGGTGGATGATAGAAAATTGGTAAAAGGTATCTGTAGATCTAATGTGGAAGCTAATCTTAGTAGAGGACGGCCACGGAGGACGCATTGGACCAAATTGAGAATGTGCTCAAAAAGGCAGGCATCCGAAGTATGACAAATAAAAGAGCATGTATGAAAAGATTGATGGATGTAGACGAAGCTAGAGAGATTTGCCAGGATAGTACGAAGTGGCGATAGATAGTCTCTGCTTACCCCAATGGAAATTAACGGCGTGAGTATATGTATGAATGTATGTATGTTCAGAAGTATTAGTACCTCCGCCAACCCCTTCGGAAATATACATAGAATAGAAACTATATAAATAGACTATATAAATATATAGACTAACGGTATTGGGGCTTTCAAGGGATTTTTGGGCGATGCGGTTGAAGACCCTTTCACCAACAACCTTTACTTTACCATCTTTTCCCCACTCAATTTTCTAAAAGTGACTGAAGAATTTCTAATTCTTTAGCTCTGGCTCCCCCTTCTAGGGATTTACAGCCGTGAGTATATGTATGTATGTATGTAATAAAAACTACTCAAACATTTAAGTTTGAGTAGTTTTTATTCTATCAACCTGCACTATGCCAGCAGGGTGGACTACGTCCAGACCATATTCAGGGTAGGTTTTAACCATTTGATTAGGATATGCATGGGTTGTGATGAAATACTAAACGTACTACAATATCATTTATACCAATATTATAATTATGATATTATTCCTAAAGATTATACGATTTATTATGCGACAAAGAATGAATGTGACAGAAGCAAGAGAGATTTTTCAGGATCGTACAAAGTGGTGATCGATAGTCTCTGCCTACACCAATGGGAACAACAGGGGTGAGTATAAGTAAGTAAGTATGCCACGAAGAATAAGTGGCGTATCAACTAGCACCTCGCATTTAGTATTTATAAAAGTACTAGCTGACCCCACAGACTTCGTACTGTCAAAAGTGTAGATGTTCACGTCGTCAAACTGAAATATTTAACTGACCTGTTGAGGGTCTCTGTCAAGCGATGAGAAAAAAGGTGTTTTTCATAGTGTCCTCACAATTTTTTCACTTCATAAATTTTAAGTTTATAAGTATAGTAGTTTCGGCTGCGCATTGATTCTTAGTCTGTTTAACTATTTTTTAAAATAATTTATTGATCTCTTAATTTTTCTGGGATAAAAAGTGTCTTATTGTGTTAATTGGGATCATTATCTGGCTTCCTGTAAATTTTATTTTAAATACGTTCTGTGAATTAGTCTTCATTTAGCTACAAACACACAAACATCTAAACTTTCACATATATAATATTAATTGGATAAGGCTTAAACATAAGCTTCTCGCGCAGGTGACCTCGCTCGCCGGCCAGCGCAGTGTCTTGTCTTGCGCTTCATGCACGCGTGTAAATTTTGTTACGGAGTAATTTAAAAATTGTATTATCTTCTAAGATGTTTATTTAAATTAAGTGATGTCAGGGACAATTTTGTTCTCAATTAAATACTCTCAATCAACAACATATTTATTTGGATAAAGATTAATATTATGTTGATAAAACATTATGGCAATTATGCATTAAATTCGACCAAATTTATTTCCCATAAAAATGGTTATAGTAAGTGAAACTTAAAAGTTAGACATATACTGTCGCGGGCATTTTTTTAGATCATTTAAAGAGAAATAATTCTTTAATACATTTTTTTTGGGTAACTTAAACCGTTTACGCAGCGCACACAACGGAAGCCTTAGTATGAATAATTATCCCCGTTTTTGCAACATTATTCGCTGATAGTTTGCTCCTGTTGGTCGCAGCGTGATGGTATATGTATAGCTTAAAATCTTCCTCAATAAATGGACTATCCAACACAAAAATATTTTTTCAATTTGATGCGGCAGTTCCTGAGATCCTAGCGTTCAAACAAACAAACTCTTCAGCTTTATAATATTAGTATAGATAATAATTTTATAATTATAATTCTTGCATTGCGATCACAACCATTTACGACATAACTCAAGAAATTCCAAAACTCTTTGCCCTCTGATAGCGGTTTTATTTATGTTTTATTTTTAATCATGCATACATACATATACTTACGGCTATAAACCCCTAAAAAGGGAAACCAGAGCTTCAGAATCTTGAATCTTTTGGAAGTTAAGTGGGAAAAAGATTGTCAAATAAATGGTTTTGGCGATAAGTCTCCAACCGCATCGACGGAAAATCACTTAAAAAGCCCCGATACCTGGAAGAAATGGGGTAGTGATATTCTAAACGGACTCTACACAGCAAGTCATACATAAGTATTCAGTTCCATGAGCTCGAGTCATATTAGCTACATTATTTCCATTTTTATCTTCATCAAATTTCTGATATTGTAAATAAATATTCGATGTAATTGAGAAAAAATTAAATGTTTGTTTGACAACAAATTAGCATAATTCAAAATTCAATTTCAAACAATCACTTTGTATTAGAATCAAAGCTAAGGAAATGGAAACTTGGCGTAATTTAATTTGCATTTTTATTCCAATAATAGGGAAAGTGGTTGCTTTTGTTCTAAAATTATTGGATTATTCTTCTAATTTCACATTATTGGATCAAAAACTTCCAACACAAAATAATAAAACAATCTTATTTTTCATTTCATACATAAATTCATGCCACTTGTTTCCATTGAGGTAGGCAGAGACTATTGATCGCCACTTATCGCCAATAAAAACTAGATTTTATTTCTTCAAATCATAATAAAATACACTATAAACATAATGACGGCTAGTTTGTTTAGCTTGGTTCCTATGAGTGCCATGATAACTTAGTGCTAAGACCGTATGTGTTTAGTTTAAAAGAAATTAATCGCGTATAATAAAATAAACAAGTCAGTAAGTCTACTAATCATTTAAATGATAAGTGTCAGCTTAAAATAACACTATCTAATTTACATAAGCTTCTAAATTATATATATCGTTGCGTGGTTTGGTCATCATTCCTCTCTATTCATAATGTATATTTTTTTAAAACCTCATCTCAACTCAACGTTACGAATACTTCTGAACTTCACCTGTGTTAAATCACGATAATATTATATTTTTGTCACGTGCACGTGGTGTTCAAAGTAATCAAGTTTATATTCCACAGTGCATTCAATTGACAGTTATACCATTGAATGTTTGTATGTTTGCAACGGACAATTACTTGTTACAATTCAGCAATGTGGATCTCTTTTCCTAAAATTGTTTTCCTTTATCGCTAACTAATTTAAGCATGGTTATTAAACAACATTTTCTTTTAGGCAATACAGGACTCTAAAGGATGCAAAAGGCATTACAAACGTTGAGCTTCCCACATCTACGTTTATCGATTTAAAAAGTTGTTTACTGATCTAAAAGCTCTGCGGCTGAACTACATCAGGCGGAAGAAAAATTAGATTTCTACCTATTTCTTTCCAAAAGCTTGTTTCCGTTGTAACTCACTTTATTTGTAATGCCATTGGGTTAAATTTGTTATTACCGCAGAATTATAGGAAAACTCAAGTGGAAATGAGAAAAGCATATTGCACGTAAATCCGCGTAGCCACGTTCCAACCTGCACAGCGTGGGTAGGCCTCCTACAAGGTGCACCGACGACTTGGTGAAGGTCACGTGAAGATGTTGTTTGAGTGCAGCGCATGGCCAGTCTTTGTGAAATCTTTAGGGGTGGCTTATATCCAGTAGCGGTCGCCTGTTTGCTGAATGATGAATCAATTCATACGTTATATATTATATACTCACAGCTATGAATCTCAACAATTCCATAGCCTCTTTTGCAACTGGACTCGGGAAAAGATTCTAATAAACATTGTTGGTGATGAATCCTCAGTCATATCGTAAACAATAACTTAAAAAGCCCCAATACCCTAAATCACATCATACGAAACCTGCTTGAAGAAATATGTAAGTGCTATTCCAAGCCGTAACACACTCTTGTTATTTTTTTTTTTTTTAAATGACTTAAATTTTAACTCTTAAGTTGGTGCCTCAGTCTGCGGTTATTTTTTAGTTTGAGCACTACAATACTGCAATGTTATATTTGAATTTATTTCATGTTCGCTGAACTGAAAGTTTTTGGTTTTAATTTGAATATGAACTAATTTATTTGATTCTGTTTGTAAACGGTGTGCTTAATTGATGATGCTGCTGATAAAGTTTTCCGCAACGCAAATAAATGGTATTTGATCTGACTAAATTTGTTTGTATAAAATATCTGATTTGACTAAATAATAAAATACTATTGAATATTTCAAAGTCAATTTGGAATTGCAACTTCAGTGAAATTTTACAATGAAAGCAGATAAGAGTTGGAGTACAGTGTTCAAATCAACCCGAGAATTTTCTTCATAGTTGGGTAAATTAGTTTTATATCCTTTAATCTTTATTAAAGTATACGAGTAGTGACCGATGAGAGAATTAGAGAAAACATCTTAAGTCTAGTTCAAGAAAAGTTGTTATGTAACAGCATTCATTCATTCAGTCTAGATATATTTAATTTAACTCTTTATTTTAATAATATATATGCCTTTGGGCGTGGAATCGAACACGTCCATTAACCCGCCCCTGGAGGGATAGAGTCACCTTCTCTATCCCTCACTTTTTCAATTCTTGCCAGGCACATCCCAGCCGCGGCACTATTTGCGTAATATCAGCCTTTGAACTTCTTTTGTTTTAGACTTATTTACGAAAATGTCAAAAAATCATGGTAAATTGGCTTATTCCGTTTATCCACCCTAAAAAATCCTCCCTAAGGCGGATATTCGGAAACGCGTGTCCGTCTATCCACCCTGAACGGGGTGGATATCCGGAATGCATATAATATGGTTCTTCCGATTTTCTACCCTGCCTACGTACAGTCATTTACAGAAAAAAGACCCTAAGTTTGTAAGATATTTTTATTCAAACTGTAAGTAAGAAAGTAGGTATGTTTATCTTAAGTATTTTAATGTTCACGATGTTCCTTGGACCCATTTTGTGTTGTGTATGTTTCTGTAAATTACTGTACTTGGGGTAAAAAATCGGAAGAACCATATTATATGCATTCCGGATATCCACCCCGTTCAGGGTGGATAGACGGACACGCGTTTCCGAATATCCGCCTTAGGGAGGATTTTTTAAGGTGGATAAACGGAATAAGCCTAAATTTTAAACTGCGATATTAGCTAAACCAAGTAAGCGAGAGTAACCAAATAAATTTAGAATTAAAGAGCATGAAATGGGGTTCATAATGCATATTTTTAAAAACATTAACATCCTTGAACTTGGATGAAAAAAAAAGTTTTTTTTACGCTTATATTTTTTGCCAATTATCGCGGAGGCAGGGGCAGCACCGGGCAACCGCAGCGCAAAACTATCCATCCAACATTTTTAAAGATATTCTCATTTTTGAAAATAGTTACTTGGTACAATATGGTTTATTTCTTGATTCTTATGAACAATTAAAAAGGGATTTTGAAACTCACTCCCTAAGTCTTAAGTAGTTCTGAGTAATTTCTGTATCTAGAAATTTTAATCTTGATGCGATTAACTGTAATAACTTCTACAAAAAGGAACATATGAAATTCATCTATCAATAATTTATGAGCATATACTAACGGCTATAAATCCCAAAAAAGGGTTGCCATAGCTTCAGAGATAGTAATTTTTTATCCACTTTTGGAAAATGAATGGAGAAAAGGTAGTCAAATGCCAACAATCACTAAAAATGCCTCAATGTTCTTTATATCCTTTACAAAGACCGCGGGAATATAAATATAAAAACAGAAGTTAAGATAGTGTTTTGGTATTTTGGATGTTTAAACTGGATCCAAAAACTGTAGTCAACGCGGACGTAGTCGCGGGCAAAAAGCTAGTAAACAATATAATCTAAAACTGTCTTTGATAATATTTAATTTTGTTTTAGTATCTTAATTTGTCACTAAAATGGTGTTTAATAGTTTTTATACATCGCGGTTGGTTTTTTCTATTCTTATGTATAAATACATTTGTTGAAGCGTTTCAACAGAAGCACGCTGACACTGGCTGAAAACATGGGAGAAGCCAGAGGCGCGTCACTTCAATCCAATCATGAAACAACAACGTATCAGCTGTCAAGACATTTTTCTATATAAACAGCGATACCGGCTCAACTCGCCCTTTATTTCATCTCAAACTGAACTATAAGACACGGAGAAGACGAGAAGATATTTATTAATGTAATTGTAATAACCATTTAGTATAACCTATAACTGTAGCAGCAGTAAACCCTTCTCGCAGCATATCTGGGTTTTATTTTTATTCATCCACCACCAACCGTCGTCAACGAGAGACTCCTACAACGTGGACCAACTTCGTGGACGTGGAGCAGACGCACAAGGGCTGCTCCCTTGCATTTGGCGCCCCCAGGCACGACTTCAACCTTTCGGTTAACAACCGCATGCGCACGGGGGAAGAGAAGGAGCTGAAGCCACGCCACGCCGCCGGTGAAGAAGCCAGGACCAGGGGTTGGACACAGCAGCCATCCCACCTGCTAGCATCTAACCGAGGAGAGTGTCGTGAGCCAATTCATTCCTTTCTTTTCCTCACCGTATTAGCCCCCGCATCACGAGCAAATACAGGGTAGATAAAATTGTTATGAACCTACCTCAAAGTTTAATCCCCTTTTATCTAGTTAATCCCCCTGTATTTTGTATTAGTTTCATATTGTAATAATTTCATTTATAAAAATTCTAACCTCCAAATAGGTTATTTATTAAAATCATTAATTTCCAACAGGAAATAGGTTCCCAGCCGCATGGTTTCCATGATGACAAAGAGCTGAACTGATAACACATTTGTAATCATTGTTCACGCCAATCTGAGCCATTGTTGCTGGGTTCCATGGTCCGCTGTAGGATATAGGCCTCTCACAGTCACATTTATCTTTTTACATTTACAATTCTTGTCTTCCGTCCCTTTGGCATGAGCCACATTACTTAGCAAACCACATGGTCATTCGCACAACAGTCTGACCAACCAGAGGCATCACCTCTGCAGCCACCAAGTGCACATTGTGATCAACATACTCGCTTTACTCATCTACATTCAATCAGTGAAAGTAACAGCGCAGATATTGATAGGTTTGTCACATGCAGGATTAACCTCACATGTGCCGGCATACCACTAACCATAGTGGCCTTCTACTTTTTTATTTAATTATTAGTTTAATTATTTACCTTTCACATTGCTTAGGTTCATGCCAGACTCTGTGTCTTTCTTAAACTTAAGGGCAATAATTTCAAAGTGCTTGCTCATTTGTGCTTAAACTATTTCAGCAATATTGACACTGAACTCAACCAGAGGAGACAGCCAGCTGTACCACAAGTAGTTGACTGCACAACAAGCAACTGCATACAGCCTGTCATTCCAGTGGCTTCACTTCACTTATACAAGGAGCGTAAGCCAATTTTACAATTTTAGCATTTAAATTTCCCCAATTAACACAACATATTAACTCCAGGAACTTACTATTTACAAATATTTTACAATTTTTTACATTTAATTTATACATTTGTTGACTTATTTCATCATGACAGATAGTCAGTGAACTCTCAAACCAATGACTTCACAACATAGCAGAGGTTCTAGCCCTGCTAAAGTCATAAGTGAGGAATATACTGCACTCAGTTATAAATGCAGTTCCATCAAAGGGCAAATAACCCACTTTAAGAAATATTTATTTAATTTACTAGAGCATTGTGAATCCCATCCATTGTCATCAAGGGATGAACAGATGTTATCATTAAAGCTAGATAAGTTCTTGGAGTTAAACTCTCAATTTGAACACCTGCAATCACAAATGGAAGCTCTTAATTTTAGTAACTTAGATTATGAATTAGATGAAAGAGAACTCATATCAAATGAATTCTTCGGTAAACAAGGTGAAATTAAACATAATACTATACACTACATCCGCACTACTCCAGGCCCACCTGTAGCTTGTCAGCCGCGACGTTTGGCTCCAGACAAACTCAAAATAGCCAAACTCGAGTTCGAGGCTATGTTAGCTGTAGGTACTGCACGTCCGTCCGACAGTCCCTGGGCATCCCCGCTACATTTAGCACCCAAAAAGGACAATGGTTGGCGTCCCTGTGGCGACTATAGACTTTTAAATTCCAGAACCATTCCTGACAGATATCCCATCCGACACCTCCACGATTTTTCCCAATCCCTAGCCAATAGCCGTGTTTTTGCAGTCATAGATTTAGTGAAAGCATACAATCACATCCCTGTAGCCGAGGAGGATATTTCGAAGACTGCAATCACCACACCCTTCGGATTGTATGAATTTCCGTTTATGACATTCGGTTTGCGAAACGCGGGACAAACTTTTCAACGATTCGTCGACGAAATGACTCGTGACCTCCCATTTTGTTACCCGTACATCGACGATTTCCTGATATTTTCTAGGGATGAGGAGGAACACGAAAGACACCTACACCAAATTTTTTCACGCATGAGAGATTACGGCGTCCTTGTTAACATCAACAAATGTATTTTCGGCGCAAAGCAAGTTTTTAGGCTATACTGTGTCTGAAAATGGTATTAAACCTCTCGAGGACAAAGTTGAGGCCATCACCAATTTTCCAGTCCCTAAAACTGTTAGGGAGCTAAGGCGATTTTTGGGTATGCTAAACTTCTATAGAAGATTCATACCCAACGCCGCTCAAATCCAAGCCCCTTTAAACAAACTTTTAACTGGTTCCGTCAAAGCTTCACATCCCGTCACTATTGTAGGAGATGCACAAGTAGCTTTTGACGATTGTAAAAACAGCCTACGGGAAGCAACACTTCTTGCACATCCTGATCCAGACGCAAAGTTAGGTCTAGTCACAGATGCGTCAGATACAGCATTAGGAGCCGTCCTACAACAACGTAAGGCGAATGGTCACTGGGAGCCCTTAGCTTTCTTCTCAAAGAAACTAAGTCCTGCTCAAACCAAATATTCCCCTTACGATCGTGAGTTATTAGCCGTTTATGAAAGTGTGAAGTATTTCCGATACATGCTAGAGGCTTCCCATTTCACAATCTACACAGATCATAAGCCTCTCCTTTACGCATTCCATCAGCGGAAAAATAATTGTTCACCACGTCAATTTAGGCACTTAGATTTAATTTCCCAATTTTCCACTGATATCCAGCACATTTCAGGTAAAGAAAATGTAGTCGCCGACACTCTATCACGTATCGAGGAAATACAAGCACCCGTTGATTTGGAAGTTTTAACAAAATTTCAATCAACGGACCCAGAATTAATAGAACTGTTAGCCAATAACACAACTTCATTACTATTAACTAAATTGCAAATCCCAGGCACTCTCACAGACCTATACTGTGACACAAGTACAGCCTCTCCCAGACCATTTGTACCAAAGGAACTGAGACAGCAGGTTTGCAGTAGCATACACTCTCTCAGCCATCCAGGTGCAAATGCAACAGCCAAACTTGTCGCTCAACGGTTCGTTTAGCCTAAGATGAATAAAGACTGTCGTCTTTGGGCTAAAGCATGTTTAAATTGCCAGCGCACAAAAGTAACGCGACACGTTTCCTCACCAATAGGCACACTGAATCTGCCATCAGATCGATTCAAATATGTACATATTGACCTCATTGGCCCACTACCTCCCTGTAACGAATTCCGTTATTGCTTGACAGCTGTCGATCGTTTTACACGATGGCCTGAAGTTGTCCCGCTCACTAACATTACAGCGGAAACAGTGGCCAAAGCACTCATCTCTTGTTGGGTGTCTCGATTCGGTTGCCCCACTGATATTGTTACTGACCAGGGTAGACAATTCGAATCGGCCCTATTCGCACAGTTAGCAAAATCAATAGGTTTTGTCCACCGTAGGACAACTGCCTATCATCCACAATGTAATGGAATGGTAGAAAGATTCCATAGGTATCTTAAATCAGCTATAGTGTGCCACGCTAGTCCGAATTGGGTAGAATCTTTACCCTTAGTTCTGCTTGGCATACGAAGCTCAATCAAAGAAGATCTCAATGCATCTTCAGCAGAATTGGTGTAAGGCGAACCACTTAGGTTACCAGGCGATTTCTTTGGCCACAAGTCAGACTCTTACACTTCTGACATAACAGACTTTTCAGCCAGACTTAAATCGTACGCGAACAACCTACAACCAGTCCCAGCTCAGCACCATACAAAAAAATCCCCTATATTTATATTTAAAGACCTCAGCACTTGTAGTCACGTATTTCTGAGGGATGACGCACTACGCGGAGCTCTCCAACCGGCATACTCTGGCCCATATGAAGTTTTATCTCGAGATGCCAAAGTATACAAAATACGCGTAAAAGGTAAAGATATGAAAGTAGCAATCGATCGATTAAAACCCGCTTACGTATTATCCGAAACCTCCGAAAACCCTCAAATACACAAAACACCCAATCCCAATCCCATCCCCGTCCAATCCAAGAACTCCAATCCACCAGACCCTATAGTAGTCACACGGACGACCAGATCTGGAAGAAAAGTCCACTTCCCAAATTATTATCGCCCGTAAACTCGGTCTCTGGAGGGGAGATGTGGATGTATCATATATTATTATAACACATTGATATATATTTTATATACATTACAGTTTATTTATTAATTATAATTTCAATTTTATATATCATAATATTTCAATTTAAATAAATGATGAGCAAAGCCGCGCGAAGCGCGTAGTATGCGCACGAATATTATTTCGCTATTCGTCGCTAGCGCAGCATAGAAAGTTGCTCCCTCAAGGTCAACCGGCCTCAGCTGACCGGCCGCGCCGATCGATCGTGTCATCAGTCGAGATCCTACCTCAGACGCGAATTCTATGCTAATCACTTACGCAAATTACTTACGCAACTAACGGTTTTCTTGTGCTTGTTTTCTATTGTTAAATTCATTCGCTTTTTCTATTCTGTTTACTCTTTCTATATTTCAACCTTCTATCTTCTGTGTATTGTGACTTGTGAACTGTACTGTGACGAATACAAGATAATTGTGTTAACTGGAGAATATCTTTCTTTTCTCTCTGTCACGAACATTCATCCCATCACATCCATAAATGTGTGTTGTGTATGAATTCATTCAACTTAGGTTATTAATAACCAATTCGTTTTGGTAAGGTGTAAGTATCACCAAGACGGTAATCTGCTGCCTTGAGTGGGCTGAGAGGACAGAAACGTCTAGTTTTTAGTCTATGAGTTCTAGTTAACTTGGTAAAAGAACTGCTACTAACAAAATTACAAGTTTGTGAATTTTGTGGTAATGAATGGGAAATCTTGCCAGCTATAATCCAGCCTAGCTGTGAATGATGCAGCATGGGTAGGCCTGGACCTAAGGTGAGCCTTTCGGAGCCAAGTAGATCCCAGAATAGATCGCCTCCAATCATAATATCAACCTTTAGTGGTTGATTGAATTGAGGATCAGCTAATGTGATAGCTGAGGGAAGAGTGATATTTGAAACATCAATGGATTGATTTGAATGCCTTTTTGCTATGGAAGGCAACACCAAAAAGGTGTGAAGATGTGAGTATGTGCCAGTGCGGGCACGAATTAACGCTGAGCACTGATGTGGTCTCAGGTTAAGAAAGGTGTTCCCAACGCCTGCAACACTGTTGTGTATTGAGGGTGTGGAAGCTAACTTAAGGCGATTCCTTAAGTCAGCGGAAAGAAAAGAGTAGTCAGAGCCGCTATCTAGCAAGCATCTGACTGTCTCCACCTTACCATTTTGGGGATTGATGATGTCAATCATGGCGGTGGAGCGAATGATCCCTGAAGGGGAAACTGAAGGACTGAGAGAAAGCGACTGAGGCATTGAAGGGACAGGATGTGATGATGGAGCAACATCATTTTGAAGAAGGGGAGAGCTGTGTAGCAGAGTGTGATGGCGTCCACCACACTTACGACAGTCTCCATAGGGACACTTGGCAACCATATGGTCAGACCGAAGGCAATTTGTGCAAACCTTAAGCCCAGTGACCCTACTCCGTCTGTCAGCCAATGTGAGCTTTCTGAAACGTAAGCATCGGAACAGTAAATGTTTACCCTTGCAAACGGGGCACTTGAAATTAGTATTGGTTGTAACTGTTGATGCTAGAGTGGCATTGGGTAAACGTGAGGACAATTGAGGATTGCTAGCCTCATCGCTTACCTTACCTGAAGTGGAAACAATAAAGGCTTGAGGTGGATTTATTGTTTGTTTAATATGATTGTTACTATGATAGTGTTTTAAATCATGATTATTGTTATTATGACTGTTATTTGAACCCTGTGATGTGTTAACCCTTACCTTACTTTGAGGTAATGTCTCTAAAATGTCAGCTCTTATCTTTAAAAATTCTTTTAAATCATTGAAGGTTGGCAACTCTGAATGAAGATTGCCTTTGTATTCTTCCCATTTGACATTGGTATTTAGATCAAACTTAGATGAAGCTAAATAAATTAAAATAGAATCCCAGTGTTGAACTGGTTGACCTAAAGTTTGTAGGGCCCTAACATTCTTAGTGATGTGGTCACTTAAGAACCTAAGAGACTTATCTGATTCACTCTGCATAACCTTAAAGTTAAAGAGGGCACTGAGGTGATTATTAACTAATTGTTTTGTATTGTTATACCTTTCACATAATATATTCCATGCTTCTACATAATTGAAATCAGATACCTCAAGATTTGCTATAACCCTGGCTGCTTCACCTTGTAGGTATGAGCAGAGGTAATGAAATTTATGAATAGGTTTAATATGATTATTATTGTGAATTAATGATTCAAATGTATCTCTGAATTCAAGCCATTTGAAGTATGAACCATCAAACTTAGGTATAGTGATTTCAGGTAGCCTGAATCCCATTGTGCCTTGACCATTACAGTGGCATGGATGGGAGGCCTTTGACCCTTCAGTGGCATCTTGGAATTGGTCTGCAGGTTTGTTGACACCGAGCAGATTTCGAGCCTTCACAATACAAGAACAGAATTCATTTGATATGAGTTCTCTTTCATCTAATTCATAATCTAAGTTACTAAAATTAAGAGCTTCCATTTGTGATTGCAGGTGTTCAAATTGAGAGTTTAACTCCAAGAACTTATCTAGCTTTAATGATAACATCTGTTCATCCCTTGATGACAATGGATGGGATTCACAATGCTCTAATAAATTAAATAAATATTTCTTAAAGTGGGTTATTTGCCCTTTGATGGAACTGCGTTTATACTTGAGTGCAGTATATTCCTCACCAACCACTTTAGCAGGGCTAGAACCTCTGCTGTGTTGTGAAGTCATTGGTTTGAGAGTTGACTGACTGTCTGTCATGATGAAATAAGTCAACAAATGTATAAATTAAATGTAAAAAATTGTAAAATATTTGTAAATAGTAAGTTCCTGGAGTTAATATGTTGTGTTAATTGGGGAAATTTAAATACTAAAATTGTAAAATTGGCTTACGCTCCTTGTATAAGTGAAGTGAAGCCACTGGAATGACAGGCTGTATGCAGTTGCTTGTTGTGCAGTCAACTACTTGTGGTACAGCTAGCTGTCTCCTCTGGTTGAGTTCAGTGTATGAATCGCTGAAATAGTTTAAGCACTGATGAGTATATGCACTTTGAAATTGTTGCCCTTAAGTTTAAGAAGGACACAGAGACTGGCATGAACCTAAGCAATGTGAAAGGTAAATAATTAAACTAATAATTAAAAAATAAAAAAGTAGAAGGCCACTATGGTTAGTGGTATGCCGGCACATGTGAGGTTAATCCTGCATGTGACAAACCTATCAATATCTGCGCTGTTACTTCCACTGATTGAATGTAGATGAGTAAAGCGAGTATGTTGATCACAATGTGCACTTGGTGGCTGCAGAGGTGATGCCTCTGGTTGGTCAGACTGTTGTGCGAATGACCATGTGGTTTGCTAAGTAATGTGGCTCATGCCAAAGGGACGGAAGACAAGAATTTTATGTAAAAGAAGATAATTGTAATTGTGAGAGGCCTATATCCTACAGCAGACCATGGAACCCAGCAACAATGGCTCAGATTGGCGTGAACAATGATTACAAATGTGTTATCAGTTCAGCTCTTTGTCATCATGGAAACCATGCGGCTGGGAACCTATTTCCTGTTGGAAATTAATGATTTTAATAAATAACCTATTTGGAGGTTAGAATTTTATAAATGAAATTATTACAATATGAAACTAATACAAAATACAGGGGGATTAACTAGATAAAAGGGGATTAAACTTTGAGGTAGGTTCATAACAATTTTATCTACCCTGTATTTGCTCGTGATGCGGGGGCCAATACGGTGAGGAAAAGAAAGGAATGAATTGGCTCACGACACTCTCCTCGGTTAGATGCTAGCAGGTGGGATGGCTGCTGTGTCCAACCCCTGGTCCTGGCTTCTTCACCGGCGGCGTGGCGTGGCTTCAGCTCCTCCTCTTCCCCCGTGCGCATGCGGTTGTTAACCGAAAGGTTGAAGTCGTGCCTGGGGGCGCCAATATGAAAGGGAGCAGCCCTTGTGCGTCTGCTCCACGTCCACAAGTTGGTTCCGCCTTGTAGTGCCTCTCGACGGTTGTTGATGGTTGGAGAAGTCGTAGAAAATAACAACAATTTGTTCGACTTGATTTTATTGTGCTTTTACAATCTGTATGATAGGGTTAGCTTAGCTATATAAACTTTAATTGTACAAATACAATATTAAATGACTTCGCGTCTTCTCCGTGTCTTCTCAGTTCAGTTTGAGATGTAAAAAGAGGGTTTTCAATATGATAGATGGGTTTTTATACAAATAAAAATGACAATTGTTTGTCTCTACTGTGAAAGTGACGCGCCTCTAGAATGCTCCAATGATTTCAGCCAGTGTCAGCGTGCTTCTGTTGAAACGCTTCAACAAACGCTAATATTCAAGTTCTAGAACATTTTTCCGAAAATTATTTTAACATTTTTTTTATCAAAGAAAATTGGTATTTAACTATTTAGATATGTTTTTTTAAACAATGAACATTGTAAACAATTTAAGTTTTTCAAATCAGGACTGTAACTACCATGCAGTTTTGTGTAGAATCAACCACGCGTTTAGGTAAACCAACAAAACGATAAGTAATATCTGAGAATCAGGCAATTGCTCGCTTCGCTCCTTTTATTGGCATCCGACGGTCCCATGCAAACCTAGGAGAAAAAAATGTAGAGTATGTATTTTCTACTTTAACGTATTACCTATCAATCACCTAAAAAATCTTATCAGTGATGTAAAATTTTCACTTTAGAATATACCCATTTATTGAGGGGAAAATGACTATAACTTATAAAACCAGGGAAAATTTACAGTAGCGTTTTATGTATTATTATGTATATATATTAACTCTACAACACATTAAAAATACAATCTCACAGCAAATACAATACTTGAACACCAGTTAGTAAAAACAGAGTCCTCCCTCTAAACTCTTATCGTCGTCTTTGTATATTTGAGTTCTAATACTCGTATTTTAGACTCTCTGCAAGCAAAGAAAAAAAGTGTGTAGAAGGAGGTGAGTATTTAAATGAGTGAATGAACTAGGCATCGCAAGTGTTAATCCATGCATTAAATCATGATACTAAATTAGGAAAGAAATGTTTTAGATTTGCTGTATTATGGTTGTGTGACAACATATTACTAATTTAGATTAATCTTGTCAGCTGCCGTGGCAAAAAGTGATTTTAACCTCTCTATTAGACCGATAGGCGATAGGCCTGCCCCCTATTACGTGAGTACTCTGTCCATGCAAAACGTGGGTACTCTGAACACCAGGTGACAAAGTCACATGATGTTCAGAAGTATTAGTACCTCTGCCATCCCCTTCGGGGATATTCGGCGTGAACGTTTATGTTTATGTTATGTTATGTATTAGACAGAATGAGAGTTCATTCATCTCATTGAATATTCCTTAAATCAATTTCCTTAAACAATTATCTTAAAGAAGTACTTTCAGCCAAAAGCAACTGTTTGTCGGTGTTTAATACTTAATTCCAAATTGTTACTTTGCAAGAAAATTGTTAAACACTTCGAGTTAGCTAGTTTATTTAGTTAAATTAGAGTATATATTCAGAATTCCGATGACCAACGCCCGATTCCTGAATTGAGTATTCAAGCTGAGAACGACTTAAGTATCGTTTTGTCTCATTCAGTTGTTAATATTTCAATGCGACAGAACGATACTTAAGTTGTTCTCAGCTGGAATAATCAATTCAGAAATCGGGCGCAAGTGAGTGAACTCTAAATTACTAATTGAAATTTTGTTGACTTTACTTTCTGTTGAAACTTGACTTCCTAGATAGGCATCTTAATGTTAATACCAAAACTGTTTCTGTCGTCGAGAGCGCTTTTTATTGTAAAATCATCATATCAATATCAATCAAACATTAAACCTGGTTTGCTCAATATAAAAACGGTAAAATTTAGACACTTATAATTTACACAAATTATTAATTTGTATATTACTTTTCAAATTAATCTATACTTATAATAAATCTGTAGAGAGGTCAATTCTGTACATGAAATATATTTTCAAAATAACTATCAGGTGGTGATTAGGGATCGATACTGATGCCAAAAATGCAATCAGTAAAATTTTTGTCTGTCTGTTTGTCTGTCTGTCTGTCTGTCTGTCGGTTTGTATGTTCCTTATGGAAACAAAAACTACTCGACGGATTTTAACGAAACTTGGTACAATTATTCTCCATACTTCTAGGCAGGTTTTTGTATACTTTCCAGCAGAGTAGTAAAGGGGAATTTTGGGAAATTTTGGGAAAACGGGAGAAGTTACTCCATTTTTTAAGCTTCCGTCGCGTGTGCAGCCTTAATGGTTAAACTACATAGAAATCATGTATCACGGAAATATTCTTCATAAAATTATCTAAAAAAAAACATCAACAGTTTATGTACTACTCACAATAACACGTGTAATTCCTGATAGCTTAGCAGTTCGGAACATTCTGATTGTATTTGTTTACTCTTACGTTTGTAAACCTCTCACTCATCCATAATTTAAATAAGGTAACATTATTACCTATTCAATAAAAAAGAATCATAGAAATCGGTAAAGAAACACCGAAATTATACATAAAATAAGCCATCGCGCCCGTGACCAAAACCGAATCGTTACTAATTTACTTATAAAATACTAGATGGCATCAGTAGTTGCATCCTACAACGCGTAATGATTTATTTTTTAGATTGTTATAAATATTTCATAGCGTTTTATTCCAAAATTTGCTATTAAACGGAAAAACTGAACCGTTCATTAAAGCGCATTCAAAATCACCAAACTACACTGTTTAGGGAGTGCTATAAATTTAATAAATTGAAAACATTGCGCTGAATTTCACAATGCTTGAGCAGTGACTGAAGAAAGAAACCTCAGATATTTTAAAAATCAACGCTACCCGTGCGAAGCTGGGACGATCTACTAGTAATTAAATAAAAAAATAAAATAAAGGGGGACTCCCACACAACGAACGTATGTTTTAAGTAAATCCTTTGAGGTGATAAGGTCTTTTTTCGAAAGATTAGTGGGCCTACAACAAACGCGATTTTCTATTAAAGATGATAGTACGGAACCCTTCGTGCATGAGTCCGGCTCACATTTGTTTAATTTTACACGATTATAGAAGAAAAAAGAAGGTATTTCAGAAATGATCTTCAATGTCCAATTCCCCTATAGCTGAAATATCGTGCAGACGACTAGTATTCTAATCCCGGGTCAGGCCTAGGTCAATTTGTGAGTACACTGTCCAAGCAAATCGTGGGTACTCTGAACACCAGGTGAACATAGTGATATTCGGCGTGAACGTTTGAGTCTTGAGTCTTGAGTCTTAAATATTTTAGATAGAAAACATAACGGAAGTTGAAATTAAAGCCCTTCTCGTAAAATTTTTATTATCACTAAATAAAAAAGAAATGTAGTAAAATAGTTAAATTGAGTTGTTCCGTTTTGATTTATGCTATTTTTGGCAGCCCTGCTATTCAGGCGATACAGATTCACAAACATTTCTTGGCCGATGGCAACTACTAGTACTACTGTTGCCATTTTGAAATTTGAGCCTGTCACTGTCAGTTAGCTTATAGAGTGACCTACGTATCTATTAAATTATCATTTTCATTAATATTTTTTGCAGTGGAACCTTTTTTTAAAGACAATTATTTATTTAATGTTTCTTTGCTTGTAAATAAACGCTTTTCTTTCCCGTATTCCAGTATATTAAAATTTAGGAAAATTGTTACTTAGTTGGCCAAAATTATCGAAGTAGGCTAACACCGTCTGTAAAGTTGTGCGCACATGACTATAGCGGTGCGGGTTACGGGAAGATTTCACTTCATATACACTGATGCGTGGGTTCTAATCCTAATGCGGGAATGTGCCAATGTCATAATTGTCTGACATATTTATAAAAATATAAGGTTGTTAACGGCAATAGCAAAGTGACCCTGAAATCCAATGACCCTGCACAATTAATGACCCAAACGATATCCGATGTTTAGATTATTTTTTTCTGTGCCACTTTTTCAGGGGATCTTTGTGTAAACATTAAATGTAAAAGACAGTACACGACAAGGTAAACCTTGGATTTTCAGGATTAAAAAATATATTTTATGTTGGTACCTACTCACTTTTTTAACTCTGAGAGTCACAAATAACAAATCCAAGGGCAAAAATAAACAATTATAATTAGCTTGTATTAAAATGAACTTATTTACTTAAAATAATAGTTGTTAATATTATGTAAAAAAAATATTAAGACATTTCAATACATAAATAAATTAGCCTAAATGATTTAAAATTATTCCCCTTATAATGGTTAATTTTTATTTACTGGCAATACTAATATCGATAACAGCGACGCAGTTACCGGCCAAGAAAAGATTGTGGATCTGCAACTGTGAAACTACCAAAAATATTTGCCAGAAGCGTCTAACCGATGGACCACTGCAATGACCATAAATCAAAATAGTTACTAATCAATTAAGCAAATAAAAATCGCGCAAATAACGGGGGCGTATACCAGAGGTCGTGGGTTCGAGTCCCGCTGTTGTCAAAAACTTTTATTTGCTTAATTGATTTGTAATAATTCCCACATCAGGTTTTCATGCAAAACAAATTATGCAACGGTGAGGGAAAACATCGTGAGGAAACCCACATGGCTGAGTTGTACTTAGTCATGTGACAGTGTATTCGTACAAAACGGCGATAGGCCTGCCCCCTATCACGTGAGTACACTGTCTAAGCAAAACGTGGGTACCTTCTCTGGAAACTAGATGGCGCTTGCCATGTGAGTTCAGGAGTATTGGTACCTCTGCCAACCCCTTCGGGGATAAAACGGCGTGAACGTTTATGAACGTTTATATAAATTATGCATGCAAAATAGTTACTATTTGAGTCATAACTAATTGAGTAATTACACACTGTGTGAGTCAAAATTTAGTGTAGCTTACATATTCTTCTCATTTAAAGCCAGCTACAAATGCGAATATTGCGATTACATAATCCTTTTTTCCAGGAAAATCAAATATGAAATGGAGTTCATGATTTAAGGGTGGCTTGATTTTTGGCCTGAGTTTACACTTTACACGTTTACACTTCACTTTACACTTTGGTGGTAAACGACCATAACCGTTAAGAAATTATGATTTGTTACTGTAATGCCAAATACCACAATAACATAAAATCATAGTGATAAAGTTAACCAAAACGTCGTGCGAACAGGAATAAGCGTGGTACCGTTCCGGCAGCCTCCTGCCCCCTGAAGGCTGCAACACCGTTACTAGATATTTATATATCACGAGTAGCTCCACAGATGACGCACAATAATATCTTGCGTCACATAGAGCAGACGAGCCTCGGTCCTATAACCGTGCTCAACATTTCACGTCTGGAGCCCAGTAGGCCTACTAACTTCAAATCCTATTGGCTCCAGGTTTCCGCAGTCCACGAGAAGATTCTGCTAGGAGAGAATTTTTGGCCTGAGGGAATAGTGTTCCGGCGCTTCAGGGCTGCGCATCAGAAGTCAAAGCCTCTGCCTACTACTTTGTAAAATACTAACATAGGCTAAGTTTTACTAATATTATATGGGCCTTGTTGCCTGAAATAAATGATTTATTATATTATATTATTTATTATTAAAGCAAAAATAAATAACACAATTTATTACTCAAATTATTTGCAATTAAAAAACCTATAAGACAAATAAATATCAATCCATCCGATTAGAAAACTAGCTAACAAAGCCTGCAAACTTAAATCGATTTTATTAATTATGATGAGACTGTATTAGATTATATAAAAGTTCTGAAAGTAGGACCGAGGTCCGAAGTCGAATTTAACACTAATATAATAATAATTTAAATATGATTTAACAGAGCGCAATTGGTTGTTATTGGCTTTACAAGTAGTCATGGTCAGAGCTGAAAATCGGCGCTATCCGCTTACAGTGAATAGACCGAGCTCTAAACCATTTTGTCTTTTTGTGTTTTTTCTCATGTTGTGTAGTTCTGTATTTAAAAGAGGCAAATAAAATCTTATTATTATTATTATTATTTTTATATAAAAAAAATATGTGCGTGACACCTAATTCAGTTGTGAGCTTATTTTGCCTTAGACGTACAACAATGAAGTTATAAGAAAAATTCACAAAGCTAAGTTTTTTTACTTTATAATTGGATTATACTCCCAAAGATTTTACTTCTACTAATAAGTAGTAACTAACAGAAATGTGTAAGATTTTGTATCGTGTAGGCTTTAATAGTTCGCTGCAAATAGCACTGACTGAAATACCAAGGGAAATCAAACAAAACGGTGACAGGCTCAACCATTGCTAGCCCCTCCTTGGCAGCATATCAGCGGTTTCTTATTAGAGAGTTGTTTTGAGAAAAGAAATGAAGCTACAAGTTAACAACTATTCAAAGCTATAGTTGAAATTAGTTTCAATTTACACATATTCGTCTCTACAAAATGTAGCTAAAATTTTATCAAAAAGTGTGGTTGAAATGTGTTCTTCAAATTGCAGCACAGCTTTTAAGGATAATAACATAACATAAACATAAACGTTCACGCCGTTTATCCCCGAAGGGGTTGGCAGAGGTACCAATACTCCTGAACTCACATGGCAAGCGCCATCTAGTTTCGAGAGAAGGTACCCACGTTTTGCTTAGACAGTGTACTCACGTGATAGGGGGCAGGCCTATCGCCGTTTTGTACGAATACACTGTCACATGACTAAGTACAACTCAGCCATGTGGGTTTCCTCACGATGTTTTCCCTCACCGTTAGCAACCATGATAAATTAACCACACATATGACTTTAGAAAAGACAAATTGGTGTAGGCCCGTCCCAGGATTGGAACTCACGCCCTTCTGTTTTTCGGGCGGGTGTTCTACCCACTGGACTATCATGTTACTTAGGATAATGTTCTTATTTAACAAAAGAGAGCTGTTGGACTTCATATAACCGTGTGCTTTAGTAAGCGGTGGTTTGCTTGGTCGTTTATAACTCTAGGTGTTAACCAAACTTAAACCTTATGTAATGCGCAACAACTGTTCCAACTAAGCATTAAAAAATTAAACTAGCGAATATATTTTTTGGCTTGTAATGAAATTTACTATTAACATTAATTTTACTGTATATTTGTTTACACACGTACAAAAGTAACATCATGCTACGTTTCTTTCAGTTACCCCAGCTTCGCCAGTGGTGAAAATATTTTTCATATATCTAAGAATTTTCCAATCACTACTCACCTCTTATAAATTTTAGCGTGATGATATAAAATATGGCCTATATCACTTCTGAATAATGAAGCTTTTTGATTGAAAAATAATTTTTATTTCTTTATTCAGTATTTTCGGAAAACCTAACAAATAAACAACTTTAAAAACTAAACCTCTTAATATTATTATTAACGAACTTTTCGAAAAATCCACATAATAGAATATAGTTAGGACACATTATGATCAAATTGAGGAAGTGATCAGAAAGACAAATAGACTACAGGCCCATGCTGTAAAATTGATGGGTCATTTGAACCACCAGGTGACCTATCTAAAACGATATAAGAGCATTAAATAATAAGATTCAGCACTATGCCGTCACTTGTAAGCTATCCAACTGATGGGCCTGTAGTCTAAAACGAAGGAGCCTTAAGAATTAAAGAGGATGTATGAAATGATTGATGAATGTAGACGAAGCTCAAAGGTTTGTCAAAATCGTACATAGTGGCGATCAATTATTCTTATCTACTCCATTGAGAACTAACGGCGTGATATATATTGAAAGAAATTGAGTTGATTTATATACAAATTGAGTCTCTTGAATCAGTATTGATATACATTAGATGAAATTCTCGTTTTTACATTACTATACGAGGGCTGCTATTTATGTATCCGGAATAAAAAAAAGAAACAAACATATATCAATTAATATGGTTTTATTGCTTCTCAAAATATTCGCCGCTCAGATCTATACACTTTTGCATGCGTTGAAACCAATTTTCATAGCACTTTTTCCACTCAGACTGAGGTATCTCCAAAACGTGCATTTTGAACGCATCGACTGCCTCTTCGCGGCTCGAAAAACGTTGACCACGTAATTTTTTCTTCACATTTGGAAATAAATAAAAATCATTGGGTGCCAAATCAGGGCTGTACGGCGGATGACCTGTCAATTCGATCTTTTGAGCTTCTAAAAACTGAGTTGTGACGGCCGACCTGTGACAGCTAGCATTGTCGTGATGCAGAATGATTCTACGTTGTCGGTTAGTCTTTCTTATTTGTTCAAAGACTTCCGGCAAACAAATGGTCGTATACCACTCCGAATTAACAGTTTTACGATTCTCTAAAGGCACTGTAGCTACATGGCCATTTATACCAAAAAAACAAGCGACCATTTGCTTGAATGTGCTTTTTGCACGAATAACTTTTGTTGGGTTCGGCTCATCTTGGAACACCCACACCGTGGACTGCTGCTTAGTTTCGGGGTCGTAAGCGTAGATCCAAGATTCGTCACCTGTGTAGATATTATAAACAGCTTTTGACGCACCACGGTTGTATTTTTTTAACATTTCTTTGCACCAATCGACACGAGCCTGTTTTTGATCAATACTCAAGTTGTGCGGAATCCAACGGGAGCAAATTTTTTTTACAGCTAAATGTTCATGAAGTATCTTATGTATGCTCGTCATACTAATGCCCAGAGATGCCTCTATCTCACGATATGTAACATGACGATCTTGAGTTATTAGTTCCCGGACAGCATCGATGTTTTGAGGTACAACGACCGTTTTAGGGCGACCTTCTTTAATTTCATCAGTAAGCTTAGATCGTCCACGATTAAACTCGCTAAACCAGTGATACACAGTGGTCTTTGAGGGTGCTTCATCCCCAAAAGTTGAAGTAAGCTGATCGATGCACTGTTTTTGAGTTAGACCACGCCGAAAATCGTAAAAAATCATGGCACGAAAATGTTCACGAGTTAAATCCATGGTGGTGAAGACACGCAATTTTCAAAATGACGCTACGATGTGAAAACAATTGACAGTCACATAAAAATAAATGTATTCTAAAGCTAAAGAGTTCTATTTTTAAATGATGTAATTACTTTTTAAATTATTGTTCTGTAAGTGGCCAGTTCCGGATACATAAATAGCAGCCCTCGTAATATTCCATAAGTAAATTTTTTGTTTCACATTATAATAATATTCGGTAAATTGCTCCCTTTGAAAGAAGCCTTTCAAGAAACGCTCCCAAGGGATGTTGATATTTTAAGACATCCGGACCTTTCGTGATCATATCTTAATCATCTTGAACGGATTATAAAAGAAAAGTAACGTATTTATGTAATGCAGACTTAGATAATATCAAGATGTTAAAAATATATCAAGGGTTCTGAATACAAATATACATTATTAATAAAATCTAAGGCTTTTCGTTCAGAAGTTATACACCTCTTAAATTTTAGTCTATGATGTAATTTGATAAACACGAAAATACCCATTGTTACACTCATAACGCTCGTTTAGTGTGCGATTAATAACTATACACATGAGTCATTTTATAATGTATTCTTTCTTACTTCCCACGGCAACATATTTGTAAAAATACTCTAAAAGATAATTGAAAATACGTACATACATACATACATATACTCACGGCATTAGTTCCCATTGGGGTAGGCAGATACTATCGATCGCCACTTCGTACGATCCTGACAAACCTCTCTAGCCTCGTTTACATCCATTAATATTTTCATACATGCTCTATTATTCTTCATACTACGGACGTCAGCCTTTTTGCACTTTATAATTGAAAATAATATCAACGAAAGGATTTTTGGTGATATAATTAAACCTAGTTTACTTATTAACCACTTCAGATCCGCAGATCCCTTAGATTTCCCACGCAAAATGGAAGACTTGTAATAACCCAACCAAATAACGCAAAAAATATTACATAAAATATAAAGAAATTGTTTACTACACGTAAATCATGAACACAGAACATCATGTTTTGTATATTTCAAACTGGAATCCTTCACTCGGAAACTCAAACTAGATATCACTCAAACTAGTAATCGTAGTGCACGACAAAACGTGCAATATACAACAAATATATAGTCCATTTACATTCAAATCCAAAACAATAGTCTCTTATTTATGCAGTGCTTTACCTTGCAAATCCGGACTTTATTCTCGCACTCAGGGCAGTTTTTGGAACACTCTGGAGACAAGAGCTCGCAGGTCCAGTTCATATGACCCGTATACCAGCGGGGCCATGCAAGAATGATTCTTTGTGATAAGTCAACTCAGTGGCAACATTATAAATTCTTCTATAAATCCCATGACATTGATAGTATAAGATCCCACTGCTAAATCTCTACGTTCATAACGTACAAAGTCAAACACACATTTGAACATAAGTTTATGAATAGGAGAATACACTGACAAGACGCAGCCAGGCAAAAGTGGCCGCAAGTAATTTTAATTTAATTAATGTTTATTATTTTTTGGAGACAAATTTCGTTCACTTGTTATCGAAATATAATAACATCCCCATCATAGCAGTGTATATAAAGAATATAAAAATCCATGGGTGCCGTTGCAAATTCGGCCGCAACTACCTGGCAGCCAGGTGTAAGTAGGTTATATTTTGGAGTAATTTAATGTTTTTTGACATGAATTCCTCATGTGGGGATTATTACTCATAAATAAAAGATGTTATTAAAGGAAAGAAAAGTTTCGACACTGGCGGGGTTCGAACCCGCGACCTTCGGGTATACGCCCCCGTCGCTCTGCCAACTGAGCTACAGTGTCAGTTGGCATCCAGCGCGAAATTTCTCTATCCTTTGTTTCTTTTTTACACGTTCAAGTAGTGTTTGCGTTTCCTACCTCCGAATTTTTAACTAATTCGGACGGCCACTTGTCTACCTTTTCAGATAGAATGCAAATGTTGGAAACGCCTAACTATCACATAATTTAATGTTTTTTGACATGAATTCCTCATGTGGGGATTATTACTGATAAATAAAAGATGTTATTAAAGGAAAGAAAAGTTTCGACACTGGCGGGGTTCGAACCCGCGACCTTCGGGTATACGCCCCCGTCGCTCTGCCAACTGAGCTACAGTGTCAGTTGGCATCCAGCGCGAAATTTCTCTATCCTTTGTTTCTTTTTTACACGTTCAAGTAGTGTTTGCGTTTCCTACCTCCGAATTTTTAACTAATTCGGACGGCCACTTGTCTACCTTTTCAGATAGAATGCAAATGTTGGAAACGCCTAACTATCACATAATTTAATGTTTTTTGACATGAATTCCTCATGTGGGGATTATTACTCATAAATAAAAGATGTTATTAAAGGAAAGAAAAGTTTCGACACTGGCGGGGGGGGACACTGTGCTATTGTTTCTATTTATATTTTATGACTTATATAATAACTACGAGGCGACGGTCCGAAGTGAGAAGAATAAAAGAGCATCTCATACATGCCATAGAATAATTAATGTAAGGGAAGCAAGAGAAGTTTTTCAGGATGGTACTAAGTGGCGATCGATAGTCTCTGCCTACCCCAATGGGATTAATGGGCGTTGGTATAGGTAAGTAAGTAAGTATTTAAAAAATATAAATGTAGTTATTATATAAGTAATAAAATATAAATAGAAACAATAGCACAGCATGTGAAATATATTTGGATATTTTGCGTTTTTAACAGATGGCAACCCTAATTTGCGGCCGCTTTTTCACAGGCAGCTATGTATTATCATATTAGGAAAAAAAATAGCTTTAATTTCATATAAGAAATATATATGCGTGTAACTTATGAACGTAAAAACACTCCAAAATATAACCTACTTACACCTGGCTGCCAGGTAGTTGCGGCCGAATTTGCAACGGCACCCATGGATTTTTATATTCTTTATATACACTGCTATGATGGGGATGTTATTATATTTCGAAAACAAGTGAACGAAATTTGTCTCCAAAAAATAATAAACATTAATTAAATTAAAATTACTTGCGGCCACTTTTGCCTGGCTGCGTCTTGTCAGTGTATTCTCCTATTCATAAACTTATGTTAAAATGTGTGTTTGACTTTGTACGTTATGAACGTAGAGATTCAGCAGCGGGATCTTATACTATGACATTATGGTAACTTTGTATTCAGAGTTCCCTCTTTTTGCTTGGACAGTGCATTCACGCGCAAAGTTTTACGCCGTTTTGTACACTGTCACAAGACTAAATACAACTTAGCCATGTCAGTTTCCTTACGAGGTTTTCCCTCACATAAATTAACCAAACATGTGACATAGTCACGTTGTAGTTGTAGACACCATAGGGAATACATACAGGTAGTGCTAAATAACCAATTACTAATTCCAATGTCTTGTACTTATGTTATTTTATACATAACTTTTGGCCCAATAAGTTTAAAGGTTAAAGGAGAAAATCTTTTATTCGGATATCATGAAATATTTATTATAATAGTTGAAAGTGTTTGTTGGTTAGAAACAAAAGCATGGAAAATATTCTAAGAAGTCTTGACTATTTTAACCTAGATACGGAATCAACATTGAAATATGTTTGTTGGCCAGAAATGTAAATCTTATAAAAAATATGTTTCTACGAAAAAAAGGGTTTCGATTTAAAAATCCTTCGTCTATTTCTGCCCAGAAAACATCATCAGTAGAATATAATTTCGTAAATTATATATATTAAAGCCATATATCTAAAACCCATAAATATTTCCAATCTAATTGTATGTATAAAAAATCTAACGGGACTTGTTTGTCGCACAAAATTTATTTGTTCATAATTTGATTAGCTTTTAACCACAAAATGAATATGATTAGAATAGAAAATAAAGCCAGTTTTTTCAAGTTTTTAATTTCATCTTAACATATGACATTACATGTAGACATCATCGGGAATATATAAATTAGTACTTTTCTAAGTCGGCACAACACAGCAATGATTGGAAAACTATTTAATAACTAATTCATAATTCCAATCTATGATACTAATGTTATATAAAACATAACTTTTGCTAAAATGTAGCTCAGTTTGAAGGTTAAAAAAATGATTTTCTTTGGATATGATTAAATATTTATTGCCAATTTATTAAATAACTTCTCTCTCGCTTTACGTAAAAATAACTTAAATCATTGATTTAAAAAAGGTTGTTAACAAAATATTGAACCATTATTTTAGAAAAAGGAAACAACATAGTTTAATGTTTAAACTAGTTTTTTAAACTGCGTGTATTCAACTAAAACGTCTGAACTTTTGTAGTTGACACTAATAAATTAATATCGAGTATCGCAAAACGTATTTAGAATGTAAATTGAGAGTTTGCGTTCTTTATTATTCAACGTACTATAGCACTTAAAACCATTATGTTGGTTAATACTTTAAAATCTCGCGTGAAATGAGTAGATGCAACCATTCTAATAAATATTGAAGTAGTATAATTTTAGCGATTTCTGCTTTGTACTGTGTAGGGCCAGTAAGTACGCCTACAAACAAAGAAAATGTTCACAGACAGGATCAAAGAGAATAACAACATATAATGCGTAATTGTTGTATACGAAAAAGAAAAGGCCAGAACTTTGGAATTGGAAAGTCCCCAGCCACATTTGGAAGCCGAGTAAGAAAAATATAGTAAAATAAAGGATGATTGAAAGATATCATGCCAACAACCGTGATAACTCCGTGGATAGAACATCTGTCTTACATGCAAATAAATGGCGTGGCTTCAAATCCCAAATCGGCCCGACTCAAAATTGTCTTCACTAGTCCTATGTTTGATTTTTTATGATAGTTTCTAACGACGAGAAAAATATCGTGAGAAAAGCCACACTACACAGATTAATAGGTATGATTCTAATTAAGTGTCGCTTTAAATGACACGACGCACTAGAACTATCTTTAGGCAATTTTTGTATTAAATAAATCCAAAGTTTTCTGTCTTTTACTGGATTTCGGAAAATTTATGTTTAATATCTTTTTTGACCTAATAACCATGTAATTTAAATTAGCATCAATAGTATTCTGCGTTAGTTAAATTGCCTTGTTTTTGCAAAAATATATAATTGATCAAACAAATATAAAACACCAGAATATTTAACAAAAATATATTTAATAAATGAAGAATGGTATGGTATGGGATAAATAACGTATAAGATTGGTTATTAAAAAGATATAATAACGATTATAATTATCTTCTTGCATCTTATTTAGAAGTTACAACCACCAAACCCAGGCTACGAATAACCATTATTTATGAAATTCAGAAGTTATTGCAACAAAAACGTAATCTACGTCAAAATATCGTTAAAACTAAGTACCAACTAAGTTCTATTTGGTAAAAAATAAATAGTAAAAACTTAAAAAAAAAAGTACCAACCATGATACTGTATTTAGCATAATTCCAAAATACGAGCACCAACTAAGTGTCAAAGTAAATAGGCACTTTAAAGAAGAGATCATTAATAAAGGTTGTAAAGAAACCATAAGGACATTTTTACAAGTCAAAT
Source organism: Bedellia somnulentella (assembly GCA_963576735.1). Classification (NCBI taxonomy): domain Eukaryota; kingdom Metazoa; phylum Arthropoda; class Insecta; order Lepidoptera; family Bedelliidae; genus Bedellia; species Bedellia somnulentella. The sequence goes on along the minus strand of OY755182.1, from coordinate 6,170,809 downwards.
AATATTTTTTTTATTCTTCGGTATTCAAAAGCAAACTATGTACATTGTAGTTTACCTACTTCAAAAGGGGCGGTCGTAAAAAACGTCTTAACTGCCATGTAAATATGATATGTAACAATATTGTATTATTGCTCGATAAACCCTGATGTATAAAAATAAATCTGAGAGACAGGAAGATGTGACAGAATGCGTGATTGCGATTGATGGTGAGGATGTGGAACAGGTGAAGGAGTTTGTATATCTGGGAAGTTTGTTTACAAGGGATGGAAAATGTGATGAAGATATTGAGCGAAGAGTGAAAAAGGGTAATGCGATTAATGGAGCATTGGATAGTCTAATGTCTATTCAATCGGTGTCCGAAAGGGCCCGAATGGCTGTGCATGATGCCGTTCTTGTTCCTACGCTTATGTATGGCAGTGTATGTTGGTTGTGGCAGAAGAAGCACGAAAGCAGAGTGAATGCAGTAGAAATGAGGTCCCTCAGAAAAGTTTGTAATGTAAGCTTTTATTTATTTATTTATTTATTTATTTAACAAAAAATGAAATCTTTACAGGTTATACCTAAAGCGATTACATTTCACATGATATTATACTTATTTTAACTTATTATTTATTTCTACACCTTATTATAACATAAATACTTTAGTGCAGCACATTGGAAGTCACACCAAGAACACGCAAATATATCCACCTCTTCCGATATATTGCCAAGTGCGATTTGCGCTCGAATAATCGGACTCTCTATCAACAAATTCGTCCGTGACTGAGGAATTTTAAAAAGTCTTCCCCGTCGTCGTCTCAAAGTCCCACTAGGTACCGCCAAATTTAATGTGCCTAGTATAGTGGGATTATAAATACTCCCTCTTAACACCCTTAGAATATACACCATTAAAGTAAGATCACGTCTTACTTCTAATGTGTTGTACCCTACCATACCTAAAACAAATTTAGTGGGATACATTAATGGGTAGAATGGATATACCCCATACAATTTCAAATACAAAAATCTTAAAAATTTATTCTGAATTTTCTCCACCATGAGACTATACTTAGTTTCATGGGGAGCCCAGATGACTGCGTTAAATTCTAATTTTGTCCTAACTAAACAATTGTAAAGGGCTTTTATTGCATTAATATTTGTAAAATCTCGTGCAGTTCGAATTACAAAACCCAACGTTCTAAACGCCTTCTTACAAATATCAATAATGTGGGAACTAAAGGATAGATCTGAGGTAAAATTAACCCCTAAATCCCTAACAGACTGCACTCTGGGCAGAACTTCCTCCTTAATTTGATACCGGTAATGGTAAACCGTCTGTTTTTTACTAAATGTAATTACTGCACATTTCCTCGAATTAAAATATAATTTATTATTATCCCCCCAGCAAATTATTCTATTAATGTCCTCCTGCAAGTGTTTACAATCATCTTCACTTTCTATTGGATGCAATAATTTAACATCATCCGCAAAAATAAGGCAAGTTGCATGGTGAACTACTTTCGGCAAGTCATTTATCATAATCAAGAACTCCAATGGACCCAAGTTACTTCCTTGACTGACGCCGGAATGAGTATAATACTCGTCAGATAAATAACCACCATAAGGTTATGTGATCGTGTGAGGAACGATGTGATTCGTGAAAGGTGTGGTGTAAAAGATGATATTGTAAGTAAGATAGAAAAAGGAATGTTGAGATGGTTTTGGCACATCGAGAGGATGGATGATAGGAAATTGGTAAAAGGTATCTATAGAGCTAATGTGGATGGTAATGTTAGTAGAGGACGGCCACGAAAAACACACTTGGACCAAATTGAAAGTGTGCTCAAAAAGGCAGGCGTCCGAAGTATGAAGAATAAAAGAGCATGTATGAAAAGATTGATGGATGTAGACGAAGTAAGAGAGGTTTGCCAGGATTGTACGAAGTGGCGATCGATAGTCTCTGGCTATCCCAATGGGAATTAACGGCGTGAGTATATGTATGTGTGTATGTATTAAAATGAAAACAATACTGATGTATCTACCTGCCGCATACAAAAGTGTAAAATATTAATTTATGGAGCTGTAGGTCTAATTGTTTCTTTTGTAACTGTGTACATTTGTAATGTAAACGACTGTTTGTTTCCTAAATAAATGAAAATAAAGAGAATTCGAAGAGCCGACCGCGCTGGTACCCACTCGTGCCATTCTGTTGAAAGAAAGTAACGTAAGCACATGCCAATTACACTCTGATCGAAGAATATTTAGAAGTGTCTGTTTAAATTTTATTAAAGATAGTAATATACGAGAGTTTTTTTTTGCCTGAAGCATCATTATCATCGGTGTAATTATAATTTCACTGCAATATAGGTGTTTTATAAAATATTAATTTAGTTGAGGTAAATTAAAAGATGCGATGTGAAAGATGATATTGTTTTAAAGATATTAATGGAGTTAGCTTACATCTGACCAGTTTTTCTACTATAGGAGCGGAAACTAAAAAATATTGTGTCTTGTTCTGAATTAAAACACCGTGAAAAGTAAGTAAGTTTACAGTAGAACAACACTTAATAAGATTTCATTCATTTAGTAATTATAGTCGTAGAAATAAAGCGATTATAATTTATGTTAAAACATATGAAACAACGATTAGGCAAGCTACTACTATTTTCCTAACTAGGTGCTTGGTAGTTTTAATACTCTGTACTTACATTGTCTTGGTCCATAACAGTCCCAGAAGTTATCGCATGTTTTCTTATCGACGCTGGAGCAGATGATGCGCCTGAAGACAAAAACATTTAAATAGACTCAAACATTCACACCGAATATCCCCGAAGGAGTGAGCTGAGGTACTAATACTTCTGAACATCACGTGACATTATCACCTGGTGTTCAGAGTACCCAAGTTTTGCTTTGACGATGTACTCACGTGATAGGGGCAGGCCTATCGCTGTTTTGTACTAATACACGTACGGATTTCCTCACGATCATTTTTCCCACCGTTAACAACCATGATAAATTACTCACACATATGTAAATAGAAAAGACAAATTATTGTAGGCCCGAACCGGGATTTGGCTTGGTGCAACGGAAACAGCGTGGATTCAAATACCGGGTTGGGCCTATGCATTTTAGGTACGTCAATTATATCTGATTTTAGATCTCACCATTCCAGTTACCAAAGTTGTTTTGAAAAACGAATTTGAAATGCAGGAATACAAAACTTCAAAGCTGTTGTTAAAACTAGTTCAAATTTACACATCCTCGTCTCTACAAAATGTAGTTTAAATTTAGTAAAAAAATGCGGTTGAAAATGTTTTCTTAAAGGATAATGTTCTTATTTTTCAAAAGAGAGCCGTTGGACTACATCTAACCGTTTGCTTTAATAAGCGGTATGCTTTGTCGTTCATAACTCTTGGTTTTAGTTACCAAACTTAAACATTAAATAGGGCCAAACAAATGTTCCGACTTAGCTTTAAAAAATTTAGATCGCGAATATTTTTGTTTGTTTGTAGTGAAATTAAGTTTTAACCTTTATGACGACAGCAGTGGACGAGTATATAGAAAGGAATTGACTTAATTTATATACAAATTGGGTCTCTTGAATCAGCATTGATATACATTAGATGATATTCTCGTTTTTATATTACCATAATAATCCATGAGTCGATTTTTCTGTTTCACATTATAATAATATTCAGTAAATTGCTCCCTTTGAAAGAAGCCTTTCAAGAAAAGCTTTCAAGGGATGTTGATATTTTCCGACATCCGGACCTTTCGTGATCATATCTTCACCATCTTGAACGAATTATAAATAAAGAAAAGTAATGTATTTATGTAATTCAGACTAAGGTAATATTAAAATGTTAAAAATTGCATTTCCTTCAGAAGTTACGCCTCCTAAATGTAATTCCATGTTATAATTAAACAAAGACACAAATATGCATTGCGACATACATAACTTTCGTCCAGAATGCAATAAATAACTAAAAGATAAAAATAAATGATTGTAACATTAGCTTATCACATGTATGGGTCTCCTGAATTATTCATGCTGCCAATTCATTAGAATGGTGTAAACAACATAACATGTATGTAATTTAGGCATGTCTAAACATCGAAGTTCACGCCAAGCCATCGGTACCGGCTACTATATAAAATGTATCAACCCGCTCTTAGCCAGAGTGGCCTATCACTCGAATTAAGAGGCTTAGAAGCTTTAGCCCCGCTAGAGAAAAAAAAAAAAAAGTTTATTTTTCAAAATTAAGTTAAAAACTAACATTTTTTGAACGTCAATTTTTTTAAATTTATCATAAGTCCGTTGCTTCTTAGAGACTTAAATAAGCTGCGATATAAAAGCGATAAAGAAAACTTGCAAAGCTTACAATTACATTTAATTATAATTTTACAATATTAAGGCATTTTTAAAACATTTATTCTTTATAGAATTAAAAACTTATCATCACTATTGAGCGTATTTGTAAGAAATCTATATAATTAGTATTTTGATCTCTTAAATTATACTTCTATTTAAAAACCAAACGTTTGAAAATGTTAGTTTTAATGGTCAATTAAGACTTGTTACTTACTTCTGATTTCTACTTATCTCTAACAAAACATTTTTATCAGGAAATTTGTTTTTTTTTGGAATTGCTAACTAAATGATCAAAACCATAATTTTGAAGTAAACCTAAATTGTGATTTAAACTTAACAAACACTGCATTTGATGATGCAAGGCGCTCATATCATGAAGGTCACAGCGGTTAGGGTAAACAATATTAGGAAACCCGCCAAATCGATAAATTGTAATTAGTCACGTGATTAAGTGGTTGTTCAAAGCAGAGATAAGCTGGCCCTTTGGCATAAAGTTGCATTTTCCAGGCGGCGAAAGTGGGTCTTCATAACAATATGGTACAGAATGTCACATATTGTTTAGATTATAGGTTTAGATGTACCTCTGATACGCCGGAAGCGCGTAAACATACATACTCGTACATACACATGCTCAAAGACACTTTTGAAAATTGAGTGTGTAAAATATTTTAAAATAAATATTCTTGGTGATAGGTCTCGCCACAGTTCCTAATTCGCCTTTTACGACATCCACGTAAAGAAATGGATTAGTGATATTCTAAGCCGTCACTACTTAAGTACACACGCGCAAACGATGTTTTTTAAAATAACTACTTTGTTTTATTTTGCAGAATTTTTTACTCAGACCGTTTTGCAGTACTGCAAAGTGATGCAATTAATGTTATGTTACAATTTATTTCATGTCCGAAAACTGTAGTTTATTTGCTGCTGTGTTTGTAAACTGTATACTTAATTGATGATGTTGTTGACAAACTATTCTGCAACGTACAACGAATTGTATCTGATCTGTTCCAATATATTTGTATAAAATATCGGATTTCGAATTAATTTCGTATAGAAATTACAGCCAAGCTTAAACTAAAGCAATTGAAAGGCTAGTTGGGATTGCATCTTCAGTGCAAACAGTCAACGAAAACAGATAAAAGCTCTTATAAAGTGTTATAAACAACCCGAGAATTTACTTTAAAGTGTGATAAAATTAGTTTTGTGTCTTTGGAAAATGCTTAAAACCGTTGTTAATTAATATAAGGACTAAAATTACCTCAGATAATTCGTATTTGAGTCTAACTATATTTTATTTAACTCTTTATTATGTATAGAAAGTTCGTTTAGATCTATGTCTTTTCTAAAATAATAAAACAATGGCAAAGGCAACGTTGACGCAAAATTTCATGAAAAAAACTACATGAAAGCGTTTAAAGTTATTCGTGTGATAGTGTATACGTCTAAAGCAACAACGAGCTCTCTCTGTCTGCTGAGAAGCTACGGGACACCCTGGCGGGGCAAAGGTTGTGTACATAAGCTAAATTGGATAGAGAAGCTCGTCACCTACTACGCTTGTGTAGTTTATAAGCAAACCCTGATTACGCCTAATTGTTTCCCAAATACATTGTTCTGTCCTGACCTTGAAATTTTCGCACTGCCCCTTCATGACCTTTCTAATACTTTTAAATCCAGCAGCCCGGCTAGTACGAGCCGTGTTTAAACTGAAATTGTCTGAAATAAAGATTTTATTATTATTGGGAATACTTTTAGTTCCTCGCCTCTCCCATGGCCGAAACAGAAAATGTGGGGATTATTACTCATAAATAAAAGATGTTATTAAAGGAAAGAAAATTTTTTTTTCCGACACTGGCGGGGTTCGATCCCGCGACCTACTTGAACGTGTAAAAAAGAAACAAAGGATAGAGAAATTTCGCGCTGGATGCCAACTGACACTGTAGCTCAGTTGGCAGAGCGACGGGGGCGTATACCCGAAGGTCGCGGGTTCGAACCCCGCCAGTGTCGAAATTTTTCTTTCCTTTAATAACATCTTTTATTTATGAGTAATAATCCCCACATGAGGAATTCATGTCAAAAAACATTAAATTATGTGATAGCTAGGCGTTTCCAACATTTGCATTCTATCTGAAAAGGTAGACAAGTGGCCGTCCGAATTAGTTAAAATTCGGAGGTAGGAAACGCAAACACTACTTGAACGTGTAAAAAAGAAACAAAGGATAGAGAAATTTCGCGCTGGATGCCAACTGACACTGTAGCTCAGTTGGCAGAGCGACGGGGGCGTATACCCGAAGGTCGCGGGTTCGAACCCCGCCAGTGTCGAAATTTTTCTTTCCTTTAATAACATCTTTTATTTATGAGTAATAATTCCCACATGAGGAATTCATGTCAAAAAACATTAAATTATGTGATAGTTAGGCGTCTCCAACATTTGCATTCTATCTGAAAAGGTAGACAAGTGGCCGTCCGAATTAGTTAAAATTCGGAGGTAGGAAACGCAAACACTACTTGAACGTGTAAAAAAGAAACAAAGGATAGAGAAATTTCGCGCTGGATGCCAACTGACACTGTAGCTCAGTTGGCAGAGCGACGGGGGCGTATACCCGAAGGTCGCGGGTTCGAACCCCGCCAGTGTCGAAATTTTTCTTTCCTTTAATAACATCTTTTATTTATGGGATTATTTCTGTCGAAGTCACACCCCACATGACGGTGATCTCGTGAGCCAGATCAAGATATTTCCGACGCTTCTCGGTGTCGGCTTTCACGAGACCCTCGTCATGAGGGATAGTGACATCCACTAGAAATACCCTCGACTGCGACCGATCCCTTATCACGATATCAGGTTTATTCGCTAGAATAGTCCTGTCCGTGATAACGGATTATTATCTATACTAATATTATAAAGCTGAAGAGTTTGTTTGTTTGAACGCTAGGATCTCAGGAACTACCCGATCAAATTGAAAAATTATTTTTGTGTTGAATAGTCCATTTATTGAGGAAGGTTTTAGGCTATATATCACCACGCTGCGACCAACAGGAGCAAACTATCAGCGAATAATGTTGCAAAAACGGGGATAATTATTCGTACTAAGGCTTCCGTTGTGTGCGCTGCGTAAACGGTTTTAGTTACCCAAAAAAAATGTATTAAAGAATTATTTCTCTTTGAATGATCTAAAAAAATGCCCGCGACAGTATATGTCTAACTTTTAAGTTTCACTTACTATAACCATTTTTATGGTAAATAAATTTGGTCGAATTTAATGCATAATTGCCATAATGTTTTATCAACATAATATTAATCTTTATCCAAATAAATATGTTGTTGATTGAGAGTATTTAATTGAGAACAAAATTGTCCTCGACATCACTTAATTTAAATTAACATCTTAGAAGATAATACAATTTTTTAAGTTACTCCGTAAAAAAAATTACACGCGTGCATGAAGCGCAAGAAGAAACGCTGCGCTGGCCGGCGAGCGAGGTCACCTGCGCGAGAAGCTTATATTTAAGCCTTATCCTATTAATATTATAAATGTGAAAGTTTGTGAGATGTTTGTGAGTTTGTAGCTAAATGAAGACTAATTCACAGAACGTATTTAAAATAAAATTTACAGGAAGCCAGATAATGATCCCAATTAACACAATAGGACACTTTAATCCCAGAAAAATTAAGAGATCAATAAATTTTCTTAAAAAATGGTCAAACAGACTAACTGACTAAGAATCAATGCTCAGCCAAAACTACTATACTTATAAACTTAAAATTTATGATGTGAAAAAATTGTGAGGACGCTATGAAAAACACCTTTTTTCTCATCCCATGACAGAGACCCTCAACAGGTCAGTTAAATATTTCAGTTTGACGACGTGACAGTCTACATTTTTGACAGTACGAAGTCTGTGGGGTCAGCTAGTTATATTATATTATTAAACTAGTTATCGCGTGGGATCAAGCAGCCATCTCTTACGCACTTACTTAGTATCGTATACTGCCATCTCATTCTAACCGTTATCGTGTCGATAAAATAAAGCTCGTGCTTGCTCTGCAGATTTCATTAGGTTACATGATTGATACACAATTCTTAATACAGTACACATGTTTCCTCAAAATCAAATACTTTTGTATCACTTAGCTCAAAACTTACACTTATATCTTATACCACAAATATCCAAGAAATTATGGTAGAGGTGTAATATGGAATGATAGAGGGCAAACCACCTGCTTATCATCGTTTCGTATATATACACTATCACATGACTAAGTGCTACCTATCCGGGTTTTGTAACAATGTTTTCTCTGATGTAGGCCCGACTCAGGATTCGAAACCACACCTCTTTGCGTGAGAGGAGGTGCTGCTCCCAAATCTGATCAACTACGGCTGTATCTGGATTAGGTATCGTATAACTATGTAACTTCACGTTGTTTAACTTGATGCTTAGAAAAAAATACTTTTGATACTTCACTGGAATTGGTCCGCGGAGATCACATTACATCAACTATATTGTGTAATAAAAATCCATAGTGTAAGAGTGGTGGATAAGAGTGGTTATCTATAGTCGCTGCCTAGTGGCAATGGGAACTAATGGCCTGAGCACATGGATAATGTTTAATATATCTTTTCAAAAAAGGTTTTATTAAATTTGTCACTATCTCATTATTATTTTAATTGTCTAGCCACTATTTTGCTTTCAATATTAGTCAAGATGTAGCTTGCATTGAGTAGGTACAATAAATAGTGTTAAATCTGTCTAGATTTGTTGGTTTTAAATCTCTGGTTTTGAATTCAATTATTCGTACTTTAACAAAAGAACTCAATTTAAACGGTGACAGATGCAATGGGTATTTGGAAGTGCATCTTCAAATAGAGTAGCCGATAAGAGCTCTTATAAAGTTGGGAGAAAAGTCTTTCGAACGAAATGGACTTTTAAATCTGACAATTCACTTTTAGGAGAGAAACTTTAGTTTTGTATATTCCACAGATTTTTTTATTTTTTTTTGTAATTCGGGTTGTAGTCTAGTCACATGCTCGTATAATATCTCACGTATAATTTTGAAAGTTAAGGAGTAAAGGTGGTTAAATAAGAGATCCTTGAGAATTTTTTTCACCGCATCGCTTAACAATCATATGACAACCAACTCCAAACAAAATTATATTTGTTCAAATAAAGAGTGATAAAACAAACAATTTATAGAACAAATCACCAAACACCAAAAATGTTCATACATATACTCACGGCCATAAATCCCAAAAAGGGGTAGCCAGAGCTTGAGACCTATAAGCTCCCCAGCCACATTTGGAAGTTGATAGGGGACAAGTTAGTAGATATAAAGAATCATTCATGTTGGGTCTCCAACAGCATCGCACAAAAACCACTTAAAAAGCCCCATACCCACGGCACCCATGGGTTAGAAGGGGTAGTGACATTCTAGGCCAGCACAACAGGCCAAAAATTTCGGTGCAAAAATCCTGTGCAGCAATTTAAAAATCATATTTTAATGAAAAAGCAGACATCAAAAACCACTCCTTGTCAGAAATAATAACTAAGCTACCGAGTTTAATCTACATTAGATCAAAATCATTGTGAAGATCCGTCATGGATTTCCATAGCTGAGACATGTGACAGGTTTTCGAATAAAGTGAATGCACTGTCGAAACAATACTTAGGTACTATGAACACCAAGTGACCATTATGAAATGGTGCTTTTGATCATTACAATTCATTTTGCATATGCCCCTTCGGGAATATGTGGCGTGTGATTTGAGTTTTTATTTTCTGATGCATTTTTTTATCATAAGTTCAATTTATTCTATTATAATGAGAAATAGAAGAATTTAATTAGGTCATACTCGTTCATGTTCATATGAACTTCTACAGAGAGATGGAAAACATACTTCGTTATAAACAACCATGATAAATATCACGCTTATGACATTAAAATATATATATATGACTATCAAAGAGTCAAATCTATTACTCTTAAAGACATTTTGAGCGTCTTTTCTGGTTTTGTGTAATGAATCAAAAAAGCTAGATGCATTCAATAATTGTATGATATAATTGATGCATATACTCACTAATAATGTATTGATGTATTAACGGTTATAAATAAAAAGGGGAAGGCATTAAGAAAGAGTTACAAATAGCTCAGCAACTTCTGGATGTTGAGTCAAGTAATTATTGGAAATTCTTAACTTTACTTGACAATGACGGATCTTCGGCTACATCACCCAAGAAGTTCCCAATTCCTAATCTTACAATATTTTATTTATGACAGAGTTACAATCACTGTGCAATTGTTCTGAAAATGGGTGCAAAATCATATTAAATTTTATTACCTGCGGTAAACTACACACAAATGCAACCATCCAGGACACAGCTGACTGTAGCTGACAGCTGGATAGTTTTACTTCTTTTTCTGGCGACTGGTAACCGCAGTGGGTATATTACAGCAAAAAACCTAAAATAAAAAGTATTTTTAAAGGACAATAACCTCATTATAAAGCTTAATGACCCCAATATAATAATAACTAAAACTTAATTAATTCGGGATGAAATCTTGTAAAATAAACCGTGATAGCCCAGTGGGTAGAACACTCGGTTATCGTGCAAACGACTAGTGTTCAAATCCTGGGTCGGGCCTACACCAATTTGTCTTTTCTAAAGACATATGTGTGGTTAATTTATCATGGTTGTTAACGGTGAGGGAAAACATCGTGAGGAAACCCACATGGCTGAGTTGTACTTAGTCATGTGACAGTGTATTCGTACAAAACGGCGATAGGCCTGCCCCCTATCACGTGAGTACACTGTCCATGCAAAACGTGGGTACTCTGAACACCAGGTGAAAATTTCACGTGATGTTCAGAAGTATTAGTACCTCTGCCAACCCCTTCGGGGATATTCGGCGTGAACGTTTATGTTATGTTTATGTTATGAAATCTTGTAACAAGGATTAGGAAATATTTCAATTTCTCGGAACTTGTAAAAGTATTGGAAATTTTGAGCGTGTTTCCGAAACTTTTGACTAACTGGCACTGAGTTGTTCAAATATTTGAAAACTCTAAGTACGTAACTCCATCGCTGTTTTATTAAAACACTAGTGGATTGGGCCCAGCTTCGCACGGGTAGCGTAGTTTTAAAAATATCTGAGGTTTCTTCAATCACTGCTTAACCTTTGTAAAATTTAGTGCAATTTATAGCACTCCTGAATAGTGTAGCTTTGTGATTGTGAAAGCGCTTTAATGAACGGTTCAGTATCTCCGAAAATAAAACCGTGCAAACAAACAATCAGAGTTACAAACTTTGCATACATTTGCGCGCGCAACCATCACTAAAAAATATCCTTATAGCATTCACGAGCGACGACAGGGCGCGATAGCTTATTTTATGTATAAGTTTAGTTATTCTACACCGATTTCTATGATTCTTTTTTTATTGAATAGGTAATATTGTAAACTTTTTTAAATGAGAGATGAATGAGAGAACTATAAACGTAAGAGTAAACAAATATAATCAGAATGCTCCGAACTGCTAAGATATCAGGAATTACACGTGTTATTATGAGTCAACCATAAAAGATAGACATATGCTGCAAAAGGATATTTTTTTGAAAATATTATGTAAAATATTTCCGTCATACATGATTTCTATGTAACTAAAACCATTAAGGCTGTACACGCGACGGCAGCTTAAAAAATGGAGTAACTTCCCCCGTTTTCCTAATTTTTTCCAAAATTCCCCTTCACCACTCTGCTGAAAAGTATAACCTGCCCAGGAGTATGAAGAATAATTCTACCAAGTTTCGTTAAAATCGGTCAAGTAGTTTTTGTTTCCATAAGGAACATACAAACCGACAGACAGACAGACAGACAGACGAACAGACAAACAGACAGACAAAAATTTCACTGATTGCATTTTTAGCATCAGTATCTATCACTAATCACCCCCTAATAGTTATTTTGAAAATATATTTAATGTACAGAATTGACCTCTCTACAGATTTATTATATTATATAAGTATAGATAAGATAATGTAAGTTATACTTAGCTTACTTGAAGTTACGAAAAGTGATAGAAAAAATATTGTTTATCTTTTGTAGCATTGCTGATTATAACCTTTGGTTAGCAAGCGGTATCATAATGATCTTTTTTACACTAAGTCTCACTTACGACAGACAGAGTAAACTCATGAGTGAATCAAATAACTATCTAATACGTACACTGTACAGAAAATTGATTGACTGCGATGTTAATTCATTATTGGGCAATAAATATGTTATTATTACGTAGCCGTATAAGATCATTTAGGCGTTGTAGATTAAATGTTAGACTACGTAGAGATATACGTAGATTTATGTATAAGTTAGTAATGAGATCCTTCAGAAGTTTAGGTTAATTAAGTTTGTGCGGCAAAGTGAGTAATAGTGTGATTTGTAATCAAATAGTTTTGAAAGATGCCGTAGTGTGCAAGATAGTAAAAGGAATGTTATGATATTGCACGCAGAGGTCGTGGATGAAAGAGTAAAGTGACTGAAAGGAAAGTAATATACCAAACATGGCCGGTGTGATTTGCTGGCTTAAAATATGACTACCTAAGAGCTGACTAAGGGTATTAGGCTTTTTAAGTGGTTTTTGGGCGATGCGGTTGGAGACCCATACATAACCAACGATACTTTATTTCTCCCATCTTGTCCTCTATAAACTTCCAAATGTGGATAAAGAGTTTCTAGCTCTGAAGCTGTGGCCTTTTTTGGGATTTATGGCCCTGAGTATATGTGTGTATGTTATTTATAGTCGTCGGCTACGCAAGACATTTGAAGACTTGATTGAAAACGATCTTCAAAAGTCTCCCGCCTTAGTTAGACGGAGTTAGAAAGATATAAAAGTACGTATGACGAGAATAATAAATGTGAGGGAAGAAAGAAAGATCTGTCTGTTTACCTTTACCCTAGTGAGAATAAAAGGCGTAGTATACGTAAATTTGCAAGTATACTAACCTGTCAACAGATATGCAGACAAGGACATTCGATGATAAATACAGACCAAAAGCCCGTAGAACTAGAAACACTTTACATGCTACGTTGTCCGCTAGCCACGCGTTCGTTGACCTCCAACCAATCTGAAATTATATCTCTATTATAATTACTAATTCCAATTAATCTAGCCGAAAACGGGCGACAATTTGTGGGAAAGTTACTGACCTTCGTCTTAGTTGGGTGTAAAATATTACTTTTTCACGTGAGTACACTGTCCATGCAAAACGTGGGTACTCTGAACACCAGGTGACAAAGTCACCTCTGCCAACCCCTTCGGGGATATTCGGCGTGAACTTCAATGTTTATATTTATGTTTGTAAAAATATTCTCAATTTACCTGTTACCGGTATCTTTATATATAAAATCTTCTTACATGAACGCCGTGCCCGAAAAAAATCGTCCCAAGGTCTCCTACAACTACACCCACAAGACCAACGGACAGTTACAGTGTGACATTTGCAGCCGCACGTTCTAGACCAAGTTCGGTTTTACGAATCATATCCTCCCATATGCGGCATATGCCAGGAACTCACAAGGTGTCACCATCGACCGATACGTCTTGGAGGACATCATATAAAATCGTCTTACATGTCTAAATTAACCCAAATTAAAACCGAAACTCCAATCCAACAGTAAAAATATCCGCAATAAAAAGTTTTTAATAAGATCTTTTGACCTGAAACTAGAAATTTTAGACATAAGCCACATCGTATTTACCATCTCATTTCAATGAATTATTCGCAGAAAACGAGGCATAATACACGGTGTATTGACTAAAAGTACCTAGGCTTGGGTCAAAACTTCTTGATAAACTTTTTAGTACGCATACTTTTGTAGTCTTTGGAATGTAATTTAATTAGCAAACTACGCAAACTTTAGACAATAAAATTTTACGTTTTTTAATTTCGTAGATTTTTGTTGGAGTCAAAACTTGAACTTTAATACTAATACGAGTATAATATACATTAAATGATCTAGGCAACCAAACTCCATATTTGATGTCCGTTCTTAGTTCTTACATAACTGCCTAGATGTTTTTCACTAACTAAAAGTGAGGCAATATCTACCCATAAAATTTTCTAACTTAAATATTTATAATTAATGCTAGGCTGTTTTGGTCAGAAATAAATAATAATTAATTATAAGTTTAAAAGCTACAGTTCATTAAGTTTCATCATGAATAAACATTCAAATTTAAGTATTTATATTATTTAGAAAGGGATCTGCACCAAAAATTCTTCTTTCCAGCTTATTTATATTTTTTTTTTTTATAAATAACGGAAAACTGACAGCTAGTTATAGAATAGAATAGAATAGAATAACTCTTTATTGTACATCAAACACAAATTTACAAAAGAAATTATAATACAGTTTACAATGAGGTACAATCGGCGGTCTTATCGCTAAAAGCGATCTCTTCCAGACAACCTTTGGAAGGTGAGATCGGTAAACTAGTTATCTGGGTAGATGCACAAAACAAGCTTACTTTAAAACTAACTTATTTAATTGAAAAAATAAATAATAACATAAATATTAATTACACAAAATAATATAATATTACACACATATGAACACACATACATACATAACTACATACTTTTATATATACAAGTAATACAAATACCTAAATAAAATACACAAATACGTTTTAGAAATATAATTAATACATAAAATTTAAAAAAGCAACAGTATTACAGCGCTTCAGTGAGTTTTGTTTCACCAGATCCTTGATAACACATTAAGTGACAACTTCATACATATGACTTATGATACATAAATGAATATAAGTGAATTAATCATCAAAATCACTCAACAAAAGCATATAAGTAGTATATATATATATATATATATATATATATATATATATATATATATATATATATATATATATATATATATAAGTAGGGACGTAATAATAATTTGGATTCTGTGATAATGTGTCTTGTTATCGTGTGATTCAAAATAGTAAGCTGATTACAATGCTAATGGCAATTGTAGGAATTCATTAAAAACCATTTACATTATGTTACAAAAATCAGACGTAAATAACAAAACAAGGTTATATCAATTAATTGTTCAACTGGGCAACAGTTACACCTTTTCTCGCAGACCCAGTAGTTATAAGGTTTCATGGTTCGGAAAGACAATTAGGTAATATATTTCGTAACATCAATTAATATTACGTAATTAGTAAAGCCCGTTAAGTGTAAGTAGGATATAATCTTCAATTAATCATTTCTTTCATAGTGTATTCATTTTTTAATTTCACGGCTTTTGATCTCTCGTGTTCATTATGTCCGACAAGTATTCTGGTACAGTCTGTTTTTTTTTGTATGTGTATTTTTAACGAGCGGACCGCTTTGCACTTTTATTAGAGAATTGAAAAAGAAGTGGCCTAAGTTACTCCTTACTATTTCAGCTATCTACCAGTGAATGTCCTAATCGATTCATTAGTTTCAAAGATTAGCCGGAAGAAACATATGTAATTGGTATATGCATCATATACCCAGTTATATCATGACTAAGTGCCACGTTTTTTCACGATGTTCGTCACCGTTAACAAATATGATAAATTAACCACACATATGACTTTAGAAAAGACAAAGACAAATTAGGGTTGGCCCGACCTGGGATTTGAACCTACGCCTATCTGCACAAAAGGCGTGTGTTTTCTCCATTGAGCTATAACGGTGTTAGTAAAAACTTGTATTTTTTAATGACGACCCTTTGATGGAATCAAAAAGAAGTTCACTAAGCAATGTTCATGACTATGGAAAAATAATTCATGGCGGTGAAATTTACTTTAATCTAACTGTCACTCTATATCAGTAATGTTATCATACTTATAAGGAAAATATCTGATAATCATATATATAAGTTTCTCATAATAATAATAATAATTAGTAGTGAATATTTAATATTTTGCCGTGTAGTGTCGGCTTAGTATAACACTACCCCTTTCTACCCGTGGGTGATCGTAAGTGGCGACTAAGGGTATAGGGGCTTTTTTAGTGATTTTTGGGCGATGTGGTTGGAGACCTGTCACCAAAAACATTTATTATTACCATCTTTTCCCCAATCCCAAACTTCCAAAAGTGGCTGAGGAATTTCTCATTCCAAAGCTCTGGCTACCTCGTTAAGGGATTTATAGTTGTGACTATATGTATGTATGTATGTTAGTAGTGACGTTTGATAATCCTATTCTATAAGTGCAACCAAAAATTATAAGTAGCGAATACATCGCCTAAAAATTAGTCCAAATATTATTTTTTTATAAAACTCCTAAACTATTTAATTAAAGATTTCAAACCCTGAATACATAAATCTAACAGCTTCAGGATTCGCATATATATATAAATGAAAGTTGTGTTAGTCAAACTATTTAGAAGTCACGAAGTACTATAACGATTTAGCTGATAATTGGTGGGGAGGTAACTTTAAACCAGAAGACGGATATAGATTACTTTTTAGAAAAGATTTGTTTCGTTGTTCTGGGTGATAAATTGGCACCACAACAGGTGAACCGCATTCGAAATTTCATTTTCATTAATGAGGCGCTAAAATTTCCAAAAGTAACGTTGCCAATATATCATAACGCTAAATATCATAGGGATTTAACAGTGACAAATACTTGACGTGAAATATTGTAAAATAAAACAGCGCTATAATATAAATGTCAAAGTGTCATCGTCAATGATTTCGGAACGTGCCATTCTGCTGAATAAAACTAATAAACTTTACAAAAAAATGTTTTATTATTTTTATTTACTTTCAATAAAATACATACATACATACATACCAATACTCACGCCATTAGTTCCCATTGGGGTTTGGCTTTTAAGTTTATTACTGAATACATAAATACATACATATATACTCACACTATTAGTTTCGCAAAAGCGTTTTATCAATTTATCTTTCATCCATCCGATCTGTGTACTCAAATCATCCTAACATTCCTTTTCGAACAATTTAAACAAAAAATATAGCTAATCAATATGAAAAATACAAAGAAATTTGAATAAAATGGATGTTAACCATTGATACTTTAGCTCAAATTTCAAGTATGGGAACTAAAAAGCATGAGTCAAGAACATTTTTGGAAATAGTAACACACACAGTAATAGTAGATTTGCCTGGATCGTATAAAGTGGCAGTCGATAATCTTTGCGTAACTCAATGGGAACTAATGGCGTGAGTAAATGTTATGTTATGTATTCATTAAAACTCATTTATACGGATAACTGCATGTATTTTGTTGCAATGAAGTTAAAGTAAATGTACATTATTGCACTAGTGCTCAAACACAGAAAATTTCGATTATAAGTAGGTTTGCATGACTAAATTCAGTACAAAAAACTTCACTTTATGAGAAAAAAAGATTAAAAAAACTTTTACGTAATACTTTAAAACTAAAAACCCTCTTGATTCACTTCAGTCAAAAGCACAAGGTTCAGGCTTTTTATAACTTTTGCAATTAAGTTTAGGGCAAAGACGAAGAAGTTTTTGGAATCCCGTTACTTAGACAGCTAAAAAATATAGACTTTAATTAAGGAAATCGAAACTGAAGCTGAATTCATTTGTGATGATCATGTGTAATGTAATATCGTCACGTACAGTTTTTACAATTTTTGAAACTTTCATAGTAACTTTGAATAATTTGATAACGTGTGTGAATGTTTCATTATCAAAGAAATCATAATTATATAATAAACGTTTTAAAATACAATGGACAATGATCAGCATAAATAGTAATACCCATTGTACAATCACTCGACTATATTTGTATATTCTGTACAGAGGTAAGCAGTGGCACTATATAAATGTAGTCTGTGTAGTCACAAATATAGCTAGGTGACTGTAACATTAAGTTGTTCGTATGATGGGGTATGGAACCTACAAAGCCTATATCCCTACAGACCCTAAGTCCCTAAGTTCCTAACTAATTATTAAAGTTGCGTCTACCCCTTTTTGGGATTTATAGCCATGAGTACATATATGTATGTATAAATGATTACTTTATAAGTAGAATCAATGATTTGTTGCAAATATAATATAGTTCAACCAAAGCTTTTTCCAAAATAGACACTAAATGTAAAAGTAACATATTAATAATGCGGAGATCGATTGGAAGGTATTATCGCAATACGGACGAATGGTATCGTTTATTTATTTCTTGTGTCTCAACGAGCTAAGGCTTATGTAAACGAAGCTTGAGTTTTCAACAATTAATATTCTGAGCACAAAATAACATACATACACCCACGCTATTAGTTTCTATGCGATAACTTTTCTAGCGAAACTGAAGCATCAACAATATTTGTATTTTACATTTTTCATGGAAACACGATCAGAATAAACTTTTTTTATGTAGAAAGTTCATAGTTAACAAATAAATTTATTTTTTTATGTAGTTGTTATTTTTATTACAATAAGTGGTTATTATTATGTTTACATCGTTTTATTAGGTAACGTAATAGATTATCTATTAAGAAGTCTTAGGTAGTACAGAAACAGTCATAGTGGAAATCTTTCGGGAGGCCTATGTCATAAAGTAAGAAAATAACAACATAATCGACTACAAAACACCAAGCTGCAAGCTGAATTAAAAATTGAATACAAAGTTTAAAATAATTAAGTTTTTATTGTGTCGTACATAAACACGTATTAATTTATTTTCGTGGGTGCTTGACCACCGTAACAAATTTTAATTATAAAGCCCAATTCTTCAGACTTCAATTACTATGGTACATTCACTTTCAAATTTTTACAGTGATTGTGTTCTTAAATAGAAGGATGTCCCAATACATTGAATCAGTGATACGAGTATTTAAACTTTTTTATCTACATGATAACAATGTAAGACTGATTAACCCTCGGCGTGCCTGGTAGAAAAAAGTTACATGGCGTGCCTGGTGGGTCGGTGAGACCCTAAATTTAAATATTTTTTTTCTCCTACAAATTGATATCAATGTAGTATATTTTTTGATTTTATAATAAAATTAAACATGTTTTTTAGGGTTTTAAATAAAAAACGTGTTCGAATTAATAATATTTTCAAAAGATTTTTTAATTAAACTTTTACCTTGTTTTTTTAACGTAGAATTAAACATCTTATGTTCATAAACATGCAAAATCAACTAAAACTAAAGAAATCACAATCAGACTTTGGGGATCATAATGCACATAGGTTATCTTATATTCTAAGCTAAAATAATTAGTCTTCTTCATTTCCGACATCATTTTTAGGAACACAGCAATTTCCACACTGGAAAATTGCATGTTCTATCACTTTGATGATCACATGATCCTTTCACTACTGGAGCAGGCCCCGGACTGAGGTAGCGGGCGGAGGGCGCGTTTAGTTCACTACGGTCAGCTACTGAGAGCGGTTGCGCGCGAATTTCAAATTACAATGAATTATAACGGTTTAACGGCTGCGGTGGGTCTCACAGACCCAACCAGGCATGCCGAGGGTTAACTTAGATTGTTATCAAGCACGATAAATCCGGGGTTGTCTAATATTATTTTACTTTACTTACTGATGATATTTATAAGCACGTGCATTCAAATATAAAGCTCGTTTAGAAATTAAGTCATAAGTCACAATCATGTAGAAGATAATAACCTAACCTGAATACTGTACTGAGTAGCTGAAACTCTATTAATTTACAACAACATAGTTCGCTATAAAAGACAATGGCTATTTCACTTTCCCGGAAAATTACAGTAATCAGAATTGCAAAGGTAGTGCAGAGCTCAACATTATTTTCGCTTCTTAATTATACAGAAACGAGATAGGAATGAGATTAACTAACATCGTTAAGTTTCGTAGCGTCTGCTTTGTCTGTATGTCTTTAGTTGTTTTAAAAATGTACTCTAGTAGTTATACAAGTTATGCATTGCAGTGATTCCCAGTGCCCGGTTTTTAGAATGTTTACCTATATTAAGAAGCTTGTTTTTTCACAAACACAAAATCAAGGTTAATTCTAAAAAATGGAATGGGTCGTAGAGTCACTGCTACTACTGAACATTATGTGACATATTTGTCATCTGATGTTTAGATTATTTATTCAACAGTAAAACCACCTCATATGGGGTAGTGCTATTCTAAGCCGACACTACACAGCAAAGCCGACACTACACAGCAAATAATTAAAGCCCTTATTTTTTAGCTGTCTAGGTAACAGGATTCCAAAAACTTCTTCACAATAACTATCACATAAATAAGTACAACCCAGCCATGTGGAAACCCAAGAGTTCACGATATTTTCCGTAATTGATAACAACCTTGATAAATAAAAAATCCATATGAGTTAAGAAAAAACAGATTGGTATACGCCTGACTTAGAATTTCAACACAAGACTCTTGAATGAAAAGTTGAGTTGCTCCCACTAAGCTATCAAGGGTACTCTCATTTGAAAACAAAGTATTAGTCAATTCATTACGGTGGGTCTGGTTTTCATTAGATGTATTCGCTGTGAGACCTGTTTATGTTTCAAATATTTCAGTTAGCCTTTTTTGTATAGTTTTTATATCTTAAATCAGTCGGATTAATCAACTACTTTTGAAAATTAATAGGAAAGAAGATATTGAAAAAATTTATACCTAGTATTGATTTCTTAGCCAGTAAGTAAACCAAGAACTATTAGATATTATCTTGTTCTACTTTCCAAATATTTCTGCTTTACTTATTTACTTACTGCTTACTATAATATTTTCTTTGTTCTAAGTCAGTTTTTAGTGTGTCAATATAACAAGACCCTTGTCACTCATAATCCTTCCTTTTGACCCTTACTGTCAGTTTATTATATGAAAATATTTTAGTTCTTCATATTTTATTACTAGCTTCCTTAGCTTATAGTTTTGGCATAAATCATTGAAATTAATAGTGAACTCAATAAATAATTTAAACTTTGTGTACATATTACTCTCTCTCGGTTTAGTTTGTTTTCTTTTTCATACATTTTAATTGAGTAAATTTTACTTTGAGTCTATTATCATAAACTTTAATAAAGACATATGCCTCACCGACTTACACCAAATTATTTAACATTTTTCTACTTCTGCAAGTGTAAACGCAGTTTTAAAATTGTCAAGTTCTTAAAGTGGTTTAGGAATTCACAATGAAACTAGGCGATACGGTTAAAAAGTATTTTGTGGGAGTCAACAAATACGTGCGTCTACCACTCGATGAGAATCCTAGTGCATGTGTGAGAGCAATCAAGGAAAAAAAACTACTGTGATACATAATTACAATGTTTTTTTTTTATTCATGAAAACCTCATGTCATTTCGAGTCCTGTTAGTGTCGAAAAAGAAAATCTTTCCTTAATTGATTTATGTGTACACTCTAGCAATAACGCTTTCCGACACTGACTTGCCTTTTTGACAAAGTTGCGTTAAAGTTATTATGGACTGAGAACAAGTAGATTCATTATTAAATGATCTTTACGTTATGTATTACATTAAATCAACTGCTAAATGTATCATTCGGGGAAGAGTTGCAAGAGATAATTGATATTACAAGGGCGTCTTTTGACATGGAATGGGAGTGAATGTGAAAAACCAAAATCAATGTTTCTGGGAATGTTATGTAAATGTGACAAAATGTGTGATTGGGATTGATGATGTAAAAGTGGAAATAGTGTAAAAGTTTGTATTCATGGGAATTTCAATAGATAGGGATAAATAAATGTGGCTTAAACATGGAAAAAATATGTTATTTTCATGTTAAATAACCAAAGCTATAACTATATTTATTTATTTCGACTGATAGAAAATAGGTGGCCTAAGGTTTTTAGATCAAGAATAGATTTAGATTGCCAGTGATAGCGTCACCATTTTCAGTATTACAACTAAAACCCAAACAAAACATATTTGTTGAAATCAAAGGACAAGCACCAATTACTACCAACATAAAGTCCATCAACATTTGAGGCCGGCGCAAATCAAGTTAACACGCCATCTACCTCGATATTCATGGAAGGACTGCCAAAATCCAAAACGCATACGTTTTGCTAATGTTTATTCAAACAGCTCAAGTCTTCTGTTTCAAAATTTGCAACTATGAATAACACAATGCCAGCATGTTAACAGCGTGTGTTTATTTTTGATTTTAGCGCGCCTATTTTCGTAGTATTAGAGATTAAAGTTTTACATCAACCTAGTCGTAGAATTTAATTATATTATTAATTAATTATCAATGTAGTGTCTTTTGGTAGGGGTACGTAAGAGGCAGCTAACGTTATTGGGGCTTTTAAGGGATTTTTGGGCGATTTGGTTGGAGACCCATCACCGACAACCTTTATTTCTTCACCTTTTCTAACGCAAGTTCCAGAAGTGGCTGAGGAATTTCTAATTCCTTAGCTCTGGCTACCCCATCAAGGGATTTATAGCGTTATAGGGAAATATTTCCTAGTACATTGGTTATCCTTCCAGATATTTAAAACCATTTAATAAATTTACAATACGATAAAATTACATCACTCACTACACCAAATATTGAACCATTAAAAGTATTTCGAGCACAATTTGTTTTAAAATATCGCAACCAAACCTTCGTTTGGTTCACACAGCACACCTAAGTGGTTAAATTAATCACTTTGCGGTTCCAACTGTATTCAAACGTAAATAATTGTTTTATGTGTAAATGTGTAGAAACGAGAAATGTTAACGTTTTTGGTATCGTTTGTAACAAAGGACTTATTTTAATTTCAACATTTTGGTTAGGTGATTAGGTATCTAAATTTGCAAACAAAATCGATTTAATTGGTTCCTTTCGTTAATACTAAAGATAATTTAAATCTTTTTGTTCATGAAAACCTTATGTGGGGATTATTACTAATAAATAAAGGAAAGAAAAATTTCGACTCAGGCGGGAATCGAACCCGCGACCTCGGGTATACGCCCCGACGCTCTGCCAATTGAGCCACCGTGTCAATTGGCTGCCAGCGCGAAATTCTTCTTCCTTTTACACGTTTAAGTAGTGTTTGCGTTTCCTACCTCCGAATTAAATTAAATTCTAATAACTAAATTAAATTAAATCTTCCTTTATTTCTTTTACACGTTTAAGTAGTGTTTGCGTTTCCTACCTCCGAATTACACGGTGGCTCAATTGGCAGAGCGTCGGAGCGTATACCCGAGGTCGCGGGTTCGATTCCCGCCTGTGTCGAAATTTTTTTTCGTTTATTTATTAGTAATACTAAAGATGCTTATTGCATACAAAATATGGTTAAATAATGGCTTTACTTTTAAATACGTAGAAATGGTAACGTTTCTGATATCATTTGTAAAAAAAGACTTATTTTAGTATAAAAAAAAGTAGTTTTATATTGTGAATGTAAAAACAAAAAAAAAACTATTTCTTTGAAACTTGATTCGCTTTGGAGTAAAAAGTATCAATTATTTAAGCCTCATCCCTCCAGCGGCAGTTATAGGTACTACTCCAATTACAATAATAATTTATGTCTGACATCAACATCAAAAGACACTAAATTTACTGCTATTATTTGTTATATGTGTAAAAAACAACGAATCACCAAAGTTATATAATATACACATTAATCTACAGCCACATCGCTCAACAAAAAGTCCCTCAGTCGCCTCTTACTATATACGTGGTAAGAAATGGGTTAGTGCTATTCTACACACACACGTCACAGTAACAACTATGATAGTCCATAGTAAATAATATTATTATTGTTATTTTATTTATTTCTTTTATCTTTTTATGTAGTGTACATCTAATTTTTTAATAAACTGGTGTAATTTTTTTCTTATTAGTCTCTTTTCTCTCCGGGTTTCGTGTCTTAGGTCTTATTTCCATAAGGGGACTAAGACTTCAGACACGTAACGTTACAACAGCGTAATGGATAGTTTTCTTTATGCTGTAAAATTATTATTTTTTAGTATAAACATTATCTTGCCTATTATGTATTCCCACGTTATGCCAAAATCAAAACGATCTAAGCAATTCACGGTTGTGATTTCGTCCATCGATCTAAACACGCTTTTAGTAAATAAATCGATTCCCGTTTCACACATTTTGTACAAATTAAAATATTATTGAAGATATTTAGTTCAAGGTGTAGTATCTTCTTTCCAGTAGCTAATACTCGACTGGCTAATTGACAAAGTGCTGATTTTCCAAGAACTTTAAATAGTTATTTTGAAGTAATGGTAACTTTTATTAAATTTATTTGCTTATACAAAAAATATGATTGTAGTGACTATGGCCGTGCAATGTGCATGTGCAGATATTAGATATTATGTGCAGTGATATTTAAACGTATACCAAATTATTTTTGACTTATGAAAAATCTATTATTTTGTTTTGAATTAAGAAATGTGTTTCTTTATAGCGAGAATCATAAACGAGAAATTGATGCATCACAATAAAATCAACTGCTTTCATGGTACCTACTACTCGTATAATAAAGCTAACAAAACCAACGAAACATTTCATAGCATTGAATTTATAAATGGAGCTCTTTTACATAAAAGAAAGATGGAATATTCTTGATCTTGAAATATAGGAAATTTCTGTTTCCAAGAATCACCGGTCGCGATTGTATTCATTATGCATTGAAATCAATTTCTATATAATTGAAAATTTGCTCGTCTTTTTAGCTCTACTAAGAAATAATTTCTATGAATTTTTTATAGTACTGCTGTGAGGTGTTGATATAAAATATCACTACCCCATTTCTTCCCGTGGGTATTCGTAAGACGCGACTAAGGGTGTTGGGGATTTTTAAGTGATAATTGGGCGATGCGGTTAGTGGCCCATCACGAAATCTTCATTCTACGATCTTTTCCTCACTCAAATTTTAAAAGTGGCTAAGAAATTTCTGAGTCCGAAGTTCTGGCTACCCTTCTATGGATTTGTAAGTATATGTATGTATGTAATTTTAACAAATAAATTTTGCTCTCTTTTACATGTGTCAATATGCCAATATTATTATTTAAGTCTCGATCAATTCCTAATCAGTATGGATAAACATTATTTGCTAAACTGAAAATAAATATGCGCAGAAAAGAATCCGACAAGATGTAGGCAATTAGGTAAGTAAACAAAAAAAGGTGATCTTGTTTTTAGCAAAAACTTTAGAATAATATTTTTTGCAGCTGAAATTTCTAAAATACGTAGCAAAATACTTTTATAATAAGTACAACGTAATTCTAGAGGTCGTCTAGTGATCGAAATTTGATATAAGTAATTAAAATAGTTAAGACTATTTACCTCCCATGCTGTAGACCAATAATAATAATATATAGACTAAAATCTATTCGCCTATTCTCAATCCAACCACAGCGTTTAACCACAAAAGATTTTGTGCATGCCTTTAAAATACATGTACCTATTCGTAGTGTGTGTAACGATTTTGATTTAAATTATGTGCTTTTTATGCATCATTGCAAAATAATTAGAATGTAGTTCTCTTCTCAGCATAAACTACTAGTCAGGAGGGGTGAACCCATGCAGGGTTTCATAGTATGAAGTTTAGGTACGCAAAACGATTTTTTTTGAGTTGGCATATAAACGCAAACTCATTCTTGTTTTTCATAGTGTTGGTATGAAATAGAAAGTTACATTTGCAGTTTCACAGAAAATGCTATATCTCAAAACTTAAGATCTACAAGAAAAAAATTAATATTTTTCACTTTCTTATGTAAAAATTTCGAGGAAGAAACAAATATTTTCCCATTTCGTGAGTTTATATCTTTCAAACTATTGATTTTACAAAAATTTGGTTCGAAAGCCCTCGATTTCTTAATTGAGAAAATAAGACAATGAGGTTCTTTGTTTGAATTAATGTATGTCAATTACACTGATGTATTCCATTTTTAAATTAATGAGATGCGTGATATCAAAACTTTTAATTAAATTATTAGTAATGTATGGATATAAAAAAAAAACAGTTCAGTGGTTTTGGGACCTATTAACTACAGACAAATAAATATTTCAATTGTATTCAATTGTTTTGTAAGTACAGATAAGTATTGTACATTTTATATTCAACTTACAGACATACTTCCCGCATGTGTCGAAATTTTTCTTTCCTTTATTTATTAGTAATAATCCCCACATGAGGTTTTCATGAACAAAAAGATTTAAATTACAGACATACATATGTCATCACGGCCATAAATCCCAAAAAGGGGTAGCCAGAACTTAACAGCTAGGAACTCCTCAGCCCAATTTGGACGTTGATGGGGGACAAGATTGTAGAAATAAAGTATCGTTGGTTTAAGTAGCTACAGATATTTTCTACTTAAGACTGTTGTAGTCGCACCTTTGTATGTGTATTCATAAAGATGTGGATTTACTTCAATTAATTAAATGCGATAACGAAATACTATAAAAAACATTGATAGTATTTATTATTATACATATAGACTTCTATATAAAAATAGGATGTCTCTTCATGAAGTATTATTATAATTTGTCTTGACATAGATATATAGACTCAAGGCATTTTTCCGATTAGGGTAGGCAGAGACTATTAACCACCACTTTGTACGATCTTGACAAAACTCTCGGACTTCATTTATACTCATCAATATTTTCATTCATTTCAGGAAGCACATTATTCCACGTTTTTATTATTTAACGTTTTTCAAAATATGATTTCACGTGGCACGATTGCTAAACTAGATTTAAATGAACTCCACAGAAAAAACAATAATTTCAAAATTTATTAAATGATAAAAAGTTACAAACTTATTTGTATCTAAGAAAATTCTACAACATTTTTGACGAGGTAGTTGTAACTGCATAGGTTATTTACTAGGAAACCGGTGCTTACGAGTGGAACGGATTGCGGTAGATGTACGCACACCACTAGAAATATATCCATTCAACACACCAAGAAATACATTTGAAATGTAGGCGAGATAGCACATCTCATAGCAAGCGCTAAAAAGAGATAAATATATTTTCTCTGTACCGACATAAAATATGACACTAAGACGACCGTTTGACAAAGACTAATTTAGATCTATACAAAAGATACACCTAATTTATTATAAATTATAATTAAAACTTTGTAAATTTATAATGCTTACAAATGATAAGTAATAAACATAAACATAAACATAAACGTTCACGCCGTTTATCCCCGAAGGGGTTGGCAGAGGACCATTACTCCTGAACTCACATGGTAATCCCATCATTTTAGTAGTTTTTCTACTATAGTTGTGCAAAATCTCATCACACACGACGGCATTCTCGATTATTTTGATAAACAAATACGCCAAAACAGGTGAACGATTGCAACGGCAGCTAGTGTGCGACTAAAATCAGATGAGCCATTTAGCCTGTTTTTTAAGTGCCACTTATGAGCGCGCATAACTTATCTACGGTTTTTCATTAGTACATCTATGTGACTATGTGTAACTTTAGAAAATCCAAGCTTTATCTCTCGGTGCGCTGACTTGTTACGCAGCCTAAAACAATTTCGTTGAATTTTGGATGTATTACATTCTTCATGTTAAAATGGCAATGTTTGTTACAGAATACAAAGGAAGGCGCAAGAACAATGCTGTGGTAGTCATACAACGAGATAACAAGGACTGCTTTAAAATACTCGTATGTTTGTAGAAACTGACAGGCGTTACTCTAGAAACAAGCTTCGCTTTACGAGTTATGCGTTTCATAAAATCTTTGCCTTTTCACTTCTAAGTTATTGTTATTATGTAATTAAATATTTGTTGGATGTAGATACCTATGATTAATGCTATAATATGTCTATAACCTCTTATCTATCCTACTGGCCCTAATCTAACTTTTTAATGGCACATTTATATTAGTCGTAATGAGATCTATTTCTAGATTTGATAAAGTAATATATTGCTGTGTAGTGTTGGTTTTGGATAGCACTACCCCCATTTCCTATCGTGGATGCTCGTGGGCAATGGAGATCCTTAACTAAAAACCTTAATTTTGTAATCTTTCCCCAGCTTAACTTCCAAAAATGGCTGAGAAATTTCTTATTCTAAAGCTCTCGCTACCCTTTTTATGATTTATGGTTGTGAATATATTTATGTCTTTAACAGATGGGTCTCGAACTACACCACTAAACAATCACTTAAAAAGCCCCAACATCCTTATTTTTGCAAAGATTTTATTATAAAATTGTCAATTATTACATATAATGTTAACCAATCCATACCTTATAAAAAAAACACAGTTCCCTGAGTCATCCCAAACCACTTTATCAAATGGAAATGGAGTAGTGCTTTTCAAACCAACTCTGCAATACGTAAACTGTAAAAATATATAAAATAATCAATTCATAAGCGGAGTGTCAAATGGCCGATGTTATGATTGCTAATATCGCGTATCACTTCCTCACTTTGTTTTAAGAAAATTGAATCGCTGATCTACCGTACATCAGCGCATTACCCATTTGTTTCCGACTTAGATGAGCCGCTATCGTGTGTAAAAATGAGGTTGGCATGAATATGTACCGGGTGAATTGGTTAAGCTCAGTTCATCTGAATCTCTCAAGAGATTTGTTAAAAATAATTCCACCTGTGACCCAGTTTTGCTTGCAACTTAACGTCTAACGTCATAATTGTGAAGCTTTATTTTCAAACCGTCAACTAAAGAAAAATAGGAAAATAAGACCGTAATAAAATAAAATAAATGTAAGCTTGATCTAGAAAAGGATAACGTCCCAGTGAAGCTTGACAACATCTCCGAATCTTGAAAATTTCCTCCTTTATTTCTTACTTAGATGTTTCAATCAAATGCGAAATAACAAGAAACTGGGACAAGCAAATGTCGGTGGCATTCAGCCTTATTTAATGCACCTCCAGCTTCGGTAGAGCAGTGATGCAGAATTTATTATGGAAGAGAATTACAGAATACAAGAGAAGTTTAAATAAAAATCTGGTGAACAATTCTACGATTATATGACTTTTTAGAAGCGTCGTATTACACCCGGGTTTGTTAAATACATTAGATTACTTTTAAGTGTGTGTTTCCGTGAAAAAATGAATGTAATTGTGTTCTTATTTCATTCGGAGGATTTACAGCAACACCGGGAAAACAAGAACGCATAACTAACGGTCATTAAAAAAATTGTACTGATTAGTATATCTTCGCTTTTGAATTGGTATTTCAATGAAGATGAAGATTTATGATATTTAATTAAACCTTTATCCATTAAAGTCAATCAATTTGCCAATAATGGTGCAGACTGTTACAGAAATAAAGTAAATGATTTCAAAATGCAGCACAAAATTGATCTGGACTCCAAATGCCTGCTGTTATTCATTTTATTAACATTAAACTCATGTGGATATAATGTGCGAGAATGTTAAGCACGAAAGCTGGCTAAGTAAGTTACTAAGTAGCTAATCTTTTTTTGAGTAGCATATTTTCACGTTTTCATACAAAAATGCCTTTATTTATCCCGCTTTATTGTTTTTAAGCAATACGCCTTCTCTTGCTTTCCTTTTGATTAATGGCCCATTGAGCGTTATTGAACGAGTTAAGGAAACGTTCGCGCGAATGAAGTTTAAGTAAAGTAAAATGACTGATGATGAGATCCAAATCACCGCCTTTAGTCTTTAAAGTATAGTATTAAAAACACAATTTAAGACTAAACCTCACTATACTAAAGCTGTTGCCCCTATCTGTCACATTGAGTAAAGTATAAAGAGTCACAGTTCGAGAGCCATCTATTATGGGTTGGTGTGTCATGGGGGTGCCCTTCCAAGTATGCACTAGGAATTTAAGGCTATATATCAATCTAAGCTTTCTATGCAAATACTATTAATGGTTAACAGTTATTTGTGAAATTAGTCTAGTCTAGTAGTAATTAAGTAGTTGAGACGTCATTTTATGGCCCTGCTTCTGAAAGAATACGCAAAATCTAGCAAAGCGTGACTAAAGAGCTTATTCCATTACACTTTGTTGTTGCTTAGTGCTGACGTCCTTCACAGTTACTGCCGCAGACGCTTGTTATTCCACTACAAAAATTTCAGTTGCTGAATCATTCGATAGCGCGCGATGATTGCGGGCGGTCGTAGAAATTGCTCCCGCCTTTTTTTTTAAATCGCTTTCTATCGGACCCTCGTAAGGACTATCCCACTCTTATTCTATAAACGACGACACATTGCGTCTATATATCCCTCTCGCTACTATACTTACATATATCCTATTCATGTACACAACCTTTTCCAAATATTTTTACGTCATATTTCTTACAAATTATTAAATAAACGGAACTCCTATAAGAAAAGCATATTTATTAATAACTTTGCCGGGGCAGTACGAAATGGCGATCCATAGTTTCAGCCTAACCCAATGAGAAATAATGACGTGAGTTTTTGTATGTAATTAATCGTATCTGTCTACTCCGATGAGAGGTAATGGCGTTAGTCGGATATGTTGACGGGGTTCATGGGCGCTATGGGTTCGCAAGCTCCCTCGACCGCCTCGAACCATCGGCCCTCTTCGTGATCATCAGGCAGCGACCAAAGCCTACGCCAAAAGGTAACTACATCTGCTTTTCCGGTCGCTGACCCGCCGAAACCACACCGGGACGCTCTGCAAAGTTCTGTAGAACTTCTTCTGGTCACTCATGAAGAGACGATTCTGTTGGTGCCTCTTACCCTTTCAGAATATCGCATAATTCGCTTACCCCAAGCAGCGTCCTATATTAATAATATTATTATTATTTGGATTCTTTTTGTTTCTCGCCTCTCCTATGGCAGAAAATGAAAATATAAATTTTAAATGGGAGAGGCGGTACTCCCCGACAAAAGCACAGTCAGTCGGGGTCAGGGAGTCAGGTTCAAGAACCGACGGACGATCCGAGCCGTATCGAGCAGCACCGCCTTCTGCATTTGTGCTGGAACCGACACGCCACAAAAATCCAACCGCCTCAAGTTGGTCGCGAGGCTGGTTGGAATTAACCCGTTCGCGGACAAAACAATTGGGATTATTTCTGTCGAAGTCACACCCCACATGTCGATGATTTCGTGAGCCAGATTGAGATATTTCCGACGCTTCTCGGTTTCGGCTTTCACGAGACCCTCGTCATGAGGGATAGTGACATCCACTAGAAATACCCTCGACTGCGACCGATCCCATACCACTGATATCAGGCTTATTCGCTAGAATAGTCCTGTCCGTGATAACAGATCGGTCCCAATAGATTTTGGCACGGCCCTTTTCTAGGATTGGCTCCGGCAGATTCTTGCAATGCGGCAGCCTCTGTTGCAAGAGTCCGTATTTTAGAGCGAGCTCCTGATGCAGGATTTTGGCTGCTTGGTTATGTCTGTGCAAGTACTCAGTGTTAGCAAGAGCCGAACCACCGGAAATAACATGCCTAAGTGACTCTCCGGGACGGCCACATGCTCGACAAACGTCTGTGGTACCATCCTTTAGGATGTATTTCCGATAGTTCTGCATCTTGATAACCTGGTCTTGTATTGCACAGACAAAACCTTCGGTTTCCCCAAAGAGGTCCCCGAAACGCAGCCAATGCAGTGAGGCTTTACGGTCCACGAAGGGTTCGTGAAGAACCTTGTAAAACCTCCCGTGCAGCTCCTTCTCTTTCCATACGGACTCCCGAACAGAGGTGCTAAGTACCTCCGGCGTTCGCAAATTATGTGAGGCCAACGATAAGGGAGTCAGTCCTTTATCACTAGCGACCACCTCTCCCCGAATACTATCATCCGTGATCGTCAAAAAATAGTTTCTGAGGTTGCATACCTCGCGGTTGTGCATGGTTTTGGCACTCAAGAGGCCTCGACCACCACACTTCCGCGGGATATACAATCTCATAACCGACGACCTCAGATGATGCATTCGATGAGAGGTCATCAACGTGCGGACTCGTCTATCCAGAGCGTCGAGTTCGGTCTGAGTCCATCTGAGCACGCCAACTGTGTACATCAGTACTGGTATGACCCTTTCAGTATCGGCTTTTTCCGGTCGCTGACCTATGGAAACCACATCGTGACGCTCCAAAGTTCTGTAGAACTTCTTCTGGCCACTCATGAAGAGACGATTCTGTTGGTACCTCTTTACCCTTTCAGAATATTGCCTAATTCGCTTACCCCAAGCAGCGATCATCTGCTTCAGATCATCGATGCGCTCCACCAGTCTACAGGCAAACTCCGGTGAGTTGTCAAAGACATTCTCACCAGGGAATGCCTCCCTGACGAAGCACACCACCCTCGGCCTATTGTTGCCTGATCTGAAGCTGGTCAGTTTGCCCATGAGGACCCTGGCCCTTGTGATACGGCTTTCAATCCGCCTCATCCAGGCTGGTCTAGTTCTAATCCTGGGACTAGTTCTGCCAGCCTGGCGGGAGCCACCAGCTGTTGTTGGCGGCATCCTGACGCCGACTATTTGACAAACTGTCATTGCGGCGCCAAAGAGAATTGAATCCGTATCCCAAAGGTCCATGCTGCTCTCTAAAAATGAGGGCAGTATGTTATTGACGGCCTCAACGACATCCCGAACCTTGATGCTGAGAGGAACTGGGGGCAGCCTTGGCCTCCTTTCGAGAGGCACTTGGCAATATTCCAGGATCGTCTCTTTGAGTGCGCTCCTTACCAAATCCAAATCCAGGGAGACTGTTCCCCAATCGCTTTCCGCACCACCCACCTCCGGCAGGTTAGCAATTGGCTCCCTCCGTATTTCCCATTCAGGGACTGGAGGGAGAACCTGCAAAGGTGGCTCTTCGTCTAGCGGGGGAACAGCCTCGCGTCGCAATTGTTCGAGCTCGGTAGTGCTAAAAAGTTCTGAGCGCTGTATGTACCGAACTCGATCCGCCAGGTTTTTTTCTGTGACGGTCAAACTGGGCTCCAGCCGCAGAAATTCGCGGTACATTGCTGACCGATAATGCCATGCCATGCGGCGCCTTGTTCCACCAGCGGCGGGCACCGACTGCTGGGACTGAGTTGCCCCAGTCCCAACCGATGCCAAGCCATCTGGTGGCTGAGATGGTCGCGCAGACCGGCCAGGTGGTTGGGCCGGACCGGGGCGGCTGGGGGACCGCATGCTGCCACGTCCAGTCCCAGCTCCAGACGTGCCCCTTCGATCACCCAAGGGAAGCGGCCCTATACGCTCATCATTATTACTGTTTGCCATTATGATGAGCGAAGATTCACCCGGGGTTTCACTCACTTGCCCCGGGGAGACCGTTGTCACCCTATTCAGCGCTGGGACCAGTTTGTAGACACGGTCAACACCTACAAACTCAAGCGCAGACTATTTGCAAAGCCGGAATGGCAAACATATCATCCTGCCATTCCAACAATGGGCGGTGGGGTCGTCACATCCCTACGCCTTAATATTATTATTATTATTAATATAGGACGTGTGGGCCAGGTACCTTTTCGCCAACTGAGGGCACAAAGCTGTAAGTTTATTTAATATTTTATTGTTATTAAAGCTAACTGTAAGATTAATTTTTGTGTGTTGTTTTGATCTCCGATTATTATATTTTTTGTTCGTGGCTTCACGAGGAGACAAAAGTATTTTCTTTCTAGAACCTTTTAAATGTTAGTATTTTAAAATACATATAAATTATATACTGACGCCATTAGTGCCAATAGGAGTAGGCAATATCATTTCATTAGAATTTTTATAAGATCCTGGTTCACTTCAAAGATTCATTTACAACAGTAAAATTCACATATGTGCAGAAGTATCAGTAACTCTGCCGACCTTTTGAAAATATGCGACGTAATCGATAAGTGTTTCGATCTTAAATCATAAAATAAGACGTGTGGAGATATGCTAGCTTAATTCGAATGAAAACCCCGTAACTTATTCTTATCTGACTCGTTGAAACTGAGGTTTACAAAAGTGAAAGGTAGTTAAACTTAAACGTTTTATGTCAACGGTATTACGTTCTGTAGTCATGAAACTAGAGCCATCTTTAGTTTTATGACTTCAGATTAATAAATTGACCTTAGTCATATAAAAAATAGTTTATGAAGACCTTGGAATTTAAATAAACGCAGTTGTGTACAAAGAGGTAGATATAAGCTATATTTATGGGTAAAATAAGGGAACCAAGTTTGCTAGCGGTTTTAAAACAAGCCACAAAACAGAACACAATAGGAAAATAGTATGCTATAAAATTACTATTTATTACCTCACAAAATATATTTTTTAATTTATCTCTTCTTAATGGTTTCGAAACTCTAATCCTTTATTGTAAATCCCAAGGTAAACTCATTAACTATATTGCTGCCCTGGGCTAAATGTACTGGGTGAGCAATCCTAAACAAATACTTATAACAATGGTGATGGGCTTGGAATGCATTGCTTAAAGTTTTTGAGTCAACAAACTAATAATTAAAAAAGAATTTAATGACAAAACGCTACAGAGAACGGCCAATCCACCTAAGTCGATAGATTCAGTTTTCAGCTCCCAGTTACACCATCCAACGAAATTCACTACTTCACAGACATACAAATGTAATTTATCCTGATGTAGGATTTCTTATTCTTAACTTCTTTTTTGTTTATCTTCATTGCTTACGACGTTCTATAAAAAACAATGAAAGACCTACTATCAGCACTCCAATGTTCTATTATGGGCACTACAGCCAATACTTGGTTAAAGATATTGGCACCGTGGGCCAACATTTGGAAATCGCTATTAAAAGAATAAATGTTAGATAGGAAATTGGATTGAATCAGGCGTTACTTTGCGGAAATCCATAGCAATGCTAATATTAATAAATTTCTTCGCTTAATTCCGCTAAATAATACCTGCAGTCTTCATGCAACATGCACTGTGCACCGCCCGCCCTCCCACTTACAAGAAATCGAAAAGCAGACAATGCACCACATACACACCCGCAAGCGAATACCACAGGCAACCACAAACATGCGACGCGTTTCGACTCAACACGAGTCATTGGCGAGCAGTAGACAGTTCGGCAGCTGACCACTGAGTGCGGTGAGTTAGATAGGAAAGCAATTATTTTAAACCTTTGCAGCCAAATCATAAAATCACTTGTTGAAAATATTTTGAAAATTCTTTTATTGGCAGACGTGCCAATACAGCGATTTTGATGAAATTGGCACAGAAAAAACTTGATATGAGATGATGATATTTAAGAAATAACCCTTGAATCTACTGCCAAAAAGTGTAATAAATCATAGAAAGTTGCTTCTTACATAAATTGCTTAAATGGCTGCGATATAATACGATTAAAAATGGACTCACCTTAGCAAAAACCCAAAATAACTACTCCAAATCACAAGTGGCAAATACCGGCTGCTGTCATTAAATCGCCATATTGGTTTCTTTCTTTCTTTCTGTATTTTGCTTTTATGTGCCCACCAAACGTTAGTTATCTATGGTTTTCTTGTTTTTTTAAACTAAAGTCTAAAGTGCCAATAATTGGCGAAGGGCCAACTTTTGGTTCTTTACCCTACATGTGTATGTGTGTTATCTAATTAGAAAAGATGATTTAATTTCGGTACAACAATAAACAAATGAACTGAAAAAATACATGAAAAATGAAATATGCCGAAAAACCACCAACTTTCCAAAAATGGCGCAACGAGAAAAAGAAATACTACCCCAGTAGGGTACGTGTCCCAACCGGGACCGGGAATCCCTCCCTGAAACCTGCTTGCAGGGTTCAGGCTGCCCTTCGTATTCTGGGGGGGGGCAAAGTTTCGCTGGAGGAGGAAGGCAGAAAAGAAGAGGAGAGGAAGACTGAAGAGGCAAGGACGTCTTCCGCAGGGTCCCCACCGTGCAACCGGGACCAATTCTATGGCACATGGGAAACCGTGCCTCTAAGGCAGGCTAGAAAACCTCGCCCCAAATCGCCGTTGACCGACCCACGCTGGCGCTTTGCGCACGCGCAGGGACGAGACAACGGAAATCCCATAAGCGGCCCCGACCAGGGGAGAACCCGCCATCGCAACCGTAAAAGCGGCGCTTACCGCCGCTCAACCAAAGCCCGGAAAGCTGCGGAGCTCGCGGAGGGTGTCGCGCGGCCGTCACAGAGCCGGGTCGGTTGTGGCGGAGGAGATGGATCTCGCCCCCAAGCTTTGCGAGGAGACGTGATTTCTGGATTCTTAGCGATGCTCCCCCCTCCTAAAGTTCTTCCCATCCCCCAAACCAATATCCAGCACAGTCAAGCGGCAACGGCTACCCTACGCACAGTGCTGGATACATCACCTAACAGCATTGCACTGATCCAAGAGCCGTGGATCAGGGCAAACCGCATATGTGGTCTCAGCAACATCGGAGGTAAGTTGTTATACGACACCACATGCACTAACCCCAGAGCATGCCACTAATCCAATACTGTTCTAGAGACCTGATAGCTACCAAGATCACCAGAGCTAGCAAGGAGACCCAAGATGTTGTCCTAGCATCCTGCTACATGCCTGGTGACGACGACTGCCCACCCAAAGAAATGACCGAGCTGGTGCAGTACTGTGAGCAGTCCGGTACTGAGCTCATCATCGGAGCTGATGCGAATGCGCATCACCCGCTGTGGGGCTGCCACGCGGCCAACCAAAGAGGAAAGGTACTATCAACCTATTTATTCTCTACTAACCTTAACATAGCGAATATCGGATCAGAACCCACCTGGGTCACATTCAGAGGCCAAACT
This sequence comes from Bedellia somnulentella, assembly GCA_963576735.1. Taxonomy (NCBI): domain Eukaryota; kingdom Metazoa; phylum Arthropoda; class Insecta; order Lepidoptera; family Bedelliidae; genus Bedellia; species Bedellia somnulentella. The sequence goes on along the minus strand of OY755182.1, from coordinate 6,133,798 downwards.
ATAGTCGATATCACTCTAGTTAGCACTGGAGCCTCACACTTAGTCTCCAATTGGCATGTGTCAAAGGAGCTAAGTTGCGCTGACCATCGGCGGATCTGCTTCAACCTAATTAGGGACTACACACTACCCCCCCCCCCCAAAACGTAACCCACGAGTCACAAACGTACTCTCTTACAGATCTCTTTTAAAGACTAAACTTAACACACTCACCAATGAAAACGCGGATGGCCCAACACAAATTGAAGGCAATCTAAAAATGGTATACACACAGCTATAATGGACTCTTTTGAATCCACCTGCCCGCTTAAACAACCAACGATTCCAGGGAAAGAAACAAGTAGGTGGTGGAACCCTGAGTTGGAAAACACGGCTGCGCGGTGAACTACGCCGACTCTTTAATAAAGCAAAAACCTCCAGACTACCTATGGACTGGGACAACTATAAATGCATGTTAGCCACCTACAAAAATCGTATTCGATCTCGCAAAAGGCAAGCCTGGCGAAAGTTTTGTGGATCAATTGAATCGAACAATAAAGCGGCGAGGGTACAGAAAATTCTGTCTACCGATAGTAACCCCGCTGTAGGCCTGCTTAAAAAACCTGATAACAGATATACCACGATAGATACAGAAACACATAAAATGCTCCTAGACTGCCAATTCCCAGACTGATGATGACAGACAGATGACACAAACTGGAATGAGTAGCAGAACATCGACCCCAATGAAGCGGACTGGCTCTTTTCACAAGAGCTTGTCACTAAGGACCAGATTGAATGGGCGATAAAGTCTTTCAACCCTTTCAAATCATCAGGCCTAGATGGGATCTTTCCTGCTTTACTACAGTGGGCGAGAGACATCCTGTCTCCCTGGCTGGTCAAAATCTACCAATCATGCATCGCATACAGATATGTACCGATAGCATGGCGTGAAAGTAAAGTAACTTTCAAACTTAAACCTGGTAAGTCGGAATATACCGACCCGAAATCCTTTAGACCCATTATCCTTACATCCTTTCTCTTAAAAACTCTGGAAAGACTCTGTGACAGATGTATAAGAGAAAAATCACTTACGAAAAAACCCCGCCATACAAATCAACATGCTATACCAAAGATAAATCAACGGAGACTGCTTTGCACAATGTAATATCTTAAATAGAATGTGCACTCAACTCAAAGTTTTCGATAAAACCAGCATACCTTGTATCGACACAGCTCTGAAAATTTTCCATGTCAATTCCGCACTCAGGAGTTGGATTGTTAACATGTTGAGACTTAGAGCGGTGCAAGTAACTGTAAGAGACACCGTCAGAGCCATTGTGACGAGAGGCTGCCCACAACGGGGGTCCTCTCCTCACTCCTATGGAACATGGTGGTCGACTCCTTACTTAAGAGACTCAATGACCTATCCTACCTAACGGTAGGCTACGCTGAAGATCTCAGAATTTTCTTAAATAGAAACCATGTAAACAAGCTCTGCAAAAAAATGGGTCAAGCATTGAGAGTTGTGGAGACATGGTGCAACGAATACGACCTAAAAGCAAATCCCAAAAAGACTGAACTTATACTTTTCACTCACAAAAGGAAACTCCCCCCTTTTGAACTTCCAAAACTTTTTGGAACTGAACTCACTCTCTCAAAAACAGTTAAGTATCTAGGAATAACCCTAGATGATAAACTTAGCTGGAAACCTCATCTAGATAACATAATTAAAAAAGCCAGCGCTATGCTATGGCAGTGCAATAGGGTACTAGGTAAAAACTGGGGACTCAAACCTAAGATCGTACACTGGCTTTATACCATCATTATCAGACCAGTAATAACCTACGGCTCACTGGTCTGGTGGCCGAGAACCAAATTAACAACAGCTCAAAATGACTTGTAAAAGATGCAACGGCTTGCCTGCCTGGCCATTACAGGCTGTATGAGAACCGCACGTACTGCAGCTCTTCAGGCGTTACTGAACCTGCCACCCTTACACCTACACATCCAGCAAGAGGCGGCGATGTCCTCACTCAGGCTGAAAAATGCAGGGCACCTTAGAAATGACTCCAGAATCCTACAAACCAGCATACACACAACGGCGATCTAATATCAGCCCTTGCTTGCTGCGTCCTGTGATAGGATAACTAAAACTATAATTACCAAACACAATTACACTCATAAATAAAAGATGTTATTAAAGGAAAGAAAAATTTCGACACGGGCGGGGCGAAAAATTGGACACAATTACACTGTTATACCCGAAGAGGAACAGCATGACTTCTCCAATATTAAAGAGGTGGGTGTATACACAGACGGCTCTAAGACCAACCAAGGGACTGGAGCCGGCGTATATTCACAAGACCTCAATATTAAAATTTCCAAAAGCCTAGGTCAACACAACACGGTATTCCAAGCAGAGTGTCTTGGAATAACCGAGGCGGCCATGGCAATTAAAGCCCGAGCAGTGTCCGATATGCATATCAGAATCATCTCGGACAGTGCATCTGTGCTGCAGGCTCTGGACCACTGTGAATTCACTTCAGGGCTAGTCCTGGAGTGCCACAGAGCTCTTGAGGAGGCAGCTCGGAACAACACTTTAATCCTACAATGGATAAGGGGCCACAGCGGCTCCTTAGGTAACGACGCTGCTGACGAACTGGCTAGGGGGGATTCGGCAAGGGACCTACATGGTCCTGAACCGATCATACCCCTACCCTACGGTCAGCTTCGCGCATGGCTAAAAGAACGCACTCACTCCCTCTCCAAGATACACTGGCAGGAAGAGCCCGGTTGCAGACAGTCGAAGAAAAACATGCCAACCCTTGACAGGAAGCTGACCGGGCGCGCCCTGCAACTAAGCAGGAAAGATCTGCGGACAGTGACTGGAGTACTTACAGGACATACCACACTAAATAAACACTTATACACTATAGGCATTACCGACAGCCCCATGTACCGAGCGTGCATGGAAGCTGACAAAACGGTCGCTCACGTGCTCCAGGAATGCACTGGGGTAGCCGATATCCGCTATAACACGATAGGAACCATAAAGTCGCTCCCAGAAGCGGTAGCTGACCTGGATAAGCTACTCGTCTTCTGGACGGAATTAGGTTGGGAGAATTAAATGACCACTTGGTCCACGTACAATGGCCTACCATACCGGGCTCAGTGCGGAAACCCGTGGCATTTACTAATAATGACCACGAAACATAAATAAATCTTTTAAAGCACAGTTATATACGTGGGACGCTCAGAAAATTTTGCGAAAATAAAAAAAAACTATGGGCAAAAATGTTTCTATCAAATCTTTTCAAAGTACTCTCCACCAGCATCTACACAAAGTTTCATACGTATAAACCAGTTTTCGAAACACTTTTTCCAGTCCGCCGCTGACACTTCATTTACAGCCCGCTGAAACGCTGACAGCGCATCTTTCGGCGATGAAAATTTTATCCCTTTGAGTTGATTTTTTATTTTAGGGAATAAAAAGAAGTCACACGGTGCCAGGTCAGGGCTGTAAGGAGGGTGACCCAAGAGTTTGACCGGCGTGCTGTTCAGGAAGTCCGTCGTTTTGAGCGCGGTGTGAGCGGGCGCGTTGTCGTGGTGAAGCAGTAGCCCGCGGAGCCCTGTGTTTGGTCGATTGTTGCTCACAACTGAGAAAACTACTGGCAAGCATTTAGTGTAGTAGACCAGTCTGCGTTAATACTTCTTTGATCTTGTAAAGGAATTGACACCAAATAGCCAGTCATATTGAAAAAACTTGCGATCAAAATCTTCCCACCGCTTCTAAATCTCTTCACTTTGGTAGGGGTCGCTTCGTTTTGAAATACCCAAACCGTTGACTGGCGCTTCATTTCTGGATCGTATTGATATATACAGGACTCATCACCTGTAACGATGTCCTAAACACACCTAGACGAGCCAGCATCAAATTTATTAATCATATCACGACATCATTCCACCCGAGCCTCTTCCTGTACCTCGGTGAGGTTGTGTGGCACCCAGCTTGAAACTATCTTCCTCACGTGAAGATGTTCCTGTAAAATCTCATGAACGCTTCCCGATCCAATCTGCATAATGTGTTGTATCTCTAGATACGTTATTCGCATATTGTCATGAATTAATTTTTTCACTTCCACCACGTTTTCATCCGTAACAGCCGTTAGAGGGCGACCACTTCTTTCTTCATCCCGCAAAGTTAATCGATCACGCTTGAATTCGTTATACCAACAATACACGGTTACCTGGGAAGGCCCTTCATCCTTAAACGCCATTTGAAGAGCGCGAAAATGTTCCCGGCTCAGATTCATTTTTCAGTAAGACACGACAATTTAAAATAGCTCGTAAAAAATTAAGAGGGGAATTTTAAAATTGGAACGTACCTTTTTTTATTTATAAAGACTCATATTGTCAGTATACATTACAACCGGCCAGTGTTTCATATATTAAAACCTTTTTTCGTAATATTTTCTGAGTGGCCTGGTATATACATTATCATCTGTGAGATGTATTGCATTGATAGTTTTTTATATTCTACGTAAATGGTTCACGCCGAATATCCCCGAAGGGGTTGACAGAGGTCCTAATACTTCTGAACATCATGTGATTTTTGTCATCTGGTGTTCAGAGTACCCACGTTTTGCATGGACAGTGTATTCGTGTGATAGGCGGCAGGCATATCGCCGTTTTGTACGAATATACTGTCACATGACTAAGTACAACTCAGCCATGTGAGTTTCCTCACGATATTTTCCCTCACCGTTAACAACCATGATAAATTTACCACGCATATGTCTTTAGAAAAGACAAATTGGTGTAGGCCCGACCCGGGATTGAACACTAGTAATTTTCATGATAACCGGTTTTCTACCCATTAAGCTATCACTGTTGCTACGTTGCACGATTGGATTCGTCGAATATCACCATGTGTTCTCATATATCAGAAATTTCAAAATACGAATGTTTGATCGTGTGAGCGAGACAGAAAAAAAATTGGCCAGTGTCAGTCGACTCGACCTTTTTGTACAAAAACAGCAATAAGGAACGTTTATTGTAAATTCAGCTGACACTTACATTCCACACAAAACAATTTTTCTTTCCTTTATTTATTACTTGCTGACCCGACAGACTTCGTACTGTTAAATTTGCTTATGACAAAGCTTAAGGCGTTTTTTCCGGAAATCTTAGCTAAATTAGGCCTGAATTAAAAAAGTTAAAAAAAATACATTTACACCCGTAAAAACAAACAACAGTCGTATTCGTTAATTTAAAATGGTAATAACAATTAGGTGTTTGGTACACAGGTGGTAAGTATTTTACAAAATAAAATGTCGGTGTCCCCTGCACTAGGCAATGCCTGTATCGCGGGGTACGAGGTAGGCGGTTTACAATTGCGTGTAGACAGGTTTTCTCAGGTGGCGCATAATAAATTATTTTCATGTTAAAATTAAATAAAATAAAAAATATGAACTAAAAGTAAAAATTGTAACAAGTAACAAGTGAATCTTAACCATATGAGATCGTTTGGTATGTTGCATGTATTATGTATAATTATACATTCATAGTATAAATAACCTTATGTAAGTAGATAACAAAACAATATAATGTAATAAAATAATATACATATACGTATACAAAATGTACGCATATACAAACGACCGTGTGTAAATATAAGCGACCGTGATAGCCCAGTGGATAGAACACTCGGTTATCGTGCAAACGACTAGTGTTCAAATCCTGGGTCGGGCCTACACCAATTTGTCTTTTCTAAAGACATATGTGTGGTTAATTTACCATGGTTGTTAACGGTGAGGGAAAACATCGTGAGGAAACCCACATGGCTGAGTTGAACTTAGTCATGTGACAGTGTATTCGTACAAAAACGGCGATAGGCCTGCCCCCTATCACGTGAGTACACTGTCCATGCAAAACGTGGGTACTCTGAACACCATGTGACAAAGTCACGTGATGTTTAGAAGTATTAGTACCTTCGCCACCGTGCCAACCCCTTCGGGGATATTCGTCGTGAACGTTTATGTTATGTTATGTTATAACTATTCTATATATATATATATATATATATATATATATATAGAATATATATATATATATATATAATATAATATATATATATATAAAGAAATAATACTAACATTTCTTTAATTTGTATTGACCGCGACTCGCTCCGTCGGTAAAGCAGTGTGGTGTTCGGCTGTGCCGGCAGATGGCGGTAGAAGCAATGCGAACTGTTGCGTCGTTAAAGCAGAGCTGGTAAATGGAGAATTAAAATGGAGGTTTTAGTTTTTGTGTTACTATAAAATTATTAAAGAAAGGACATTGTGAATAATAAACGTTAAATGTCGTTTCTTTGTTTACAGGTATGTTTTCTTTAGTTAAGAGTGTTATAGTGGAAAAGTTTTATTGTTGTAATTAAAGGCATAACTCATCGAAATAAAATCTTTGTTTACAGAGCAACACACCGTTTTATTCACAAATCAATATTAGAAAGAACGTTATATATATATTTAGTTAAATTTATTGGGGTATATAATAAATCCTCCGATTCTAAATATTCTAAGTTAGAGAGCCGCATTTTCAGTTTTTACTCCGCCTCTTGCATTGTAGCGCATTTTAAGTCACAGTATTTTCGGACCTGGTTATGTATATATATGAAATTAGAAATTTTGAAAATCTTTGTGCAAATCGCGTGGTAGTGGCTGGCACATTTACTCTAAATGTTCTTTTTTGCAGGAGTTTATTGTAATCTGGTGAGTTGACAATTAGACGATGTTGCAGCAAACATACCCTATAAATATAAAGACGACGTACAGAGAGAACCTGGCATTCTTTGTACAGTACAGTGGTAGGGAATCTTTTTGGTTTATTCAGCATTACCTTGAGACCTGAGCGTTGGGCCCTCTCTATCACAAGCATGTTAGTTTTTGAAGATCCTCCCCAGCAAGGAATACAGTAACCGAGAACCGATTGACAAAGTGCCATTTATACTTGTACGACTATGTCTTAACATGCACCTTTGCGCAGTAACCGCATTATGTGTATCAATTTCCTCGCTCTTCTTGTGCTGTTCTTCTCTGTTCTGCTCTGTGTAAAAAGTATCGGGAATATGTCAAAGACCCGCGTAAAATAGGTCGTTCAAATTTTTTTACTGCATGTTGGTAGCAGGGTATTTCTCATTTGAAAGTCGAAAAAATTTTTTTTTTTTTCCTATATATTTTTTTATCTTTTTAGTACTATCTCGAAAATATATACAAAAACTATGTGTGCAGTGTGGACGGTGTAGCTCAATAATGTTTAGAAGCTGAAAAAAATGGGCGAAAAGGCATGGCTGTGACATTCAGTAACATGGCTGTGATGCTTAGTGGCATGGCTGTGACTTGTAGTGGCATGTCTGTGATACTTGGTGGCATGGCTGTGACATCAGGTGACATGGCTGTGATAACTGGGAAGTCGTTGGTGCAGTACACAGCTCATAATTGTTCTAACTTACGCAGATGTACATATAAATAAAAAATTGTAAATAAAAACACGAAAAATTATCAACATTAAAAATCAGTCTCGTTTATTTAAATTATTCTTACTTTAATAGCTAGGATATTGTCACAATAATAAATTATTATGTCTTTGGTACGTGATACAATTTTTCGACAAAATTTAACCGGGCAATAAAGTTCATACTATCACTGTGTAAATGATACAAGATGGTGTTGGCATCAGTTTTATTCTCCAGTTAGCTTTTGTCTGACCATTGGAAAAACACGTCTAAGTCTTTTAAATCACAGTTAGGTATTTAAGAGGCACTCTTAATTAGGCTTCAACTAAGTAATTATAATTAATATCACTATAATAAATGCAGGTATATAATTTTGTGTGTCAGTATTACTTACTTACTTTGACACCGAATAAAATTATAAACAAATAAAATGATATTTAATACTATTTTTTCCAGATTTACTGCTTAGCTAAACAAAGTGATAAAGAATTTCAAAATAAATTGTAATCATTAATAAATCACATAAAATAAAATTATAATCTTCTTCTAAAGTCACGTTATTGAAAAAAAAGAGATCAAAAGTGACATCATTAAGCGAACTCTGCTCGAATCAGTTCAATTAGGAACGTAATAAGATACATGTATGTATATTTAATCGTAACGATCGACAGCTTCTACCATAAGAAAATAATCACATCACTGGATATTCTAAATCAACGGATGAATACTGAAAAATTAGCTCCCCGCGCCTGCTCGGTGTTGGCTCAGGTAATACACGGACTATATGTTCATGGCCTATAAAAGCAAAATCCTCCGGTTCTTTCCACGCGAATACCGTGAATCCGTTCATTACATTATGGTACCGTTTTCGTGTAAATTTTGTGTAATATGGTTCATCTGTATCAATGTGAACCTCAGTTATTTGTCCAATGTATAAAACAGTTTGTTCTCTTGCACCTAAAAATTTAACGGCTACCCAGGTTCCTTCTTGTAGATGCTTCTTAGTGCTTGATAGTGTAGGGACACACTCAGTAACAGAAACAATGTCTCGTCGTCTAGTTCCTGATTGCCTTCCAATGAAGTTCTTCACAATCTCATGTTTTGACAGATGGTAATGGGTACATTTGTCAATTATGCCACATTCAGTACACGTCAAAGCTCTTAAATTGACCGACCGTGGTTCTTGTCTACTCCAGGTAATTTGATGACATTGCTTGATGCCTGAAAGATTCGTAATCTTCTCCGAACTCTGTAACAACTCATCGGCTTCTTTGATATCAGCATCACTTACCTCATAAATTAGTACATTACATTTTTCTTTCACAACTTGGACAAATGTAGAGTAGTCTGAAATATCGTTTCCTCTGAGGACATGTTTATTGGCAGTCTCTTTAATTGCCGCTCCTACGCCATCTGATGGGCCTTTACCGTGTGATGTTTCAAAGAAGTTCCATGTTGCCTCAGTAATGCCAAGTATGTTGACTAGATGTTGCGTAAACAGATAAATATTATTCTTATTCTTATATTGGCTGCTAGGGCCATCGGTGGATAAATGAATAACTTGAATATTTTGATCTTTTATCATGGGGACTAAAACTTTTTTTAGATGTGCAAATACAGCAGCAGCGTCATGCCGAAGACACGGAGATACTGAGGCGAAAGATGTACAATCAATCTGTCCCGTAAGTACAGATTTGTAATATAATACGCCGGTGTGTATTGAGATTTGCTGCCGGGAAGCTCCAAAGTGGACAGATTGTACTTCTTTATTGTATTTGCATCCGAAATTTTCTGAAAAATCTACTCTTACAAGAACCTGTCGATCCATTAAATTATCTTTTATATAGGTTATTGTTTTGTATTGAGAGCTAATATTAATCTTGTGTAGTAAAAAGGCCTGGACGCTGTCGACAAAATTATGGACCAGCTCTCTCTTCGTAGTTACAATACGAGTTTTTACGGTGCCACTCATAGGCTTGGTTGGTCCCTTCTTAGAACAAGAACGTTCTTCGTTTGTAGTCCTGATCCATTTATGATATGAAATATCTCCGTCCTCGAAATCATTAAATGGTGGCACTTTGTGTAAACATTTTGTACATTTACGGCTCATACAATCGTATGAATTGACGTCACACACCACACTACTAATGATTTCAACGCCTCGAGGAATGATCTGCTGAAATCGAAGTATATTTTCTACCATCTTGAAGTTTTCGTGAGTTATACACATGCACGTATCACGATCGGTTAATTTAGCCCGAACAATCCAAAATGGCCGAAGACGGCAAAATGTCGCATAACTCACGCGCAAGCGATGGGGAGATGCTGCATTATATTTTTTGTGGAGATTCTCAAGCGAGTCACACAAGTATCGCTTCTGCATCTTAATTTTTCTTCTAGTTATGGTATCCTTGATGCCAGGGCTTATCATTGAATTTGCGTCATCTTCTAAAAACTTTCGAATCGCTATTTTACGCCGAGTCCAAGTTTCCTTGGGTATTTGCTTTTTACGTGCGCGCATGGGCAGTATCTGGTTGTCAGTGCGCGTCATCAATCTCCGTATCTTCTTCTGTAATGACTCTATCTTATTTTTCTGTTCCATGATCAAGTTATTTTTTTCTTCTAAAACTTTGCGTTTAAGGTCTCTATTTTTTCTTGCTAGTTTTAGCCCTTGCATTTTCTGTCGATGAAGAAAACTTGCTTCAGAACCGCTACATGCAGACGGTGATCCGCCACGTGAGCCGCTTTGCCTTCTTGACGTAATTGTTTCATCCCCAGAGCTGAACGGAGTACGTTCCCGATCTTCACTTGTTTTGAGAGTTCTCAGCCTGTTATGGATGGGAGTAGTGGGTGCACTAATGTCCAGAGATGATAGACGTCTGTTACCAATGATCGATGGAGAAGAAACATGTCTGACTTCATCTATGTCTGGTTCTGTTGAAGGAGTGTTTTCTCGAATAGTTCTTAGCATTCGTTCTGCACGCTTTTTCGTTTCTCTGCTTTTTTTAGCTCGCTCTCGCCACTCTTTACGCTGAGATCTCTGTTGCCTTGGTGTAAGATCTCCAATGAGTAAAATTTTTCTTTCTACTTTTCTTCGTTTTCGTCTTTCTCGCTCCTTCCTTTTATATTCTTCATGTTTTATGGGATCTTCGCGTATTTTCGCCCTTCGCTTTCTCTCCCTCTCCACTTTTGCCTTTCTTCTTTCCTCGGGATTAGGCGGCATCTGAAATTGATCCAATTTTTAAGCTACTAGCTTGAGAAGCTGCTACCTGGATATAGTGCCAATGAACTATCCAAGCAAGCAGAGCAGGATGCCGAAGATCGAGCAAAGTGGAGCAGAAAAAGTAAAAAAGCGAACCCTAAGTGGATTGAGCGGGACTAAACATCCGGGACAATTGCTAGGCAGAAGAGGAAGAGTTTGCGTAGATACCTTCGTTGGCATTTCAATATTAGTATGAAGTACTGAGCTGTTAGGGAGGCCACAATATAGACTAACGAATGGAAATCTTAATGTCTTGACAACTATACAAATGAAATAATAGCGGGTTAATCATGTAACCCCTTTATAATAATATACATGAGTTTGTTTGACTTGTCACAACCGTGCATATTTTTGTCACAACCGAGGTACTCCGAAACCGCGGATGTGATGGCCTCGGTTGTGAACTTTTCATGCCGTGTCAGACATAACCTCAAAACGGCTTCTTGTATCGCAATAGCGTAATCTGAGTGATTTCCCTATTACTTTTCACAAATGTCATGCAAATACGGTAAGGATAATTAAAAACTTACTTTTGAATTGTTGAACACGGTGTCGATGAACTATGTGTGACGAATTTGATTATTTTCACTGAGAACAAAATTTTTGTGCACTTCCATTGAACAGATGATCAGACAAAATGGCCGAACGTACTCGTATGTGATACCAGTGCAAAAAAATGGCGAATGGAGCTGCCATCGTGGATCTGTATTTTTCTACCGTGTATGGTATATTCAATACCGAGCCTCGGATGTGATATAAAAACTTCGGACAAAAAATAAATTTGATTTTAAGCACCTAAAATTAGTCAAATCAATATACTATATTACTGATCGCAGTAGGTAAACTATATAATAGCAATATAAACACTGGTTTTGGCGTTTCAATGCTTAAATCCATTTATTTATCTTCATAACCATTAAATTTCGGGTTCCGGACACGGAACGGTGGTGACTTTTGGTATATTTGGTTTTCGATCACACTACTAATACTATTACAGCACAGTTATATTAATTATTGTATCATGGAAATACACATAAAAATAAACCTATACATACATACCAAAAACCCCAAGTATAAAAAAATATACCCAGTTCTCACGACGGACACAAACTTACTTGAGAATAAGAAGTACCCAGCACTGTACTGATTTAGCGCGCAAAATTTGAGCGGGATCTGTCATTTAATTTGTTTTAAACTACATTTTTTGTTGGTCATAGTTTTGAGTCCTCGGCGATTTTTACAATGGAATCTGGGGGCACGGCAGTGCCCCAGCCAAGTCTCGAGCAAAACGGGCACGGCCGTACCATCTTTTCTCGAAGCGGTTCGCGGCTGTTTCGCCCCCCTATATCTTCGACGTGGACAAAGCTAGGAGTTTAGGTTTTCGGTGAATAATAGTAGGCATTGGAACAAGCTTAAGTTCGAAATTACACGCCAAATGAATTAATAGTTTAGGAGTTACGGTCGATCAAAGTTACACCATTTTGTCACTCACTGACTCACTGACAGATCATCAAAAATCTAAGGTACTTCTAGCAGACTTAGAAACTTCAAATTTTGCACCAAGATAGGTCATTAGCCACATATAAAGGAAAAATTATAAAAACATTAAAAAAATATATGCCATAGAAAACAATTTTATATTTGCGGTTTGGCAAGAACATTATGTATGGATTTTGACTGCATTGTTAACTTTGTTCGTTGTTCAAGTACCTATTCAATTGGATGGATACATACATATAATAGAAAAGAATAATACAAATGTAATACATAGACTATCATTAATACAAATTAATACATAAAGTTCATTAAATTAATAAAGCTAAAACTCCATTGTATTGCGATAAATATTGTATGCGCGCTCGATAGATGGCGTTGTACCTGTCTGAATCGCGCTATGGTTTCGTTACAAAGCGCAGTGTAAGTAGTACTTCAAAATAATTCGATAATTTTCATTTGATAGCGCCATCTGTCTATGAAAACCCATTTCGAAACTAAAAAATAATGTAGTGATAATTGATATTCGGAGAACTTTACGTGTTATTTAGTTTAGTTTAGTTATAGTTTGTAAGTTAGTAGATATATATTTATTTAGTTAGTTATTTGTTAGTTAGTTTAGTTCTATTTAGTTTGCATATATATATAAGTTTAAGCCCTATTGTTATAGAAGTAATTGTAAATATAGTGTAATGGAACGTGAAATATTGTACATAAATGGCGACCTTTGTCCACACAGAGTCATCTCTATTCCTGGAGATGGGTCGTGTTTATTTAATTCGTTGTCATACAACATGTATGGGAGTTTTCAGTCGTCAAACGATATTAGGCGTGCTGTCGTCCATTATGTAGTGGAGAATTGGGATGACATGCAAGTCTATAAGTCTATGTTTACTGAATATAATCGACTCCGAAGTATATATCGCCCAGACTTGTCTACCTTAGAAGTAACGAAGCCTCAGAGAAGAAACAAAAGAGATAGAGAATGGGTTCTAAGCAAAGCAGTAGCTGACGTCCAAGAAATTGTGAGGTCACCTAAAAGTAAAAGAAAGAAATACACTTACAAAAAATACATGAGATCCCACCAAAAACATTAAATGTAAAAAAATGCCAAGTCTCTCGATGCAGTCTTTCCATCGTAAAAAGTTTTGAGATCTCATAGAAGCCAAGTCCTATTCAAAATATTTCGTAGTTATAAATCAACATTTAGTAATTGTATCAATAGTTTTCTTTATATTATAATTATAGTGACTTGGCAATGAGCACAAATTAAAAGCTGCTTGCTGCCTGGAATTATGTGCAAATGTTACTGACGAGACCAGTGATCAGATTATTTGTTATGTGTGAATCATGATGGTCACTACCGACTACATGCTCCAATACAATAATTAAGAATACCTTACGGGCCATCGCTTTATGAAAGTAAATGAATCGAGAGTGCACTAAGACTGACTGCCGTTGCCGAAATTCGGTTGGGACGACACGGATAAACCAAAAGAAAATTAATTTTGTGATATTAATGTTTACGCATGCGGTGTGTGTAACTTTCAACACCTCCAAATATGCCGTTTTATTTGTTTCTTCTTGTGCTCATTGCCAAGTCACTATAATTATAATATAAAGAAAACTATTGATACAATTACTAAATGTTGATTTATAACTACGAAATATTTTGAATAGGACTTGGCTTCTATGAGATCTCAAAACTTTTTACGATGGAAAGACTGCATCGAGAGACTTGGCATTTTTTTACATTTAATGTTTTTGGTGGGATATATTGTTAAACAAAGAGTGTGCCTTAAATTTTGTGTTTTGAATGATATTTCATGTGGTGAATCACTAAAAATGTTGCTAAATACGTACGGCGAATCGTGTATATCAAACCATCTCAACATTTCTTTTTCTATATATCTGACAATATCATCTTTTATTCCACACCTTTCTCGAATCACATCATTCCTTCACGATCACATAACCTTACATTACAAACTTTTCTGAGGAATCTCATTTCTACTGCATTCACTCTGTTTTCATGCTTCTGCAGCCATACCTAACATTCACGGCCATACATAAGCGTAGGAACGAAGACAGCATCATTCACAGCCATTCGGGCCCTTTTGGACACTGACTGACTGGACATTAGACTATCCAGTGGTCCATTTTACTGCATTGCCCGTGCGTAACAAATTGAAGAGCCACGGAGAAGCTACACAACTAATTACGTAATTAATTCAACAATTAATTACGGCCTTTCTTGTTATGGTGGAACATACAAAACATATTTATGCAAAATATATGATTTACAAACAAGAATCTTAAAACTCATTGTACCTTTAAAAACTAAACATATTTACAAAGACAGGTATGATGAGCTATTTGAATTCTGCAAAGTATTTAATGTCTTCGATAAAGTAAAAATTAATATTATTTCAGCATATCATAAACAAATTAACAATCTAAGTAGAAACAAAAGAAATGATAATTTAAGATCTCTGTCATATATGCCGCTGTATTCAAAACCTAAATGTAATAATATGTATGGAGAAAGAGTATGGAGCTACATCATGCCAAATATGCTTAACAATCTACCGAAAACTATTGTAACGAAACTGCAAAATAAAAATAAAACTCAGGTTTAATCTATATTAAAAAATCATTTTTCTAAATGCTGTGATGTATAAATGCACATGTCTTTTTTCTATTTATTTAATGTATTGTTTTTAGAATATAAGTATACATAAATATGTATTTAAATAAAAAGCCGAGCTGACAGTCTAAAAATCTAAAAGGTTTTCAGACTATCTGGCCAAGTGTTGTAAATATTTTTTGAAATAAACAGTGTTAAATTTTAATATATATTTTTTTTTTAACTAATTCTGTCAAATTTCATTAATATGCATTATTTACTTGAGAAACCTTTTTGCCTCAAACACCCAAACATCTTAACTTTCACATTTATAATATTAATAGGACATATAATCCCTTTGAGGTTTTCATGTACAAAATTATTCTAATTATAAAGAATATAAGTACAGAATCGCACTAGTGCGTAACTACAGAGAAAGAGTCTCAGTTTTGTTAAACAGAAGTTTTACATACCTTAATTCAGTACAATTAAACAACAGCAGATGTCTCATTTAAAGGTATGCTCATTTTTAGTGCTGGAAATGAAATCTCGTCACCGAAATTGACCTTTTTTAGAGACGACCCTACCATTTCTTTTAGAGAAAAAAATCTCAACTAACATTCGTGCCAATCTTCGCGAACAATAGAACGTATTATTGAAAGGAAATAGAGAAAACGTAATAAAACAAATTTTGTAGACATTGATCTCTGAAGTTTTGTTCCCCAATAACTTATTATCAATTGAAGCACGAACGTACTAAATCATGATCATCCTAAAACTGATGTTAATGTATTTCTGATGTTTCTAATATTATCACCTTAAACCCAACATTCACAACGCCGTTAATCTCACTAGAGATGGCGATCTTGAATATAATGTGTCATTTTCATCACGCTAAAATATATTTTATGTAATAAAGCCTTGTAGTTTAGTAAACGCTGGCTGCCTGTACTATCTTCAGTGTATTATTACGCGTTAACTACATCACGTAAACTAGAGCGCGGAACAAACGATGATGGAAATGCATGATTAGCCTAGCGGCATGTATATATTGTCTGCTTATGTAACATGCTAGCCTATTTACATAAGCAGACAATATGTAAACAGGCTAGCTAGTTAAATAAAATTCGTGGTAGGTATGTCTAAACATAACGTTGAATTCTAAACACTTTTGATGTTCATAGTACCCATGTTTTGCTTTGACTATACATATATAGACGTGATAGCAGACACCCATAGCCATTTATACAAATACACTGTCAAATGATGAAGTGATATTCAGTCATGTGGGTTTCTTCACGATGATTTCCCAAATTAAAAAACCGTCACCAACCAACCACCGTTAACAAACATACATATAGATACATATACTCACGCCATTAGTTCCCATTGGGGTAGGCAGAGACTATCAATCGACACTTCGTACGTTCTTAACAAACCTCTCTAGCTTCGTTTACATCCATCAATCTTTTCACCGTTAAAAACCATGATAAATTAATTACTCGTAGGGTTTAAGATATGACAGGTTTGTGTAAGCCCAACTCAGGATTAAAACTCACATCTCTTGCATGAGAAGGAATGATGTTCCCATTGAGCTGTCAAGGCTGCTTATCATATCATTGATGCATGGAGTTCGTTTTAGTTTTGTGTTTCAGTTGTTTTAATTATGTATTGTACAAATGTTATTTTTTGTTTTGTGTGTTGTACATATCCTATGCACCGAATTAAAATTGTTTTCTTTCTTTTCTTTCTTTCTTTCTTTCTATATCATCTATATATACTAAAATAAGACTGTACCGAGGTTAAAACTGCACATTACAGAAAAAATACAAAAAACCGGTGGAATATGTTTTATTTTTTATACTTTATGCCGTGTAGTGCCAGCTTAGACTGTCGCTACCCCTTTCTACCCACGGGTGTCGTAAGAGGCGACATACTCACGGCTATAAATCCCTAGAAGGGGTAGCCAGAGCTAAGGAATTAGAAATTCCTCAGCCACATATGGAAAATTGAGTGGGGAAAGGATGGTAAAGTAAAGGTTGTTGGTGATGGGTCTCCAGCCGCATCGCCCAAAAATCCCTTAAAAACCCCAATACCGTTAGTCGCCTCTTACGTACACCCATCGGTAGAAACGGGGTTGTGCTATTCTATGCCGACACTACACGGCAATCGAATATTCGAATATTTTAAATCCGAATTTTAACATTCAGAAAACGGTTCACAGAATTTACGTATCACAGATGCTTTATTTTCCACAACTTCATTAGTACATAAATACATTTTCTAGAAGTATCACTTCCCAGAAAAACTAAAACCAGATTATTAAAATGAAGTTTTTGCTTTTACCAACTATATCTTTTACTATAATCTCATTATTACAAAGGTTTAAAAGACCGAAGTAACTTTATCTAAAGTCTTACAAATCGTAAATCTCTTTAACTAGATATTATTTATGTTAGAAAAATTGTATAAATATAGTAAAACGCGGATGCATGCCTGTTTGTATGTATACTTGCTTGCTTGTTTGCATGCTTGGTTTCATGTCGGGGGGGTGCAGGGGGCAGAGTCCAACTGCTTGGGGGGGTTGAGGGGCGAAAGCCCCCTGCAGACAAAGAAAAGTTAGGTCACATTTAGTTATGTTAGGTTAGGTTAGATTATGTATAAAACGAGCGAGCGTAGTGCAGCGGAGCGAGCACCTAAATGCCTGATGCATGCCTATATGCATACTTGCTTGCTTGCAGCTTGCTTGCAGCTTGCTTGCATGCTTGCTACATATAGGGGACGGGGGGCGGGGTACACTACTTACATAAAATATGCCTGCAAAATTATTCATAGCAGTAGGTATCATTCAATACATCAGTATTTCAAATGTATTGAAAATGATTTTTTGGAATAGTGTTTATTCGGAAAAGAAATATTGCGGAATTAAGGTATATTTGGTTTTTGATTCTGTGGGAATCCGTTCTAGTGGTTAATCATAATGATAGTAAAGAAAAAAAAAGTTAATCGATAATCTGGAATGTAAGAATATGGTATTTGAAATATCAATTTAAAAAAAGTCGATTAGATTTCGGTTAAATATTATTCGGGTTTAAAAGTTTCGGATAAACAGTATACATGTAACCCTCACTCAGTCACCAAGCAACGGTCAGTGTAGGAGGCAGCACCGGGTCGCCACCGCAGCGCCACTCTGCTATCTATATACATACGTACATGTAGGGGAGGATGGGGGAATTGCGGACGCTGAAGGGAAATAACGCACAACTTTCGTACTATTAGTAATAATCAGTCTATCTTTATTGATTATTAATCTTTAGTTACATATCTACAAAAACAATTATACTTATTAAACGAGCTCAATCAACAAATAGAATATTTTTAGCAAAAACAAAATCTTGTATGTCCGTAATTACCCGTAGCGCTCGGGGTAAACTCGGACTGACCCTGGGTTAATTACGGACAGAATGGGGTATTTACGGACTAGGTCCACATCATAGACAAAATTAACAAGTAAAGCCTTTGAAGAACTTCCTGCAGTGCAGTTCTCATGAGCCCACTTGTTACACTTTAAACACATAATCCAGTCTTCGGCGGGTGGATCACTGTACTTTTCCTGACAATAAATGCAAAAGTAATCAACATTTCGTTCATTTTCAAACTTATACCATATTTTTCTTCCGCCTGACGAAAAGTTATCTTTTGATCTTTTATTTCTTGCACAGCTTTTTGTAATGATTCGATGGTGTATGATTGTTCTGTTTTTCTTATATATTTCTAAGGCATCTAAAAATGAGCAGTTATTGATTATTTTCATAATAGTTTATCGAATTAGGGGTAATTGCGGACGTCCGTATTTACCCCGCAAGCCATGTCCGCAATTAAACCAACTGGGTATTTTTAAATCAAACAGAGAAATTTGTATGTTATGAAGACGTTCCATAAAAACAAACATTGGCAATTCAAACTCCATTGACAAAGCTATTCATAAAAAATATCACTCTTTACCATCACTTAGTATACAGACCTGTCCCTCGATTTAAAAAACCCTAAAAATTAGATCAATAT
Organism: Bedellia somnulentella; assembly: GCA_963576735.1. Taxonomy (NCBI): domain Eukaryota; kingdom Metazoa; phylum Arthropoda; class Insecta; order Lepidoptera; family Bedelliidae; genus Bedellia; species Bedellia somnulentella. The sequence continues at coordinate 6,114,859 of OY755182.1, read as the reverse complement.
ACACATTTTTTTAAAATTTCACCTACCTTTCCAACTGTGCGCAGCCGGCTGTAGTAAGTTTTTGCGTGGCACTAAAATAGCGAAAAGAAACAGATGACAGTTCCGGGCTGTCACGGGGGGGAGGGAATAAGTAGATACTTGCTAGTCCGTATTTACCCCGCGTCCGCAATTCCCCCATCCTCCCCTACTCACGGCTATAAATCCCAAAAAAGGTAATAATAGCTTCAGAGATTTTAATTCTTTATCCACTTTTGGAAGTTAAGTTGTTATTTTAAAAGGTATTCAAATGGGTCTTCAACTGCATCACCTATTACTGAAAATGCCTCAATGTTCTTCATACCTTTACAACGACCGCGGGAATATAAATATAAAAAACAGAAGTTAAGATAGTGTTTTGATATTTTGGATGTAAACCGGATGCTAAAAATGTAGTCCACGCGGATGAAGTCACGCGCCAAATGCTAGTATCAAATATATATCTAGCTTAATTAAACGAGTATTATAAAATGTATCAGTTTTTGTGAGATTTATAATTATGATGCCTTAGGCAAAAAAACTTGCGGTTATTGCTTTGTTTCAAAAGTTTAAAAATAGTATTTAGGTGAACTAACTTGCTCTACCTGTTTGAACATCTTTGTAATCAAAGTAAAGCATAAAATTTAATAAAATTTCTATCTATAAAGGCCATATTTATTTTAATGTTTTTTTTGACATGAATTCCTCATGTGGGGATTATTACTCATAAATAAAAGATGTTATTAAAGGAAAGAAAAATTTCGACACTGGCGGGGTTCGAACCCGCGACCTTCGGGTATACGCCCGAAGTGTCGAAATTTTTCTTTCCTTTAATAACATCTTTTACATATTTATTTTTCCAAGAATATAATGATGGGAAGTAAAAGACTAGACATTAATAATAAAACACATACATACATAACATAAATAAACGTTCACGCCGAATATCCCCGAAGGGGTTGGCAGAGGTACTAATACTTCTGAACATCACGTGACCTGGTGTTCAGAGTAACCACGTTTTGCATGGACAGTGTACTCACGTGATAGGGGGCAGGATTATCGCCGTTTTGTACGAATACACTGTCACATGACTAAGTACAACTCAGCCATGTGGGTTTCCTCACGATGTTTTCCCTCACCGTTAACAACCATGATAAATTAACCACACGTATGTCTTTAGAAAAGACAAATTGGTGTAGGCCCGACCCAGGATTTGAACACTAGTCGTAATATACTATACTAGTATAAAACACATACACAATTATAATTCGATAGGCCGATAAAAATGCAGTATAGAAGTAATGTAGCTTGTACATCTACCTACTGTTTTTATTAACGTACTGATCTCACCATTCAAAGGTTGTCTGGAAGAGATTGCTTTACGCAATAAGACCGCCAATTGTACTTCTAGTTAATACACAATAGGTATAAAATGTTTCTATCTGTGATGTACAATAAAGAGTTTTCTAATCTATTTTATTCTAATGTGTGAAGATATTGAAAGAAGGGAAATACACTTAATGGAGTATTGAATAGTTTATGACGACGTCATAGCTCAATGGGTAGATCACCGGTTAACGTGCAAGCGACTAGTGTTCAAATCCCGGGTCGGGCCTACACCAATTTGTCTTTTCTAAGGACATAATGTGTAGTTAATTTATCATGGTTGTTAACGGTGAGAGAAAACATCGTGAGAAAACCCACATGACTGAGTTGTACTTAGTCATGTGACAGTGTATTCGTACAAAACGGCGATAGGCCTACCCCCTGTCACGTGAGTACACTGTTCATGCAAAACGTGGGTACTCTGAACACCAGGTGACAAAGTCACGTGATGTTCAGAAGTATTAGTAACTCTGCCAACCCCTTCGGGGACATTCGGCGTGAATGTTTATGTTATGTTATGTTATGAATAGTTTATATGCCGAATACTTTATATGAATAGTATAGCCGTAAGTATATGTATGTATGAATTGTTTAATGTCTAACCAGTCGGTACCCAAATAGGCAACAATGGCAGTGCATAATGCTGTTCTGTGCTGCGTGAAAGTTGATATTCTAAAAAAGGTATAAATAAAAAAGGACAAGTACAAAGGACACATTTAGACAATTTTATAATATACAGCGTGACCATAATATACAGTATGCCCAAAAATACAGGCGTCGTCTGAAGTATGAAGATAAGTATGTATATAAATATATAATTATATTTTAAATTGCAACTGGGATAGCTCAGTTGGTGGGACACCACTTATCGTGCAGACTATGAGGGTTTAAATAATGTTTGTAACGAATGCAAACCACCTTCCTGACTATTGCTCTAAGAATGCAAATTAAATTACGCCAAGTTTGCATTTCCTTAGCTTTGATTCTAATGCAAAGTGATTGTTTGAAATTGAAACTTAAATTATGCTGACTAAAATTATTTCTCTTCCTTTGAATATTTTTTACATTATTGGGCAATTTAAGTAATGTAGCGAATGTGTGAAGACATTGAAAGAACGGTTATGGTAACTAAATAGTTTAATACTAATAAATAAAAGATAAATAAAGGAAAGAAAAAATTCGACACCGGCGGAGTTATAGGAAATTTTTCTTTCCTTTATTTATCGTTTATTTATTAGTAATAAATCCCCACATGATGTTTTCGTGTCAAGAACATTCAAATTAAATAGTTTAATGCCTAACAAGTCGGTATTCGAATTGCGAAATAATAATGGTTCCGAAAAATAAATGAATCTCCAACTATATCGGTCCGACTATTATTCTAATAAACCAGCGATCAAATTCATTTTTCAAAACAGGATCAAATTACATTTTTACTTGCAAATTTATTTAACTTCGAATAATAAAACTAAACTTCCGAATAAAATACTGAATGTCCGACAAGTTTATCCGTTGGGGGGGTGAGGGGGCTAAAGCAGGTGAAGAAAAGTTAGGTCACAACTAGCTAGGTTAGGTTAGGTTATGTATAAAATGAACGAGCGAAGCGCAGCGGAGCGAGCACCTGAAATGCATAATCTGTATTTTAAATATATGGAAAATTATTTCATTGAAATATTCAATACTTTCAACCTAACAGACAATATTATCCTAGTAACAATATTATTAATTAGAACAATATAATCATTGAATGTTATGAAGACAAAAGTTCTTAAAACCAATTTAGTTTCAATACAAATCTTGGTAGCAACATAATTAATAAAAAAAAAGATCACTAACTGTTATGTATGACCTCCGATCGTAGTATTAAAAATGTTTGAATAAATAAAGTATGACAAACAAAATAATGAAGGGTGATTATTATAAACACAAATCCTATATAATCATATCCATAGCGCATATTTATCATTTATTTTGTTGAAATATTTTTTAATTAGTAATTGGCTATCAAGACGTTTCTTATTATCCTTTCTCTTATTCCTTTAACTCATTAAGTCATCAATTTGGAGAGTCATAGTAAGTAATTTCAACTAACCAAACCAGGGACAAACTGTAATACTGTAATTTGCAATTATACAGTATGTTTTTAACTTACAAATATAAATTTATATTTATATTTTTAACTATTTTATCAACACCTCATCACAAAAAAAATTGCTATACTGCTGATGTCTTAAGAAAAATTTTCTTTATCGAAAGAACTTTTTCGCTTCAGTTCCACCTGAAAGAGAAATAATTCTTAATTCCTTATATTCTTTTCAGTAAAATGTAGCTAGATGCAGACCGAAAGCAAGATCTTGCGCCGAACGAACTTACTCATTAACTGATGCACAATTGATTTTATTGATTGTAGTCATTGGTGACAGTAGCAGACTGAACAAACGACCAGCAGTTTGACTACTTCAGTACGATACAGTGATAAAAATTATCATAAGCGACATCGAATACATTGATATCGACAAAGGCGATTCGGAAGAAGTGAAAATTTCTGGTCAACTGAGTCGACAGTTAGTTATAAGTAACAACCGACAGACCGATTTAAAATAGGGGTATAAGTGACAGATGAATTGTAAACAATCATCTGTTATAGGGTTCAAGCGACTCTGCGGAAATTGCTAAAATGTAATAAGGCATATGCGACAACAGTTTAACCAAACTTCAATGAGTAATAGGATTCAACCAACCTAAAAAATTGGAACGGATATGGTAAACGGACATAAGTGACTTAAAAAAACGTTTATGGAAAAAATAGTTAAGTAACATGAATTCTCATAAACTGGTAAAAAGCAATGTGGCATAACGATAATTCATTCGAAAATATGCTTTTTTTGCATAAGCACAACCGCCTTTTAGTGGTCGGTGACATCAAAATGCTATCAGCAGTGGACGATTTTTGGCTGAATGATGATTAATGATGATTTAAACCCACGCGGTTGGATTAACCACTGTGCTATCCCGGTGTTTGTGTGCTTTAATTTTGTTTCAGGCAAAGTTATGTTATTGAAACTAAACTCATTCGTAAATATGCAACCAATGTATGAAATTCTCATAATGCCTGGAGGCAACATATTTTAAAAACTTTCTATTGAAACAGACATCAAAGCAGTCTAAAAGCTTTCGTCGGGAAAAATTCAAATTTAAGCTAGGGACGTCCGATACACTCCGTCAATAAAAGGAGCGAAACGGAAGTAGTTCAGGCGAATTCTATATTTACAATGCCTTACATATGCTAACATAGAGAACTTCAGATTGTGATATTTCCTCAGTGATATAATTCATTCATATATTTTTCATTTTAAATTATAACTCCAAGTAAAAGTGATTTCAATCCTCGATATTGGTTTTACAACTGATGGGTGTTAATGATGTTATCGATAATGAACATCAAAAAAAAGAATAACCTGCTTAAAAAAATATAGAAGCCTTTCACTACAGAAATAGTATTGAATTAATATTTTCCTTTATGAAAATCCAGTCCACAGATCTGTATTTGAAGTCCAGTCATTTGGCTGTCTTAATGCAGAAAAGGTAAGCATACCTTAGGCCATCAGCCTTGTCCATCGTGTTAATTCTGGTTATTTATTTACGGAAAACAAACAGCTTTAACACAACAATTAGCAAAAAAACAATAAAATATAAAACATAGCCAGAAACAGTTTTTACATATTGGTAAAGAACATGTGCTTAAATAAGTATTACTGTAAATTAACTAACAATAAAAGAACTTGGAAAGATAGTAGATTAACAAATTTGACAATAAAAAAACAAAAAAAAAGAATTAAGTTGTAATAATGAAATGGATAGAAATAGAAAGATTAATTGTCATCCTAAAAGAAGAAATTTAAACTTATACTTAACTGTTATAACTTTAAACGCGTATATCTCAATCAAACACAAAATATGAAAATTGGAGGTAAATGCTCTTATTTGTAGCTGTCACACCCTGGGTTTGTAAAGATTAATTTTCAAAGTTACTCAATACCTCGTTGGTTCAGGAAATGTATTTCTAAAATAGATTCTTTTATGAGCGGGTTAATTTTTTGGATGTTCATTATCTATAATACCATTAAAAAGCATCAGCTGTAAAACCTATATCGAGAATTGAAATCACCTTAACTCGGATTATATTTTTAATAAGTTTGCACAAAGCATGATATGATCATGAAGCAATAAGAGTGATTGAGCATTTCAGGAAATTTTTTACTTTACAACTTTTAAAAGATTTAACTGCGGATTAACTTCTAATTCTGAAGTTTTGGCGACCTCTTCCTGGGATTGAGAGTAAAATATTATGCAGCCCAAACAGTGCAACGAGTTACATTCTTGAGCCAAATACTCAATCAATCACTTTGCGTAATGTTTACATGCATCGAGTTTTCAGCCGAGATTGCAATCTCATTCGTTTACTTAGTGTTTGTAACTTAGCCTTAATATAGATCGTACGTAGTTCTTAAAGCCTCGGTAGAAGTAGTTCATTGTCTCGTCTGTTTACTCAGCATGTGTGAGCTTAGCTTTACACGTCTAAGAATAGAATAGTATATATTTATTTAACTTGCAACACAGTACATCAGTTCTAGTAATATAAAGTGTTTAATATTTCAAGTCAGATTTTACTATTCAATGGCTGTGACAAGGAAAATTGTACTCAAGGCACCAAGAAATAGAAAAATATTGTTCAACAAGATTAGGTTTTGTAGCTCTTTTTTTAAATATTTTTCATGCCCTTGCCTTTTTCCATCAGTTATTCTTCCAAAAGCTAATATGTGTCGAGCTATTTTCTGTCATTTTCCAGTACAGAATATCATACATAATAACTGTCGAACATTTGAATAATTGATTCGACCCTTTTCTTCCGATAGAATATTTGAAAGAGGAAAGAAAATAAAGGAAGGATAATATTTATTAGCTGCCTACGAAAAGTGTTTTCATCTTTTGGTAACAATTTCGTAAAATGCAGTGAGGTAAGAATTCTGTTTTTTCTTCAACCACAAATGATTGCGTTAAATTAAATTACAAACCAATTAATTTTGATTACTATTCGTTCAATATCAGTTTTTGTTGACAATGCTTATGTGGGGTCAAAATGAAGACTAAACTGCGCACTGCTTGTATTTATTTGTTTGGCTGGCTGGCACGTTGAGAAGTTAAAATATATTATTGGAAATTAAATTTATTAAAAAACTTAGACATAGTTCAACAATGGCAGATTTAAACGACTAGTATAGTAATATTTTCTAGCCGGAATCAACTACCCTAATCCTAACTATCCTTAGTACCTAGAGGATAATCTAAATTTTAAGATAATTAGGTTATTGCTCCTGCGTTATCCTATAAGAATGAGCTGGAATCTCACAAATTAATTTGTCACTTCAAACCAGGAATTAAACTCACTTTCAATTAATAGGGTAAACACGTTAACCGCCAAATAGTTTAGAACAATTTATGTGTTTTCAATCAGTTAAATATAAAAAAAATATATATGAATGTGTAAACTTTCTGATGGGTGAGTCGATAAATTTGAGACACAAAAGACTTTATATACGTTATTTAGGTACATCAAAAAGTAAAACTTTCCCTCATTTCGTATACCAAGTGCCATTTGATTAAGTTTGGAAACATCATATCCAGTCTTGATCGTTATAGGTCAGAACTTGCTGCTTCATCATCAGGCAACAACGGCATTTTTAGGAGTCGAAAAATATCTAACTTTTAGTTTTGCTTTTACTGTTGGGTACACGAAGAAATTAAAAAGTGGTAAGTCAGGGTTATAGAATAGTGACGGTTTCAATACCAAATTCTTCAATAAACGCCATGGTTAAAAGGTGACTAACGGTATGGGACTTTTTTAAGTGGTTTTTATGCGTTGCGGTTGGAGACCCTTCACTAATGATTTATTTCTACCATTTTGTCCCCTATCAACTTCCAATTGTGGCTGAGGAGTTTCTAGCTCTGGCTGGCTTTTCAGGGTTTATGGCTGTGAGTATATTTATTTATGTATGTTCTCCTTGAACTAATGCCTTGGATAATTATGATGTTTTTCTTCATGAAAACCTTATGTGGGGATTATTATTAATAAATAAAGGATAAATAAAGAAAAAAAAATTCGAAACTAGCACTTTCTAATTATGTAATAGTCAAGCGTTCTTAAAATTTGCATTCTATCTGTAGAGGTAGACAAGTGACCTTCGGAATTTGTAAAAAAATCGTAGGTAGGTAACGCTAACACTACAATCCCCGCTAGAATTAGCGGCCAATAAGACTTCATAGCTAATTTTAAACTATCATGAGCAAACAGATGTAAAGTAAATCGATTTATTCATGTTTAAAATCTATCGTGCGCCCAGCCTTTTGTAGTAGTTCGTGGAATTGGCCGAACTGGGTTTCGAACAAACAATAGCATTTTTGTGCCTTTGTTGTCATCGCAAAGTTCACTATCATTCAATTTCAAAAAATGTGTTTCATTGGTAGCCAACATTTAATCCACGACTCAAGGTCTAGAGTTTTTTGGATTTAATGATTTAGGATCATAATCTGCAAGGAGGAATTGTGGCTATTAATTGAAGCAAGCGATTGATTGTTCACTATGTATCTTTATAAATGAATAAACGGATTTTTATTATTATTTTCAGAAGGCTACCATGCTTATTACTACCAGCGGGTGCAGCAACTGAGTGAGAATGATTATCCAGCAAGAGTAGCTTTTTGCGAGCTCATGTTAAGAAAGAATCGAGAAGATCCCGATTTCTTTAACAAAATCTTGTGGACTGATGAATCCCGGTTTGAGAGGACAGGAGTATTTATTATTCACAGTTACCATTATTGGGCAATAGAAAATGACACGACAATCGAACTTTCAGAACAGATTTAGTGTCAACTTGTGGACGGGAGTGGTGAATGGACAACTAATAGGCCCTGTCGAACTGCCAACTAGGCTAAATGGAGCAACCTATTTAGATTTCCTACAAAATAACTTGTCCGACTCATTAGAAGACGTAAACCTAGAAATACGAAGGAATCTAATATTCCAACAAGATGGCGCTCCATGCCACTACGCTAGGGAAGTGCGTAACTACTTGGACACAACCTTCCCAAACCGGTCGAGTATGGTGTGTTTCTTAGCCTAAGCTAAAACAAAAAAAAAACATCTGGTCAAATCACAAGTTGTTTTTGACACTTATATTATGAATTATTTTAAAAATTACAATATTTTAGATTAGCATTTCATAGGCAAAGTTGTTTATTTTGATGTCTTTCATTGATTTAAAATATAAAAAGAATTTGTTTTAAAAACGAGGTCGAGGCCAATTATTTGTCACTTAATACTATTTGGTTCTACTGAAATTGTCGTTGAATATTATCGCATCTTGATCTCGAGCATTTATTACATTGAATGTATCTACATTATATAAAAGAATATTTACGTAATAATATTGAACGCATATTTTTTTTTATTGTGTGTGGTAAATGCATATTAAATTTCCAAGTCGTACAAACAATTTATGAATCAGACCTCTGAATGTGGCTCTTCCTGAGTCAGTAATCCAATATTTATAAGAAACAAGCATGAACATCGCAGAATGCTCGCCAATTCTCAAAGGTAGCTCGGGGACACTTCCGTTTGGCCAATATTTGCGGATATGTACATGTCCTGCAACTACACTTGAATAACACAATTTCAGTATACATACTTACATACTTACGGCATTGGGGTAGGCAGAGACTAATGATCGCCAATATGTACGATTTTATCAAACCTTTTGAGCTTCAATTATTTATATTCATGTCTATTTTCATACATGCCCTTTTTTCTTTATACTTCACCTGCCTGTCGCGCATGGTGTCTATTTGATCTAAATACATCCTAATTTTAATATCAATTCTGTTAAAATTTCTTCGTCTTATAAATTAACTATTACCGGCTGCAGGCACGAATACGACTGGAGTACCGAACAAGCAATTCGTTATTCCTAACAGAACACATCTCTCTCCACCAAAGGGGCTCGAACCTACCCTATATAGAGTAATTTGGCCTTAGTCTATCACTCGGGCCAAGTGCGACAACGTAGGTAGACTAACGACATCTACCATTATAGTAGCCGAGACCGACAGCTAAACGTGCCCTCCGACGCACGCAATCATCTCAATTTCCGCATAATCAGATTTTTCGAGCCTGCAATATCCTTCCAAACTGCTTTGAATCATATAAATTAAATTTGTGACTTTACACCGCGAGATCACAGAAGGAATATAGGGACACTACTGGCGGCTACACAATAGAGTATCATGACCGACAACCTATGTACATACATACTCACTGTATTATTGTTGATTTAAAATAAAGTTTGATTGGTAGTGGCTCCTCAGCCACATCGCCTAACAACGACTTAAAATCTCCAAAAATCTAAGAAGCTTCTTACGACTTTAGTAACTGGAAACTGGTTAGTGCTATTCCAAACCGACACTTCCTATGCGAAACCTATTTTGTCTGTTTTCTCCCAATATTTTAAAAAAGCAACAGCATGTTTTGCTTGTTTTTAATAAGAAGTGCTGGAGAATTAAAGGGTTGGGATAGGGTCTAATTTAACAGCGGGCATTAATGTTACAAGTCCATGAATTTACTACCATGTACTTATTAAATCGATTTCGTAATAAAATATAACATTCACACATCTGCACGTGCATATATCATATTTATATAGCAGCTGAGGCTTTTTTTAAACAACCTTTCTTGTCACCCTCTTTTGAGATAGGTAAGGTTCAGTGTACCTAGTTTGCTTTTGAATACCGCAGAGTAAAAAAGCTCATAGTAATTGTCTTATGTAAACAACCTTATCGTTTCTTTACATTCTTTATTAACGATCTCTTCTTTAAAGTGCCTATTTACTTTGACACTTAGTTGGTGCTCGTATTTTGGAATTATGCTAAAGACAGTATCATGGTCGGTACTTAGATTTAACGATATTTTGACGTAGATTACGGTTTAGTTGCAATAACTTCTGAATTGCATAAATAAAAGTAATTTTCTGCGCTGGTTTGGTGGTTGTAATTTATTTTAAAAGTATGATGCTGCTTGTTTTCATAAACGTGTTTGTTTTATGATAAATGTTATTATACTTTTTTTTATTTCATTTTATACACTATTTATTATATACAAACAAAGATATTAATAAATATAGAATAGATAATAAAAAGATAGACTGAAGGATAAATAGTGTAATGTAGACGAAGCAAGAGAGGTTTGCCAGGATCGTACGAAGTGGCGATCGATAGTCTCTGCCTACCCCAATGGGAATTAACGGCGTGAGTATATGTATGTATGTTTGTATATATTATTAAGAAGTTTTATATTCTGTTTGAAAAAAAAACCAGTGTTAATAGAGATATGTTTGCGCCAATGATAACTTTTTTTACAAATATTGGTCGTTTTCGGCAACACAAAACCCGTAATATCAGCGATTATGTAAATCGAAAGTTTTTTTTTGGGTCAAAAAGGATGAGAAACGTAAATTTTATGAAACGAAACGACAGAAAACTGTGAATTTCTTCTCAACCTTTAATTTTTATTGACAGACGTTAGGAAACCCACATGGTTAAGTTGTACAGTTATGTGACACTGTTTCCTAATAAATCATAAATTTTATTTAATTTCTACATTAAATAACTGGTAATGCAAACTCATAATTGACAATCTCTTTTTTTGTTATAAATTTGTTATTTTTAAAAATTAAATGTATTAATAATCTCAACAATTTAGTTAAATCTTTAAAAGTAATTCTTATCAAACAAAACATAAAAAAATACCGTGTAGTGTCGGCTTAGAATAACACTACCCCATTTCTACCCGTGGGTGATCGTAAGAGGTTACTAAAGGTATAGGGGCTTTTAAAGTGATTTTTGGGCGATGTGGTTGAAGACCTGTCACCAAAAACATTTATTATTACCATCTTTTTCCCAATCAACTTCCAAAAGAGGATGAGAAATTTCTCATTCCAAAGCTCTGGCTATCCCGTTAAGGGATTATTATATGTATATGTATATATGTGCCGGGAGTATATGTATGTATGTATGTATAAAAAATACGTTTTTATTCGATACACACAGTTAAAAAAACTGAGTAAAAAAGTTCGGGAGTGTCCCACTCTCGAGGGCTCTTTGGAACTGACGGGCGAGAGTAGCGAGACAGCGCGTGAACCCCTTCAACCAGTAATGGTGCAATCCGTCCGGCCCTGGACTTTTGCAGTTCGGAGCTTTACGGATCGAAGCCCGAACTGGAAAAGCCTGCTCGGATATGTTGACGGGGTTCATTGGCGCTATGGGCTCGCACGCTCCCTCGACCGCCTCGAACCATCGGCCCTCTTCGTGATCAACAGGCAGCGACCAAAGCCCACGCCAAAAGGCAACTACATCTGCTTTTTCCGGTCGCTGACCCGTCGAAACCACATCGGGACGCTCCAAAGTCCTGTAGAACTTCTTCTGGTGACTCATGAAGAGACGATTATGTACCCTTTCAGAATATCGCCTAATTCGCTTACCCCAAGCATCGATCTTCTGCTTCAGATCGTCGTTGCGCTCCACCAATCTACAGGCAAATTTCGGCGAGTTTTCAAAGAGATTCTCGCCGGGGAATGCCTCCCTGACGAAGCGCACCACCTTCAGCCTATTGTTGCCTGATCTGAAGCTGGTCAGGTTGCCGATGCCTCTTCGATGCCTTCAGGCATTCTCAAAAAGTTAACCGCTTAAGTTTCACAAAAATAGAGAGAGATAATCACTCGTAACTAGGAATTCGTCGAGTAAACACACCAATACCGTAAAATATTTTTTGTAAATGTGGAGTGTAAGAATTGCGACAAAACCGTAACAAAAAAATGCCCTAGGCTAGAATGCAGCAAATGTGAGAAAAAAAATCATCGAACAACAAGCTGCAATGGATTTTCGGCCAAACAGAGAGCAGCTCTCCGCGGAAACGATGGATGTTTAACAAAGTTCCTATGTTCAACAAGCTTCCTTCTGACATATTGGAATTGCCAGTGGCATCTTTTAAAAAGGCAATTAAAGCAATGCTTTAGAAATCTTACTACAGTGTTCAAGATTTTTTAAACGACAAGGACCTAACGCGCACATGACCGTGTCTGTAAAGCTATAAATCTTCCCTCGTTATTCCCAGGAATAATTGTCTGGTGAGATTTTTTCTTCTCACGTTATGTGATTGGTTTTTAGTGATTGACAATTTAGTTTAATTTTGTCAAACCAGCGTTTGGTTTGGTCGCATAGAAAATATTTTATAAAGTAAAAATATGTTAAACCCAAAATTATACAAAGCATATGTTGAAAAAATGTGAATGAAAAGAGTTTTTTGTTGCTTCTTCTCTTTACAAACACCTTCCGAAGCAACGGATTTATGATAAATTTAAAATTTTGATGTTTTGATTTTTGATTTCCTTAAGTTATTGTCGGATCTTGATGATTTTTGGATATGTCCGACGTGATGTAGTTTCCTAATGATATTAATATTTTTTTTGCACTTGCCCTTTACAGTAACGCCAATGCAGAATGAAAATGCTTTTAGCATAGTCTTACCCTATTATTCATGTTACAATTACTAAGCTAAAAACAAGCAAATAACTTACTTGTCTAAGAATTATGATCTTGAAAAAGCTAAAATCATGTAAGTTGCAACATACTTGATTTTAGCATTGACTTGCTTTGGCCTCTTCATGAGTGTACCGTCATAAGAACTTTGATTAGATCAAGTACGAGTATCTTATCGTACTAAATTATGGACTTCCACGCCCTGCTTAATTGGATAAGCCTCCCAAAATCTATAGTGAGTACAACCTACCCAAAATGCTTTATTCGTTCAGGGATTATGGAATGGAAGACCGACACGACCAGAGAGAGATCAGGCGCAGCTTAACGCGCCCTTCCGAGCATGGGTTTCATTTATCAGTGTAATATCACCATCATGGGTCTGTTTTACGAAGCGACAGGTTACAATTTACAGGTAATATCCTAGCAATATTTTATAACTTTTGTATGGAATTTATTTTATTTTTATTTATTTTATTTTATTCAGAAGACTAACAGCATAATATAACTTATAAACTACTACATAAATATTCGTGTGCCAATTATAAATCTTCACCAATATTTTCAAGTATACAACTATTACGGAAGAAATAAAAATAGAAATTAGTATAAATGGTGTTAGGGATCAGACGTCGCGGGATGAAATGGTGAACACAAGTAGAACTTTAACAGCTTATATTTCGGCAAAACACATAGGATTTTACATGAACAAACAGAGCGCGTGCGCTTATCGCGGATAGTAAGGGCCGACTGACTGCGTCACAGCGCCGCCAAATCAACCAATCAGATTACATTACCACAGTTACCGTTACATATTTTCTTAAATTCTAAAACTACCTATGTTATAGTTAACCGACATTGTGTTAACGGAATTATTTAGCAAAATACATGAGCGGGTCGCTAACATACCCCACCCCAGTGCTGTCTCAGCACTCATTACCTGTCTGTATACGAGCGACACGCGAGGCGGAGCGCTTCAGCACCCCTGACTTAGTTTTTACCTCTACAACTCTGATGCGGCCGTCACTGCCTGGGAAGACACGTTGGATGACACCCTTTTGCCATACGTTCCTCTGCGCAAAAGGATCGACAATAAGAACCAAGTCACCTACCTGGAGTGGTCTCTGCTCTTTTGTCCATTTTGTCCTTGGGATAAGGTCTGGTAGAACTTCTTTAACCCACCGTGCCCAGTACATGTCAGCTAGCCTTTGAGATTTACGCCAGTGCTTTCGCCTATAGAAATCCGAATCATCAAAGGCTCCAGCGACGGGTAAGTTTGATGACGACCCTATGAGAAAATGATTAGGTGTGATGGTTTCATCGCTGCCAGGTTCCACGGACACATGCGTCAGCGGTCGTCCGTTTACCATATTTTCAACCTCCGCCAAAAGAGTGTTGAGAACCTCATCATTTGGGACACGCTCATTTAATACAGCCTTTAAAGCCGTCTTCACACTGCGTATTAATCGTTCCCACGCCCCACCCCAGTGTGGGCTAGCGCTTGGAATAAATTTCCACTGCACCCCATAGTTGACACCCTTATTTTTCAGGTCCACTTCATTCAACTCCTGCAGAGCCCTTTTCAGCTCTGTTTCAGCGCCGCGTAAGTTGGTCCCATTATCTGAATACAGGTATCGGGGCCAGCCACGTCGCGCACCCACGTCGACGCCGGCGCCGGCGCCGCGTCCACCAGTAGGGCGGCGTGCGGGCCGGGCGCACCCGCGTCGCGCGTCGCTTCGGATAAACGCACTAAGCCATGTATGCACCAACCTAGAGGGGTAAGCGTCGCGACCGGCTCATGTGATTTACCTACTAGAATTTGCAAAGGTAACATTAAATTATAATTATCCTGACCGATTAACATTTCTGGCGTATTTGAAATCACAATATTACTAAGTTCACTCTGAATTTTACTTAAGTATTGATATTTACTGCAATCGATAACAGATAAACTTTGTTTAGGTAAACACAACTCGTTAACACTACGTGCCTTTACAGAATGAACCTTATTGTCTTTATCCGAAAGTAATAAATTCAATACAGTACTTTCGCACAATATACTTTTATTATTCCACGGGCCGCACACACGCATAGACTCTTGGTGACCGCGCAGGCCTGCGCGCGCAGCTAATTCGGAACTTATAAGCGTAACGGTCGATCCGTCGTCCAAAATCGCACTGCTTTCAATCACTCTCCCATCCGTCGCATGAATTCTTATAGGTACAATTTTGAGCAGTACTCGGCTACTGGTCGCGTTGACATATGTCACGATCTCCGAAGTAGATGCATCAGCTGATTGCTTCGCGCGCTGCGCCGCCACCGCCGCCGCCTCGCTATCGCGCTCAGGCGGGCTAGTATTATTATAATTGAAGTGCAGCAGTCTGTGGTGCGCTCCGCCGCAGTCATCCTTATCGCACACTGGCGCTGGACATATATCTCTCTCGTGGCGGGATTCTAAGCACTTATAACAAATACCGTTGTGTTTAACAAACTGCCAGCGTATCTTACGTAACGCTCTCTTGAATTGTTTACAATCTGGCAGTTTATGACTTTGTTGTTTACAAAAACGACACTTATCACTATGACCATCTGTGCGTCGTTGTTCGGTTTGTAATAAAATAGCTTGCGGGCGAACGATGCTATCGTGTTGTTTATACTTATGTTGATCGGTGCGATAACTCTGTAGATAAATATTAGCCGTGGTGGCGATCTTCACTGCTTCCGTGTTGAGAAATTCAGACATAATACTTAAGCGCGACTTTGTACCGGCTTTAATTAATGGATAACTATAGTCTGACCACTTTGAAACGAGCACAGTAGGAAGTTTTGATATTAGTAATGAAACAATACTTAGTCCTTGCACATGCTCTTCGCGTCCCACTATTTTCACGGATTCGACAAAGTTTTGCACTTTCACAGAAAAGTTGACAATGTCTTTCTGGTACTCCTGCGACATCGGCTGCAGCTTCTTGATATCTTGCACGAGCCTGTTGATGATGTACTCCGGATCACCGTGTCGTAACTCCAACGTAGCCATTATGCTATCAGGTGAAGCAGCACTCAATAGCAAAGCTGAAACGGTTTCTTTTGCAGATCCTCGCAGACACTTGCGTAATCGCCATAAGTTTTCCTTCGGGGTGAATTTGCACACTTCGGTCGATTCTTCATACGCCTGCTTAAACTGAAGCCATTCAAGTGGATCTCCAGAATATTCTGGCAAATCTCGTGGCGTACAAATACGGCTCAAAAGGTTGGTATTCGCTTTGTTGTGGACGGAGGCGGCTGTCAAATTCTGTACTGCCGCTGCAAGCATCTGGATAGTCCCATCGGAGGTGCCAGCGGTCGGAACCGGTGGCTGGTGCAGTTCACCCGTATTCATACCATCTTCGGGGGCGGGCTGCTTCTCCAGCTCTTGCGCGCTGCGGTCCATCCACTTCTCAATACCACGTCGTGTACAAATATCACTACTTCGTGGACTGTATAACTTCTCCTCTTCTAATTCTGCTATATCGGCTTCTAGTTCCTTATCTATCAGTTGCATCCTTATTTCAGCTTTCTTTCGTTCAGCCTCCAATTGTAACCGCTTTCTCTGCGCCAGCAGAGACGACGACGTCGAACATTTTGATCTCGATTTATTTGAAACGGCTCGATGCGGCGCGGCTCGGACAATGGCGGCGGCAGCGCGCCGGCCGTTTGCCCGGGTAGCAACTTAGGTTCCGACTTCACACTGTTCACATCAGGGGTCTGCTGACGATAACTGGTTGATGGCTGTGCTAAAAGCTGAGATGCTTTATCTTCCATTGTTTTGTTCTCTAACTGCTCGCGTTCTTTGCGTATTATGCTTCGCGTTCTCACCATAACGGTTTTCGGCGGCGTGTGGAACATATGTTGATCCGGCTCGAAGACCACTTGTTAGGGATCAGACGTCGCGGGATGAAATGGTGAACACAAGTAGAACTTTAACAGCTTATATTTCGGCAAAACACATAGGATTTTACATGAACAAACAGAGCGCGTGCGCTTATCGCGGATAGTAAGGGCCGACTGACTGCGTCACAGCGCCGCCAAATCAACCAATCAGATTACATTACCACAGTTACCGTTACATATTTTCTTAAATTCTAAAACTACCTATGTTATAGTTAACCGACATTGTGTTAACGGAATTATTTAGCAAAATACATGAGCGGGTCGCTAACAAATGGGATAGATAAACTTTGGAAAGATAAACTATGCTACATACATCAACATCAACATAATAAAACATAGTACAGGCAGGAAAAAGACTTAATAGAGATTTTTATAAATCCTTTAGTTTACATAATAATATAAATTGAGGAGAAAAAGAAAAGAAAATATCAATTAAGATCTTGAAACAGTTGCCTGGTAAGGGATCGCGCCGGACAGAGGAAACACTTGTACAAAATATATGAATATCATTATCATTTGACAGTATTTTTTCAACCGGTTCAAGCTACGGACAAAGAATGAGTTGCTTCTGTAATTCACTCTTGCAAAAGGGACTGAGAGCAAAGGTCGCTGTCTAAAACCTAACAAGTTGGTTCTGAACCTTATCTTGGATAACAGTTCAGGTCTATCAATATGCCCATTAAGGACTTTTAACAAATAAGACAAGTCTATTATTTCCCTTCTGCCTTCCAAAGGTACGAAGTGATATCGCTTACATAGCTAGCATAGCATAGGCTATAATAGCCCGATGTTCGTTGTTATGCTTTATAATCCAAAAATCTTAAAAATCTTTTTTGAATACCTTCAATGCGGGTCTTATAGATCTTAGCCCAAGGGTTCCACACCGCTGAGCAATATTCTAAATGGCTACGTAAATACGCACAATAAAGCACTTTAATAGCCTTAATACTCGTAAAAACTGCTGAGGTTCGCATTATAAATCCTAGTGCCTTGGAAGCCTTATTAACTATGTTATTAATATGTTTATCGAATAATAATTTACGATCTAAAATAACGCCTAAATCAGAAATTGACTCAACTTTTTGTATATTTGGATGCAAATGCTCCACATCATGAGTACTCTTGTGGGTTTGTCCTTTTGTCAAATACTAAATAGTTATACATTCGATGTCATGAGTATTCACAATCATAACAAGTGCTGTGAACATGATCCAAATATTTTGGGCACAGTAATTATCGTAAGACAGGAAACAAGGAATTCTATGCGTTAACCAATAGAAATATATACAAGATATATTGAGTAATCTATCTGTCACAAGGAAAACATCCCAATATATCTTATGCTGTGAACACTCTCAGCAGATTTAACATATAACCAAAAATTAAGGACTCGATGGCATTAAAGCGAGTTCTGAGATATATAAAATTCACTGAGAAGGACAAGAGAGATGATGGACCTGTCTATGGCTATTGTGACGCAGATTTGTGCAGCAATGAACACAACCGTAGATCATGTACATTTAGAAAACGCTTCATAGAATTTACGTATCGCAGATGTTTTATAGTCCACAACTTAATTAGTACATAAATGCATTTTCTAGAAGTATCATTTCCCAAAAAAACTAAAACCAGATTATTAAAATGATTTTTTTTCTTTTACCAACTATATCTTATACTATAATCTCATAATTCCAAAGGTTTAAAAGACCGAAGTAACTTTATCCATAGTCTTACAAATCGTAAATCTCTTTAACTAGATATTATTTATGTTAGACAAATTGTATAAATAAATAGCGGATGCATGCTTGTTTGTATGCATACTTGCTTGATTGTTTGCATGCTTGTTTGCTTGGTTGCAGGTAGAGTACCCATAATACTTCATTAACAATATTTTCGCAAAATCAAGTTCAAATTCAAGTCATTTAATGCATTCATCATTATCAATCTTTTGTGAAAATATTTCTAAGTGTTTTTACCTCTTACGTTTTTTTGTATGATGGAGATATTTCAACTATCAAACCATTATAGAATATGAATAAAAACCCTATAAATGTAAGCGATTGTGGATGGTAATGTTAGTAGAGGACGACCACGGAAAACACTCTTGGACCAAATTGAGAGTGTGCTCAAAAAGGCTGGCGTCCGTAGTATGAAGAATCAAAGAGCATGTATGAAAAGATTGATGGATGTAAACGAAGCTAGAGAGGTTTGTCAAGATCGTACGAAGTGGCGATCGATAGTCTCTGCCTACCCCAATGGGAACTAATGGCGTAAGTATATGTATGTGTGTATGTAAATGTAAGCGAGACTTTTATTTTGGAACGGACGGTACAAAAACTATAGGAAATTAAATTCGAAGTGTCAAATTGGTTATGCAAATCATTCATTCGTGATGATAGTGTTGTCTCAAAATAACTATTCCATGCGGACGAAGTCACGAGCAAAAGCTAGTTTTTACATAAGCAATAACAATATAAGGGTAATATTTGTAGCACTAGTAAGGTGTAAAGAAACAATCAAACATAAATTTTTGCGCCAGTGAGTGGTCACTTGATACCATAGCTTAGTTAGAGCCACAGGGGCGTATACTCGGTTGTCGTGAGTTCGAGTCCTGTTAAAAATTTGTATTTCCCAAATTGATTAAAAATGTGAGGATTCCACATGAAGTTCTCATGCAAAACTAAGCCTAACCTACACATTGATGTCATGTTTATTGTTTATTTATTAAGGTAACAACTTTTAGGGTGGAAATCGTGACAAATCCTAGATGTGTATTTTAAACAACAGGTCAGCTTGGATGGGCAGCATTTAGTAAGATGGAATACCTTCTCTTCCAGAATTCCGCAAAATCGAAAGACAAAGGGTTTTAACCAATGTGTGTTGCCAGTCATGATGGCACAGAGTCATGGCCTCCAACATTAACCCTTATCAGAAGGCAGACTCACATACAAAGCGATTGGGAGATATGTTCGGAGTTTTATTTCGTGATCAAATCCCACCACCGAATATTTGATCGGTAGAAGCACCAGGGTAATCGATATGTCAATCAATCAATCGCAAAAATCAAGTGGCAATGAAAATGGCACATTGCACGCAGAACTGACAGCCGTTGGGGCTTAAATAATTTGGAGAGGTAGCCATATTCCGACCATCACAGGCTGGGAGGCCTCCTACAAGGTGAACCGGCGACTTGGTGAAGGACACAGGAAGCCGTTGGTTGAGGGCAGCGCAGGACCAGTATTTATGAAATCTTTAGGGGAAGCCTATGTCTAGCAGCGGACGCGTATTTGCTAAATGAAGCGATTCAAACATACACATACTCACTGCTAAGAATCCTAACAATTCTGCAGCCACTTTGGAAACTTGGGTGGGCTAAAGGTTCTAAAATAAACATTGTTGGTGATGAATTCCCAATCATATTGTGAAATAATCACTTAAAAAGCCCCAACACCCCAAGTCGAATTATACGACACTTGCGTGAAGAAATAAGTAAATAAGTGCTATTCCCAATCATATTGTCGGCTATTCCAAGCCGTTGCCGCCAAAAAGTGATTAAATTTTATTTTATTTTAAAAATGACGTAAAGTTCAACTTTTATGTCGGTGCCTCAGTCTGCGGTTATTTTTTAGTTTGAGCATAAAAATATTGCAATGTTATATTCGAATTTATTTCATGTTTACTGAACTGAAAGTTTTTGGTTTAAAATTGAATATGGTCTTATTTATTTGCTTCTCTGTTTGAAAACGGTGTATACTTAATTGATGATGCTGCTCATAAACTTTCTTGGAGCGCAAAACAAATGGATTTGTATAAAATATCTGATTTTGAATGATTATTTCAACACAGTTCAGTTTGAACTGAAGCAATTCCAAAGACTATTTGGAATTGTATCTTGAGTGAAATTGGAAAATGAAAGCAGATTAGAGCTCGTATCAAGTGTTAAAAAGAACCCGAGAATTTTATTTCAAGTGTGATATTTCATAAGTTTTATATCCTTGATTTGTATTGAAGTATACGAGTAGCAACCGATGAGAGAATTAGAGAAAATATCCTAATTCTATCTAAAGAAAAGTTAATATGAAACAGCATTAAGATTAATATTGTATAATTACTTAATTAGTATATCAGCCAACAAATATTTAACTCAACTCTTTATTTTATAAATAAAAATGCCGTTGAGCGTGGAATTAGACACGTCCATTAACCCGGCCCCTGGAGGAAAAAGTCACCTTCTCAATCCTCCACTTGGGCAATTCTCACCAGGCGCGTTTCAGCCGGGGGTGGATGCCCCGCATCTCAGTAGGCCGGATGAGTGGGTGAGGAAGTTTAGAAAGGGACCCAGCGTTACGGAGTAAATCGTAGTCCCATACCTAGGGTTACGGGAGAAGACCTCAACGGTTGCAGATGCGGACATGGGATTCATCGGTACGGCGATGCAAGCAGAAGAGCAAATAATTTTTTATTAAAACGTTTCTAATATACTCGTCATCGTCAACACATACATTTAATTTTATGGTTGATGCAAGCCAAAAATTACGAATAACATTTAACGAGTTATTAAAAAAGTCTAACCTAAGCAAACCATATATTTATGTGCCATCAAATATATTCATTTAGGCACCTAATCTGCGATTTGACGCTCATTTAGTAATTTTGTGGTTAATTATTGAGAAATTTGCGGTGTAACAAATTATTTCTCATTTAGAACTCGGTTATATTATTAGTTAAGATTGGTTTATTTTAGCAATGTAGGCGAGAATAAATTAGGTATTAATGTAAAATTTAGATTGTCCAACACCGACTCAAAGACTATGTAACTTGTAATACTCGCATATTTCTCCCTTAAAAACTATTTAATTTGCAGTAGGCAAAATAAAGTAAAAAATAAGTTTTAGCCCAATTAACTTTTTGTAATGATATCATACAACACCATTTCAGGTATATCCCTTTAGTTCCATTTATAATACTTACGGGATACTTGACACTTAACTGAGGTATCATTAGTTCTATAGAACTACAGAAATGGCGAACTAATAGAATGCACACTCCAGGTGAAGTCGCAATCAATAGTCTTTACCTAGGTTATGTTATGGGGCTAGCCCCATGGGAATTAATGGCGAGTTAATAAATGAATGCAAACGATGATGAGGCTTCCTCCGTGCATCTTCCGCGATCCTTTATTTTACAATAAATTCCACCCTTCACACACCAACTTTTTTTGGTTTCATAGATGTGTATGTCCGTTAATCATCACATGTCATATGCCTATCATTTCTGAACTCTTCTTCTCAGTCGTAACACTCTTGACAGAGTGGTCGTGGTCGTCATTTTGGTTGGGTGACCCGCCGCACAATTCGTCGCCATTCCTCTCTGAGGGCTGTTTTTTTGGTGCATTGGTACAGGGGGTCATCCAGCGCTGCTTTGATTTGGTCCGTCCATCTCATTGGTGATCGACCACGCATTCGGGTGCCCTCTACTCTGCCCTGTACCACCAGTCGCTCGATTGACATGCGCCCGCGTCGAGATATATGTCCGAAGAAGGTTAAGATACGAGCTTGGACTATAGATCTTCTGAACACTCACATAGAATAAGAAGTTGTACTTTAAATTCATGTGAAACGAATATTGGAGTATATACATTTCATTATGGAAAGGATTATTGCTGAAGTCAAACAATCAGTAACATAACGAAACATAACATGAACTTTCACGCCGTTTATCCCCGAAAGTGTTGGCAGAGGTACCAATACTTCTGAATAACACGTGACAGCGCCACCTAGTCTCCAAAGTAGGTACCCACGTTATGCTTAGACAGTGTCCTCACGTGATAGGGGGCAGGCCTATCGCCGTTTTGTACAAATACACTGTCACATGGCTAAGTACAACTCGGCAATGTGGGTTTCCTCAAGATGTTTTTCCTCACCGTTAACAACCATGACAAATTGACCACACATATGACCCGGGATTTAAACTCAAGCCTGTCTGTTAGCGGGTGTTCTACCCTTTGGCCTACTATGTAACAATCAGTAACCGACCCCTTTATAATATTTTATACCTTTACGTTATATATTGCATAGCTTAAAGGTTTTTTTTTGTATAATTTAAGGTAAGAGATCATTTTAGAACTAACTTGTCCAGTCCTTGCTTGTTACATAAGTCAAAATTGAAATGAAAAGCAATGTTTTCACTTAATTTATTTCTAAAACTACATTACATATTTCCTCAACTGGTGAACAGGAATTAAATACAACCTTTGTTTTTACAACTCTCTGCAATTGATCAACCACATTTAAATACAAATATTTTTTAAATGTTAAATCCTAATCTGAATAACACTGAAAAAAAGTATAATAATATGGATACGTATGATTTAAACATCAACTTGACAGATAGAACAAATATTATTACAAATGGGAAAAATGTTTACACTAATTCCACCAGCTGTCCATAATCGACATCTATTTGATATTACAATATTAAAATATTTGATAGCTTTGATTAACTCATTCCGGATTATGTATCGTGAATCATAAATCACAAAACTCGCATTATTAATTCAAAGTAATGCAATTATTATACATGATGTTTACATGAAACGAACTAGACAGTTGATTATTTTACTTTGTCTATTATTAACTTTAATTCCTTTATTAATCTTTTGTAATCACAGACATTTATAATACCTCACCCATTCAGTACTTACAGTTTTTTTTATCTAACTGCTCATTTTAAATTTCCAAGTCCTCAATATTAATGCCCGAATGTCAGCTAAAATTTGAATGGCTCAAATTTTTATTTCCCCTGTATTGTGCCGGGTCACAAAGCGTGAATAATTCATAGCTCTTGGAAGATTTAAGTTGGAAATTCCACCTCATGCTGTTGCACGAAACGCTGACATCGTCATTCCAATTGCTATTTGAGGAAGGATCAGATGTGGAGTTAGGATATTCGTATCGACGTTTCCCGGTTTCGAAGAGCCGACCGCGCTGGTAGCCACTCGTGCCATTCTGTTAATTGAAAATTGCGTAAGCTCATGCCAATTACATTCTGACTAAGAATATTTAGAAGTGGCTTTTTAAATTTTGTCAGAGTTAGTCATAACCGAGAGCTTTTTTAGTCTGAGGCATCATTGTTATGTGGGTACTTAAAATCTCACTGCAATAAAATTAATTATTCATATACATACATATACTCACGGCTATAAATCCCTAGATGGCAGTCCTAATATCTATTATTGGAAAGTTATCATCATCGCCAAAAAATCCCTTAAAAGCCCCAATACCCTTAGTCGCCTCTTACGTAAACTCACCGGAAGAAATGAGGTAGTGCTATTCTAAGCCGACACTACACAGCAATTTCTATATTTTAAAATATAAAAATACGTATACAATATATAACTACAATACATATTTTAAAATATTTATTTAGTGGAGGTAAATTAAAGGATGCGGTGTGAAATATGATATTTTTTTATAAATATTTATGGAGTTAGCTTACGCTTGTCTAGTTTTTTAAGTATTGGAGCGGAAACTAAAAAAAACAGAGTGTCTAGTTCTGAAATAAAACACCCTGATTTGAAAAAAGTAAATTAGGTTACAGTACAACAGCACTATAATTATAAGTCGTATAAGCGATTATCATGTTAAAAAATATATGAAATAACGATTAGGCAAGCTACTTCTATTTTCCTAACTAGGTACTTGGTGGTTTCCATACTCGATACTTACATTGTCTTGGTCCATAACAGTCCCAGAAGTTATCGCATGTTTTCTTATCGACGCTGGAGCAGATGATGCGCCTGAAGACAAAATCATTTAAATACCTTCTAAGACTCAAACGTTCACGTGGAATATCCCCGAAGGGGTTAGCTGAGGTACTAACTCTGAACATTAACACTTGGTGTTCAGAGTACACCAGTTTTGCTTGGACAGTGTATTCACGTGATAGGGGGCAGGCGTATCTCTATTTTGTATCGCTCATTATTGCAACATTTCTTGCCCGGTATTTTATTGCCGTCTAACTTCTCGATTCGTAAACTCTGGAGAGATCTTACCCATCTAAATAAGTACAAACCACGTAAATACTTAAATAAAAATACTTAACTTTTAGTCACCCTAACACTACATAGTGCTCAATACAATACGAAATCTTGACTTGGGTGGTGGTGGTGTACTTTTCAGTTTCAATATCTAAACATAAAGATCCAATTATAATTCGCCATTTTGTGGCGGCACCCATTTTTGAATTAAATTTTGAGTAGTAAAGTGCACTGTATTCTTCTTGTCAAGCCCTTTTACTTAATATCCATATAGATGGAATTGTTAAATAAAAAAAAACAGCGGCGGCCGTCTTGGATTTCAATAATTTACAGTACATTGTAATCTACTTGTTAAGCCCTTTCATTTCACACTCATACTGACGGGATTGATAACAGATTTGACCCAGGAAGTAATAAAACAAACGGGGTTAGCTCAATAAAAACGTATAATAAAATGCAATTTCACAAAAAATCAAAGCTGTTGTTGAAACTATCTTTAGTATACACATCTTTGTCTCTACAAAATGTAGCTTATTAAAAAATGCTGTTGAAAACACAGTTTTTAAGAATAATGTTCTTATTTTACAAAAGGAGCCGTTAAACTACGATAACCGTATGCTTTAATAAACGGTGGTTTGCTTGGTGTTAACAAACTCGAAACTTATGTAGGGCGCAACAACTGTTTCAAATTAGCTTTAAAAATTCCGCTTGCGAGTGTATTTTTGGGTTTGTAATTAAATTTATAATTAACCTTAATTTTTCTTTATATTTGTTAAAACACGTGAAAAATTATCATCATGACTACGTTTCTTTTAGCTGCCCCCAGCATTTTTCAAACATCTAAGGTTTCTTCAATCACTACTCACTTACCAATTTTAGCGAGATAATATAAAGCCTAAAGCCTATAATACTTCTGAATTATTTAGTTTTTTGATTGAAATAAGATTCATGAATATTTAGTATCTTTGAAAATAAGTCCATTAAATAATTAAGCTGTGTAGTGTCGGCTTAGAATAGCACTACCCCATTTCTAACGGTGGGTGTACGTAAGAGGCGACTAACGGTATTCGGGGTTTTAAGGGATTTTTGGGCGATGCGGTTGGAGACCTATCACCAACAACCTTTATTTTACAACCATCTTTTCCCCACACAAGTTTCCAAAAGTGGATCAGAAATTTCTAACTCCTTAGCTCTGGCTACCCCTTCTAGGGACTTATAGCTATGAGTATATGTATGTATGTATGTAAGTCCATTAAATAAAAAAAATACAAACTTTAACCTGTTTATATAATTAATTCAAAAGTAAATTTCTAAGTGGATTGAACCAACAAAGAAATTATTTTGTCAATAGAATGTTATACTTTTCTAAGTATAAATTATTTATTAATGTGATTGTATTTTATTTTGATTTGATTTTATTTTGTTTATATCTATGGGCCACATGTAAAAGCCTAAAATAAAGACTTATTTATTTATTTTATGTTTCCTACACTCAAAAGTATTTTACATAATTGATATACTTTCGACCCATGCAAAACTGGTCTGCATCTCTATTCCATAGAAAAAGAGACAAATTATTAAATATTACCTAAAATAGAGATAGAATTGCTGAGAGAACGGTTTTTAAGATATAGTTTTGCTAGGAGTATCACATAATGTTCAAGGTCACTAGCTCTCTATCAAAATGGTCCCCTTTAACACTAATAACTGAAATTTGTTATCCCATTCTAAAGCTCTGTCTAACTTTTTTGAGTAAGTATATGTATGTACTATTCAACTACATAACTAAAAAATTTTTTTAATATATTTTATCGCTATATATTGAAAGAAATTGACTTAATTTATATAAAAATTGGGTCTCTTGAATCAACATTGATAAACATAAGATGTAGCTCTTGTTTTACTATTACCATAATATTTCATTTATCTGTTTCACATTATAATAATATTCGGTAAATTGCTCCCTTTGAAAGTAGCCTTTCAAGGAAAACTCCCAAGCGATGTTGATATTTGCCAACATCCAGCCCCTTCGTGGTCATATTTTAACTATCTTGGACGAAGAAAGAAAAGTAATTTATTTACGTAATGCAGACTCAAATAATATTAATATGTTAAAAATATATCAATGTTTATAAAAAAAACCTTTAGAAATTACACACCTCTTATATTTTACTCTAAGTTATAATTGGACCAACACACATACACATTGTTACACACAAAGTTCGCTCAGCGTGCGATTAATAACTATTTACGTAAATTCAGTTTATAATATACTCGTACCTAATTGTCACGGCAATATATTGAAAACTTTAAAAATGTGATAGGGAATGAATACTGTAGTTGCGGTGCAAGACAAAATTGTTCCTATTCGTGCATAAACTAAAACGTACAATTCATTTACTATTAAAATCCGGAACAACAAACTCTAAATTAGGCAGTGCTTTACCTTGCAATTCCGGACTACATTCTCGCACACAGAGCAATTTTCTGAACACTCTCGAGGCGAGAGCTCGCAGGTCCAGAGCATATGACCCGTACACCAGCGGGTCCATGCAAGAGTTGGACACAGCCATCATAAATAGCAGGTCTTGGATTCGCTTCGATACGTGTTGCGCTGATTCTTTGTCCATCATGTACCTAGAAAAAAAGTATTTGGATTTAAAGTCCCTTTATGATACATGCCAAATCAGTAATTTAATTTTATTATTTAAACTAAAAATTCATCGGTCACGCCAGATCTCCCCGAAGAAGAGGCAAAATTATTAATGCTTCTGAACATAAGATGACATAATGGTACAAGTTACTTAATGTTCAGGAAACCCTGTTTTTGTTTGGCACGGCATCCACATTATGGGGGATAGGCTTTTCGCTCTTCGGTACTAATAGACTCTCGTAAACAATGATAAATACAACACAGCCATGTCAGTTTCCTCACAATGTTTTTGCTCCCAGGTCACAAACTGAATAAAATCAAAGATATGATATAGTCACGTTGTAGTGTAGACACCATTGGGAAAATAGTACTTTTCCAAACCGACACTACACAGCAATAATAGAAAAAGTACTTTAAAATTAATCAATATTTACAATCTATGATAGTAATGTTATCTAATTCATAACTTTTTCTCTGGTATGTCTCAGGTTAAAGGAATAATGTTTTTATTTGAAAATCACGAAATATTTACAATAATAGTTGGAAAGTGCTTGTTGGTTAGAAACGAAAGCGTGGCAAAATAGATTTCTTGGCAGAAAAAGTCAAGAATTAAGAACACCAAAAAAGTGTTCTTAATTCTTGACTTTTTCTGCCCAAATACTGGGTAAAAGCTTTGAATCGTATTAGGCCCAAAAAAATCAAACTAGTACAAAAAAATAGTATCGTGACTTTGTTTTTTCCATAGAACTTGTTTGTTCTTTATTAAAATGAGCTTTTATCTTCGCGATACCATTTAGAATAGTATACATGAGTTAATTGAGACCTAAATAGAAAAAGACAGTATTTTAAGATTTTAATTTTATCACGATGGACTGAGAAATAAAGTTACAAAGACAGGAACAGAGGTGACAGATTTAATGCTAGACAGGAAGCAAATTTTTCTCGTGGTTTTGCACAGCATAGCAAGTTAAAATCAAATGACTTGTCGCGGAAAAGCAAGCTTTTATTCCTTTGAAATGGGGTAGTTATAAAAGCTCCGATAATAACATAAAAATTGTCTTTACAAAAATATTAAATTTACGTTATATTTAAATGGACGGTTGATATGAATAGAAATGCCATGTGGGCCTATCTCAGGGCCTCGGGTTCAAGAACTGGACGGACGGGTTATCGGACAGCAATGTGATTCGAATTTCTGCGGGCCCAATTTGACCGTCACAGAACAAAACCTGGCGGACCAAGTTCGGTACATATAGCGCTCAGAACTTTTTAGCACTACCGAACTCGAACAATTGCGCCGCGAGGCTGTTCCTCCGCTGGACGTTGAGGCACCCTTGCAGGTTCTCCCTCCTGTCCCTGAGCGGGAAGTACGGAGCGAGCCGATTTTTAACCTGCCGGATGCGGGTGGTGCAGAAAGCGATTGGGGAACAGTCTCCCTGGATTTGGAATCGGTGAGGAGCGCACTCGAAGAGACGATCTTGGAATATTGCCAAGTGCCTCTCGAAACGAGGCCGAGTCTGCCCCGAGTTCTTCTCAGCATCAAGGTTCGGGATGTCGTTGAGGCCGCCAATAACATGCTGCCCTAATTTTTAGAGAGCAGCATGGACCTTTGGGATACGGATTCAATTCTCTTTAGCGCCGCAATGACAGTTTGTCAATTGGTCAGGATGCCGCCAACAACAGCTGGTGGTTCCCGCCAGGCTGGCAGTACTAGTCCCAAGACTAGAACTAGACCAGCCTGGATGAGGCGGATTGATAACCGTAGCACTAAAGTCAGGGTCCTCATAGGCAAACTGACCAGCTTCAGATCAGGCAACAATAGGCCGAGGGTGATGCGCTTCGTCTGGGAGGCATTCCCCGGTGATGTCTTTGACAACTCACCGGAGTTTTCCTGTAAACTGGTGGATCGTATCGATGATCTGAAGCAGAAGATCGCTGCTTGGGGTAAGCGAATTAGGCGATATTCTGAAAAGGTAAAGAGGTTTCAACAGAATCGTCTCATTATGAGTGACGAGAAGAAGTTCTACAGGATTTCGGAGCGTCCCGATGTGGTTTCGACGGGTCAGCGACTGGAAAAAGCCGATGTAGTTGCCTTTTGGCGTGGGCTTTGGTCGCTGCCTGTTGATCATTTGATCAAGAAGAGGGCCGATGGTTCGAGGTGATTGAGGGAGCGTGCGAATCCATAGCGTCTATGAACCCCGTCAACATATCCGAGGAGGATGTGGTGGCTGCGATTCGTAAGGCTCCGAACTGGAAAAGTCCGGGGCCGGAGGGATTGCACCATTACTGGTTGAAGGGGTTTACGCGCTGTCACGCTACTCTCACCCGTCAGTTCCAAAGTGCCCTCGAGAGTGGGACGCTCCCGAACTTCTTAACTACTGGGGTCACTCATTTAGCTCCAACGAGCGATGCTACCGCGGATCCATCACAATACCGCCCCATTACTTGTCTTTGTACAATTTACAAGACCTTGACATCCGTTCTGAGCTCCAAGATTATCCAAGATCTCTGGAGCTCAGAACGGATTGGGGCGGTAGTTGCTCTAGCAAGGAGCTGCTCCTCATTGATGCGGTCGTAGGCCAACTGGTCAAACGCAACCGTCGGAACTTCTCCGCTGGCTGGATGACTACAGGAAGGCGTTCGATTCGGTACCTTATACATGGCTCATGAGGCTTCTCGAGCTGTACAAAATTGACAGTACTGTTCGACCCTTCCTCGAGCAATGTATGGGGTGCTGAAGGACGATCCTGAGTTAAGACGATCAGCGGATGACGGACGCGGATGACCAAATTGATATAAGGCGAGGGATTTTCCAGGGGGATTGCCTGAGTCCAGTTTGGTTTTGCTTGGACCTGAGTCCTCTAAGTACACTCTTGGAGAATTCGGGGACAAGCTTTCAGTTTCGGAAAGGTGGACAACGCTTGCCTCATCTCCTTTACATGGATGACCTGAAGCTTTACGCCCCCAAGGCTGACAGATTAGCGGAGCTTCTGACGACCACTAGTTATTTCAGTGGTTCCGTCAAGATGGAGCTCGGGGTCGATAAGTGTGCGGTCATTCATGTTGAGAAGGGGCATGTCGTGCACTCTGATGGTGATACATACCGGTATCTGGGCCTGTCACAGACCATCGGTGTGAAGGTGGCAGACGTGAAACAAGGTGTTTGCGAGGAGTTTTGTGAACGCCTGAAAAGTGTGCTTAATAGCTACTTGTCAGGCGTTAATAAGATCCGAGCCATTAACTCCTGGGTCATGCCTGTACTGATGTACACGTTTGGCGTGCTCAGATGGACTCAGACCGAAATTGACGCTCTGGACAGACGAGTCCGCACGACGATGACCACTCATCGAATGCATCATTCGAGAACGTCGGTTATGATATTGTATAACCCGCGGAATTGTGGTGGTCGGGGCCTCTTGAGTGCCAAAACCATGAAAAGGGGCTGCACGGGAGGTTTTACAAGGTACTTCACGAACTTTTCGTGGACCTTAAAGCCTCTCTGCATTGGCTACGTTTCGGGGACCTCTTTTGGGTAAACCGAAGGTTTTGTCTGTGCAATACAAGACCAGGTTTATTGGTGTTTGGTATCGACTGCACGCAAACTAGACTCATCGCCCGTTTCTCAGGTTACGGTGCTTACAGCTCTTGGTTTCTATGATTCTAACTTAAGGGATTAGAATTTATGCATTTAAAACACTGCGTAGAGAACTTCAGGCCTATATCCAAACAATGTCTACTGTCCAAGATACTCGAGCGCATTATCTACTCGCAGCTCTACAGCGCTTTGAAGCATACCTTTAGTCCAGCCCAGCACGGTTTTCTAAAACGTAGACCCATGGTCTCTAACCTTTTAGTTTTTAGTGATTTTATCACAAATAAGTTGGATCATGATGGTCAAGAAGACGCAATATACACAGATTCTTTTCCTTTGTACGTGTGTAGCAGCGAATAAATGTTTTTTCTTTCTTTCTTCTTTCTTTCAGATTGCAGCAAAGCCTTTGACCGAATTGACCACTGTTTACTCCTGAACAAGCTTCATTTTGCTGGCATTAGAGGTAATCTTTTCAGATGGTTTACATCATATGTTATTAATAGATCTCAGGCAGTTGTACTTAATGGTTACACATCTGCTTGGAGAAGTATCCCCTATGGAGTACCACAGGGTTCTCTTTTAGGTCCCCTAATATTTATTATTTTTGTCGGCGACATTGACTCTTGTTTTGAAAATTCCTCCCATTTACTTTTTGCAGACGATATGAAAGTATTTATGGTTGTCAACAATGCTGCTGATTTTTTGTGTCTCCAAGAGGATCTCTGCAGACTAGACCACTATTGTGTGGGTAGCAAGTTAGACCTAAATGTCTCCAAGTGCTTTTGTGTTACTTTCTTTAAGAAAGAGACATTTGTTCGAAGCTTACACAATCAAAGGTAAAAATTTAGCTAGGGCACTTTCATCGTGTGATCTAGGTGTCACGTATGATAGCAAATCACTATTCGATCAGCATATAGACAACATTGTTAGTAAAGCATCCAAATTTCTTGGTTTCATTATGCGAGCTTCTAAGCCTTTTAAATCAATGAAGACTGTAAAACTGCGGTACTGTGCGTATGTTCGAAGTCATCTTGAATTTGCCAGCCAGATTTGGAACCCTCAATACGTGGTTTATATAAATAGGCTGGAGAAGATTCAGAGAAAGTTCACACGCTACATCGGATTTAAATTTAAGATTCCCTACACCGACTACGAGCACCGATGTGAACGTCTCCATCTCCTTCCCCTTAAACTCCGTAGGACAGTGGCTGATGTTATTTTCCTTTTAAAAATAATTAGAAGTTACATAGATTGTCTGGAGCTGATACAGATAGTAAACATCAATGTACCGACCAGACCATCTAGGAAATTTAAAACCTTCCACGTACCTGCATGCAGCACCAACTTCCGGGAAAACTTCTTTTGCATACGCACAAGTAATACAATTAACAGTCTTTGCAACTCAAACGAGGTCGATATATTTGGCAGTAGTTTTAAAACGGTTAAATCCACTTTTATACGCAATTTTGTATCATAATTGAAACAACTTTTTGATTTTCGGATATTTTAATCGCGTGTAATTACATTATTTTTTAAATTATTTTCAATTATAATGTGCAAACGTGAAAATCTTAGAAAATACTATAATTTTGTATCTTCTTTAGCGCAGCGGTAGTAGCAGTTAACTATAAATTATGTCTTATCATGTTTTCTGTATAGTTACACCTTTAGATTTATTTTATTTTTATAAAAGGTACATCCTATTATATGTTATGATTAATTATATAAAAAAGAAACTATTGTTAGCATAATTATGAGTGAACAACCTTGTGTTTTTTTACTATTATTAAGTTTTGTGACAGTGATAACTGATAATTGGCTTTCAGTTATATTTTTAAGTTGCTAATTAACTATAACTAGCTGTAAGTTTTCCGTAATTATAAAATAAAATAAAATAAAAATTAAGTTATAAAATAACAATAATTAACTTAAAGTAAAATACGATTTTGACTCTTGTGATATCAACAAATAGTTTACATTCTTTAACTACCGTAAAAAGCTAGGAAGTTATTCAATTAACATGCGCTTCAGAACCAAAAAATTTGAATAATAATCTTGTAAATAATATGTACTAAAATATTAGGTTAGCTAACCCGAGTAGCAGCCACGTAACTGTACAATGCAGTTTGGGCATGCCTACCACTGGGCCGACGACTTAATGAAGACCACATTAAGACAATGTAAAAGAACAATTCAGTCATTGTAGAATTTTTTGGGCCTAGCTCAAGTCCAACAGTGCCCGTATAAAAATTAGGATAGAAAACGTTTTTTTTGTATATGACAGTTAATTCTACAGACCATATTGAAATTAAGAACAATGTAAGTACTAATTGTCAGATTTAATGATATTGTCTGAGGGTTATAAAACATACCACAGTGTCATTGTAGCGTATGGCATCCAGCAGCAAGCGAAGACAGTCACTATAGTGACAGTCATCCGCAAAGTACGCCTTCGGGCTCGAGCTAACGGCCTCTCATCAGACCTTCGGAGCTGCACTCGGCTTCCACGAGATATGCTGTTTTCATCTGTTGGGTATCAAACCAAATTAATATTTAATAGTTTTTAGACTTAGTTTAACCCAAATTCAGCATTCACACCGTATACCCCCAATGGCATCACACTTCTGTGCTTCGTACTTCTAAACATTATGTGCCATTTTTATCACCTGAAGAGCACCCACGAGATAGTAAGAGAATAAATGCGATTGTTGCTTATGACGATATGTAGAAAATTGAAGAGAGTTAAGAGTGAGTTAAAGCAGAAGATTTATAAGACAAAGCGTGATTTTCAAGTTTGATAGGAAACTCAAACAAATAAATTCTTGGAATAATAGAATAAGTTTCGGGAAAGAAAAGTGAGATTTCGTTATGTATAATGATAAAGGTGAATTGGCGATGGATAAAACTCTTTTGAGGGACTCTTTAACCTTAGACACCTAACGTTCGCAACGAGCATTTTTTTAAAGTGCTTTATTTTAGTAATTAATGGCATACACAATATAATATTTATTATTGATTATATGAATCAAAAACTATTCTTTAAAATAAAACAATGAACTTGTATTTTGCTGTAATTATATTGACTTTAGTAGTCTTTAAGTGAGGCACTATTTTCAATGAGATTAGTTCAGACATTAGGTAATATAAAAATTAAAATTAAAAAAACAACATTAAAAACCATGTTTTTTTTGGACAATCTTAAAAACAACTATATTATGTTCGTGTATTTCTCTGCTACCAACAATTATGTTCGTGTTCCTGTGTTATTCCGAGTGATGTTGGTTCTTCAGTGATGGAAGGCTTACCGCTACACTGGCCGGCAGCACATCAATCAAGTTTCCTTTTAGCTTCAAATCAGTGAAATGAGGAAACTCTGATCATTAGGCTGGAACTGGTGAGGTGTTCAGTCCTTAGTTCTTCCAAGTGGTTTGCTGGCTATCTTCAATAATTTGTGGAGATCTGAATGCATTCAGTCTGGAATCAATAATACGATTCCCTGTCCAAGGAATATCGTGTCCTTTTATTCTTTCCTTTCGTATTTTACTAATATCTTCGACAGCTGTTTGTCGGGTCCAATGCTCTCAAAGCACATCAAAGGTTTTTGTTTCAAGTGCGATGACTTTGCTATCGTCCACAATTTCACCGAATCACAATATAAAAAATCAAATATACAAAGCCCCCTTTCTATTAGTATCCCAATACTCGAAATTTATACAAAATTAATAACAATTTTAAGATGCAACAATTCAATTCAAAAATTCAAAGCGCAAGTGAAGAGTTATTTTTATCTCAACTCAACTGGCAATCAAAATCAAATCTACCAATCGCAGACTAAATAAAATGCCAAAGCCGCGAGTGCATGTTTGGCGCGAACAATATTACTATTTAGAAAAAAAACAAAATCATTAATTTTTTGATGCACATCTCCTGCAGAAATCAACCTTATGTTTACCGAAAATTACAGTGTTACATTTTGTGCAAAATGACTTCACCATGCGTCGTTTTTTGTAGAAATATATCACCACAGACTTTTCTTTTTCTATTATTTGGTGTTTCTGCCAATTCCAAATATCTTTCAGGTGATTACTGACCTTCATCGTGATATTCATTCTTCAGATGATATCTAATATGTTTGACGGAATAGTAAGAATTTTCAGTCTGATTTTCAGCGACAGTTCAACAAGCTGCGAATGCAGTTTCTTTATCAAATCACACTAAGTTATATTTTTTTCTGCCCTGTACAGAGATTTTAGGACATACTTATGAACTTTTTGATGGACGTATATTCATTATCCCATAATAAATGCACATTTGCCATCGATTTGTTTCTCTGTTGCGTGACATAACTTAGCACGTTTGCTCAAATGGGTCTCCTACACCTTTAGTACCATTGTAAAATTCAATGATGCATGGCTTCTTTTGTGACATTGACAGCAGCTTCTACATCACAAAATAATAGCATATAAACTATCTAAGATGGCTTAGGTTTATAAGATAGAAATGTAAAGGACTTTTTGACTGATTGTCACTTTGAACATCATCTTCTTCAAAATTTCCTTCATTTTCGCTACTAAACAAGTCTTCCTATGGATTGTTGTCTTCCTCTTCTAATAACAAACACCTTATACACACAAAGCACAGTACTCGTCTTGCAACTAGGATAAAAACTGCAAAAATGTATAAACTTGAGTTGTGAAAAATACATACACAAAGCCTAACCATTCGTCGAAACGACGAACATTATTGGAATATCTCGTAAAATAGTGAACTAACCTGCTGGATACGGTTGCCTGCCAGAAGAGGTCGACGAACACTGAGTTAGCTATAAACGTTGTCACTATAGCTGTAAGCGCAGAAAAGAGAACGAATTTTCTGTCGTGTACTCGTCGCATCGACGAAGGTTAGGTGAATTTCAATTTAATTTATTTGCATGTCACAAGTTGATGAGATGTTACAAATTGTAAAAAATACAGTATAAGTACAGGTGACGCCATGTAAGGGCACGGCAAATATTGTTTAGTGGTAGACTAGTTGTATAGTAATCGAGGCATTCTATTTATTGTTCTGGTCATCAAAAAACTCCTTAATATTGTAGTAACATTTAATGATACGATGTTTTTTTAAAGTCGTAATAAATAAATTAAGTTTTTTAATATCTTTTATGTCATTTGGTATGTTATTATCAATTTTTATTAGCATGTGGTGGGGACTACACGATACTAATTTCATTGTGGTGAAAGGTCTTTGTAGTTGATTTAAATGACGGTCATTTATTTTATTATTTTGCATTGAAGAGTAAAACACATTATTTTTTCTAACTTTACAGCTTTCTAATATTTATTTTTTTATTGAAGTTAGTGTTAATATAATATGTTTAATAAAAAATGGTCGGCATGATGTCATTTGGTCAATATTCGTTAGAATTCGTATGCATTTTTTTGTAAAATAAAAGTATCGCCTATCTCAGTACTATTACCCCATATTATTACGCCGTATGATAATCTAGAGTATGCGTATGCATAATAGGCTGCCAGTGCGACTTGGAAGTCTGTGACGCGTATCAATTGATGAAGAGCGTAAAGAAAAGACGATAATTTATTTTTTAGGTCAACTATATACGGTTGCCAGGTTAAATTTGTGTCAAGATCTATTCCCAGTAATGTGGCTGTTTTAACTATATAAATTTTTATATTCTTTTATACTGCTGATATTTCTAGAGGCTTTTTTTGTGAAGGTTTAAATTGGATTATTCTAGCTTTTTCTAAATTTAATTCTAGATTATGTTTAATAGCCAATTTGATATATTGTCTAAAACATCATGCAATTTATATTCTAATTCATTAGAATTTGAGACAGAAAATAAGATTGAGACGTCGTCTGCAAAAATTACACAATCTTGGTTTATGGCTTTTTGTAGACTATTTATATATACAAGAAAAAGTAGGCAGCTAAGTACACTGCCTTGCGG
Organism: Bedellia somnulentella; assembly: GCA_963576735.1. Taxonomy (NCBI): domain Eukaryota; kingdom Metazoa; phylum Arthropoda; class Insecta; order Lepidoptera; family Bedelliidae; genus Bedellia; species Bedellia somnulentella. Next base: position 6,077,634 of record OY755182.1, on the reverse strand, counting down.
TATAAAACCAGTAACGTGAACCCTATCGGACCGCACGCTTTCAATAACTCCACTATCTAAGTTTGTGTTCTCTATTTCGACACATTGGAATCGATTATGCAGATAAGATTTAAACCAATCAAAAGCATTTCCCCTAACGCCTAGTCTGTTAAGTATGTATTAAAAGTATTTTGTGTAGAACTCTTTCATACGATATACGATAGGTGTCTAGATAGAATATTCACTTTTTGTTTCTCAAATTGGCATTAATATCAATTGGAACGAAACGAAAAGGCAATGAAAAGTATGAAAGTAGATAAAGTGGCAGAGTACGTTGGGACCACAATCAAAATTCTGAGGTGTGTTGTTGCTGTTCAGAGTCGTAAAGTAGGTATTTTAAGGTACCGGTTTAATTCAAATGGACATCCATAACTGAATGTGACATCTATTTCATGGTGGGTCTACCAACTGCCTATCATAAACGATTTCCTATTAAAAATTTCGTATCCCTGCTATTTACCCTGAGGAGGCCTCACGGAGCCGATCCTGGCAGCAGCATCAGATCACATTAATGATTAACGTGCATTGTCATTGAGAGACCCTCAAAATAATCCTTACATACATACATAAATAATCAGATATTTATTGCTTCTTAATTAAATCGATCACTTTTATACTTGTGTTTGAGGAAACTTTCCTTTCACATCTATTATATTTACAAAATATGTTTTGATTAGTTTAGAAATAATCAGATTCTTTTTTGTACTTTTAAACATATTACTTAAGATTTCGTTTTTAGTGCTCTTTTTGAACTACTCGCTTTATCCTCTTATTTTTCATGTTAAATAATTTCAAATTTGATTTTTTTGTGCACACATATTTATTGGTTTACTAGTTTTTATTGCTAGTGAATCGATTCACTGTTTTCTCTTTTCATTCAACGCATCTTTTAAATTTTAATCCCGCCATCAGACTATTAGTCTGTTTTTATTTTTGCTTATTTTACAAACTTCCAAGCAAATTAAATTACTGTATATCTGAGCACACGCTTCTCTACCTTAAATTTCCATTTCTCTCATCATTTCTATGCAACCTGATTGTTTATCCAATTTCTTAACATTTTCATCACATATTTTTTAATCTTCTATCAACATTTCTACATTGATTCCCGAGTTTTAAATATTTAAGTGCAAAGAAAGCTATACGGGCGGGCGAAAAACTCTTAAACAGATTTTTTCGACTTGATTTACTTGACCTATTTTTGCGATCCTTTGATATGCAAACCATATTTTGATAGTAGACTACAACGATCCTTCTGAACCACTTCGACTTCCATATTAAGTTTTAGAAATTTAAAATTTAGGCCTTAACACTTTAGTAACATTTAATGACTTTATAATATTTGTTTCAAAAGGGCTTTTTGGGCGATACGATTCGAGACCCATCACCAACAACCTTTATTTTACCATCTTTTTCCCACTCAGTTTACCAAAAGTGGCTGAGGAATTTCTAATTCCTTAGCTCTGGCTACCCCTTCTAGGGATTTAGCCGTAAGTATATGTATGTATGTTGAAAAAACTAGCATCTATATACGGTATACGGTCCATTTTTTTATTTCATTATCTACAAAAACGTCCTTAATAGGATAGGACTCTTCACAGGTCTCTAATTTCACTTAATATGCTATTCTAACTAAATGCTGTAGTTTTCCGAATAACTAAGAGATCTTTCATGCCAAATTGTCTAATACTTGAATAACTGCTCTTGATGGGTTAACTCATTATTCTACAATGCTGTAATATCAGCTAGCCCTGACTAGGCCAGCAAAAGGACTATGGCTTGTTCATTAGAATAGAATAGAATAACTCTTTATTGCACAACAAACACAATTTTACATAAATAATAATATGATCAAACAGTTTACAGTGAGGTACAATTGGCAGTCTTATCGCTAAAAGCTATCTCTTCCAGATAACCTTTGGAAGGTGAGATCGATAAATTAATTATTTGGGTAGATGCACAAAACAAGGCCAAAAAAACATAATAATCTATTAAGCTTACTTAACCCTCAGTTAATCTGGTGCCTAAATATACTCTAATTTATCTGGTGGAGTCCAAGGGACTCCACTAACAATTTTTTGGTTTAAGTAAAACAACATTTACAAATAGTAACAAAATTAGGTATTTATTTTAATATCAATTAATACACTATCAGACTTTCAAATCAGACTATGGTATATATAATCATTAAAGTTTTTAACAACGAAAACAAAATTATCTTCTGAATTAGACTAACAAAAAGTAGTGCCAACTTCTGGCTACCATTAAAAATATAAACTAAAGTACATTTAACTTTTTACTTATGAATAATAATAACAATATAGTGAAATTTTAGAAATTAAACAAAAAAGGTAAGTGTTTCATATAAAAATAAAAAACGTGCAGCAGTTAATCTCTAGTTGTGGCAACACAATGGGTACATATTTTTCTAGTACAGCCTAAACATACTGGCTTCTTACAGCTATGACATAAATATACAGTCTTTCTCTTTAGGTGTGAGGGACATATGTGACAATATTTTCTTTGGTTTCTAGGCAATTTGTCATCATCATCTTGTTGTTCGTTCACCAAAGGTACTTTTGCGATGTCTGATATCAACTCGCGCAGCTGACGAGGAAGTCTATCATTGTATAGACGCGATTTCAAATTTCTTTCATTTAGTTGCTTAGCCAAACTTTTCAGATTATTCAGACGTGTTATTTGACTGATACCAGCTTGATTTGTATAAATAACAAAGCTATTCCATGCACTCATATCCAATATGCGGAAAAACACTGCCATTGGCCAACGACGCGTACGTGCGTACATTGTCAGACTCCAAATTTTCATCGTTTAGCCATCCCAGTATAATAGATTCAGCATCTGGTTGGTCTAAATTCACTATTTGTCTACTGGACGCCATTTTGTAGCCTAAAAAGAAGAAATTGTATCATAAAACTACAAAAATACAAAGTTACGAAATTAGTGAAAAAGTTACACAAACGCTCTGGTGGAGTCCCGTGGACTCCAGGAACGTAATAACTCACCAATAAATGAGCGCACACGCACGTCCTTCCGCTCTCGCACGCCGCGCGTCACTGGAGGAAGGTACTGAGACGCATGAACTTATAATTGAAATAATAAAATTTTTACAACGTTTTCAAAGTCGTGCGGAGTCCCTGGGACCTAACAGATCAATTAAGGGTTAAAACAAACTTATTTAATTTTAATAACAAAATAAATAATAATCATACAAAATAATATAGATATTTAACGAATATGAACACATACATATAAAACTACATACTTTTATATATACAAGGAATACAAATACCTAAATAAAATACACATATACGTTTTAGAAATATAATTAATAATTATAGTTTAAAAAGCAACAGTATCAACGCTTCAGTGAGAAAGTGTTGTTTCGCCAGATCTTTGAACACATTCAGTGATTTAGCCAATCGCGCCTCCAAAGGAAGTGCGTTCCACAATTGCACAGCGTGTACAGAAAAAGAAGAGCCATAGAAATTGGTTGTATGAGAGGGAATAGATAATTGAAGATTATAGTCTGAACGTAAATTAAGATTAAAGGAAGAAGAGAGGAATTGAAAACGTTCTTTTAGATAGAAAGGGGTGGCAGGATTGAACAAGATAGAGTAAAGAAGGAAAAAAGTATGCACATTGCGGCGGAGGCGAATAGCAAGCCTCTTAAGTTTAATACGATAAACAGACACGTAATCATATTTACACAATCCAAAAAACATATCTGATGCATAAGTTTTTGAGACGCTCTAGTTTATTAAGTTGTTCTTCCGTTAAATCGGGATAACAGGTATCAGCGTAATCCAATATTGGAAGGAGTAGAGATTGAGCTAACGCAGTTTTGGTAGCAGGAGATAGAAAATTATGCAGTCTCCTGAGGGAGCCCGCTGACGCAAATATCCTTCGTTTTACCAATTCTATTGAGGTGACCAAGATAAATTGCTATCAATCATAATGCCTAAGTTCCTTACCACAGGGCTAAAAGGGATTAGCTATAATAATGATAAAGTCTAAAACGCTGTGTAGTGTCGGCTTAGAATCGAATATTTTTTACGATTTTTAACTAAAATAATAGACTCTAATACTACCCTGAAGGCTATACCATGTAGTGAAGGTTAATATAACGTAAAGCTGAAAAACAAAACACGCGGTTTGCTCGCAACGAATAGCTTGCGCTTAATAAACACGCAAATGCCGCTATAGTTACAACGCGGCGCGCAGAACGCACTCTCGCGATCTTAGCTCGCGAAACTAGACAGCGTCTCCCTGCAGCCGTTGATACGAAGCTACTGCCAACGAAACGCTATTTTGCGCAGCCGAGACGTGGCGCGTGATTCGTGTTTTGTATTTTAGCGTCTCGCTCTCTCAACGGTGCAGCTACACGCATGCGCGCGCTTGTTCTAGGTCGCATCGCATGACTCGCGTGAGAGGAAGCGAGCGAGACGCTACATAGCTGCATGTTTCACTTTAATTTAATAGATTAGCTAGCTAACGCTCCGCTTGCTGTCTGACCGGAAATTCGGAATACAAAGTTTTATTAAAGTAATTCTGATTATACAACCATTTCGAGATATTAGGTTTTTAAACAATATTTTCTTAAAATAAATCAAATAAAGCTATGCTGACCTGTATTTTACCAAAAAACAGTAACAATCTTTGACCTTCAATGTTATTTTAAAGACATTAGTTTTTGCAGTTTATTAATAAAATATCGAAAATCATAGGTTTGTTCAGTGTTATATTATAATAATTTCATCTGAGATCACAAATTCCTGAAATGTTTTGCAACCAGCAAAATTTTTGTTAATCACTTCATTTGCATGTCGCTACGTAATTCTGTCGATCGAAAAATCAGTTAGTCATATTCAATGAAAAATATTTAAATTAGTCAAAGTAAAGCGTCAAAGTGTCTTGGATTTGTCCTTAGAAACACCAAGTGTTTCAAGAATAATCATACCAAGATAGCACTGTTCAACTCGTTAGTTAGAAGCATCTTGGAATACGGCAGTGTGGTCTGGAATCCCTATTACAACGTGCACTCACTAAGAATAGAAAGGCTTCAAAAAAGATTTCTGTATCACCTATCTTATTCTTGTGGTAAGGCTAAATCTCTTGCATCATATAATGATAGGCTGAGTCACTTTACAATGACGTCCCTTCACGATCGCCGTGAAATGCTGAGCAATATGTTTGTTGTCAACATTATTCGCAACAATATTGACTGTCCCCAATTGTTAGGTCAAATTAATTTCAATGCCCCGTGCAGGCGTCAGAGGCATGCAATTGTGCCCTTTAAACAAACATTGGCTAGGACTAATCTTGGTTTCAACTCTCCATTAAACAGAGCGACGAGAGCCTTGAATCAGCTAAGAGATGAAATCGATATTTGTGGCGATGACACGGTTAACATTAAGCGTTGTTGTTTGAAAAGTGTAAATCTTCAGTAATAATGTACTCTCTGAATCTCTTTTAATTTAAGTTTATATTTCTTTATCAGTAATAATGTTAGTTATGGTTAGGATACCCGCGCAGGTTAATTAACAATTTGATTTATTGTATTATAAAGTGGTCTCTTTTGTAGTCAACATTAAATGTATTTTATAGGTGTTGTAACGGTTGTTTACTCAGGTTCCGCATAGTTTTAGTTTAAGTCTAGGTTTAAGTTAGGTTAAGGATTTAATGTTGTAAGTTATGTTAATAATAGGGAATTAGGGAATAATGAATTTTTGTACATGTTTTCCAGAGAATGCTGTGGCCTTCTATAATTAAGAATGCATACTGTCTACCGTAATACCAATGTAAAAAACTATAAATGAATTATGTATTTCTTGTTGAAGGTCCTAATAATAATAAATAAATAAATAACTAAAAAAATAGTCTTTTATTTAAGAGATTGCTATCAAATAAAAATAATTGAGAAATACCAAAAACAAAATTGCATACCAAATTCAGTGGCAAACTATCAATACTATTGTATGTCATAAACTACCATCTGACGAACCTAATGTTCTTCTCTTTGTTTCAAACAACCCTATCCACTCAAACGTCCGCGGCGCTCGGCCATGTATAGCCTCAAACGTCCGCGCGCGCGATTGACAGATTTGCGCGCCGAGCAACGGGTACCATTGTTAGAAAAAATATAATAACCATAGAACTACTGCAGCTACCATAAAATAAAAAACACTTCCGAATAGCGTATGATATGCACTATCAGATAAGGTGGAAATTAAATTAGAATTATCAGTCTGAAGTACTGAAAAAAAATGGTTATCTCGATATTTTATGTAAAATTTCTATAAACTTTAGTTTCAACTGAGTTCTTCTTCTTTCTTCTTTCTTCTTCTTTCTTCTATAATTTTCGTATATAATCAGAAAGCGGAAATCCTCACGATTATTTCGATGTATAACACATAGAGAAATAATAAATACTTACATTGTAAAAGTAGATTGAATGCAGCTCCAACACACTTCCCTCAGTACAAAAGCAACTCGCCAGTTTGTTTTTATTTATTTTATTTTTTTTTCCCAAGAGCATTGCTTGAAGTGATGTACCAGTAGACGTATAATTTATCACAGATTAATGTTTAAACCGATTCAAGAAGCTATTCGAAAGTTGCCACTCATAAAAATCGAGTTGACTGAGAACATTCAGCCAAGTAACTATAGTTACGTGGACGTACAACGGTACTTTTTTTTTCGTAGCTGTAGTTACGTGGGCGTTTGAGTGGATAAAGATTGTGTAGAATTAGTTAATGATTACTTTATAAACATTGGGAAAAGAATTGCCGAAAATTTTAACAAAACTAATTTCCCTTATACAAATCCAGCCAAGCAAAATATGGTTGAAAAGCCCTGTGGCAGTTTTGTACTTCTTGAAACTGACCTTTCTAAAGTGGTATCCGTAATCAAATCTTTAAAAAATAAATCATCAGGCTGGGATAACCTGTCAGCTAAAATTTTAAAACAAAATTCATCTATTTTATTGGTCTTTTAGTGCGCATATTTAATCTCTCTCTATCTTCGGGGATCTTTCCAAACACTTTCAAAAGATCTGTTGTCATCCCTATTCATAAATCCGGTCCCAAAGAAACTGTAAGTAACTATCGTCCCATTTCTCTTTTACCAACAATGTCTAAAATTTTAGAAACCATAATAACATAACATAACATATAACATAAACGTTCACGCCGTTTTATCCCCGAAGGGGTTGGCAGAGATACCAATACCCCTGAACTCACATGGCAAGCGCCATCTAGTTTCCAGAGAAGGTACCCACGTTTTGCTTAGACAGTGTACTCACGTGATAGGGGGCAGGCCTATCGCCGTTTTGTACGAATACACTGTCACATGACTAAATACAACTCAGCCATGTGGGTTTCCTCACGATGTTTTCCCTCACCGTTAGCAACCATGATAAATTAACCACACATATGACTTTAGAAAAGACAAATTGGTGTAGGCCCGTCCCAGGATTGGAACTCACGCCCTTCTGTTTTTCGGGCGGGTGTTCTTACCCACTGGACTATCATGTCACAACCATACCATAATAAATCGTCAGTTAATAAAGTATTTAGAAAAGTTCGGATTTTTATCAGATAACCAATATGGATTTAGAAGTGCAAGGTCTTCTGAAGATGCTGCCTTAAATCTAACTAACTGGGTAGTTGAAAAGTTAGATAAATCGGAAAAGTGTCTTGCACTGTTTATAGATATACAAAAAGCGTTTGATACAGTGTATATCCCCATTTTGATTGATAGACTTGAGTTCCTGGGTGTACGTGATACTCAACTTAAACTTTTTATTAGTTTCCTTAGTGATCGATGTCAGAGTGTAAGGATAGGTGAGTTTTCGGGTACAGCTAAGTCAATATCATATGGTGTTCCTCAAGGAAGTGTCTTGGGTCCTACGCTTTTTTTAGTTTATATTAATGAGCTGTGCAATCTTAAGTTGATCAATGGTAAAATAATAACTTTTGCGGATGACACTGCCTTATTATTTTCTGATAAATCTTGGAATAATACGTTTCATTTTGCTCAACAAGGTCTTGATAATGTAAATAGATGGTTAATAAATAATCAGCTTGCTCTCAATATCCAAAAAACTAAGTATATTTGTTTCACTATTAATAAAATGACCCAACCATCCCCTGATGCTTATAAACTGTTAGTTCATTCAGGAAATTATGAAATTTTTAATATCTCTTCTGTTTTTCCATGTTCTTGCTCATCCTTTTGCATTGACAGAGTTGATAATATTAAATACCTTGGTATTATCATCGACCAGCACCTTACATTTGAGAAACATATCTCAACACTTTCGGCTAAAATCCGAAAATTGATGGCTCTTTTTCGACACTTAAGATCTTTAAAAGACCTGAAACTACTTGTCTATTTTTCTGAATAAATAATCTTTAATAGTTAATACACTACACCATTTCTTCCGGTGGGTGTACATAAGTGTTATTTCGGACAGAAATGAGAAAACGTATTAACTGCTTGAGAGATTTATTCCGACTGACGTTTACCAATAATTGTTAAAGTACCCACACTATATAAATAACAACATTCCTCCCACAATAAATTGTTAATACTTTTTATACAAGATAGTTATACAACACAAAAACTAAAAATACTGTTTATAATCGACATGTCGACGTGGTCGTAGAATTGGCGGCTCCGACGATGAAGGTTCGCCTCGCATAGGAGAGGACGAGGTAACTGGCTCCTTATCATTAGCGTTCGCTGTACTAATGCCCTTTTCGAGTTCCATAGACCGTGTTGGTCTGACTTCATCTAGAGTTGATACTTGTGGTATTTCGTCGGGGAAACCCGTTGAAACTGGCAATACTGGCTGTTTACAGGCAGGAGTCAAAACACGAGGTATACTAAGTGGCTTGATATCAGGCCCATCGATTATTTCAGCCGATGGCTTTACCGCCATCTCATTTTTGAACGCAACCTCTTCCGACACTCTCTCCCCCTTCAATCTTTGAATTTGGTTTTTGTGTCTTTTCACTAAATTGTTATTCCCCAAAGTTAACACTAAATAAATTGAGTTACCGCATTTTTTCTTAATAACACCTTTAGTCCAAAATGTTCTATTATTATGATAAGTCCTAACATTTACTATTTCATTTAAACAAAAACAATTTTTTCTATTTCCCTTATAACACTTAGCCTGTAAGGTCTGATTCGATTTCACATTAGAAGACAGTATTGTATCGGATGACGGTAATGGTAAAAGTTTCAGCAAATCTAACCGACAACGAAGTTTACGCCCAAAGAGAACCTCTGCAGGTGATTTTTTTGTCGCTGAATGTTCCGAATTCCTATAATTAAATAAAAACTCATTCAGTTTTTCGTCTAAATTCCTGTCGTCAACTAATAAAATACCCTTAAGCGCCTTTTTTACTATTTTCACGTAGCTCTCAGCTTGGCCATTGCTCGCGGGGTGATAAGCAGGAGATGTCAAATGAGTGATACCATTAGCTTTGCAAAATGCCGCAAACTCGGTAGAAACAAAAGAAGGGCCATTGTCCGAGCAAATTGTGTGAATCAACCCATACCTAGCCATTATTTCACATAATAATTTAATGACGATCTTTGAACCGTACCCCGTACTAACGTTAAACACTTCGACCCATTTCGAAAACGCATCCACTACTACTAAAAATGTTTTATTATTAAACGGGCCTAAAAAATCCAGATGAACCCTATACCAGGGCTCTGGAGGATAAGGCCAAGATGTGAGCGGGGCGCGGGCGGGCGCGGCCTGCAGCTGCGTGCACACCGCGCAGTCAGCCAGCGCGCGCTCTAACGAGGTGGACATTCCGGGCCACCAGAAACGAGAGCGAGCGTCCGCTTTCATTTTTACTATGCCGATATGACCCCTATGTAATTCATTAAATATTACTAACTGTAATTCCACCGGAATAACTAATTTAGAACCTCGCATTAAACAACCCCTTTCCACAGCTAACTCCGATTTACACAAATAATAAGGACGAAGTTCCTTATCGCATATTTATTTATTTATTTATTTATTTAATAGGTACACAAACAGCATTATAACAAACATTTTCTTTCATGATACAACATTGATTCGGATCTGTTACAATGCCAAAAATAGTGCACACAACATTATTGGTCGTTATCGTTTTCCTTCTCATTAAATTATTATTATTATTAAAATTACTTGAAACAATATAAAATAATCAAAAAATAAAAAAAAAAAAACCCTAAAGAATAACACAAAATAATTAATAATGACAAAATTAAAATTAAATTAAAATAATAATATTATAATTCAATAAAATAAAATTAACAATAAAGTAAAAGATATGATTTGACAATGATGATTTTGAAATAATAATTGCATTACATTATATTAATTAATCAATTTGTGTTTTAACTAATTGCCTACATTTATTTCTAAAATGTGGTAATGTGTCATGATAAACGTCAGGTGCATTTTCTTCTGCAATTGAGCAAATAGAGTTGTAAATCTGAGAGACTCTGTGGATAGGGTTGTTACCCGCAATGTTGGTCCTAACAGTCTGGATGGCTAGTGGGCGTGTATTACGCAATGCTCTCTGTGGAACATTTAGTTGCACTTGGGGTAACAAGGATGTGGTTATAGAACCATTAACAATTTTATGCAGGGTGGATAAATCCTGGATTTGACGCCGAGAAATTAAGGGATCCATTTTAAAATATTTGAGTCTTTCATCATGCGAACTTAATTTTCTCCTTAATCCCGAGCGCATTGCCAAAATTCGTAAGAATCTTCTCTGCACAGATTCAAGGTTATTAATGTGAACATTGTAAATGGGTGACCATATAACGCATGCATATTCGATGGTTCCCAATATGAACGATTTGTATAGTTTCATCAAGCTTTGAGGGTACTTAAAATCTTTAGTAACTCTTAATAAAAATCCCATTAGTTTAAAGCATTGATTTACTACTTTAGAGCACTGTTCAGCAAAAGACAATTTGGTATCGAGCAGCACTCCAAGATCATTGGCGATAGATTTTCTAACTAACTGCGTTTCCCCAATTTTGTAATCGTAATTAATGTTATTGCGTTTCAATGAAAATGTCATAGTGAAGCATTTGCCTATGTTCAACTTCATACAATTCTTTTTACACCAGGAATCTAATTTATTTATGTCTCTTTGCAAACTCCTACAGTCGTCGAGAGATTTAATTGCTCTAAATATTTTGAGATCATCTGCAAAGAGGAGACAAGGGTTGTCGAGGTGGCTGACCAAGTCATTGATAAATATATTAAATAACAATGGACCCAATAACGATCCCTGAGGAATTCCAGACGTAGCAATGATAGGTTTGGAGACGTGACCTTTAAGGGCAACTAGTTGGGATCTATTTTCAAGATAAGATTTCAGCCACCTTAACAAGTTTCCATGCACTCCATAAGCCTCCAGTTTTCCATTTATTAGCACGTGTAACAGCTTATCAAATGCCTTCATAAAATCGGTATAGATTGCATCAACCTGTTCACGTCTGCCAAAAGATTCATGTATGTAGTTAACATACTCCATCAAATTTGTAACTGCGGATTTTCCTTTCATAAAACCGTGTTGTTCGGGAACTATAAGGGATTTCATATGGCAGCTTAACGCGTCGAATATAAATGACTCAAAGATCTTTGACAAACACGACAAGATGCTAATCGGCCTGTAGTTACTGCAATCTGACATGTTTCCGGATTTGTGTATAGGGACGATGAAAGCTTTTTTCCATAGAGAAGGGAAAATTCCTGTCTGCAGGCTTTGATTGTAAATAAGACAGAGCGGATATGACAAAGCATCGGCGCAGGATTTTATGAACGTGGGTGGGATACCGTCAGGACCGGCACCCTTATTCTCGTTAATATCCTTTAGTTTTTGCGTAATGTCATTCCTATCAATTGTAAAACTTGATAATGTTGTATTTGATATTATATGTGTAAAGTCATACCGGGTGTTCGTGTTGTCTTTTTCGTAAACGGAGGCAAAAAAATCGGCAAACAAATTGCAGACATTTGCTGGTCCACTTACAGTCGTATTTCCTAGAAACATAGTTTCAGGTACAGAACTACTACACTTTTTTGTCTTAACAAAAGAGAAAAATAACTTATTGTTGATATCTAAAGAGGCTTCGATACTTTCAATGTAGTTTGAGTAACAATCTTGGATTAGGTGTTTGGATCTAGCGCGGAGCAGAGAAAACTCATCATAGTCACGTGGATTTCCGTACTTTTTGTACCTTTTGTGAGCCTTTATTTTCTCTTCTATGCAGTGTTTCAGTGGCTCAGAAAACCAAATTGGGAACGCGTTATTATTAATGGTTTTTTTCGGTGTATTTTCAGAAATTATATTATGCAATGCTAAATAAAATGAGTCTACGTTAATGTTTATATCTTGACTATTAAGAAGCTCTGACCAATTAGTCGACTGAATAGATGATATACACTTTGATATGTTGCACTTTCTGTAATTAAAAACTTTTTTCCTGAAGGGTTTGAGTGGTTTGGGGCCACCAATAATATCGACTTCGAAAGCAGGATGATGGGCATCCATTTTGGTCATACATAAGCATTCCTTAAGTTTTATGTTGGAATGATCGGTCAAAAACAAATCCAAAATACGATTATTGATATTATTAATATAATTAAATTGATTTAAATGGCCTAAGGACATTAATTGTTTGAGTAATTCGATTTTAGTATCTGAGTTGACATAATTAATCATCAAACTGTTTGTACTCGAATCGGGTAACCATTTTATATGGGGGTAGTTAAAGTCTCCCAATATTATTTTCTTAGTATCTGCATTTTGAAAGCAAGACAAATTATCCATACAATTATTAAACCAGTTTTTATAGTTATTACTTGTTAAATCAGGTGGCAAGTAAACTAAGCAAAGCATGTAGTTCACTTTCAATAAATGATCGTAAACCGTTATCCACAGGTCCTCAAATTCACTCTCTAAATTTAGGCAACGCGTAAATGTAAATGTTTTTTTTATAGCTATTAGTATACCCCCTCCAGAGGTTTTAAGGGACGTGGTATCCTCACGATCTCTCCGTATAACTATGTACCTGTCATCGATCAATTCACAACTCTTTATACTGCTATCTAAGTTGGTTTCACATAGGCATACAATATCATAATCGTCATTTAATAAATTCAGAAATAATGTATTTAATTTTGTTCTAATTCTATTTACATTTTGATAAAACAAACGCATTAAAATAGGACTTTAGAATAATTATATAGCATGACTAATAAAAGAAATAAAATAAAAATAAGGATCAAAATAAAATTGTCATTTCAAATTATCAAAACTGTTCCTACTTTTAATCAATATAGCATTAGATTTTTCGTTCTTTCGTATATATATTTTACCAAATTTAACCCATACATATTTGTAGTCATTTTCTTTGACGAACTGTCTAGCCAAGGCATGTACTTGCTTCATCTCTGGAGAAAGATGTTCCGAAACAAATATAGGAGATGCATCACCTGGTACTCCTATGAGGGTTGAGTTTAGTTTCAGGTCGTGATTATTCTTATTGTATCGTCGAACTCCTGAAATGATTTCGTCCCGAAAACGTTCCGATGGTAGAGTGATGAGAATGGTGCGTGGGCGGTCCGAATCCGGGTTCAACTTAGCTACTCGGCGGCAGGAGCGTATGTCGGTGTCTGCCAGGGGAACGTTAATAATCTTTGCCAAGTTCATAACTAATTTAGAAAGGTTCTCGTTGCGTTTTTCTGGCAGAGCATGTATTTCTAAGTTCAGACTGCGCGAGTGCTTTTCTGCAGCTTCCAAACGGCGTTCCAAACTTCGCATATCAGATTGCAGTTTGATGTTCTGTGATTCTAGAGAAGATATCAATTTATTCGTTGCATTAATTTCTTTTTGGCAGTCTTTTTGCTCCGCTGATAAAAAATCGGTTGTAGTTGTGAACTCCAACTTTAACGCGTCGGTAGCAATAGCAATCTCCTTAGAAACCGTAGCGTTGATATATTGCGTGAGAGTAGTTTTCATATCATCAATCTTGCTGTCAAGCAAGTCTCTAAATTGTTTAAGATTTATTGTGTCGGATGTTTGTTGTCTTGGACCACATGAATGACAAGAATTGTTAGAAGAGGCGGAGGTATTTATGAAATCGTCGCAAGACATGTTTTCTGTGCCTACCACTTGAGGATTGCGTATTGGTGTATTGTCATTTCTTTCGCGGCGTTGGGTGGTATTACGACATAAATCACATTTCCATGACTGCTTAAAAGTGGTGTAGTTGGCTAAGTAGACAGCGGATGTTATATTTAAGCATTGGTAGTGATAGGTAGCTTTACAAGAGGCACATTTTAAAATATCGTTCAAACTAATTGAACGGTTACACGCATAGCAATTCATATTTCGTAGACGTCTTTGCAAATGTATTGTAATGGTATGATGTGGCTTAGTGGCTCCCGGTACGTAAACAATTGAAGTGAATAGAGTAGTGTATTACTCACTCGACACGGTGATTGGTCCAAGCGCTGTGAGATCGCAGTAGTAGGGCTTGAAAGCGACCTCGAGTAATGATGCTATCCTTGTTTGGTCTCGCTTGGCTCGTGTCTAGCACCGCATCTCCCGTCCGCGAACTGTCACTTCGGTTGCCTTTCACTTTTTCAAATTGAAGCCGTTACTGGTTCTGCTGTTAACTACTTTGACTTATCACAGCGTTAATATACGATAAATATTGTTTTCAATCAAAAGGTTCCATCACTTATATTTCTAGATTCAACTCGGTGTATTCTTTGGTTATGATTAAAGACTTTAAACAAGTAAATAATATTTTTTTCCGTGAGTAGATGTAAAACACAGTTTAACGAAATGACGCGATGTTTGTAGGCCAACCATTTTTTACATATGATATAACTTGTGACGTTATTTTATTCAAAGCGGAGCAGCGAGCGACTTCATCTATTGATAACAAAGCCGTTTGCGAGTCAAATACGAAGTTGATATAGCACGCCGCGTCGTGCTGCGACTCCGCGCTCGCGTAACAAACCGGTTCGCTGCTATCACACGGCATCGAACGACTAAGGAAGTCCGCACAGTTTGATGCACTCTTTACATACTCGATTTTATAATTATATGCAGATAAAAATAGTGCGTACCTTTGTAATCTATTTGCTGACACTTCGGGGATCCCTTTTTCGGGATGGAAAATGGAAAGGAGTGGCTTGTGATCGGTTCTTAGCAAAAAAGGGACAGACCTACCGTATAAATATTGGTGAAATTTTTTCAGAATTTAATGATCTAGATGCATATGAAATCGGACGCTCCACCTCATCTTTATCTATTTGAGATAACACAGCTCCGAGACCCCAAGGTGACGCATCCACCGTCAAAATAATTCGCGCATCAGCGTTAAAATGTGCAAGTGTTTTTTCGGATGCCAAATCATTCTTAATTAATTTAAATGATACGTCGTGTTCCTTGGTCCATTGCCATTTTACATTCTTTTGTAACAAATCATGCAATGGGGCCAAGATAGAAGATGCGCTTTTAATAAAAATCCTATAGTAATTGACTAAACCTAAAAATGATTTTAACTCAGTTGTGTTTTTTGGAGTCTTCGCATTGACAATGGCACTGACTTTTTCTGGACATTTATGTAAACCATGCTTATTAATTATAAACCCTAAATACGTCACTGAATCCTGAAAAAAACTGCATTTTTCTTTTTTTAGAACTAACCCCGCCTTTTCTAAGCGACGGAAAACTTCGTTTAACCTATTTAAATGTTCCTCCTCGGTTCTACCAGTTATCAATATGTCATCAAGGAACTGTAGTACACCCTCCTGGAGTAGTCCCTTGGGAGGGGCCGGGTGGGAATTCACGTCATGATTGGGTGCTGACAGAATGTTTGCAAGAGTTCTTTGGAAAATTGCCGGTGCACATGACAAACCAAATACTAACCTCGTGAAGTTATACAGACCCTTATGAGTGTTAATGCAGGTAAGGTTTTGTGACTGTTCATTCAAAATCAATTGTTGGTACGCGCCTGATAAGTCCAATTTCGAAAATTTTACTCCATTGTGTAACTTTGAAAATAACTCTTCAATACGCGGCAAAGGATACTTGTCAACCAACAATTGCTTATTGATGGAAACAGAGTAATCGGCGCACAACCTAATTTTGCCATCTTTCCTTAACACTGGAACTATAGGGCTTGCGTATTCTGAGAAAGAAACCGGTTTTAAAATGCCTAAATTTTCTAATCGATCGATTTCTTCCTCCAGTTTAGGTTTTAAAGCAAAAGGCACGGGTCGTGATTTACAATAAACTGGTGTCGAACCTGGCTTTAAATTCAGACTAACCTCTACACCATTACAAACGCCTAAACTGTCCGAGAATAACTTCGGATATTGCTTTGTGAACTTATCTAAGTAATTTGTTGACTCACAGTTATTAATTGAGCAAATTTGTAAATTAAATTTGGCAATAAAATCACGTCCTAGTAACGGCGGTCCACCGTTTTCAACGACGAACACCTCTATGTTTTCTGTTCGAGATTTGTAACAGAATGGCAACACAATTTTACCTAAGATTGTTATTTTACCGCCGTTGTAACTACACAAAATTTTTTCACTATATTGCAACGGGTATTCCGAAAAATATTTAAAATATAATATGTCAGAAATGACCGTTACTGCCGAGCCCGTATCAATTTCAAAAAACAACATCCTGTTATTAACTTTAACTTGTTCCTGCATTGGTTCACCCCGGCTAGTTCTAATATTAAATAATAATCTCTTACCAACATCGCCGTCATCCGAACAACACTGTAAATAATGCTGATTTACATGAAGTTTCCCTGATTCCGTACACATTCTCTGCATGTGACCTTTCGTACCGCACTTTTTGCACTTAACGTTTTTGAAACGACATTTTTTTCCGATATGTCCAAAAAGGCCGCACACAAAACACTTTAAACTGTCTCGAGTCACACCGGGATCCCCGTCATTTCCTTTGGATCGATTTACCACAGCAGCCGCCTCACCGTTGTCGCGCGCCACCATCTTGTGAACCTCCACAAACTGTGGCTGAGTCACTTGCGCCATCCGAGCTCCAGCCCGGGCGCACTCAATGCTCTCAGCCAGCCGTACCGCTTTTTGTAGTGTGAGCTGCTCCAACGATTCCGAAAATAATTTGTCACGAGCCGGTCCCATAGCCAGCCCTAACACAAATCGGTCTCTGAGATTCTCATCTAAACAGGCCGATGAAAATTCGCAATTTTTAGCCAGTCCACGTACTCGCGCTGCCCTCGCCGCAAAGGATTCGCCCGGTGACTGAACTGCTATGTGAAACCGATGGCGTTCGGCAAAACTGCAACGATTTTCATAAAAATGACCGTCCAACAACTCGATCACTTTTCCATAAGACAGGATTCCCACTTCATCAGGTAATGCTAAATCCCGAATGAGTCGATAAGTAGTCTCTGCCAAACTACTTAAAAGAATAGCTCGTCGTTTAACCGCCGTTTTCTCGACTTCACCTTCAAGGTCATTGACCAGGAACCATTGCTCCAACCGTCCTTTAAAGGAATCCCAATCATGGATTTCGTGGTTGAAAACCGCTAACACTCCCGCTGGCAATGACATTTTAACAATTACAACAACTGTTTAACTGCAAAAACTGAATCCTATCGACTGCGCCACTGTTATTTCGGAGAGAAATGAGAAAACGTATTAACTGCTTGAGAGATTTATTCCGACTGACGTTTACCAATAATTGTTAAAGTACCCACACTATATAAATAACAACAATAAGAGGCAACTAACAGTATTGGGGCCTTTAAGGGATTGTTGGGCGATGCAGTTGGGGACTCATCGACAACAAATTTTATTTTACCATCTTTTCCCCACGCAACTTCCAAAAGTGGTTGAGGAATTTCTAATTCCTTAGCTCTGGCTACCCCTTCTAGAGATTTACAGCCGTGAGTGTATGTATGGCTAGAACCAAAATCTTTATTCTAAACTCACCGTTTGAATCCATGGAATTCCTGGCGATTTCGAAGAATATGCACAAATAGCAGACAGTGATGATCGTCAATGGGATGAAGTACATAGCACTGAGACATGTGATGTTATAGATCACCTCCTGTCGTGGAGATAGGGCTTCAAATGACACGCACTGTTGGAAATCGGGAACAAATGGATGGTTCTTCACTCGAAATACGAGGCTCTGAAACAATACATCGGCATTAGTATGCCCAACAAGTTATATGAATGGATGGTTTTGAAAATGGATCCACCTTGCCTTAGCATTATAAACGGGTAAGCGTTCGGATTATATTTATAATTCATATAATTAACATTTTGAAAAAGACAATCTCATCATCAGTTAAAAGAGCAAATAGTTAACGGACGTATAAAGTTACTTGCTTGTTAAACAGCCAGATACTCGTAGCGGGGTGTCAACTTTTCAATTGAGTTACAACGGAATTACGATTACGATTACAATTGCGACGGAAATAACTACCAGAGGAATAATATTTCAGCACTGGCATTTTTAAAACTAAAAATAAAAAGTAGACATAATTAAAGCTAGTAAGAGCTATACGACTTATGTGACCAGCCCAGTTCCACTTTAGCTTGGCGGTTTGTGCATCCACATCAGCGTTGCCATTTAAGGAGCACAGTGTGGTGTTCCTTACGCGGTCAGTCCTGCGAACACAGAGAATGCTGCGCTCCGTTACTCGCGGGCAAACCTTGAGTTTGGACTTCTGAAGTTCTGTCAGTGATCAGGTCCGGTAAGCAGAATACACATGTCGATGAGCTTGCGCTTGAGTCTTTTGACCTCTTTATCCTGCCTGTTTTCGAAGAAAACTATCTGGCCCACTTAAATATACTCATCAAAACACTGTATCTCCTGCCCATCTACCTCGACCCTAAGTTTTCTGCTGTTGCAATGGCTTTAGTCTGTGACCTGTTCATCTTCAATCAAACCGCGAGGCTCGCGTCGCCGAGATCCTGTAACATATGCTGTAGCTCGGGTGCAGATAGGGCAAACAGGACAATGTCATCGGCGCAGCGAAGGTTTGTGAGTCTCCTGCCACCAATTTTAATGCTTCAGTGGGTCCATGGGGCTACCAGCTTCTTGAACAACTCTTTTAGGGTGCAAATAAAAAGTTTCGAAGATGGTGGGTCTCCCTGTTTGATTCCTCTCTCCTCAATGAAGGGCCTCCTGAATGTAATTGAATATTGGCTATAATTGTGCAAGTTTATGCTTTCCAGAATACTTATATAAGTAAGGTCAATACTTTGGGTATGAAGTACCGAAAAATTTGAAGAATGAATAATGCTATCAAACGCCTTGGAATAGTCAACGAAAGCCAGATAAAGGGCCTTGCTAACTTCTTTACTTTTCTTAATAATTTGGTTTAGAGTTTGAAAAGTATCTGTAGTAGAAAAGCCGGGACGAAAACTAGCTTATTGTGGGGGCTGATGAGAGTCAAGCTGTCCAGCAATTCGGTTCTCTATTATTTCAATAAAAACTTTGTAGATGTGGGATATAAGGCTAATAGAATGATAGTTTCTTATAACACTTTTGTGAAAATATTATTAAACAAAAAAAAGGACCGCTGTCAGCTATTTCATGGTAGCCCAATTTAACATACAAAATTCGATAAACAACAGAGTCGATATTTTTAAACTTTAACGTCACGGGTGGGGTCTGAACTGACCCCACGCGCTTTTTTTTAACGGTATTTTTTTTTAATTTAGAATTTATGTTCTCGTTTTCACGGCTAATCTCATTCCGACGTGAGGCCTTTTGGCGAGTGGAAGTTCGTCGCTCTTCTGCTAAGGCAAGTTACATTTTTGCTTATTTGGGGATACGTGCAGACCCCACCCGTGTTTTGACGTAGTTACTTTTTTCACTTGTGTTATGTTATTATTTGTTTGTTTATTTCAGAATTGGTTTTCTATTACTGAAGAAATGAGTCGCCGACAAACCAATGCCCAAATTATACAAGATTTAAGTGAGTTGACCGATAAAGAGCAGCTTTTGCCCAGTACAGATGTTGCCGGTCCTAGTGTTCCAAAAATAAAGGGCAGCCAGTGCGAAATTCTTCTATCAGCCTCAGACCTCAGCTCAGTTGGCAGAGCGTCGGGGCGTATACCCGAGGTCGCGGGTTCGATTCCCGCCTGTGTCGAAAATTTTCTTTCCTTTATTTATTCTTTATTTATTAGTAATAATCCCCACATGAGGTTTTCATGAACAAAAAGATTTAAATTATGTGATAGTTAGGCGTTTTCAACATTTGCGATCTATCTGAAAAGGTAGACAAGTGGCCTTCCAAATTAGTTAAAATTCGGAGGTAGGAAACGCAAAACACTACATAAACGTGTAAAAGAAATAAAGGATAGAAGGATTTCGCACTGGCAGCCAATTGACACGGTAGCTCAGTTGGCAGAGCGTCGGGGCGTATACCCGAGGTCGCGGGTTCGATTCCCGCCTGTGTCGAAATTTTTCTTTCCTTTATTTATTATTAATAATCCCCACATGAGGTTTTCATGAACAAAATGATTTAAATTATGTGATAGTTAAGCGTTTTCAATATTTGCGTTCTATCTGAAAAGGTAGACAAGACAAGTGGCCTTCCAAATTAGTTAAAATTCGGAGGTAGGAAACGCAAAACACTACTTAAACGTGTAAAAGAAATAAAGGATAGAAGAATTTCGCACTGGCAGCCAATTGACACGGTAGCTCAGTTGGCAGAGCGTCGGGGCGTATACCCGAGGTCGCGGGTTTGATTCCCGCCTGTTTAGAAATTTTTCTTTCCTTTATTTATTACCCGTAAACGATGTTTAAAAATAAATTCATAATTTGCAACATTTTTTTACTCTGGGCTATGGCGAAATTAACGTTAGGTTGCAATTTATTTCATGTCCCAAAACTCTCTTTTTACTGCTGTTTACACTTAATTGATGAGTCTGTTGACAAACTATTCTGCAACGTGTAACAAATGGCATTTGATTTAAGTAAAATTTGTATAAAATTTTAGAATGGGAAATAGTCTCGTATAGAAAATACAGCTTAGTTTAAACTGAAGCCATTTAAGCGCTATTCGGGATTGCATCTTTAGTGCAAATTATCAACAAAAGAAAATAGGAGCTCTTATAAAGTGTCAGAAGCAACCCAAGAATTTTCTCTAAAGTGTGATAAAATTAGTTTTGTATCGTTATATAATATTTAAAAACGTTGTTTATAAAAAATATGATAATTGGCCTAAACCTCGTTTTTAAAATTTGCTATTTTTAATCAATTAAAGACATTAAACTAAAATACTTTGTTTATAGAATGCTTATCTAAAGATTATAATTTTCAAAATAATTAATAACTAAAGTGTCACTACCTAGATCAAACTGAGAAAATATATGGTGAGTTTCTTAGCCTCAGCTAAAATATTTAAAATATTAAGCTTTTTTATTTAACTTTATGATTCATAACTTTAACTTTATACACACACACCAAACAAACCCACACCACACAAACGCACACCACACACAGAATCACTTTGCATTTTAACGTATATTACGTGTGTGTCACAATGACCTGGCCGATCAGGCCGATGGTGACACTCTGGGTCGGAACCTCTGGTGGAGACTCCGCCGAGATTTAACGGATCCGCAGTTCGCCCGCCCAAATACCAATAAGCAATTACTCACCAGCAGGAGCAGGGTTTTCCACAGTACGAGTGGATATTGGCAGCAAACGATGGATAATTTTCTCACCACGTGTCCGTCGACAGTCGACCCAGCTGGGGACGTTTTGTTTAGCGACACACACACACGTTCAGATTAAAAGGTTCTTACACACGTCTTAACGTAAGTAACACAAAATAGTATGAAAACACTCAAAGTTCTTGGGAAAAGGTTAAATAATCAAGCCGGCAATTTTAATCGTTGCACGCGCAAGGGAAGCAGCCATTACACTCCTCGCGGTAGCTAGTCCTCACTCTGACTGGCGTGCCCTTTTCATCGGGCTTTGCTGATTGGTTGAGCGAGCGAATGACATTTGACGTATATTATTTGGCGGCAAATATGAATGTGGAACGTTGACGATACATACCGCCCACCAAAATACAGCTGGTATTTTCCGGATATAAAAAATAATAATAGCGGCAACGTTAAAATACCTACAGTATGACGACTAACAAATAGATTCCTACGGATAACAATTGATAAATATAATGAATAAAACATAAACGAGCTACAACTAAAACGAATATTATTACGATTAAAAAAAAAACTACTAGATTACGATTCAATAGGAAGAGGACACAACTTAACTAGAGGTCGTTTGATAAGACTATCTTTAGTCTTCACGGTTGCTACACGCACGATTCCATCATGACCGGGATGCAGTTCGCATATTCTTCCTAGAGACCATTGTAAAGGTACACGATTGTCATCTTTGATGACTACAACAGAATTCACAGTAAGTGGCTCGGATATCTTCGTCCATTTTATGCGTTGAGTAAGCGAGGTTAAGTATTCGTTCTTCCAACGAATCCAAAAGTGTTGAACGAAAGATTGAATTAGATGCCAACGATTAAGTCGATACAATGGAACAGAAGAATAATCTTCGTCCGGTACGCTGGTAAGAGGTTCCAGGGTCAAAAAATGACCTGGAGTCAAGACGTTTAAGTCGTTCGGATCAGTGCTCAAAGCGCACAATGGGCGCGAGTTTAAAACCGATTCAATTTGAATGAACAGTGTACTGAGTTCTTCAAATGTTAAAACTTGGCTGCCAACAATACGATACAAATGCGTCTTAGCTGCTTTTATTTGAATTTCCCACACACCACCGAAATGGGGGGCTGAAGGGGGATTGAAATCAAACTTGATATGCTCAGTCTGTGAGGCTTGTTCGATTAATAATAGGTAATTTGCTGGCACCTATAAAGTTTGTTCCACAGTCTGCATGGATTATGCTGCAACGTCCACGACGACCAACGAATCGACGCAGAGCAGCTATAAAATCATCAGTGGATAGAGTGGATACCACTTCAAGATGGACTGCTTTTGTGGCAAGACAAACGAATAAACAAAGGTAAGCTTTGTCTATCTTTGCACCTCGATGAAGTCCGAGTTTAATACGGAAAGGTCCGCCGAAGTCTACGCCTACTACCGAAAACGGCTTGACTTGATTGACGCGGTAGGAAGGTAGGTCGCTCATGAATGGTTCTAATGGTTTCGGCTTAGTGCGATAACATGATATGCATTTTGATAGGCAACGACGAATAGCACGTTTCGCGGAGAGAACCCAAAAGCGTTGTAAAACTAGATAATGAGTAGTATTCTGTCCGGTATGACAATGTTTACGATGAATGGATTCGATCACTTTGTCTGTGAGTGGATGATCGCAAGGTAGGAGTACAGGATGCTTGTGATCGAATTCTAAACCAGCACGTGAGATACGACCACCCACCTTAAGGATACCTGTCTCATCGACAAAGGGATTCAGTTTTCGAAACGGCTTGGGTAACGATTGTTTTGCATTGATACGTTGTATTTCGTTACTGAAACATGAATTTTGTACGAATTTTACGATAATTAGTAACGATTCATAATTTTCAGTTTCAGTTGGAGGGTCAATATGACGTTTATTGGTACGAATGTTATAAATGAATCTGCGTATGTAAGAAACGATACGAGTAATTTTGTCTAAAGATGAAAAACGTTTAAGTAGATTGTTGAAAATGGAATCGGTTGTGGGTTGCGTCGTTTCATTGGTCATCAGTACGACTGAATGACGCTCTTCGCATCGCACCATGGTATCTTCATCATTAGAAGCAAGTTTCCTTTTAGGCCAGTGATCAGAAGACTGGAGTAGCCAAGATGGACCTGACCACCACAACGAATTTTGAAGAAGATCATTAGGGAGCTGCCCTCGAGAACACACATCCGCAGGATTGTCGGCTGAAGCAACATGACGCCAGGACTTTGCTGGAAAGACTTCCTGAATGTGGCTGACGCGGTTTGCGACGAATGTGGTCCAGCGCGAAGAGTGCGATTGAAGCCAGGATAAAACTACTGTCGAGTCGGACCAAAGATTAATAGAATCGATGAGAATTTTGGCCTGATACGTGTCGAGAACGAATTTTGTTAGACCTGCAAGCATTACAGCTCCGCAAAGCTCCAAACGAGGCAATGAAAGTCTTTTTAGTGGAGCTACGCGGGCCTTGGCGCATAGCAGCCGAATTTGAATAGATCCATCATCGCATAAGATTCGCAAGTAGATGACAGCTCCGTAAGCAAGCTTCGAGCTATCACAGAAACCGTGCAATTTATATAAAATGGCATTATTAACGGTAAGTCGTCGTGGAATACTTAAATTCTTAAGAGCGGGCAGCTGTTGACAAAAGGCTTGCCAACTGTTAAAGATATTTTCAGGTGGTTGCTCATCCCACGATACGCCGAGAAGCCAAAGTTTCTGCAGCAAACATTTGATTTGAATGGTCAGAGGCGTTAAAAAGCCTAACGGATCGTATATCTTTGCGATTTCACTGAGGATTACTCGCTTAGTACAAGGGCGATGTGATGAACCTACATCGAATAAAAACGAGTCGAGTACTGGATTCCATTTGAGTCCGAGTACTTTGAGAGTTGGATATTGCTCATCATAGAACGATTTAGAATCTAGAAGACAATCTTCTGGGGAAAGATCTGATAGCAACTGCCGTAAATTACTAGCCCGTTTTCTCAATTCAAAATGACCTAGTTTGAATAATTTGACGATTTGTGATTTAGCTTCCATCGCAATACTTAAATTTTCAAAACCGGAAACTGCATCATCAACGTATATATCGTTTGTAACTATTTGTTTAGATAGAGGGAAACGGTCACCTTCGTCCTCTGCTAGTTGTTTGATTGTCCTACATGCAAGAAATGGTGCAGACGATACACCATACGTAACGGT
Organism: Bedellia somnulentella; assembly: GCA_963576735.1. Classification (NCBI taxonomy): domain Eukaryota; kingdom Metazoa; phylum Arthropoda; class Insecta; order Lepidoptera; family Bedelliidae; genus Bedellia; species Bedellia somnulentella. The sequence continues at coordinate 6,052,582 of OY755182.1, read as the reverse complement.
GTTTAGTTTATACTCTTTTAGAGTTTGATTAGGATCTGTTCTCCAAAAGATTCTCTGATAATCCCTATGATTTTCAGAGATCAGAATTTGTCTGTACATCTGACGTATGTCAGCCATAAATACGATCGCATGAATTCGATAATTGAGGAGAACCTCGATAATGTTAGTTTGAAGTTTAGGTCCGATAAGCAAAGTGTCGTTTAAAGATTTTTCATTTAGATCCTTCGCTGAGGCATCGAAAACGACGCGCAATTTAGTAGTCCGCTAAGGCTAACGATTGAGTGTGAGTCCAACCCGACGTGTTAAGTTTGGCTATGGGTTGGTCACCGCATATGTTTGGAATAACGTGCATGTCTAAATCGAATAACGGCTCATTCTTTGAAGCGATTGAACATCGAATCATACCGGTGACATCAGCAGCAATACCTCCTAACCCATTGATATTTGATTCGCATGAGACTGGATTAAGATGTAAATGTTCAACTGCCTTTTGTGTAATAAAATTGTTTTGACTACCGGTGTCAAATAAGGCTCGCATACAACTAAAAGTGCCGTCTGAATCGCGTACTTGAACTATAGCCGTAGCTAGCAAAACAGTCGTATTTATATTATTTAATTTTGGACAGTTTGACTTTTCACCTTTGGCGAACAATTATACGGATTTAGAATCTGTGGAGTTACTAGCGCTATTAGTATCTCCCTGCGCGCATAATGTTGTATGATGACGATGTTTACATTTTAAGCAACGAAAGATCGATTTACAATCTTTGAGCTGATGGGACAATTTGAGGCAATTAAAGCATAAGTTAGCCTCTCGGGCGTAAGACATACGGTCGTCTACGGATTTATCAAGAAATGATTTACAACGAGTAATTAAATGACTGTCTGAACATAAAGAGCATTTCACAACGTGTTCATTATCCCTTTTCAATGTTTGAGTTTTATTCGAGTTATCTACCAATAATGTGTGAGTCACATTTGAACGCTAAGGATAATTATTAAAATGTTGTTTTGAAGTGGAAGGACGCAGATTAGATTCCATTACTTGATAAGTTACCTTGGGTGAGGTTTCAGAAAAATGATTATCGCGCAACATGGATTCGCACTTCGAATATAAATATTGTTTTAACTGAGTATATTTTGGAATCTCGCTGCTTATGTATTTCTCTTCAAATTCCCGTCTCATTTTTGAATCTAATTTCGATAAAATATGGTATACTAGAATGAAGTCCCAATCATCAACTGGAAGATCTTGTTTACGTAAAATAGTTAAGTTTTCGTCAATACAATCTAAAGATCGACGAAACTCAATCGCATTATTCGTGTTGAATGAAACGTTCAAAATATCTTTCCAGCATGTGAAAGACAGTTCACGCTTGTGTTGATAACGGGCAAGTAAGGCCGCGTACGCATCGGAGTAATAATCACCGGTTACGGGAAATTTACGAATAAGCGATAACGGATCATCGCGCAAAATCGATACTAAATATTGAAATTTCTCCACATTGGAAAGTAAATGGCAATCGTGGATTAATGAATTAAACGTATCAATGAATTCAGGCCATAGTTTTATGACACCTGAAAACGTGGGTAATTGGATCTTCGGTAACTTCACATGAGATTTCAAAGATGACTCGAATTGAGAAGTCGAATTTAAGTAATTTTTCGTTTCTGATTTCTGTAACGATTTAAATATTGACAAAACCTTAAAATAAGTATCATCAAAACGCGCACGAATTTCATCATCATTATCATCTTCATCTGATGACGAACTTAATAGTTCGAGTATCGAGTAATGTGCGAACTCAAAATCGGATTTCATGTTTTCAATTTCATCACAATATGAAAAGAAGAAATCGCATTGTGTATCATCGGGTTTGGATTGAGTCGCCATACCGACCTCTAATGCCTTCAAAATACGGTTCAAAGCTATCGTACGCTTACGACGTAATGACGGCAAATCACTTTTTGTAAATTCTCGCTTCGGTTTAGGTTTATTCAAATGACTAAGTTTACGTATAGGTTGACGCTTCGGATTATAAGACATGGTTATTAATTATAATTTACCTCACTAAGTAAAGACGATTTGTTTCAATAAAAACCCAACAAAGATTCCAGTTACCGATTGCAGTGATAAGGCGTCGAACGAATGAATGACAGATGTATATAGTATAATACTTCTATCAATAGATGACAGGGCGCGTCGAACTTTCAACAACAAACAAACACCTGTTACAAGTAGATAATTATCACTGCGATCACGATTTCACTTTGAAACTTATTTGAAGGAATGCACAGGTAAAATTCGAAATAGAAAAACGGTTACTTTATGTTTTTAATTAAGAACAACTGATATGGAATGTTTGGAGTGTGAAAAACAAGTAAGTACGAATAAACGTATTACAGCCGCGTAAATAATACTAAACAAGATTATGGTTTTTGAACGTATAGATCTGTAATACTAGATAATAAAATAAAGTTTATTCTAGTGTATAGTTGTCATAGCAAAATTAATTTTACAGCAAAACTTGGTGGTTGGAGTATGATCCGCCACAACAACTACCTACACTGATGTTGGCTACAACTTATTATTATAGCCGAATTAAATATACACAAGGCAAGGAGTACGTATAAAATGCTTGTGTATGTTCTATAATAATAAAGGTGTAAATTGAATGTAAAGTCACACCGCCGAATATGTATACTTATATACCGAATAAATGATTAGATTATATAAGTATGATCTGTAATTAACTTTAAACATCCAGCGATAAGCGAGTGCACGAAATAAAATTGCAATTTGAACGGCGAGATTGTTTTCGTTAACGATAATAAAATAGTTTCACTATAAATCGAATTGTGACACATGAACGTATAATTATGTATATGTACCTCTGCTTACTCAATGCACAACACGAACGACATACGACATACGAACGGAAAGCGGCTCGATGCTAGATTTCGATTTACCCGACACTTATAAAAAGTACGTTTGCAAGCCGAACAATATATCGATGGGAATATATTGTACACTGATTCTAATTGGCAACGATAGGAGATGAATGCTAATTAGTTGATTTCGGTGCAAAATTAACGTTAATGTTATTTTGAAATACCAGCTGTATTCGACGGTCGATATTTTAGATTAAAAAAAGCTTTAAAATACTGCCAATTGTTCCCGGGTTTCGGCACCAAAAGGATGTGTCACAATGACCTGGCCGATCAGGCCGATGGTGACACTCTGGGTCGGAAGTTCGGAACCTCTGGTGGAGACTCCGCCGAGATTTAACGGATCCGCAGTTCGCCCGCCCAAATACCAATAAGCAATTACTCACCAGCAGGAGCAGGGTTTTCCACAGTACGAGTGGATATTGGCAGCAAACGATGGATAATTTTCTCACCACGTGTCCGTCGACAGTCGACCCAGCTGGGGACGTTTTGTTTAGCGACACACACACACGTTCAGATTAAAAGGTTCTTACACACGTCTTAACGTAAGTAACACAAAATAGTATGAAAACACTCAAAGTTCTTGGGAAAAGGTTAAATAATCAAGCCGGCAATTTTAATCGTTGCACGCGCAAGGGAAGCAGCCATTACACTCCTCGCGGGAGCTAGTCCTCACTCTGACTGGCGTGCCCTTTTCATCGGGCTTTGCTGATTGGTTGAGCGAGCGAATGACATTTGACGTATATTATTTGGCGGCAAATATGAATGTGGAACGTTGACGATACAACGTGTGTTTTTTCTTTGGTTCTCATTCTCAAATTTGTTTCGTTATAAAAATAACATATCTTTTATTTTATTTTACTTAAAGTTTAATTTTAATTTATATTTTGATTTATGCTTGTAAAACTAGTGCCTTAAAGTTGTTTATCAGTCACAGACGTGAGGGCGCGGGGTCTTCTGATACAGGTACTATTACTTAATAGAAGGTCCCAGCAGAAACTTAAACTGTAACATCTGGTTTTTGAAATAAACTTTTTTTTTTATATAACTTCCGTTTAGATCTTTCTAAAATCATAAAACATAGTTCATTAACTAGAGCAGGCAACGCTGACGCAAAATATCATAAAACATCCAATTTAAAGTTATTCATGATATTTGCCAAATATTGTATTAAAATTTTCATATTTACTTTAATTGTCTCGCAACTATTTTGCTTTGAATATTAGTCAACATTTAGCTTGTATGGTAGGTACAATAATAATAACAATTCAATCTGTCTAGATTTGTTTGTTTAAAGTCTCAGGTTCCGAATTCAATTTAACTCAAACTTTAACGAAACAACTCAATTTTAACTGAGACAGATGCAATAGGTATTCGGAAGTGCATCTTTCAAGAAAATAGCCGTTGAAAGCTTTTATAAAGTTGGGAGAAAAGTCCTTCGAACGAAATGGACTTTCAAATCTGTCAATTTACTTTTTGAAGTAAAATTTTAGTTTTGTTAATAGCACATAAATATTTTATAATTCAATTTCAAAATATAACTCACTTTATTCACATATCATTAGCAAATTCATTTATTTTTTTATTTTTAATAAGATCGTTTTATCACTTTTTCTTTACCTTTGAATTCTACACAGATATTTTAAATATAATTCTATATTGAGAGCACTATCAATATATTATCAAAATGTCCGAGGGCTGAGAACCACGACTACTGAGTTTTTGCGTAATTTAGTACTCAACAACTACGATATTAATACTAATATTAATAAGTTTCTTCGCTTAATTCCGCTAAGTACCTGCAATCTTCGTGCAACATGCACTGTGCACCGCCCGCTCTCCCACTTACAAGAAATCGAAAAGCAGACAATGCACCACACATACACCCGCAAGCGAAAACCACAGGCAACCACAAAAATGCGACGCGTTTCGACTCAACACGAGTCATTGTCGAGCAGTAGACAGTTCGGCAGCTGACCACCGAGTGTGTAAAATCTCCAGATTATGATTATCGGGGAGAACGTGTCCAGTATCCAAAAGATGTTTCGCAAAGTGAAACCTTTCTGGGTGGTCGTTTCTAAATGCTGCCACGTGCTTCCCGTATCTTGTTAGAAAATTTCTACAAGTTTGCCCAATGTAGACGCTGTTGCATTCAGGACAAACAATTTTGTAAACACCGGATTGCCTGTGTTTATATAATTTCTCTTTTTGATTATATAGATAACGTTTCAAACTATTGTTTGTTCTGAGCGCAAATTTAATACCAAACCCTTTAAGCATCTTTGAAATCTTTTCAGAAATTGGACCAACATAGGTAAGAATGGACTTTATGCGGTCCAGTTTTTCAGGTGGTAAAAACATATTAAGAGTCTGTCTACCACGTTGGTCCGTTTTTTTTGTAATTAGTCTGTCTATTAATTGCTCTATGTAACCGTTTGCAACAGCTATTTGGTAAATAATACTTAATTCTTAATTGTAATTAAAAAGTGATAATGGAACTTTTAGCAAATGGTGTACATAGCAATGAAAAGCTGCAAGCTTGTGTTGCCGAGGATGACAAGAAGATGCGGGGATTACTGTATCAGTCTGTGTAGGCTTTCTATAAATCTCAAAACCATGCTTATTTCCTGACCTTATTATTTTAAGATCGAGGAAATTGAGAGATTTGTCCTGTTTCTTCTCTAAGTTAAATTTAATTTTAGGATGTATTCTATTTAAAATTTGAACGAAACTATCGAGCTGCCTATATGTACCTGTCCAGCATACAATTATGTCATCTACATATCTATAGTAATAAAGTATATTATTCTCCCCAACAATGTTGTTACGCTCAAAATTATCCATAAAAATGTCAGCCATCAAGGGACTCAATGGAGAACCCATTGTCAGTCCTTCCCTTTGTTAATTTTATTGCATACAGATAGAAGTAAGCCTTGATAGCTGGCATCTTTCCTCCGGATGTAGCCACTGAGTTACCATGAATTCTGAGATGAAACGTAGGCAATCTTTATATGGTACGTTTGAAAACAGACTTTCTACATCCAGAGAAAAGAGCTTGGCATTGCAGGGGAAAACAACATCCTTTATTTTATCAATAAGATCAAAACTGTTTTTTAAAGTTAAAATCTGATTAAAACTAGTCTTAGCTTTCAAAATGACGTTAAGTTGTTTTGCTAAATTGTGTGCCGGCGCAGCTTTATAAGAAACAACAGGACGAATCGGAATATTATCTTCATGAATTTTTGGCAAACCGTAAAGAATAGGGGGCAATGGATTCATAGGAACGATCTTGTTCTTGTCATTGTCGGGGTTTGAAAAGTCATAGGATTCTTCTGAGATTGGTCTTTTTACCTCCGACGCTTATTTTTTAGTAGGATCCGACCCAAGTCGAACGAAATCGTCCCCTAGGCTGACATTGTTAACCTTCTCTGTATATGAATCGCGACTCATGATGACAATTGCACTACCTGTATCAGCTTTGGTTAGAACAAGAATGTTAGAATCAAACCTCCGCTTAATTGCCTTCATCGTGGCCAACTCTGAACCTGAATTACGGGTATTCTGATTAGGCAACGAATTTTTGATATCGTTGGCCACGAGACCCTTAACAATGCCATCCCTTTTGTTAGTTACTACAGCAACTTCCGCATCCACAACCAAAGTTTCTAAAGATTTAGTATTTAAACAGGGTGTTATGTTATGTTATAATCCTTTTTCTAACTACGTAATTAACAACAATTAAATTAAAGGAGGGGTTGCATGTATACATTTTCACTCAAGTGACCGTTAAGAAAAGCTGTAGTTACGTCCAAATGAGTAATTTTCAAGTTAAGTTTAACACTTAAGGCAAACAAAAGTCTTAAAGTAGAGTATCATAGCACTGGTGAATATGTTTCTGTGTAGTCCACACCTTCTTTTTGGGTAAAACCTTTCGCAACCAGTCTAGCCCTATACCGCACTTATTATCACTTTCGAACTTTTTTTTTAAATACCCATTTACACTGCACTACTCTATCAGCTTCATACTTGTCCACGAATTCCACTGTTCCCACTCTGCTCCATTTATTACTGCTTCATAGCTGAGTTCTTCACCACATGATTCTAGCTCATCCACAACACAAAGGTTAGTCATGCCATATCTTTCTACTGGCTTTCTTTTTCTTTTACCAAGATCCATAACTTGGATTTCTTCTAAAGTAGACTCACTATCATCATGTACTGATTGATATTAATCATCTTGGGAACTTGATGAATCATAGATATATGTAGAATCACTTTCATCTGGAACTGAATTTTCTATCAAACTTTCTTCTGCCTCCACTTTCATTCCTTTCTCCAACTTATCTTCTTCTTTTTCATTTACTCATCTGAGCTGATTCTGAGTTTTCTTTCTCTATAATAATCACATCTCTGCTCAAAGTGATTTTTTTTAGTTTCTGGGTTATATACCCTTTTACATTCTCTGGATATCCAACTAATATAATTTTTTTAGCCTTTTTATCCCATTTTTGTCTTTGAACTTTGGGTACATGAGCCATAACTTTACTGACAAATATTCTAACATGGCTCAGATCTGGTTTCCTACCTGTCCATTTTTCATATGGCGTCATCATGCCTAAACTGGCAGTTGGCGTTCTGTTAATAAGATAAACTGGGGTGCTAGTATAGCAAGTAATAACAGTCGAGATATCTCGTCTGTCGTGGCTTCCGAAATTCTCTGACTCCTCCCACTTTTGTTAGCACAGTCCTGTATGTCGAGAGGGGACGACAAAGCTTTCATGGCCGAGAAGACGTTTATTCGTTCACTTTTCGTCGGTCAATTGGGTCAACTTTTTATTTTACTGTGTATTTAAGTTCATTCAAAATTAGTTGGTGTCTCTCTACGACTTTGCTTACGGCTAAATATTTTACCCATTTTAGAGGTTAATGTAGGTATATTAAATACACTCTTATATTTTTCTCGTTTCATGATACATTATGGATAATGTACCACTTATACAGCTTTTATTAAACAAAATTTCAACAGGCAGAAATTTTCAAGATTTTGTTGACGTTGGCAGAGAGAAGTTGTCATTCTACGGGTTATTTGCCACATAAACAAGATGGTCGTTTCGTGTTGTTATAACTCCCGCGAGTTAACATGACACCTGGCTCGACAAACAACCCTCCCCCCGCTATCCCGCGCAGCGCCCCGCTCTCGCCAGTAGCGTTAGCATCTCTGGACGTGCGCAAAATGTGTCACTTCAGTGAAAAGAAAGATATATATCAATTGGGGGTACTGAAGTATATCTTTCGTTTAGTTTACTAGTTCATTTAGTTCAGTTCACAAAGAGTCGAAGAGTCACTGAAGCGAGATATCTGAACTATTAGTATGTGAAGGATGATATTGACGAATTGATAAGATTCCATTCAAAAACTACAATAACAATAATAATACATACAATATTTAGAATTTCTTTAAAATTGATATTTATTAATAAGTAGCCTTGTCTATCAACCGAAATAAATAAAAATTTATGGTTAAAAGAACTTACCTAAGTGAATTTCTACCAAAATTATATGAAATGTTACATCCGAAGATTTACTTGAACAGTCATTATACACTGGCATTTTCTAGCTGAAAAGCTGATTGTAACAATTTCTATTTTACGGAGACGAGACGTGTTTCCAATGCAGCACACCTAAAAAGAATGAAGAACCGAACATAGGAACGAGATTGGAGGACGAGAGACCGATTGGTGAACGGAATGAGTTGAAAAATCGTTATTTTCGCTCTGAAACGGTGTGACCATGCAGTGTATCCTGAATCGGACTACATGGTTTACTAAATCTTGAGGATGTAACATTGAAATATAATTGCTATTAAGTTCTAAAATAACATATGGGTCAAAATCAAAAGGCCAAGTTTTTTTTTGATAAAAAAAAAAGAATCGTGTAAATATTTTTTCTTAAATTTTTATTGTTTGAAAGACATAAAAACATTCAGAAAATGAGATCAGAACAGATGAACACATGAAAAATTGTTGCCGAACTTGCCTCCAAGTGCCATAGTTGTGATTGTTAATGCTCCGTACCACTCAACGCAATCCGAAAAAAATCCGTGCCAGTCATCATTGAAGAGTGACATGCAAAGCTGGTTAACAAATAATAATGTAAGTTATGCTGCAAATATGACAAAACCAGAGCTATATAAAATTATAAGATTGAATAAGCCAGAAAAAAAATATGTGGTATATTATTATTATATTATTATGCTGTGTATATTATGTTAGCTGTGTAGTGTTGGCTTAGAATAACACTACCCCATTTCTGCCGGTGGGTGTAAGTAAGAGGCGACTAACGGTATTGTGGCTTTTTGGGCGATGTGGTTGGAGACCTATCACCAACAACTTTTATTTCACCATCTTTTCCCCACTCAACTTGCCAAAAGTTTCTGAGGAATTTCTAGTTCCTTAGCTCTGGCTACCCCATCTAGGGATTTATAGCTGTGAGTATATGCATGTAATTATACTATTTATTTAACGTATTTTGATAAGTTATTACGATAGATGTAATTTGATAACTATTTATCACAAATTAATATATACAGAGTATAAAGTAATCAGTGCTACAGCCAAAGGCTTTGTACCCATTGCGAAGGCAATGTACCCAACATACTGAACAATATCTGATATAAAAATAAATTTGCAACTCAATAAAAAAATAAATGTACCCCATTTAAAAAAGGTCAGCTGACTTTTATGCACTCAGTACTTTCAACAAACGTCAATCGAGCCAGGTGTCATGTTAACTCGCGGGAGTTATATGTTTCTATCGGTTTAAAATATAAATAAACGGATTTTAAGGATGGAGTACTATTTGTTGATATAGTAAGTATATAAGTTTCTTTATGAATATGCGAGTGATTATAAATGTGTGGTACGGGTATAACGTAAATTTTTTTAACTTTACAGACCGGTGTATTCGAAACCCAAAACACCATCCCCGATTTAACCACTATTTAGCTTCATCCCTCTAATGGACAAGTGGATAGACCATGTGCAGTTGTAGACCCCCTCCTTACTTGCGGCCCATCCGGAGATCAAAGAATCTGGCAAACTGATATTGATCGGATGAGACTTACTAAAATCGTAAGTTTTCATTTCACTTTTTACAAGTCGTAAGTATAGCGTACAAGAAATAAAAAAGAAACAATTCGCAATCTAAATCCTATAGAGAATGCTATATGAATCTAAAAGTAATTATTGATAGTATCTGCCTTCCCCAATGAGAACTTTTGGCGCAATCCTGTGTATGTATTGACGATGATATGAAATAAGTAGTTAAACCAAAAATGAAATATTACTCCTCACTCTTATTTTGCAATAGACATTATACTTATACTTACCTATGCCACATCATACCTATACTATAAATTACATTATTTTGTATAAAACAGAGTATATACATATATATATATATATATATATATATCTAGCTGAAACTAAACTAAAAAAAAACAGATCATAGGTCGAAACTTTGTTTAACCCTTAATTGTAAACCGTATAACCGACTATACGTTTACTTTAAAAAAATCTCACGCCTTTTTAAAATGTGCAAACTTGGTAATTTTAATTTGAAAGCCTAGCAACACTAACACCTTTACACATTGACGAAAAAAGATTGACATCAATCATACCTGTAAACTATCAGTCAAACTTAATGTCATTTTCAAAAATGAAGCGACGACGAGAGGTGCCGGTAAGTTATGAGTTTTTATTGTTGTCTATTGTTTCCAACTTATTTTTCACCGTATATCATTTGTTTTAGTCCTGTTCTATTCTTAAATACTAAAATTCATTGATTGTATCCCGTTAAAACCCCATAAAAAAGTTGGTAAAAGGCTGTGTATAGCGGGCTATACATTCTGCTATGCTTACTAAAAAGGGTCATTTTTTAAATGTATAGCGGGCTATGCATTCTGCTATGCTTACTAAAAAGGGTCATTCTTTAAATGTATAGCGGGCTATACATTTTATTATGATTAACAAGTATAGCTTTTGAGTGTGTGTGTATAGTCAGCTATACATAATGTTTTTATTATCACACTTTTCTATGCGTGCCTTAGCACACATGCTTATTACTTTTCACATAGCTAAATGGGTTACTTGGCCTTTTTTCTGTTTCTTTTTATTTTATGTTTGCTTGTTTGGTGTGGTGCATGTTTTTCTATTTTATTTCAGACAAAACTATCGTTAAGAAGAAAAACCCACACAACACACACACACAAAAAGGATATTTTCATTAATACCACCGATAGATGGAAGATCAGATGTTAGCGATTACTCTTCTGGGGAAGAGTTTGATGGAACTCAAGTTTTCCGTAGTCAGGTTGCAAGATATGACGATGTCGAAGAAGATACTGACAATTCATCAATAGCACCTTCTCTGGATTCGTATTGGGATGGAATAAATATTTCTATATCAGATTGTGAGAACCAGCCAGACACTGAAAACCTTCATTGCAAACTAGCTAACAACTCCGCAGCTATCAACAATTCAAATGTACCCGAACAGGTGATCACATCATAGATTTACCTTCTTACTTCATGTTCATACTGGAATTTCGATACGAGTATATGTTATTGCTGAAGATATTTTTTGCACCAAGAAATAAAGGAGCCACTTAATTATTTCTACGACTTATTTTCTGATTAAATTATGCAAGATATTGTTGATAACACGAATCTATATTCAGTGCAACAAAAAGGTCGATCGGTTAATATCAGCATCGATGATTTTCGCGATTTCTTAGCCATTGAGTTGAGGATGGGTATTATTGCTACTCCTTCTTACTTAGATTACTGGGCAAGCGATACTAGATGTCCATCAATAGCTAATATAATGCCGATAAACAAATATAAACAAATACGGCGTTTTTTGCATTTCGCTAATAACGACCATAAAAACTCAGACCCTTACTATAAAATAAGAACGTTCATGGAAGGTATACGGAGAAATTGTATAAAAGTTAAGGAAGAAATGAGGTTCAGCATTGACGAGATGACAATCCCATACAAAGGTCGCAAAGCTGGTAAAAAGAAGCAGTATAATCCCGCCAAACCTAAAAACTGGGGATTTAAAAACATTGACAGAGCTGGAGCATCCGGAATAATATACGATTTCTTTTTATATTGCGGTGAAGACTCGTTTAATAATTTCCAGTATGATGATGACGAGACTTCGTTAGGCTGGAGAGGCAAAGCAGTAGCATTACCATGAGTTGTTATAGTAAACTGCGTTTCGTTTACTACAGTCGATATCGAGTTAACGCGTTTCGGATAGTTTACTACAATGATGGTACCATGAGTCAAAATACCGTTAACTTGACTCGCTAGCGTCTACTCGACAGTAGTTGCGTATTTGCGCCGTCATGTTTGTTACCCGTAGAGCTTTACCTAACTTCACACCTATTATGCTGCCTCTTTCGAACTCTACTCAAGTGATAGAGAGGGTGATAATCAACAAAAAGTGTCAATAAATTATTGTGATCTTGAAATGTTTACATGTGGTTTACATTATTCCTTCTAAAACAAATCAGGATTTGTAACCTTTTTAAGTGGTTAGGTACTTGATACAAATCAGGATAACCATAATTTATAGTGGGAACATGTCAGCAGGCACTAAGAAAAATAGAATAGAACAAATCAGCTTTGTTCGTCAAGTAAGTTACACGGTGTTAAGTTAAAATTATATTTTATTTTAAATTAAAATGAAAACAAGTGCTGCACAATTTCAATTGCTTGTTGATTATATGGAAAGGTACGTATTTTAATTAAAAAATACTTATTAACCAATAGTGAAGTAATCAATTTTTAGTTAAGTGGTACAGCGTAAAGTATAAAATTTGTTCTGTATATTTCTTACCCCATTCACCCCTTTTATAAACTATCTATCTAGTTGAGTGGGTTTTTTTAAATTTTGGTTATAGATATGGTGATCTTAGCAAACCCACTGAAGGGCCATATGGTAGAGCAACTAATCTACAACGGTGGACGGAACTAACTGATATTTTAAATGCCGATTCTACTGGTGATACCATAAATGTGGAAAAATGGAGAAAGGTGAGACTTGCACATAGATATATATAGCATTGTACATACATACATACATATACTCACGGCTATAAATCCCTAGAAGGAGTAGCCAGAGCTAAGGAATTAGAAATTCATCAGCCACTTTTTGAATATTGAGTGGGGAAAAAGATTGTGAGTAAGGAATGTTACGGTGAAGTGTTGGCTTAGAGTAACACTACCCCATTTGTTCCTGTGGGTGTATGTAATTGTGGGCGGTGGGATTTTTGTACGACGCGGTTTGACACTCGTCACCAACATATAGCATTCTGTATCTTCTATTTTTGTTTAGGCCATCACATCCTCATCAATGTTATTTTAATCATTTCTGTTTTTTTCTATGCTTTTCGCCTGACTCTAATTAAATACTTGGTGGTGGATTTAAGGTATGGAGTGACTTAAAAAATAACACAAAAAGAAAAGCATCGCGCATATACCGAGCTACACATGGCACTGGTGGTGGTCCTGCTTCAAATCTGAAACTAACTGATTTGGAGGAGAGGGTTCTCAGTATAATGGGAACCCGAGCTGCTACAGGAATGGTAGAAATTCCTGAGATTGGCTTGCAGGTAATGGTGTGGCTTTTGCTTTGTTTGAAATAATATCAGTAATCAAGTTTATTTACACACTAGTGGATCGGCCCAGCTTCGCACGGGTAGCGTAGTTTTAAAAATATCTGAGGTTTCTTCAATCACTGCTCAAACTTTGTGAAATTTAGCGCCACTTATAGCACTCCTGAATAGTTTAGCTTTGTGATTGTGAAAGCGCTTTGATGAACGGTTCAGTATCTCCGAAAATAAACCCATGCAAACAAAGAATCAGAGTTACAAACTTTGCATACATCATGCATATACTATTACTGAAAAATAATCCAGCATGATTCAGTATTCACGTGCGACGACAGGACGCGATGGCTTATTTCTTATAAATAAAGAATAAATAAAGGAAAGAAAAATTTCGACACAGGCGGGAATCGAACCCGCGACCTCGGGTATACGCCCCGACGCTCTGCCAACTGAGCCACCGTGTCAATTGGCTGCCATTGCGAAATTCTTCTATCCTTTATTTCTTTTTACACGTTTAAGTAGTGTTTGCGTTTCCTACCTCCGAATTTGAACTAATTCGGAAAGGCTTATTTCTTGTATAAGTTCGGTGTTTCTATACCGATTTCTATGATTCTTTTTCATTGAATAGGTAATAATGTAATTTTTTTTAAATGAGGGATAAATGAGAGAACTATAAACGTAAGAGTTAACAAAAATAATCAGGATGCTCCGAACTGCTAAGCTATCAGGAGTTACACGTGTTATTGTGAGTCAACCATAAAAGATAGACATATGCTGTTGAAGGATATTTTTTAGGCAATTTTATGCCAAATATATCCGTGATACATGACTTCTATGTAACTCTAACTATTAAGGCTGCACACGCGACAGAAGCTTAAAAAATGGAGCAACTTCCCCCGTTTTCCCAAAATTTCCCAAAATTCCCCTTTACTATTCTGCTGGAAAGTATACAAAAACCTGCCCAGGAGTATGAAGAATAATTGTACCAAGTTTCGTTAAAATCCGTCGAGTAGTTTTTGTTTCCATAAGGAACATACAAACCGACAGACAGACAGACAGACAGACAGACAGACGGACAGACAGACAGACAGACAGACAAAAATTTTACTGATTGCATTTTTGGCATCAGTATCGATCACTAATCACCCCCTGATAGTTATTTTGAAAATATATTTAATGTACAGAATTGACCTCTCTACAGATTTATTATAAGTATAGATATGTTTGTTATATTTTACAGGATGAAGTCACAATTCCACCACCAGAGCATAATGATAGTCCTTCTATCCTTTTGCATACTCAAGATGCCAATTCTAGTAAGTTTTTCAATAAGAGTTAGCTAAAAAATTACACATACTTTTATTTACACCCTTAGTCTCTATTGGTGTAGTCATAGACTATTGACTTGTACCTATTTTGTAGGATGATTTTACAAGAAACTGGGATGTTGATGTTATAATTTAATAATATTAACACTATAAAACCCTAGAATTCTCAAAATAGTTTAGTAACTTATTTTTTTTTTTGTATTATTTATTATTGCAGCTTCTGAACCATGGAACATGCCAGGTACATCTGCAGCACCTGCACAGATTTATTTGCATGGTGAAGAGAGGGGTGTCTCAGCACATAATAGTGAGAACACTATTTTAGACCATCCTAGTAGACTGAGAACTACTGCTTCCCCACCACAACATGAAAATGGTATGACTTTTTGTTCTATAATAAATAAAAATAATTAAAGCAACCGTTATAGCTCACTGGGTAGAACACCAGTGAGCTAGCACTCATGCAGACAACTAGGGTTCAAATCTCAGGACAGGCTGCACACCAATTAGTCTTTAGTACTGCTGCCAACCCCTTCAGGGATATTTAGCGTAAATTTTTGAGTCTTTGAGAAGAAAGTTTTATAACAGTAGTTACAGCATCACAATTATAGTATTTATTTTATTATTGCAGGTCAACATGTAATGAACCAAAGTGCCACTGATGGCGGTGCTGCCAGTTTAACAAGGCCACAAAGCCCTACTGTTCTCCCTCCTACGCCTCGTCGAAGACGCAGAGGAGGGTTTCAGCCAGTGTCACCAAACCAAAGAAGGACTCGCACCCAAACGCAGTCAGAGTTGGCAAGACAGGCATTTGCCAGATCCGATGCTGAATGGAGGGTCTTTCAGAGAGAGGCCGAAAGGGAAAGAATTAGATTAAGGGAAGCAGAACTGACCATACAACGGCGATGGTTAGATTTATTTGGTCAGTTCTTAGAATTAGGAAACCGAGTAGTAAATATTTTTGAGAGACAAAATTAATTTAACCTCAATTAAGTTTAAGTCTCAATTATTATTCGAAATCGTTTTGTTTAGTGATAAGACCGCCAATTGTACTTTTGTTATTTAATTGCTGTTAATTTGTAAATTTTTGTCCTGTTTTTTTATGTGCAATAAAGAGTTTTAATATTATTATCTCAGACTCAAAAATTCTCGCTGTATGTCCCCGAAGAGGTCGGCAGAGGTACAAATAATTCTGAACATCATGGTAAATATATCGCCGTTTTGTACGAATACACTGTCACACTAAGTACAACTTGGCCATGTAGGTTTCCTCACGATGTTTTCCCTCACCGTTATTATCTGTTTCTAATAGCAGATAATATAAGTTGTATAAGTTTATCATAGTGTTTATTTTTTTTGTAAATTTAAGTAAATAAATGCCATACTGTAATATTATATATTTTTTTTATTTTACAAAATCATACTCTTAATAACATAATCAAATTATTCGATCAAATACTATCTGCATTAGTTGGAGTTATGATTCTTCTGGCTAGTTGATCCCTTAATGCTCTGCCCATTAACAAATCACTGCCACCTTCATTTCCCAACACTCGATCATTCCTTTGTGACGGTTCTGCAAACAAAAAAGCTAATTAGCTTTTATATTAAATTTTATATTAATTATTAATATATATTAATTATTAAAGGATTGGAGACATAAATACCCCTTGAATTAATTTTAACCAACTCTATTTTACAGTCATACGTAAACTCAATCACTTGCCATGTAAAATGATGGCAAATAATTCCTACTTTGTTTACATATATTAATCCTTAAAATTTGAGCTTTGGTGTTTTACGCTTCAGAAGAATTGTAATTGTCATTCTCTATTTGATCTTAATGAGTGCTCAATCACCTTTAAATCAGACATTACATTAAAAGTTATCATACCTTCCAGTCCTTCAGAATCCACTTCTTCATGATTCGAAATATTATATTTTATAGCAAGATTATGTAACACGCAGCATGCTAAAATAATCCTCGAACACTTAAGTGGCTCGTAATGTAAAACCCTGTCACGGTGTAAACACCGCCATCGGTTTTTCAGTCGGCCAAAAGTGTTTTCGATAAGAACCCTTGCAGAAGTGTGAGCTTTATTATATTTTTCTTCCACGGAATTCGTATTTGGATTTAAATAAGGAGTCATCATCCATGGTCTTTGTGCATAACCGGAGTCACCTTATAAAACAAAATATATATTTAGATTAGTAATGTCTGTTTAGAACAGCAATAACCCATTTCTTACCATGGGTGTAGTAAGAGGCAATTAAGGGTTTGTAGGCTTCTGAAATGATATCGCATCAAGAGCGATGTACTAAGAAAAAAATACTATTATTAATGGAAGTTCAATTCTAGGCATTAGGCTCCAAACTAATGCTAACCATATTTAATTATATAAGAGAAGTATGAGGAATAAAAGAGCATGTATGAAAAGATTGATGGATGTAAACAAAGCTAGAGAGGTTTTCCAGGATCGTACGAAGTGGCGATCGATAGTCTCTGCATACCCCAATGGGATCTAATGGCGTGAGAATATGTATGTATGTGTGTATTTAATCATACACACATACAAATGTGTGTATACATATGGTATATCCCAAAAGTAGCTAGGAAATACTTAATTTATTATAAGCTTTGGCTACTCATTTTGTAATTAATAGCAACGAGTTTAAGTGGGTAGGATTATTATTAATTCAATTTAACACTAGCTTTACTAACTAATCATTATTATTGTGTTAATTACCTAGAAGCCACACAATTTCATTGTTCCTGTGCAAATATTGCATATAATTATTAACGTCGCTATTTTCAAATATAAAAGAATCATGAGTTGCACCGCCAAACTTAGCATTAACTGATAAAATTGAGCAGTTTGTGTCACATATCTGAAAATAAAATCAAATATTATTATTTTAGCTTAACACAACTTGAATCTAAAACTGTAAAATAATAATTGTCCAATTATATACATACATGCATGCATGCATTAGATCTCATTGGAAATAATAGATACCACCAATTGCCACTTTGTATGATTCATGCATACCTCTCTAGCTTTATTTGTATCAATCTTTTCATAAATGCCCTTTTTTCCTTCATACTTTGGATGCCCTTTTAAGAACATTATCTCTTTGATCAAAATATGTCCTCTATATTCTACTGAAATTATCATCCACATTGGCTGTACAAATCTTTTTCACCATTTTACATCCATCTTCTCTATGTATCAACACCATCTTAACATTACTTTTTAGAATAATAATATTTATTTTAGCTTCACATTTGAATAAAATGTATATTTTTCTCACTATACCTTTTACTCATAATTTATCATACAAATAGGTAAAAACTAAGTGGTTCAGTATTATGGAACCAACACATTTGGCTTAGTTTTAAGGCAGCATACATTATAAAAAGTACACATAATATCCAATGAAAACTAAGCAAGCAAGGTAAGTTAATTTATAGTAAGAACTCTTGCCAAATTATATTCATAAAATCAGATTGTTTAACTTACCATCTGTACATTTATTGAGTGATAATTTTTTCTGCAGAAATAAAGGTGCTCTTCCTCCTTACAAGGGGTAAATATTTTAAAGTGACTGCCATCTATGCATCCTATAACTCCTGGGATCCCATACTTTGTGTAAAATCTAAAATTTTAATACTGTGAATAATCTATTCATAAAATTCAAAAATATTCTTACAAATAATTTTCTATAAAAAAAACTAACATTTAAGTAATAAAACACCAACATACCTCTGCTTAATTACATCCCTTTCTTCTCTGGATTTTGGAAATTTTATGTACTCTTTTAGAACACTGGGATGATTCAATGCTGTAGTCACTTGCTCAACATAAACACTTACAGTTTCCTGTGACAAATATCGAGCCATACCAGTAATTCGCTGGTAGCTTCCGTGTGCATAAAATAATAATGCACACAACACCTGTAACATCAAGGGTTTAAGGTAGAGTTATCAAATCAACAATGGAAAATACCATTGATTCCAATTCAAGTAAGAGGTTTAATTCTTTCACCTTAGTTTCTAATGAGATTCTTTGAGTCGGTTTCAAATCTGTAGAACACTTTAATAAAAAACACAGCTCCTCGAAAGATTCCTTATTAAGTCTATATTGTTTAATAAAATTATTTTCACTGATATTCTCCAAAGTATTCCCCAATTTCTGCCTCATTTCTGATTGAAAAATCCCGTTTTCATAACGTTCATCTTCACGAGCAGCCGCGGTTAGCATATTCCAAGCTAAATAACTTCTTCCCGACATATTTCCAACAAAAGACACAGAAAATGCTTAAATATAACGAAAGTCGACTTCACTTTATTTGGTTTCACGCTCTATGCGCTAGTGAGTAACTTAACTATTATCGCTACGGTATGTCTCGATAGCGTATGTCAAATGAAAGACTCATGGTACCGAATTTCTATGGAAACCACTCGAAAACGTTAGGTACTATAGTATACGCGTCGATAAGTATCTTACCTATCGTATCCGTAGCAACTCATGGTACCGTTTTTAGTTTTCCGCGTATCCGCTAGAGGCGCTGCCAAATTTGTCATACAAAATTTTAACTATAGTCGCTAGCGAGTGCGTTTCGGTAAACTCATGGTAACGCTACAGTAGTAGCTTTATGTAAAACAATTATGCAAAGCTTCTGTTGTATACTTTGATAACTATTACACATCACTACCTCTAGTTCAGTTGCTGCGACAGAAATATGGCATTTTTTCTTTGGGCACTATACGTGCAAACCGTTTGAAGGGCTGCGAGAAACTTTTACCTGAAGATAAGGTATTGAAAAAAAAGGCCGTGGTGCCAAGTATCAGATAGTAGACAATAAAAATCAGCTGGCTGTCGTGAAATGGTACGACAACAAATGTGTCACGTTAGTTAGCTCCTATGTTGAGTCTTACCCCATCGAAGAAATTGAGAGGTATGACAAAAATAAGAAAATGAAGGTGCCTGTTCCATTTCCCATGATAGTAAAACATTACAATGCTCATATGGGAGGGGTGGACCTAGCCGACATGTTGATAGCTCTGTACCGGACTGAGATGAAAACTAAGAAGTGGTATCTTCCTATTTTCTCTCAGATGATTGATATATGTGTCAACAATGCTTGGCTCCTTTACAAGAGGCATAGTAAGAAGGGAACTAAAACAAAAATGTTGATGAAGTTCCGTCTTGAAATTAGCGACGCTCTGCTCAAATATAGAAGGACTTCATCAGCTCCAGAAATAGTCCCTTCGCCTAGGAACATTAAGAAGATTGCCAAACCAATGAGAGCACGCCCTTCTGATGCCGTTTGGTATGATGGTTTTGATCATAGGCAAGCGGGCACTAAGTATGGTCGGTGTAGATATTGCAAAAAAGGGCAAACCAATGTTTTTTGCACTAAATGCGAACAAAGGCTTTGCTTCATACCCAACAAGCGAAATTGTTTTTACGATTTTCATGATAAGGCGAAGCAGTAGTTATAGAAAAAGACGAAGGAAATAGCCCAACGTTTGTGGCACAACTTTTTATAGTATTTTTTTAAGTATAATAATATCTTAGTTTAGTGAAGGAATAAAAATATTTAAAGTATAATATGCACATTTTTGTATGAGAGCCTCAAAAGATTTGTTTTTCTGATTATTTTTGTATTGATTTATTGTAAATGAGAGTTAACATTTTAATATATAGTTTATTTTATTAGTTTGATTTCGTTTCATTTCTTCTTATTTTTAGGTGATAATTATTTTATATCTATAACATAACATAACATAAACGTTCACGCCGAACATCCCCGAAGGGGTTGGCAGAGGTACTAATACTTCTTAACATCACGTGACTTTGTCACCTGGTGTTCAGAGTACCCACGTTTTGCATGGACAGTGTACTCACGTGATAGGGGGCAGGCCTATCGCCATTTTGTACGAATACACTGTCACATGACTAAGTACAACTCAGCCATGTGGGTTTCCTCACGATGTTTTCCCTCACCGTTAACAACCATGATAAATTAACCACACATATGTCTTTAGAAAAGACAAATTGGTGTAGGCCCGACCCAGGATTTGAACACTAGTCGTTTGCACGATAACCGAGTGTTCTACCCACTGGGCTATCACGGTTGCTCTATGTTGTATAGTATACTATACATCGTACAAGTTGACTAAATTTTTAATCATAAATTAATGTATACTATACCATACTATCGATTTTAAATATATTTTAACATAAAATATTTTTTTATATATTTTTAGGGGCAATAATTTACTTATATTATTACAACAAAATCAGAAAATTTAACAGTTATGTACTTTTTTTTTAACAATTAAGGGTTAAAAAAGAATCATTGACGTGAAAAGAGATGAGGTTGTGGTATTTTAAACATACACTGCACCTTGAACAATAAAGCAGTTCAGAATTTTAAACTAAAATTCACAAATCTAGAGTGAAATAAATTTAAATACATACAATAACAAAAAAGGCGTGGTAGTGCTATTTTAAACCAATGTTTCACGATTAAAATTTACTAAGTTAACAGTTTTAAACTAAAATATATAATACTCATAAATAAAGAATAAATAAAAGAAAGAAAAATTTCGACACAGGCGGGGATCGAACCCGCGATCTCGGGTAAACGCCCCTACGCTCTGCCAATTGAGCTACCGTGTCAATTGGCTGCCAGTGCAAAATTCTTCTATCCTTTATTTCTTTGACACGTTTAAGTAGTGTTAAAGAAATAAATGAAATTTATTCTTTATTTATTAGTAATAATCCCCACATGACTTTTTAATGAACAAAAAGATTTAAATTATATAATACTCATTCAAAATTTTATGAAAAATGAAACTTTTGTAACAAAATTACGTAATTATATTTTTGTTGTCGTGACCCCAACCTCACCACGAGAAATATCATGACTATGTCGTCGTAGCGTCGACATATGTCTTCGCGTAATGTTACACTGTGCTAGCAAAAGAAGTGAGTTGTCGTTACCCTCGCCGAGAAAACATGAAACCGTTCGTTCAGTGACGTCACACGCCCTTGAACGTACGCTTATTTTACATATTGTGCTAGCGACGGTCGAGAAACGAATCTTCTCTTCGGGTGCATCGACAAAAACGTCTTTCTCGTGCGCCCCGACGTGTTTCATTACTTATCGTACTAGCACCGCTGCTGTATTAACAGTTTCAGCCCAAAAACTTTTGTCAAGATCTTCTTCAAACAGTAAACACCTGGCCCGTTCAACTACAGTTCTGTTGAACCTTTCTGAGAGACAATTCTGTTCTGGAGTGTGAGGATTCGTCTTTTGATGAACAATTCCTGTTTGAGTCAAGTAGTTTTCCATCTCCTGTGAACAAAACTCACCTCCGTTATCTGTTCTCAGTGTTTTAATCTTGTTTCCTGTTTGATTCTCAACCATAACACGAAAATCTTTGAAATGCTGGAACACCTGGTTCTTTTTCTTCAAGAAGTAGATAAAAAACATTCTGCTGGCATCATCCACGAACAGAAGAAAGTACTTCGCCTGACCAATTGATTTGGTCTCCATCGGCCCGCATAAATCTGAGTGTATCACATCCAGTAGTATATCACTTCTATGATTGGCAGATGGGAAAGGAAAACGTGCCTGTTTTCCTTCACAGCACACTTCACAGTTCTGGATCCGAATGTCAGCTTTCTTGTCAAAAGAAACTCCTATCACAGCACCTTCTTTCATTTTCTCTAAGGACTTACTGTTGATATGTCCTAGGCGTCTGTGCCACATACTCATAGCACTCATAGCCGGTAACAGGTTGTCTGATCTATGAATTTGTAACTTATACACTCCATTAGTTAGATTAGCTATACCAATAAGCTCATTCATTTTGTTATAAATTAAACAAACATCTCTTTTAAAGGTAACTCTGTTGCCATTTGAGATAAGTTGGCTTATAGACAAAAGATTTGTCGTGAGAGTGAGTATGTATAGCACATTCTTCACAATCACATCGTGCTGGGAACCGTTAACACTCGTTGTTATCTGTGTCTCACCAACACTAACAACCGGCGCAGTCATTTGATTTGCAACTACTATTTCTTTGTTTTCATCCACCGGTCTCGTTTGCAGTAAACATTCTCGATTTGCTGTCATATGCGCGCTTGCGCCCGAATCGATGTACCAGTCTTCTGTGCTGAATTTTCCGTTGAAAAATGCTGCACTAAACGCATTTAAAATTTTCTTTGGTTTTAATTCCGGACACCGATTACGAAAATGCCCAATCTTTTTGCAATTGTAGCATTTTATCTGTTTACTGTTTGAACTGTCATTATTTGACTTTGACATTTGGTGTTTGACATTTCTGCTGCGGTTAGCGTTGCCAATTCTCCACCGCTGCTGTCTTGATAGAAATGCATAGTCTGCTCCAGTAGTGCCAACCTCTTCGTACATGTCCAGTAATTTTGTCTTTATGACGTCAGCGCTAATGGCGATGAGGAATGTTCGATCGCCATTATCATAGGTGAAAACTTACCTGGGAGTCCAGCCAACAGTAAAGATCCAATCCACTCATCTGTGATTTCAAAACCTGTTCCTTTTAATTTCTACGCCGTTTCTACTACTTGAGATACGTAGGCTGTCATGGATTCGCTGTTTTCGAGGCGAATTGAAATTAACGTTCGTAGCAAACTGATTTTCCGTTGATAACTTCTGTCGACGAACAATGTTTTCAATTTATTCCACACGCCATTCACTGTAGTCTCAGTCTTGATGTGCACATAAAGCGAGGAATCAACTGTCATCACGAGTTTGGCTTTGGCTTTCTTCGTCTCAGCTTCACTTAATGTCGTAGGTAGATTTTCCAAGTCAATTCCTTCGCGCAGCATATAGTTGCTTGTCGCGAACGCCCAATCATCGTAATTTTCGCGACCTTTGAGTTTCGGCACATTGACTAGATAGCCCGACGTCGACATTATCCAATTTTGGGACACCAAAACACTTATTTAAACTGATTTTTTTGAAAAAACGGGACTGGGACCATAACCTTATAAAACACGTACGCAGGTTGCTCAAAGACTGAACTTTTATTTTTCTAATTCCCTAATACATAGACAATTAACATAATTGCACACATTTCCTAATAGATGGCGCTAGTAGGCTAGAAACAATTTTATTTTGATGTTTATCTTTAACAAATTTCACAAGGAGAAAACTGTGTATCGGTCAAATTCTTAACGCGAGGGCCAAAATCGTGATCTACCCAGCAAAGCCTCCGGCACAGCATCTTTAAAAACCGGTGACCCCAAAAGAAAAATGCCGGTCCAAACTCTTTAAATTGGGTAAAATTCAAAAATTGTCGCTACGACCTCCTCAGCTACTTCTCCGCATGGCCACAACTCGCACGTGCCACTATTTATAATTAGCCCTATATCACGTAGGCTAGGAATCAAGATACCCAGATCCCTGATAAAAACCTCTGATGCGCCGCAAATGGTACCATCGTCAAGATACCACACACTGAGCGGCGCCTCTAGCTATGCTACCAATCTATGTATGGCCAGACTAAATTATATTTTTTTGTTATTCGGATTGTAGCACATGCTCTTAAAAATATCCAACTATACATAATTATAAAATTTGCAAATTTTGCAAATGAAGGGTGTAGGTAAGTAAATAAAGGATCGTTGATAAAATAGTTTTAACTGCATCGCCCAACAATCACGCGTTGATAAAGAAATAATTTTAAATAATGGAAATATAGTTCATTTGGATGACACAGTTTTCTTAGGGGTAACTCTAGACTCCAAGCTCCAATGGGGACCCCAAATTAGCTCACTAGCTGGCAGGCTAAGTAGTGCTGCATATGCCGTTTGCTCTGGGGCCGAGCAGCTGATGTTGGTTCCATATTTATTCTCCAAAAGAGAGCAATAAGAGTTATTTATAGTTTGAAATGACGAGATTCCCTGAGAGAATCGTTTAAAACCATAAATATAATGACGCTGCCATGTCAATATATTTATGAAAATATTATGTATGTAAGAAAAAATCAGGCGTCTTTTGTAAAAAATTGTGACAGACATATTCGAAATCTGAGAGACAACAATAAAATGTCAATACCTAAATACAGATTGTCAAAAGTAAATACATCTTTCATGGAGTTATGCGTAAAAATGTATAATCAAATACCTGAGGACATTTTAAATTTATTAGAAACAAAATTCAAAGCAGCAGTTAAAAGAAATCTTAGTTCGAAAGCCTATTACAATGTCAATGATTACATTAATGATGAAGTGGCTTAGTGTCATCAGGGCTCTGTGCAGGATTTTTCCGGGCTAATACCAAAATTGTAATGGACGTAAAAAAAAATGTGTGTTGACGAGTTTCTTACGAGTTCTTCTCTCAACAAAACACCTTCCAAATCCGAAGTAAACTTAGCATTAAGTTGGAATTTGACTTTCAAAAAACAAAGATTTATCTTTTGACTTTGAAATAAATGATTATTTTATTTTATTTATTATTTATTTTTTATCATATTATGAGCACAAAGTCTAAAACAAATTTTTTGGTTCAATAAATACTTATTCAACAAACAATTTATAGAAAAAATCACCAAACACTGAAAATGCACATATTCTATACATATATATACTCAATGTCATGAACCTAAAAAGGGATAACCAGCGCTTCACTGATAGAAACTCTTCAGGCACATTTGGAAATTGATAGGGGACAAGATGGTAAAAATAAAGTATCGTCGGTGATGGGTCCGTAGCCCGTAAACAGACTGGCGTGAGTTCAAATCTCGGGTTGAGCCTACACCAATTTGTCTTTTCTAAAGTCATTATGTGTGGTTAATTGGAAAACATCGTGAGGAAATCCACATGGCTGAGTTGTACTTAGCCATGTGGGTTTAGCCCTTCGGGGATAAACGGCCGAACATTTATGTTATGTTATTATCTGTATTTATACGTTTAAGTTTAAGTTTTTAAGTTAATTATATTTTTTACATATCTATCAAGTTTAAATTTACTTGAACATCTTACCAATGTACAGTGATATTTATTATAATGTTATAATATAACCTATTTTTTATTTTTGTTGGACATAAATTCAGAAATAGTCCTTATATGGAGTAGGTTTCTTTCCTTAGTTTTCTCTTGTATAGTGTTTGCTTGTTTGTTTTCTTTCCTCTTTGCTCTATGTTTTAGTAAGTATGTAGTACCTAGATATAGTTTAGGGGTTCTGGTAGAAAACCAGCGTATTCAGCATTTGTGTCCTGCGAGACCTGCACTGGGTACATTTTATGCTGAGCCTAGCCCGTTTTGGTATCATTACAGGTTGTATTTAACTGTTATTATAATTTTGTTTTTAAAACTAAATACAGATCCACAATCATAACTTGGCCGGCGGCGACTCTGGTACTACTGTCGCCATTTTGAAATTTCGGCCTGTCATTGTCAGTTAGTTCTTAACTAAATAAAAATTATAGGGTGACCTACGTATATAATAAATTATCACTTTCATTAATATTTTTTTGTAGTGGAAACTTTTTTTCAAAAACAACTATTTTTATGATGTATCTTTGCTTATTGATAAACGCTTTTATTTCCAGTATTCAATATAAAAATTCATGAAAATTATTATTTATATTGTTAAATTTTATCTAAGTAGGCTAACACTGTCCGAAAAGTTGTGCGCGCATCGATAGTCATGCGGTGCGGGTTACGGGAAGTTGGGAAATGCTCTTGAATAAGATTTCACTTCGTATACACTGATGCGTGGGTTCTAATCCTAATGCGGGTATGTACCAATGTGTCATTTCTTAAGTCATAACTGTCTGACATATTTATAAAATACAAGGCAAATACGACGTGATAGCTTAATGGGTAGAACACCGATTAAGGCGCAAGCGACTCACTAGTCTTCAAATCCCGAATCGGGCCTACACCAATTTGTCTTTTCTAAAGTCATATGTGTGGTAAATTTATCACGGTTGTTAACGGTGAGGAAACCCACATGGC
The DNA here is from genome assembly GCA_963576735.1 of Bedellia somnulentella. Classification (NCBI taxonomy): domain Eukaryota; kingdom Metazoa; phylum Arthropoda; class Insecta; order Lepidoptera; family Bedelliidae; genus Bedellia; species Bedellia somnulentella. The sequence continues at coordinate 6,025,610 of OY755182.1, read as the reverse complement.
TGAGTTGTACTTAGTCATGTGACAGTGTATTCGTGGAAAACAGCGATAGTCCTGCCCCCTATCACGTGAGTATACTGTTCATGCAAAGCGTGGGTACTCTGAACACCAGGTGACAAAGTCACGTGATGTTCAGAAGTATTAGTACCTCTGCCAAATCCCTTCGGGGGTATTCGGCGTAAACGTTTATGTTATGTTATGTTATATGTAACAAGGTTGTTAACAGCAATAAAAAAGTGCCCATAAATTCACTGACCCAGCAAAATGAATGACCCAAACGATATCTGATGTTTAGAATTATACTAGATTACCTTTTTGGGGGATCTATGTGTGAATATGAAATGTAAAAGACAGTACACGACAAGGTAAGCCTCTAATTTACAGGCTTAAAAAAAATGATTTTAAGTAGTTACCCACTTATTAACTCTAAATGTCACAAATAACAAATCCTTGAGTATAAAATAATGAAACAGCTTGCAGAAAAGTACAATTGGCAGTGTTATCGCTAAAAGCTTCCAGACAACATTTGGGAGGTAAGATCATCAAATTTAGGATACACAGTCATTCGGGTAGACATACCAGACAAGGGCAAAAATAAATAAATATAATTAGCTTACATTAAAACGAACTTGTTTACTTACAATAATAGCTATTACATACATACATACATATACTCAAGGCTGTAAATCCCTAGAAGGGGTAGCCCGAGCTAAGGAACTAGAAACTCCTCAGCCACTTTCGGAAAGTTGAGTGGGGTAAAGATGGTAAAATAAAGGTTATTGGTAATGGGTCTCCAACCGCTTCGCCCAAAAACCTCTTAAAAGCCCCAATACTGTTAGTCGCCTCTTACGTACACCCACCGGCAGAAATGGGGTAGTGCTATTTTAAGCCGACATTACACAGCAACTAGTTATTAATTAAATGAATATTATATAAATTGTTGTATTAAGACATTTCAATACATAAATAAATTAGCCTGTATGATGTAAAGTTATTTCCCTTATAATGGTTATTTTTTATTTGCTGGCAATACTAATATCGATGACAGCGACAGCCCTTACCGGCCAAGAAAAGATTGTGGATCTGTAAACATTTATTTACTTACTTATTATTATTATCTTGGTCATTGGCCCTCGTATACAGTTTATACATTCTGCCAGCGTCAGAGTGAAATAGAAACAGCTTACTTTTTGAAATAAGTCCGATAAAAACGAAATTTAATTATTACTGTTTTTAAATATCTTAGAGTCAGAAAGAGATTAATAGATACAAATATATGTATATTTTAAGATGACATATAGAAATAAAAATAGATAATATTTTTTTAGGAATTTGATCTATGATATTATAATTTAATTCCATTAGAAGATATGAAATAACTTAAAGTTTTCACAAAGTCAGTATGAACAAGTGATAACACATTTATCATGTTAGTAGGTTTAGGAATAGAAGAAGGGAGAATATCATAAAATGATGTCGTTAATTTTGAACAGTTAAAAAATAAATGATCCAAAGTTCCTTCCTCAAGTCCACATTCACATAACGAATTATCTTTAATTTTGATTTTAGCGAGAAAAACTGGAGAGCAACAATGCCCTAGTCTCATTTTACATATGGTAGAGGTAGATGTCTTTGAGCATTGTTTATATTTAAAAAACCAAGGCTTAGAGGGAATTTCCGGTTGAATACCCGCGTAAAATTTTCCTTTAAACTGAATAGAATGTTTCCAATTTTCACACCAAGAATTTTTAAGGAATACTGATGATTGGGCTACTAGGTCATGAGAATAAAGTTTATTGGTATCAATTCCTGAATCACAAGCAATCTTGGCTGCAGAATCGGCATGAGTGTTCCCTGCAATGCCACAATGGCTAGGAATCCAAGCTAAGACTATTTTAATGTTATTAAGGAAACATCGATGTAAAGCAGTTTTCAAATCGAGGATTAATGGAAATTTGGTTTTGGCATGAAATTGATTTGATTGTAAAGCTTGTAGACAGCTTTATTTACTTACTTACTTACTGTAAATACCACACATATGTCATTAAACATGATATAGAGGAGGGTCAAGGAGTCTTATCTATTACTTTTAAAGACATTACGACAGTTTTTTTTTCTGGTTTTGTCTCATGAAATAAAAAATCTAGAAGCATTAATGATTGTTTGATATCATTTATGTATTTTGAAATTGGCATTTTAACTGTCCCTTGCCAATACATATTTGAGAATTTAATGTATGCCGAAAAGAATATAGGCCAATTTAGTAAAGTTAGTGATAGGCATACTGTTAATACTCGAAATAAGGAGAAACTTAACGTACCGAAGTGGAGACTTAATAAAGTAAGTAACTCCTTTATGGGACTATCCCTGAAAATGTTCAACAAACTTCCTTCTGACATATTTGAATTGCCTGTGGCATCTTTTAAAAAGGCAATTAAAGCCATGCTTTTAAAGAAATCTTACTACAGTGTTCAAGACTTTTTAAACGACAAGGCCCCAACGCGCACATGACCGTGTCCGTAAAGCTATAAATCTTCCCTCGTTATTCCTAGGAATAATTGTCTGGTGAGGATTTTTCTTCTCACGTTATGTGATTGGTTTTTTGTGATGAACAATTTATTTTAAATATGTCAAACTAGCGTTTGGTTTTGTCGCATAGAAAACCTTTTATAAAGTAAAAACATGTTAATAAACTGAAATTGTACAAACCATGTTTTGAAAAAATGAAAAAATGTGAATGTAAAGAGTTTCTTTGTTGCTTCTTCTCTTTACGAACACCTTCCGAAGCAACGGACTAATAATAAATTTAAAAAATTTGACGTTCAAAAAATGTTAGTTTTTAACTTAATTTTGAAAAATAAACTTTTTGACTTTTGACTTTTTTTTTTGATACATTTTGTCAGTTTCACTTCCATTTGTTCCATTTTCATTGAAATAGTCATGTTCAAAGCCTTAATTATGCTATCAAGTGAGTGCCCAATTCCGCTGTATTCAATCTGTTCCGGAGAGGTAGGTAAAACATCACCACAAGACATGTTGTAGGTGTTTGTTGTCACATCCAGGTTGACCATACTTTCTTCCAATCCTTTCGGTCTTACAACCCGAACCGGGGTGTCATCCGTAACCACAACACTTCGACTCACATTCAAGCAGTCATTGCATTGATGCCTCTTAATCTTCTCCTGGTGCTCCCTGTACTGGGCTGACGTGTTGTTAAGACAGCAATAGTGATAACAACTTTTGCAAGACGCACACTTCACCAACTCGGGCCCATCAACTTTTCTGGTACACACCGCACAGTTCATATTTTCCAACGGTTTTTGTAACTTTTACAAACGACACGCCAGAACACAAACTCCAATTGCAGGCATGAGTTACGGTGTAAAAAATAATAATCCCATATAAATTTTCCACTTTTCACTGTTTTATACCACTTTTTGAATGAATATTAAGGACCTTCACTTATTCACTTTAAATAGTAACGGTTGAATTGAA